>JAFJYI010000141.1:1200000-1945725 GCA_019022655.1 Acacia acuminata | reverse complement strand
GAGTTATTCTTGATGAGCTAGTCTCGAGATCAAGTTTCACCACAACCTCAGCGGTTCCGGCTTTTATTCTGTGGTTGTTCAAAGAGGGGAAAATGTACACGAACATACACGGGGAACCGGAAGACGGAGCAGTTGTGTGATGAAGAACTTAATGAAGAGCAAAATCATGAATTGGTTGATCCACTTAATAGAGGGTCCTCGTCTAAGAAATAGTTAACCCGCAAAATGGACCCGCAGCAGATGCTGCAAACATCGGGTCACGACAAAATAGTGGGAGATTGATTCGTAAACCAAATGGAGAATATCTAACATTGAGTGGAGTAAATGGGGATAAACGTCATCGCGAGAAGATGGTGATCACAGTTATGACGAAACCTTGGAGATGTTGATGCTCGAGGAGATGGCTTGAAATTTATGAATCGTGAAATGGATTCTATGTATACCAACTCGGTTGTGAGTATAACGCCGTCTCCGGAGTAAGACCATTGGGTGTAAAGTCGGTTCCACAATGAAAGAGATCGGACGGGAAGGTTGAAACCCAGCTAGATTGGTGGCGAAAGGCCTCAAAAAAAGAAGGTGTAGTTATGATGAAACTTTTCGCCGGTTGCCGTACTCAAGTCCATCCGTTCTCTTAGTCGCTAGCAAGAATCTTATCGGAAATGATATAAAAGGATCCAAGGTAATGCGGTATCTTTCCTTGTACTTTATGTGGATGATATACTCCTTATCGGAAATGATACAAAAGTATTGTTAGGGCATAAAAAAAAACCTCGGGTCGAAAGCATTTTGATATGAAGGACTTGGGGGAAGCCAATTATATTCTTGGTATTAAACTCTTGGGCGGGTAGACCGGAAGAATAGGGTTTTGGCATTGTCCCGAGGCTAAATACATTGACAAATACTTGCCGGAGTTTAGCATGGAGAATTCCAAGAGGGGAATTATACCCTCTCGTGCATGAAATTCACCCCCTCTAAGAAGCAATCTCTAAACTCCCTGAAAGCGGAGAGAACACATGAGTAGGATACTTTATGCTTTAGCAAAAAGTAGGTAGTCTCATGTATGCTATGCTATACAGACACATGCTTATGCAAAGGAGTAGTAAGCCTAATTCGGACCCTCGAGAGAAACAGTGCGTGGCGATTAAACATATACTCAAGTACTACGGAGAATGAGAGATTATATGTTGGTCACTTTCCAGTGGAGTCTTGAAACCATTAGTTATGGGACTCGGATTTCAAGGAGATATTGACTCCAACAAAAAGTCTCGGGATATCGTGGCGGTATTAATCCTTAATGGCGGTGCCATTTGTTGGAGAAGTGTAAAACAATCATGTGTGGGTAGACTCTTGCCACGAGAGGTTGAGTATGTAGCCGCTTACCGGGAGGCTCGAAAGGCCGCATGGTTACCCAGGTGATACCGGTGTTAATTAACTATCACACTTTGTGACAACGGTGGGGCGATAGCCTAGCGGAACCAAGGTGTCACAAGAGACAAAAACACATAGAGAGGAAGTACCACTTGATCAGAAATAATTAAAAGAGGAGATACATTTGTAGCAAAGATAAGAGATGAGAACCTTGTCGCAGTTCTTATTTTTAAGAGTTTGCAAACGAGTTGGTTCGAGAGGCATGTTTCATCTATGGGTCTTGGGAGGATTCCTGCATTTGCTGCTTTTTGAGTAGTTGTTATTTTACTTTGTTATTTTGTGCCTTTTGAGCAAGACATTATGACATTGCATTTTTTCGAATGTTAATAAATGAGGTGTTTTTCATTTATTTAACGGCATACTGTTACGAAACTACCAGGTCGGATCAATTGTGGAGTATATGATCATATGAATACGTTCATAGAGGACATGGTCGTTATGGTTCACAATTGATGAATGTTCACTAATATTAAGTTGGGCACTTTATTTAGGCTGCAATATTTTATGAAATGGTTTTTTGGTCCAAATCATTATAAAATATTGGTGTGAGTTAATACTTACATTGAATAGATCAATGAGAGATTTGATTAAGGTTGTTCTTTCTTTCATAAGAATCGGAATCTCCAGATAACATAGTCATGTAGTTGCTTTTAATCCGAGTTTATTTTAAATAGGTAGTTGAATAGTTTCATTCTTTAATTTACCAATCAGGTGAGGTTTGATCGCTATGGACGTGGCTAACAACTCAGCATTTTAGGATTAAGATCAAGTTGCCTTATCGGTGTTTATGAGATAAACAACATGGAATTTATAGGAAATGTCCCCTTGATATATTTTCGTACTGGATATTGAAGACAGCCAAAGCATGTAATCCATTAGAGAAAATATTAAGCCAAAGGAATAAATAGTCAGTTATTATTCTGAAAACTAGTCAATCAGTTATAGACATTCTATAAAGGGGTAATGCATATTCCCTCGCTATAAGTGTCATTATTCGGGATGCGTCGGGCTTTTAAGTGAGTAGCAAAACTAGATAATCTTCTCATGGACATCATGAGCCTTAATGAATGACAAATGGTAGATCCCTGCATAGTTCGAGACAAGGGATGGCGGGTATATTATCAGATGATGATGGCTTATGGAACCACATGGTCTTGGGTTTACGAACTCAGTTTGTATCTTAAAGAGCAAAAGTGAGAGATTGTTGGGTTAATGTGCTCTTTAGTCGCTTAAAGCCTAAATAAGCGCCACTGCAGTGAAGCAAATTTGGCTAACATGGCCCCGTGTGGTTTAGGGTTAGTCTTGGGTGTAGTAGCATATAAACCTACTTTCACTTTGCTTGGAAAAGAGACGCACGCATAAGGAGGCTCACCATCAACAAACTTAAAGCTGGACCAGTCATCCATCCCGAGCAGTTTGCTACACAACATCTCGTGCACTCGAGAGATAGCCCTGAAGATCGATCATAGAGCTGACGATGACTGTTGATCGTGGAGAGGGCTTTCGTGACGCTGCATCTTTCCGGGTAATCAAAAAAACAGTTTAAAGGTTTAACTTTTCTGCATCGCGTGGTCGATACGCTTAAGCGTTTCTCGATTAGATTCTACATCTTCTGGGTGCTTTGAACCTACAAAGCTCATTAACGTGAAAAGTAGAAGGAACAAAGCAAAAATTAGAGGCATTTTCAACTTCGACTACTAGAGATGCAAAAAGAAGGGTTGTTTTCATGGGCGTTCCCAATCAATGAGGAGGCACGATGGTTTGATTCATTCCATCATCTTTGCTTCGTTTCTACGATTCATTCCTTATCGTTCCTCACTTCTGTTGCTCGAATTGACACCGGCCTCTTCACTTTGTGCGTTTCTCTTTGTGATAAGTGGTAGATCCTTTCGGTAATCTCTGAGATGCTTTAGTCTCTTTTTTCATGGATAACTTTGTCAAAACGATAAAATTTCTCTTCTTCTCCCATCCCCTCAAACCAAGCACCTATCAAGTGGACTTTCTTTTGCCATAGGTCCGTTTTGCTAGGGTTCTCATTATGGGGGAACAAGCAGAAACGATAAGCCAGATGATGTCCATAGGGCCCAATCCGATGGGAAAAGTGGCTCAAGCATATGATTCGAGGGTTAGCCACGGATCAAGAGCATAAGGAGGGCAGAGTGAGCTTGAGGGGAAAAAAAGGGATACAAATGGTAGAGAGGACATTAGGCCTCCTTGGTAGAACCCTCACAATCCCTTCGCTCCTTGAGTAAAGTGTTCCAGGTCAACCTCATGCCGCAAATGGGACCCGAGGACAAGGGTATCCCGGTCCCGATATGGTATCTCGAATTTTACTCCTATCTTTTTGGGATGACCATATATTTTTTGACTTGACAAAAAAATATTAAAAAAGAATTAAAAAAATCTACCGTGGGTCTTAACTTATTAGCAATTAAATTTACCATGGGATTTTTTCTTATCACACACTGTTTTTATTATCTCTTATGTAATTGTTACATAACTAGTTCGACAGTTGGTCACTTTGTAAAATAGGTTGAACCATGAAAACTGTTGATATTTCAAATCCAAGATTAATAAAATATTGGGTGTTTGGGTTGGCGGTAAGAAGCGGTGGTTTAACATGACGTATCGACTTTTAAAAAAAAAAGTCGGGTTATAGATAATGATTTGTGTTTGGATTGATGGTGGTAGAAGTGGTGGGGCCCACGTTAAAAGTGAAGAGCATTTTAGAAAAAAGAAATTTGGATTAAAGCTTTTTTCCCCATACTTGAAGTCTTTTGAAGCGTTAGAGCTTTAAGTCTAGTGAACTTAATGCCGAACCCAAACATGTGCATGAGCTTTTTCTCCCAAAGCCCATTAACCTCTAACAAGAACGCTCCTAAGCAGCTCCTCGCTTATTTCAACCCAACAAGTTCTATTATTGTAAAGCTCCAAATGTTATTTGCGTAGTTCTTTGGTTGAATATTCTTTTCAGATAAATGTGGGGTAAAGGATTTCTTAATCTTTATCTCCAGTTACTTTTATAATATAATTTTACGAAACACCATTCATTAATTCACCTAAATTACAAACACATCTTTCATTAATTAAAACTTTGACGTAGTTTTAGTCCATTTGAAGATAAACATCTCCGTAGTTATTGGAGAAATACTTTTTATAAATGTATTAATGTAACTAAATTACCATGGTAGGCAAACGGTTTTTCTGGCAAAAAAAAAAAGATAGGGAAACAGAGTTTAATTTAATCATTACCCCCTAACCAAACCAAACACGCCCTTCAGTAATTACGAATCCTAATACTAATAAATAAAAATAATCTCCACTCTATGTAGGGCGAACGGGAAAACAAGGCGAGGTTTCAAAAACCAAAGGAGCGCGTCAGGGGACACCTTTGGCTTTCACATCAGTCTCAAGTAAGAAGCACTGAATTTTTCTGCTCACAAGCTATTAATCATGGAAGTTCCGAAGGATCAAATCGCTACCCTTCTCGAGAATGGCCTCCACGACTCTGCTCAAATGCTCGTAATTCCCAATTCCGCATCTGAAATTGTGTTTTGAACTAAAGAATCGTTGCTTTTGATTTCGGTGATGGACTAATACTCAAGTTGCATCTGGACAGGTTGTTTTTCTTGTTTCGTCACCCACTGTTAATGCTGAAACCAACTACACCTCAAAGCCGAAAACCAGGTCTCTGAAAATTTCCAATTTCTACATATTTTCCTTTCTGTTTATTTCGTTTTCATTGCATTGCGCTGAAATTCCCCCCCATAGAGTTTTTTGAAGTTGGTACTTTTTCTTCTTTTGCAGGCGCTTCTTGGTGATACGTTTTCCGTGAAAGGGAATATCGCAGAGCCATTGTAAGTGATCCTCTCTCCTAAAATGGGTTATGTGAGGATTGAAGTCTTCTTAATCTCTTTTGTTGATGAGCAGCACAACTACAAGCAAGCTTTGCAATACTACAAGATGATTTCCAAACAAAACACTCCCTCATCCCGATTCACTGTCATCAAACAGGTCTTCCTCTCCAAATTCTTACAATGTCTCGGCAATCAATGAAAATGAGGTGGAGTAATTTACTTCCCTTTTGTTTATAGTTGATCTCTGTTGTAGTGCATTTGTGAAAATTCAAAAATATCTCATGCTCAAAATCTTCCCCCTTTTTGATCGATGTATCAGGTGAAGTTCAAAATTGCATCATGCCACTATTCTCTTAATGAAAATAAGGCAGCTCTTGTCGAGGTTTGTATGTTCTCTTCCTATCTTCCATTATATTTGGGGAGGGATTCAAGATGACCATGAAATGCTATAAATGGTTTTGCTTTGTATATTTGCTCACTTGTAAGGCTCATTTTATGATGGGAAAGATATTATGCCATTATGAGTTATAATTTTTAATACATACTTATTTTGTTACCATTTCATTCATATTTCACTAATTATTTGTCACTTGCACATTACAGATGGAAGGAATTCCAAGTAAAGCCAGAAATTTGCAGATGAATTTATTATTGGCGAAGCTTTATCGAAATTCTAGACATAATCGAGCTGCTGTTGCAATTTACAAAGAATGTCTAAGGTTTGTCAAGTGAAATTCTATAAATTAAATTGATTGGTGGTCTAATTTGTTGGTAGTATTAAATACATCATGAACTAATGGAACTGAGTTGTAATTTTTTTGTTCTTCTTACTTGCATATGATTTTTTTTTTTAAACAAATATGGTACGATATTATTGGCTTTTAAAATCAAACTTCTTGATGGATTTCTTTCTGACAGACATTGCCCTTTCATAATTGAGGCTATCACAGCTTTAGCAGAACTGGGATCGACAGCAAAGGATATTATTTCACTGTTTCCTCAGGTTCGTTGATAAAATCAGGAATGTAGCTTGGCCCCACAGGGAGCTATCTTTACAAGTGTAGGGGTTTATCCTATATTGCCTAGGAAGGAGATGGGAAAAAGATATAAGAAATAAGACCCTCGTTTAATGAAAGTATTTCTTTACTTTGTTTTGAGATATTTTGGCTTCCTTTTATTCCACTAAGTTTTCTTGGTGGAAACTGGAAAGAGAATAAAACAAGTTGGAAATATAAGTTTGAGAATGTTTTGAATCCTTTTTATTTTCTGTTTCGGTGGTGCTTTATCATCAGTGGGGTATTTTTCCTGCTTCATGCCTCGTTCAGCTTTATGGATTTGTTAATTTTTTTCCCATCTTTATGTACTAACAGGACTACTTTTTTCATCTGTTTTTGCATTTTTTCCAATTAATTATTTGTGAATTCAAATTTAGTCATAAAATAACGAACTTTTACATCATTTGCATTACCAAAGATATTCTACTCTTAAAAAATCAACCTTTTACATCATGATCTAGTTATGTCTATAATTTGCCTTTTGTTCCCCCATGTTTTGGCCAGTACTCACCTGCTGCATTGCTGTCTGCTTCCAATTAATAACTTAGTAATATACTGCATTTCCCCTATGAATATGAAGTTATAAATTTATTCCTTCCCTCAATGTAACCATCTCTTACAAATATTCGTGCTAGTCAATCTGCTCAAAGAGAGCAGCATGAAAAGTAATTTGTATCATTTGAGTTACTAGTTGGTGAGCATTCTGAAATGATCTGTCCCTTCAAAATACCTCAATGACGTTGTAAAGTTCATTGTTTATAATTTCTTGAATATATCAATAACTTGTATCATATTAGCATTTATCTGTTGTCTTGGTCCACCTTATTTGTTTTAATAAATAAATTATAGCTAAAATATTCTCCAATATTGTAATGTAATTGATGCCTAACCATTTGATGTCAGAATCCAAATAGAAGTGGGAGAGCTCAATATGATCATTTTGAATCATGTCGCTGGCTTCAAGTAAGTTGTACTTAACATAGTAAAAATTTGTCATTGCCACTTAGAAACAGTTTTTAAATTTTTCTACTTTCAAGTCCTCTGCATCAATCCTAATTTGCATAGTTAGTACATTTCATGAAATCCTCCAGAAGTACCTCTAGCTGAATTCATCCAGACAGAATTAATAAAGATCAATGTTTATGGTAATATTTTGGTGGTTAAACTATATATCTAGAATGTATTGAGCTGATCACGTTGATCTCAAGAACAGCACATCAGGATGAACAGACAACACTAGCACAGAGATCACAAATCAGCTACAGCAACACAGCTCTCAAAACACAACTCAGCATTATAGAAAGTTGAGAAAATTGAACCCACCATTTCTCCAGTAACTTTCAACCCCGCCCCAACCCAAAAAAAAAAAAGGGAATGTGAATCTATATAACAGTGTTATTGTCTAAAGATAATGAACGACCATAAAAATAGGCTAATAAAACAAAATTATTGTTTGATGGTGCAGTCACCTTTGTTTTTCTCTTAAATGCAACTTCATCTGTAAATCTGATGTAGAGTTTCCTCTTTTCTTGCAGCGCTATGTTGAGGCTCAGTGTTGCATGGCTTCAAATGACTACAAAGGTGAGTTATTATATTTTATATGTAGTCTCATAATTCCATGTTATCTAACAATTGGTGAAATTTGTGTGATCTAAGGGTATAATGGGTTTGCTTGCACATGAGATTACACCAATTATTGTATAATCTACCACCAAATTTTGTTCTTTGTCAATATCAATGTAAATGCTGTCTTTTCTTCCTAATAAGCTTCGTCGAGTTAATTATTATTTATGTGACCCACTTATGTATTTCAATCCTGAACAAAATCTGAATCGAAGAAAGATGCTGTCATTTAAATTTGTTTATACTATTTTCTGAGAGATGTGTTTGATAAACAGTTTTATCGCTTCTCAATTTTGGCAGGTGGCTTGGAACTCTTTGAGGATCTCTTGCAACGTTTTCCTAATAATATACACTTGCTACTTGAGATTGCAAAGGTTATAAATGCTACACTAGGTTAAAGCCTATTCAAAATTCCTAAAAGTTATGGCTTTTGTTTCATGTGCATTGGCATCTTAATTGCGAATATCGTCTTATTCTGGAATGATTTTTTGTTTTTTTTTTGTTTTTTTACTTGTTAAGCTGACAAGTGGAATTACTTTATATAAATATATCTGCGGACACTTTTAGATTTTCCTAATTTCTTTAGACTGTTGGTTGCATGATCAGCTTATTTCTAGGGAAGCTAGTCTGAATATGTCTATAGATTTAGACTAGACATGAGCCTTTTGCAAGTTGTTTAACTGCTAGCGACAATATATCCCCCTTATTGTTTCTTGTGTACATCTAGTTCCTTGAATTGACCGTGCGGCATTCTGTTATGGATTTTAATGTATGCTCTAAACTTGCAAGTGAAGGTTGAAGCTATCATTGGGAAGAATGAGGAAGCCATTATGAATTTTGAGAAGGTGTGTGAAGTTGTTCATGATGTTGTTAAAACATCATTTTTTATCCTTCTCTTACCAACATACGCTGTTTGCACATTCAATGCTTATATAATTTGGTGATAACAGGCTCGGTCTATTGATCCATACATTATAACATACTTGGATGAGTATGCAATGCTTTTAAAGTTAAAGTCTGATCATTCAAAGCTGAACAAGTTAGTGCATGATTTATTAAATATTGATCCTGCAAGGCCAGAGGTTTTTGTAGCTCTATCTGTTCTATGGGAAAGGAAAGACGAGAGAAGAGCACTGTCTTATGCCGAGCAGGTTATAAATTTTTTTTGGAAGCAGAGTGGACTGAATTCCATTATTACAGTGTTGAAATTGATTACAATATGAGTGATTATTTTGCAGAGTATTCGAATCAATGAAAGGCACATACCAGGATATATAATGAAGGTATAAATATAACCATTGTATTGGATGAAATGTGGGTCTATCTGATTAATATGTGTTTGTAGCAGCCCTTTGCATTATTCTGCAACTTGATCTGATATGTTTAATTTATTCAGGGAAATTTATTATTGACAATGAAAGGCCAGAGGCAGCTGTGGTTGCCTTTAGGGGTGCTCAAGAATTGAGACCTGACATTCGCTCATATCAAGGTTTATTTTATCATCGAAACATGAATAGTTGCATGATCTGTATATTATATCTGCAAGAGAATATAAATCCTAAACTTACTAGTTCTGTCATTAATCTAAATTTTCAGGTTTGGTTCATACTTATTTGGCTCTTTCTAAAATTAAAGAGGCTTTATATGCTTCAAGAGAAGCAATGAAAGCAATGCCACAATCCGCAAAGGCCTTAAAACTGGTTGGTGATGTACACGAGTAATTCTAGTGGCAGAGAAAAGGTAAACACGAAGTATCTGCAGAATACTTTTGTTTGTAAAGTTTTCTTATGTGTTAAATATAATGCATACTTTTTTTAACAAAAAATAAAATGCATACTTCATAAAGGCAAAAAGTTCTATGAGTCGGCATTGAGGCTGGAACCTGGTTACTTGGGAGCTGCCCTTGCTTTGGCTGAGCTCCACGTTACTGAAGGCCGGAATGTAGATGCCGTGTCTCTACTTGAGCGGTATCTGGTAGACTGGGCTGATGACTCTCTTCATGTAAAACTGGCCCAAGTTTTTGCTGCTACTAACACACTGCAGGACGCTTTGTTACATTATCAGGCTGCGTTAAGGTTTACCTCTCTCTATCTCAATGTCCGCACCATTTTTTGCCCTTTTTCTTACAAGTCATGTAGTGTAAATTGTATCGACTTCCCTTTATTTCTGGAGTATGATACCCACCACCTGGTATTTGATATATTGAAAGAACCTCACTATTTGCTTCTGCCAAGTGCCAATGTAGTTAGCTTTGTGCACTAGACACATTCTTTTCAGAGCATAAAAGCATTATCTCCTCATTTTCCAAAAGCATTGATATTTTTTTGGGAAAATCCCAAGAAAATACTACTTGAACTTCAAAATCCCAAATAGGTGATTTCACTATAAAACGAGTTGTCAATTGTTTTATTGTTCTTATTAATCTTATTATTGTTCTTGTCAACAGAATTTTGAAGTTCAAGTGGTATTTTCTGTTATTTTTCCTATTTTTTTCTTGCATCATTTATTGTTTATATTGTGGTTATGATGCATGCTGCTTGTCTATTAAGATGATGAAGCCAAGGTGGTGCTTAGTAATGAGAAGCTCCCGCAAAAGGTGATTTTATCATGACAACAAGAGAAACGATTTTATCATGACAATAAGAGAAACTAAGTAATTTCACGTTTGTGGCAATTAAAAATGGGAAAGATTTTTCCAATTTTAAAATATTAAGGGTCGAATTGCATCACAAATTAGTTTAGGATACTCGATGTAACCGGAAAATAAGTTTAGGATGTTGGATGCTATTTCACCCCATAAAATATATAGGAAGCTGCACCAATAAGTTACGAGTAATGCAATTTGTTCCTTAAGCTCCATACAATTCCCAGGAGGCCCACATTTCTTTATTCTATATTCTGACTTTTTGACATGTTTTTCAAGGGTAATGGAATAAAAATGATAAACAATGTTGGTCAAATTTTTTATGAAAGCATTGTGGGGCAATGGCGTATCTAGAAATAGGTCCAGGAATTTGTTTGCCTTGTAGGAATTGGTATTATAATAATGTGCTCATCAATTTTCTCTACTTCTAACTATTAGCAAACATTGTAGGTTGAACCCACAGAATGAAGCAGCAAAACGAGGGTTAGAGCGTTTAGAGAAGCAGATGAAGGTTTGCTCTTTATCATCAATCAGTAACAGACTGACTACCTCTCTCATTGTTCTCCTATTCATGCACTTTTAACTGGATAATGGCAGGGAGTGGATCCAGATGCACCTGAAGATGATGATGACAATGATGTCGAAGATGCTGATGGAGACCAAGAAGAAACTGAACTCTTATAAGTATTGGTGTCAAAATAATGTCCAATAATATGAATTGTGAAGTCCTCCTGATGGTGCTTTATTGTGGCTATGACATTAGCAGTAGAGTGAAAATTACCACGGTGGCCAAGAAGCTCTGTTTATGCCTTTTTGCAGCAAGAGTTCACATCAGGAAACTGTGATTGCCATCACTGCCAGTTGGGCCACCTGAACCTGATGGTCACATGATGAATTTAAAATGAGGGACGTGGCAGATGAAATTCCTTGCCCAGAAGGAATCAGACTCAGGAGGAGGATCAAGTTCCAACTGGGCAGCCCTTAGATGACTCTTGGCTGGTAGCTTTTGCAATCTCCATTGTACATTTTCTTTTTCATGCTTGTAAGAGCCGTGCTTTAGTTGAAAATTTCTTTGACACTTAGCCATCTTCACTTGTATTTGTGAAGTTCACTTGCAAAACATCTGTTCTTGCTTATGCTTCCGGCTTGGCCTAATGGTTATGTTAAGGATATCTGATTGGAAGAGGTGGGAGGCGATTTGCTTATCTATTTAATGGGTGTATTACTCTCTGGATCTCGCTTTGACTATTACTTCATTTTTATAATTTCTTTTATCTTTTTCATAAACAACTTTCTCTCTTTTAAGGTTGATCCTTAATATAAACAACTTTTAAGTCTTAAAATTTAGTCTTTTTTTTTTTTTTTTTTTTTTTTTTTTTTTTTTTTTTTTGGTACTACTATTAAATACATCTTTATTGTAATTATCCTTCACTCACTACTAATTTTCTTTCATTTAACCATTTACTACCTATTCTCTCTCATACTTTATACTCATCCTCTCATATTTTTACTCATTCTCTCCCCAATACTCTTTTCATAATAGAGACATTTAAAAGGAACATGACATTTTTGACATTTTTATTTTTAACTAATCTTAACCGGTTTACGCAATAAAAAAAAATGCTTATAAAAAGAACTGGAAGGAGTATAAATTTTAATCAAATTTAAAATTTATTTGTTACTCTTTGTATTCACCATTGCCTTTCAAATTTTTTTTTTTTTTTTTTTTTTTTTTTTTTAAAAGGTGATACTAGTATTTCGAAAATATTCAACTAACTTAATTTTAGATATGCAATACTAATAATATCTCTTACTGTTATTTTTTGTCAAATAAATCAAATTTTAAAACTATTAAATCTTTAAATATTAGTTTTTTTTAACATAATAAATGGTTAAGTTCGTTTTATGAAACATTTTATGCATCAAATTAATTCTCCAATAATTTTTTAAAAAAATTACATGTCAATGATATGAGAGTCAACAAAATTTTCAAATAAGTAAGATATTAAGTCTAATTTAATTAAATGTCAAAAGAAGTTACCATAATTCACTCATTTATTTTCTAGATAATCTAGTTGCATCGGATGTTGTGTTACCATCTCTGTTATCAACAAAATTCTTTTATAGATAAGAATGAAATTCATTGCCTATCTGATGTCAATGAGAAAGTCTTATTTCACTAATTCAAATATGCACAAAAAAAAGTTGAACTTTCTAACAATTTCTGAAATTCATTGACATCTTTGACAACTCAAAGACACTTCACTATACATGAAAAGGCTTCCTAGGGGTAGGTGCTCTATTTTCCATTGATTGCAATCTCTGCTTGAGATGAAAGACTTCAACCTGCAAGGCAAACAAGAAGTGGCATCTTGATCAGGGAAAAAAGCGCATGAATACTCATATCAATTATGCAAACTGAATGAACATGCATAGTACTTTGTCAATTAAAGTTAAAAGGAGATTTTAAGCTTATTTTTTCCCCTTTTCCCGGGTACAATCTCATATATTCACCAAACCAATCACAGAATAAATACACAATCTTCAAATAATTCTCCATTTTCCATCACAAATACTTAACCTGTAATTGGAATGCCCTGGTTCTTTCTCCAGCAAGAACTCCTCTTGTTGAATGCAACTCCTACAGCAATTTTTTGAATCAGCCAATGGTAATTTGTTTGTATCAAGTATGCAAATTGAAGTCAAATGATGCAGCATATATACCTTCTGGGTATCATCCAAAACAGCCTTGAGGAAAAAGCCACATCATGTTCAAGCCTTACATTGTCAGAATGAACAATGTTTGATAGGCTATTAGCCTCTTCTTGGGCTAACTCTACGCTAGCTAGTTTCTCCCTAAGCAATTCCATCTCCTTTGCTGTGTCAGCCAATTTTTCTCCATCTCCAGCCTACTTTTAAGAACAGATGCTAAGCTTTTCTCCGCAGCTTCTCGGCTTGCCAGCGCAGCTGCCAATTGTCCCTCAAGGATCCCATTTTTTCCTTATGAGAGTAGCCACTCGAGTTTCATAGTAATGACAGATATTTGAAGTGGACGATGGCTCTGATTGACTGTTTTCTGAGAATGACACGTCATCACTTTCTATTACTAGATTTCCAAATCCTTGGTTTTGTTGTTGATTTGAAGTTCCAGATACCATCAACTGTGACTCCTCCACACTGATCTTGGCTCCGCTGGTGTTCATCTGATTTCCAGTATCATTTTGATTGGTTCTGTTACCTGTTGCCTGATACATGGAAGTTTACAAATTTCTTAAACTTTTTATCATAAATGTTGCATCATGCAAATCTAGGGTAAGAATAAAGATTGGAATAACGATAAGTTTTCATGGACATTATGTTATATGGTTCAGACTTGTCACCGTCCAAAAGAATATATTGATAATTTTAAAATGAACCGTGGAAAAAAGTCACACGAAATGTCACAAATATAACAAGGCATGTGGATTTGGAACCGCACAATTAAAGTTATATATAACCTAAACGAGCCATGAAAAAAGTCTCAAAACATGTCTCAAATATAACTAGGCATAGTGCTTTGGAACAATATAACCAAGGTCTCACAGCACTAGTCTAGGGAACATGACACCACAGCCTGTGACACTGAGAGATGGAGAAAACTCTACAAGATATTTATCATCTATTATGTCGGTTTAGAAAGTACTCCCTCCTGTATTTTTTATAAACAATTTTCTCCTTGTGTCTCAAAATTTAAACTACTTTTTTCTTTTTTACCTCTATTAAATACATATCTTTATATTATTTATCCCCCACTCTCCACTAATTCTCTTTTATTTAATCATTTATTACACATTCTCGCATATTTTATACTCATATACTTTCATATTTGTTACTCATTCTCTTTTGTGCTCATTTCATAAATAAGGGCATATTTGGAATAAACATGACATTTTTTTATGCATTTATTGTTTTAACTAATTTTAACAACTAGTTCGTTTTAGGCCATAATGATAAAAGTTGCTTATAAAAAGGACCGGAGGAAGTATTAAAAGATAGTCTTCTTGGGTGTCCAATAAGTGTTGTATATTAAAACGATTATGAATGAAATTGAGACCTCTCTCTGTCTTACCTGAGGGAAACAACCATCCAGTTCTGTAGTCTTTTCTATCCTGATATCTGTGTTATAATCTTCTTCATTATCAAATTGCCTCCGAAGAGACACGTTAGAAGAGAAAGGATTGGTATCTGCAAGTAGAGACTCTGACAGAGATTTCCGTCCAGAACCATGTTCTATAACAGAAGCTAGATTTTGTCTAGCAACGGAGTTAGTTAATCGCTGCGAAGAATCGTTGGGTTGAGTGGTCAATGCAGCAGTTGATGAATGCTTGTCTAATATTATAGAACCTGGACCTTTAGTAGGAGTGGTCTGTCTTCCATGGCCTGGTTCATTTTTATCAATTATCAACACTTCCACCTGTTCAAGTTCAAAAAGGTTGGAAGTTTTAACAATAACCAACTCATGCCACAACTTTCAAGACTCTTTGCCACACCTGATTTGATGGCTCCTTTTTGGATCCTCCAAATGCAACAAGAAAGTCCTTTTCCTTATGCTGCACAAGTACCAGGCTAAAACCCTGGCAATGCAAAAGATTTTACAAACAAGCTTAGATAATTAGTTACAAGAAAGCATGTATTGTCAAGCATGCTTACACGTCTTGTGAGCGTAGGAGGTTAGGTCTCAAAATGGCAAAAAAGATTTATGTAAGGCATAATATAACATCTGGTTATTAGTAAGGAACTACCGGTTCTAGCATTTGTACAGTTTTTGACAGCTTATTAGATGATAGGATCAATAAAATTTCATTTCGGGAAATCAGAAAAGACAGGGATTTCATCAAGAAGATTAGACATCCAATTAAGGCCCAGACTTCATCAGTAGTCCAGGTGGGGCTTCTGAAATGAAGAACTATTTTCCAACTTGTTAGAGCAAAAGTTTTAATTGCAGAAGGCTAAATGGATCACATTGAAGAAAAATAGCTTTTAATAAATTACAGTAAATGATGAAACAGGAAATAACTCACCTTGTTGGCAGTGATTGAAGACTGAGGTGATGTGTTTGCCACTGACCATTCACCTTTTAGAATATCAAATATTAGAGTCTCTGTATGTCCTATAAAATGAAGCAAGGAACTGAGATTGCTCTTTCCAAAGAATGAAATTTTTGAAGTGGTTATTGAACAGGAAGTAAACATACTCTTTTTCCTACTTCCACCCCCTGCAATGTACCATTTAGTACCACAAAGAACACCGCAGCAACCAGCCCTAGGTGTAGGATTGAATCCTCGTATCTTCATTCTTGACCATGCCATCTGAGGAACATATCCTTCATCAAATTGCGTAGTCAATGAAGATTTGAATTATTCCAATCATAAACTAATCAGTTTCACCACATGAAATTGCAGTAAGGACTTAATAAAACCAAAAGCTTATGCACCGTTTCAAAGTCAATCGAGTATAAATCATTCAAGGTCCTGGATTTTGATACTCCTCCAAATACAAAAAGAATCTTGTCATCATAAAGTGCTGCCACATGATTTGATCTTGGAGAAGGTCCTGTCCCCCTTAAAATAATAAAATGATCATTAGGGATGAGGAAATACTGAAATCCCAAGTTTCACAAGCATGTTAAAATTTATAACATGTAATTTTCATTAGATAACCACATTGGGGTTCAGTCTTTTCAATATTTCATCTACTTACGTGCAGTGAAGCGGTAGCCATGTTAAAGACTTGAGATCAAACATATGCAGGTCATTCAGTTTCCTCCTTTTGGCATCTTCACCACCAAACAATATCAACGCTGAGCTTGCCCTAAGAACAGTGTGCCCACTGCGAGCAACCTATAAGTGGAACAAAATATTTGGTCATTACAGCCTAATTCTATTACATAGAGCCCCGTGCGCCAACTTCAACATAGGAGCTTTAATTGAAGAAAACAAAGGGAAATAAATTAGTTTTGTGGGTGCGTCATTACAGATTTTATCCCTAAACAGATCAGATGTAATATGAGAATTGCACCCTTGACATAGGTTATTGACATCATATATTAATATACTTGAGCAAATCATTAGTCCAGAAGCACACTCCTCATAAGCTGGATCATTATAAAAGATAATGCCACGGATCTAGTTATATCAGAGGGATGTTTACACTTTACTGAAGGGAAAATTCCTACCGGTGTGTCTCCTTTTGCTTCAATAAGTGACCAGCACTCTGTCTCTGTATCAAATGCCCACACTAAAAAAGCAAGAGAAAGAATTAAATCAATTTGACAGCATAGACCAGAAAAAGCTATTACATGAGTGAAGGACATGCAGATGAACCTGAAATTCTGTCACTTCCTGGTTCTGCTTTCCCTCCAATCAAGAGCGCCTTTTTCCCCCAGGAAACCTGTTAAGGCCAAGATTTTACAAGTACGAAGTTAGCAACCTTAAAAAATGTATCTATTTCTAATATGTAGTTCAATAATTTGGTATTGGCCCCTCAATTCTTTTTCATTTAACTTCTGGACCTGGCTTCATGTGATCTTGGCAGTCATGCACAAACAGGATTGCTAAGACAGAGATAGGACATAACAACGCAAACCAGTATGCTGAATTTCTTATGCTAATACGATATATTGTAGTACCAAGCTGTGACCCTTGCATGCTGGGATCTTTAGTGGTAGACTACTAGGGGACATGTAAAGCTTTGATGATGCTGTGGTCCAGGAAAATCTATCAAAACTTAGTACCTGCATCACAAAGAAAAGCATCCAAACCAAAGTTTACAAAATGAATAAACAAAATAATCAGTTAATTTTTATTCTTAGTTCAAAATTAAAAGCCACAATCTCTTGATCATGATAAACAATAACTTCAAGATAAACAGCTAATACTAATCAAGCAAAGGCTCTTAAATATTTGCTATCGAGTTTTCAAACAAAAACATGACTTGTGAAGGTGACCCAATTGATTGGTGCTGAACAGTAACCAAAAAATATCCACAAGTAAGGTGTTTATATGTTAGCCACCACTTGAAAACTATACTTATGTTTTCTCCATCCAAGAAATGTTTTCTCACCTGCACGTCATCCAACAATCCATTTCCAGATTCACCACCAACCACTATCATCTTATTCCCAATGACAGCTGCTGCATGCTGTTCATAACAAATAACTCATACTTTTACCATCACTGCTATTCTGGGAGAATTTTTACACTACTACTCTCGGCAAATGAACCCGGGAACAAAAATAAAAAAGAATAGAAGTCGTGAAGTTATCTACATTGGATCTAGGAGTGGGCTCATCCCCTGCAATTGACAACACCATCCAATTTTCTGAGTTTCCTGACGTACAAGTACTAATCTCAGGCACAGCAGATGAACGTTGGTCATCAGGCTCATCACCATGACCATCTGTCCCAGAAACTCCTTCGGCCTGAAAAAGACAGAATTTCGTGAGCAGTAGCCTTAAGAAGCTCCATACAGTGTTTAAATGCAATTTTAAGTGTTGCCTCCTGTTTAATTGAGTCCCAAATATATTGTACAATCGATTATTCCTTTTTTTCTACAGTACAGCATTGGTGCTTTATCAGCGCACATAATGGAGTAAACCTTCAAGGAATGAGAACGTGAATCTTACATTGGAGTTGCCGTTTCGCTTGGGCTGCCTTATGGGACTTCTAGTACCCTGAGGAGTGTCGGAAAGCTGGACCTTTAATCTGAAGCAGCAATGTCGTGGGAAAAAAAACAACAATATAAGTATATAACCTCACAAACTTGCTATGCTTTCGTCTCAGTTTCAAATTTTACAGTAAGAGAATATAATAGCTGAGATGTATCTTTCAATTGGCAAACGGAAACGGAGTTTAAAATGCAAAGAAAGTGGAAAGGAATGATTGACCTCCCAAGTTTCATACGCCGACGAGAGAACCCAAACATCTTCGATAATCAGCCAAACACTTGAGTGAACAAGAAACAAAATGATGGGCCAAAAAAAGCCCTAATGATTAAACTCCACAAAGGCAATCTACGTTATCCTGGAAGAGTTTATTATGATTGCGAAAAAAGCAACAATGATGAAGCAAATATAAAGTAGCAAAGGTACGAAAAAGGAAATAATGTCAGAAAATGTACCAGAAAAATAGAAACAACGACGATACACTCGTTTGATTGCAGAGAAAGCTGAGGAAAAAGGTAGCATTAAACAACGCCGAACCGAAAACACTCGGCTTAGGCCTGGGAGAAAAAGGGGTATGGCAGGGGAAAATCAAAATCCTCACTTTACGATGAGTTATTATTGGCATAAGCTGGTAGCAGTAAAACAGAGAGAGAAATAGACAAAACACTGACAACATAGTACAAGCACGAGGAAAGGAAGCTCACGTTAGCGCTTAACAGAAGTTGTCTTCTTGTGGAGTTGTGTGGGGGCAAGGTCATTGTAAAGATACAGTGATTGATTACTATAGATTACGCGGGGGAGTTGGAAAACGCAAAGGAAACGACCGTTAGGATTAAATTAATAAACACTTAAAGCAAAGCACACCATTTTAAGGACATAACTGTCTGATTTTAATACCGTGTCTTGTGATCTAACATCGCTAAATATATTTTTTAAGTAGATGTATGGTCTTGTATGACCATATTTTGAAGACTTATGTATATTCCAAATTTTAAGTTTGAATTGTGTTTTTTTTTTTGTCTATTCTATAGATAGTCAATTGCTGACCAATGTTATAAGTAACTGATTAATTAGCTATAACAATATTATTATAATTCAGTTGAATTTTGGTTATACCCTTAGTCAGTTTGAATGGATGATTTGTCTTCATATAAGTGCATATGAGTTCATCTGATGTTCATCTTTTCTCATACGAAATCCAATTCTATTTTTTATGGTCCTTTGTGCTTTATTCAATTTGTTAATAATTTGTATGAGTGGAAAGTGAGGATGTGTTTTAATGTTATGAAATTGTTACTGCTTAATGCAAGGGGGGTTGTTGCTTGTTAAATTAATAAACACTAAAAGCAAAGCACACCATTTTAAGGACATAACAGTCTTATTTTAATACCGTGTCTTGTGATCTAACATCACTAAATATATTTTTTAAGGGTTCCTTATTGAGTATTATATGAGGTTGTAAATTTAACATTGAATAGGTGGGAATGGCGGAGCCTTATTATGCCCAGTTGGATTTATTTTATCTTATGTATTTATATGTATGTATTAGAATCTAGCTCCGATCCTAATTATAGGAACACTTTTATAGTGCAATTTACACCACAAAAGTGTTTTTATAATTAGGACCGGAGGGAGTAATATTTTATTTTGGCCAATAATTTGGCCCTAGCTAATCTCTTATTTTTTTCAATAATTATACTCTTTTTTTATTAGAAATGTTTGGTTTATTACTCGAGTGGATGTGAGAGGAAAATAAAATTCTTGTTTGAAATATCTACTGAAAAAGTTAGTATCGTCTTATATTTGGCGCTGTTCATCTTCATTTTAAGGACTAATTAGGTATTCAAAATCACCCCTTTTCACCTCACTCCTTTTATGAAAGTTATTTTAGGTATTTTTATCTTTCTAATGAAGATAACATTGGGCTGATTAGTGAAAATTTTGGGGTTATGATTTTGGGAAAGTCTTAAGATTTGACAATAGATGGCTATATATATGTAGAGAATGATTAATGGCTAATTTTAATTAGTTTAGATTTATTATTTGGTTGTCTTATGATTTTATCATGAATTTCTTTTAAAAAATATATTATACTAGGTTATTTACCTAGCTGAAATTGAATCAGACTTGTATTTTTTTAAAAAATATTTTTTGGGGTTCATATTGTTACACCTCCACCGGCCTCGCCCTTTCGGGTGGCGGGTTAGAGGGAATTCCTTTTAAAGATTACATTTCCCTTATTATTAGTCCATTTAAAGTTAAATCGAGTACGCGTAGCGAGCACGGGATCGGTTTGGACAAACTACGTGCGGTAGAAAGTAAAAGTCAACAAAAAGTAAAGTCCCGGGAGGGTTAGGTTCTGATCATCAAACTTCGATCGATCCCGGGTAATAAGTACGGACATCCCAAAATATAAAATACAAAACTCGATAGGGCATCCCCTATCCTTCATCTGCCCATCATCACTACCTTTGCAAAAAGGCCTTTATCGATCGAGCACGATCCCACAATGTCACCACAAGCTCTGAGGTCCAATAGAGGCCCCCGGAGTAAAATCAATACTCATGCACTATATGTGATATGTGTATGCATGCAACCACATGAATATGTAAACATGAATAAATGTGCCAAACATGCCACAATATGCAAACGGAGACATACACACAACAACACGTCTTCGCACCGTTGGGTCGCCTTACCAAGCGAGACCCGGAATTACGGAATCATCGGCCGTCTCCGTTGAGTCACCACGTAGGTCGACCCGTGAGGCACCCTCGCCTAGGGACACATCACAAACATGATCTGTATGCATATTTGGCAAACAATACAAAAACACACATATGGCAAGCAAGTACATACATCAAACACATAAGAGTCTTGGGAGTAAAGTGGTTACTACGGCAATCGACTACGAGATAAAAATAACCTTCGGTGCAAAATATCACAATTTCCCTAAAATAATAAAATGTAAATATAATTAAATTCCCTTCAATAAATATCCCTTTGATAATTTAAAATAAACTCAATTCTGTGTCCTTTTATTCTAAATTCCTTTTCTTATTAAGGAATTTAATATGGGCCTATATTCTCTCAACTTTCGTCCTTATTATGAAATTTCTAGAAACAACACCCTATTGATTTTCAAACTTCCTTCCATTTATGCTTTCAAAATTATGACCCCGAGTTCAACCTCATACAAACTCTCATTTTAAACACAATAAAACCATTAAGATGACCAAATTCCCATTCCCTATCCGAAACAAGGGCTAGCAGAAAACATAACATAGGAAATCATTGATTTAGTTCGCCTATATTGCTTCCAACATTACATATCACTCTTACACTTCTCCTATTCTATCATTTGATCTCCCTTGCACATCAATTAAGTGTTTAAATCAATTTTTCTACCCATAAATGGTTCAGCCACAACATACTTGAACCATAACAAACCCTACAAGATTTTACATTTGGAACCATAATCATGACATAAGCTTTTATTTTTGGCTTTCTAACTAATTTATTGCCTTTCCCTCTCTAAAACCATATTCTAAAATATCATCAGGCTCTCCGAACATTCCAAACGCATAACACAGGGTTGGGAGAGTTCTTGGAGAGCTTACCTTAGTCAAGAATTAAACTTGCTTGTGGATTTCTTTGGCTCTTCCTTTCTCTTCTTCTTCTTGACCCCCTACGCCTTCAATTTCTCCTTTGGTGTCCTCTGGATGTCCAGCCGTAAATGAATGAATACGATGGAGAATTATTGAATATAGAGAGGTCTAAAGTCGGTGGAAAAAAGAAACATCTTATGGACTTGAACTTTCACTTATTTACCACAACACCATTTAGTTCAAATCCAATCCTTCCTTGGCTTTATCTTTGACCGAATGTGTGGTATAAAAAGAGAATTAATGGACCTTAATCAATGACTTCGGCTGAAGCAAATGGGCACAAGATTCAATTTGACCTTATGACTTCTTCCTAATCACAATCTTGCCATCGTTTTTTTTTTTAATTAATTAATTCCTATTTGTTTTGCTTTGTACGAAATTGATGGATGTGATTGGGTTAATAAATGCAACCCGACATTTAAAACTCAAGGGAATGGAATATTGGACATTAAAATCCACTTGACGGTTTAGGCAAAAAGATGGTGAGTTGGTTTGACCCTTTTTGGAACCATATAATCATATGGGTGTTTTATCTGATTTAACCAAAGAAATTCATGAGAAAGGGGCGACGTGGCGTGACCTTCATGAGGCATGCAAAACATATATGTACCTTGGCTAATTTAATAAATTAGTGAAGTGAGGTGATGTGGAGTTCATACCGGTATGATTCCATTTGATCGCCTACAAGACTTTTATTTACAACTTAATTCGTTGTTTATTTTGTTGCAAAGATTGGATAAATGTTGAAAATAAATCCTTAATTCCATATAAGGATTTCTCTTCCTCGTTAACTTCTCCATGCTATAGGATGTTGCCTCTAGAATTTCTAAGCCAAAATCATCTCTTTATTAATTATTCTTTTATTAATTCCATAATATTTGCAAGTACAAGGATTACAACTTGTAGGGGTGTTACACATATTATATTTCTTTTATTTTCTTTAATTATTTTGTTTTGAGGTAAGTGGAATACGCATTTTAAGTATTATTTTTATGAATTGAGTAGTACTATGAAAATTAATGTTTAGTGACATAAAATACCAATTAACACGACTTCAATATATATTCGGGGTCACCAAATTTGTTGTAGGTTGAAAAAGATGAGTAAGAATGAACAAAAAAACATAGATGTGTTCCTTAAGAATAAAATAATTTCAGAAAGTGATATTTCTAAGAAAATAATTTTTGAAAGTGATGTAGCTTGTAATGAGTGTCCTTCCAAATATCATAGAATTTTTGTTTACTCTGTTATCTTTTGATTTATAATTGTCGGTTATTATTTATTTGTATTTTTAATGTTTTGTGATATTATTTAGTAAATAGTTCAATATATTTATTTTTTGACCCGCGCTAAAATAATTTCTTGGTTCTGATAGGTGGGATGGCTATTAACAATTGTAATGCTTTTCTGTGATGTTTTACAATGAAGATATATGGAAAGGGTTATTTGACAATGCATATATCATCATGGAGAAGTTAAACTGGAGAGTTGGAAACGAATCCTTGATTTCAATTGATCACCATCTTTGATAGCCCAAGTAACCAGATCAAGCTACTTTGTCCAATATTAGACTAGTGGCTACTATTCATGTTCCTTTGTCTCAGAATTATGTTACTTGGAATCCTTCGTTGGTGTGTAGCTTGTACGTATTCGCTTGGGCATTGCCCAGGCTAATCTTGGCACCCTTGTTTTCATTTTAAACTCCTTGGATAAGCATATGTAGATCGATACATCGTCAGACGTCGGGTATGATCTATACTATAAAGCTAAGGATGGAGTATCTTAACTAATGGCAGAGGTAGTACCTAATGGTGTTCTTGAAGATCACTTTTAGGAGATTTTGTGGAGGCTTCGCCAACCTTACAAGCAATTCCCTATCATATGGAAGCTACTTCACAATGCTTTGTTTTCTAGTGATATGTTAACTCAATATCATCTTCCAACCAAACTCTGGCTGTTTGGTTGTGATGAGGAGGAATCTCTTGATCATACCTTTGTGACTTGCCCGTTAACTAGAAGCTTATGGTATGGATGTCTTAATATCAATATTTCTACCTTTTCTTTTGTGAATTTTAAACACTGGCTTCGAGATACCTTTCTCAATCTTCATAGAGATAGTCTCATACATCTTGCTCAACAGATAAAATATATGTCTACTGCATGCGTTATGGAATAAACAGAATCAAACTCTACATCTTGGTAAAAGGGAAAGTCCCTTCTCAATAATCAGGGAGATCAAACAATCCGTCAATTTCCAAAATTTTGCATTATCTAGTTATCTAGACCAAAGAAAGTTTGCTAGAATGAACCCTTCTGTTTAGTTTTGTTTATCTTTGAAGGATGGGACATTATCATGCACAAGTACAAGAAGTCAGGAAAGCATTTCTATCATCATGAAATTATAAGACCCTAAACCCTCATCAAAGAATTTCTATGGCTAAATTAGGCAACACTCAGAACCATTTTTCTCTTAGAATGCTTTCGCGCTGCACTCTTTTGGATCCATAACACAGGCCTTCTACTCTCTAGTTCCACATTATCTTTAACTAGGGACCTCCAAGGATCAGGCCAGATTGGGTTGAGGGTCAACCCGAGGTCTGGCCTGATAGGACCTCGGGTTGGAAAAGTCAGCTCGAGATCAACTTGAGGTCCGGTCTGGTACCAGTGCGAGGTCGGGTTGGACCGTACTGGACCGGTGGACTACCTAGACCAGTCCAGTTTTTTTCCAGTCTTTTGCCTTGATGGGAGGCAATATTTTAGCTTTGGTTTCACCTGACTTCCAAAAGTAATAAAAAGTGACTGAATGAAAAATGATTCCTATAAAGTTAAAAAGCATATTATCATGTTCAAAGGCTGATGAGTGCAATGGTGATTTATAAAAAATTAAAATCGGGTTAGACTAGACCAGTCCAAGAGGTCTAAACCTTTGGAATGAAGTCTCGTCCAACCCGAAGAGTCTAGTCCGATGAAATTATCTTAGACCAAATTTTTTTTATCTAGACCAGACCGGGTACTAGACCAACCCTATCTTTAACTACGTACTCACTGTATAAATAAGTGTTTCCTCTAGCTTCCTTTGGATCCGGCCCTCATCAAACATTAATATGACCTGATTGGAAATTTTGGCTTTGCTTTTTGATTTTTCTGTTATTAGTATTCGGATTATTCCAAATTAAAGTCTTTCTTTTATAATTTCTTAGGGTCTCATTTCAGCATTTTTTATATAAATTCTTTGTTTTACTAACCTGTAAACTTTTGATGCTTTAATTTCATTTTGTCTTTTTTTAAATAAATAAATAAATATATATATATATATATATATAGGGAAATGGCCCTTACTGAGCATTTGTTGGTAATGAGCGGACCAGCGCAGGCCCATCGGGCAGGAAACTTGAGCAATGAGACAAGGATCGAATCTCTGACCTGGTCCTACGAGGGGATCGTTATGTACTCATACATTGATCGAAAGAGGATTGTTAATTTGTTATATATTCGTATAAAAAAAATTGTTATATATATCGAGGACAAAATAGTTATTCCCTCCGGTCCTAATTATAAGACAACATTTAGGAGTTGGTTTTGATCCTAATTATAGGACAATATTCTAATTTTTGTCAATTTCTTTCTAAAATACTCCTATTTTATTTTCTCAAGTTTGTTTGGTTTTTGGTGAATGGTGATTATATGTATGTGGGTGTGTAGACTCTTTCGGTCATTAAAACTTTTAAATTGTTAGATTTTAATTTATTTATCAGTGAATTGTCATTAATTTGCCAATATATATATAGAGACACACACATACACACACACACACATAAATATATATATATATGTGTGTGTGTGTGTCTACACACAAATATACACAGATATATACACAGACACATATATATAGACACACACACATATATATCTATATCTGTGAGTGTGTGTGTCTATATGTGTCTCTATATACACACATATATGTATATATAACAATATCATTATTTCAATTAAAAATAGTGTGGAAAGGAAAATTCTAAGCCGAAGAGGTATGTGGTAAGAGTTATTAATTCACTTTTACTTTTGTCATTTTAAATTTATATAAGGGCATTTTAGGAAAATGACTAAAATTAACTAATTTAACTTCTCTCCTTAATCTTTCCAAAATCGGTTAAATATGTTCTATAATTAGGACCGAAGAGAGTATTTTGTTTCAATTCAGAGTTAATCAATTACTCCTCTTGTCTTTAAGTATGACATGATTAGGAGTTGATTTTTGTTTAAAATAAAGACTTATATTTTATATCTTATCAATTTTTTTTCTCAAATTACCCTTATTAATACTCTCTCAAATAGGATAGAGGGAGAGAGAATTAAAGAAGTTGATTGAGGCTATTACATTACAATTAACTAAATTGTCTAACTTTCTTAATTTAATCATATTAGTTAAATAGTAGTAGGTCTTACAATGAAGATATTAATCCCACCAAGGAAACCCACTCTAAAATGAATCTAAATAAGGTGGAAATAGGGCAGGCCTGGCCTGGCTTCACCCTTAACAGGCTAGACCTATTTTACAATAAGTTGACTTGAGCTTGGCCTTTGGCTTGTTACAGGTCTTATATTTTACAATAAGTTGACTTGAGCTTGACCTTTGGCTTGTTACGGGTCTTATTTTTACGGCCTAAGTCGGCTGTACAAAGGTCGGCTTGTTAAGAAGGCATGTTAAGATCAAGCATTGATCTTAAATGAATCCAAATAAGGTGGAAACGAGGTTAGGCTAGACTTAACTTCACCCTTAATAGGTTAGGCCTATTTTGCAACAAAGTGGCGACTCGATCTGTAACTTTATTACGGGTCTTATTTTCGGCTTAAGTATGGCATGTTAAGAAGGCATGTTGAGATCAAACATTGAATATCAACGAAAATCGGTCATTAATGAGGCATGTTAAGATCAAGTCTCGTTAAGATATTTTTTTTTAATACAATTATGTATTTTAGATATAATAATTAGTTTTTTCGGATAGGATAATTACTTTTTTTTTAGCATAGAGTAATAAATAGGCCTAGGCCAAGCTGACAAGCCTAATAGACTTCTTGACAAGCCTAAGGCTGGCCTGCCATCCAAAAATGGCATTTAAATAGGCCTTGATTTGGGCTTTTTTAATTAAGCGGCGATCCCGGCCATGCCCTTAATAGCGTAGGCCGTAGGCCCCTAACAGGACGCTTGACCTGTTTTCACCCCTAAATCCAGATGATCTGGTCTTAGCCAAGCAAGAATGTGCATCATTATTAGCCCAAGGACTTATTGAGCCTACAGAGTCCAATTAGGTCTATTAAGCTTTTTATGTGTAGTGTTGAATTTAGATGGATAAAATTCACTCTTATTAAACTCAGTAAATAAAAGAGAGTAAATAGGAGCCTTTATATAGGCAAACCTAAAGCTAACCCTAAAATCTCATAGAATCTAATCAAATCAAAATCAATCAACCTGATTGAAATATAATAGGAAATATCCTAAGATATAATATACCTATATCTAATCATAATAATAATATAATAATCATAATAAATGCATAATATTCCCACACTCCCCCTCAAGTTTGGAGAGTGTATGTCGATCATTCCCGGTTTGCCTCGAAATCCTCTAAACTTTGTTACGCTTCAATATTCAAAAATCTTTAGACTTGTACTTCTTAAGTCTCGCGGCCCATTTATTTTTTGTACTCTTCTTAAGTCTTAGTGGCCCATTTATTTTGTTTGGGCTTGTACTCATTTTTTAAGTCTCAAAGGTCCCATATTTTGTTTGGGCTTGTACTCATTTTTGGAGTCTCGAGAGGTCGCTCAAAAGATTCTTGAGTCCCATTCTCTAGAAGTCCCAATCGTCCTCTTCCCTAGTAAATCCGGATTGTACCAAATTCACACTGGGGATAATAGAGTTTGATTTATTCTGCTTCTCAAGTATCATGCGAAGAACCTGAAATTCTTCCTTGCTCAGGCGATCATCATTCTCAACCGTTGGTTCAGCTGGGATAATGAGACTTTGGAAGTTCGAAACTCCACTTGAAGGTTTTCCATAGAGTTTCCAGCATTCTTCTCTATTATGGCCCTTCTTCTTACAATAGTTGAACTTTTGTTCCCCGTGTGGTCCCTTAATTGCAAGAGCTGAGCTTTCATTTTGGCTTGGGCCACTTTGGTTCAGGAGTTTTCTACTTTCCTCAAATTGCACGAAGTTAACAACCTCAAAGAGTTGTGGTAGTGGCTTTAACCCCATAATTTTGCCCCTTATCTCTTCAAAAGAGTCATTCAAGCCTAAAAGAAAATTGGCTATCCTTCATTGAGGCTTTCCCAAGGGTGAACTTCAAACAAATCCTATTACTGCCACAATTTTAGCACAGAATTATAATATTCAGTTACTGTCATGTTACCTTGTCTGTGAGGAGTAGGTTCTCCGAGCAGTATCCCATATTTCCTTTGCTGTGTGGGCGAGCAAATAACCCTCACTGATCTCCATGGTCATCGAGTTACACAACCAAGTCATAACTTGGTTATTTTCAACGAACCATGTGTCGGGAATTTGCGTCATTGGGGTTTAGATGAGGTCTTTGCCCCATTAATATATTTCTCTTTTCTCTTGCCACGAATATACCTCAATACACTTTGTGACCATTGTAGATAGTTTCTACCATTAAATTGATGGTTTATAACAATACGTGATTTTTTGAGAAATGCGGTATCATCTCTAGTAGTTACGAAGAGTGCTTGTTTGGTTTGGTGGTTACGAAGATGAAGGGTCGAGTTTCAGAATTTTTACCAAACATAAAAGCCATGGGAGTTGGACTGGAATTTTGAGGAAAAATGGAAAGATATCCATCATTGTGGTAAGAAAAGGGTGTGAAAACAGTCGCCAGAGGGCACTGTTCACGCTGGCGAGTAGGTGTCACACATCAAGCAAATTGTCGGTGCTCCTCTGGGTTTTGTCGATCGGCGGGCTCTGGTTCCATCTATGGTGGTGGTGATGCGACATGTGCTCCCCCTCACTGTAGATCTGGATCACGCATTCTCAAATCTGGAAGTCGCGCCTTCTGTGCTCTCCACCGTTTTCAGTCATGGTCGTCGTCCGGTCTCCCTCTCTCTCTCTCTCTTGCACTCGCGTCTCCCTCCCACCGTTTTCAATCATGGTCGTCGTCCGGTCTCCCTCTCTCTCTCTCTCTCGCATTCGTGTCTCCCTCCCTCTCTCTCTCACCTCTCAGGTCTCCTCTATTCTTTGAGGATTAACTTTTGAAGGTCAAAGGTCGGATGTCGTCTGTGATGCTTGGGTGAGATGAGTAGGTCAAACCAGGCGATGGAGTCCTGCTCTGGTACCATGTTGAATTTAGAGGGATAAAATTCACTCTTATTAAACTCAGTAAATAAAAGAGAGTACATAGAGGCCTTTATATAGGCAAACCTAGAGCTAACCCTAGAATCTCATAGAATCTAATCAAATCAAAATCAATCAAACCGATTGAGATATAATAAGAAATATCCTAAGATATAATATGCCTATATCTAATCATAATAATAAGATAATAATAATAATAAATGCATAATATTCCCACAATGTGGAAAAGAGATCTAAACAAATTCAAGAAAAAAAGAGGTTGGCCATTGATTACAAGCCTCTTAATATGTTCTCACAAGATGCAAGTTACCTCTTTCAAAAAAGAATACTTTGGCTTCTGTATGAAAAATTCTCTCAGCCATATACAGACCACATTAGGATTTCATCTTGCAAATATCCAGACTGAATCACATCTTTACAATAGAGATTTCCCTAGGATCATGTCATATTCTTTCTATTACATAGGATCCTCAAAAGAGATCATGCAGAATATAATAGAATCTCTTGGGGAGACATGTTGAAAGATCAAGCTTTTAGAAGAACATAGAGGTTTAGAATGAACTCATATTTGGCAAGCCTGGAAGCCAAAATATTCATTTTTGGAAGAGGGAATTTGTTGTATTGTAAGAACATATTGAGAGGTTTAGTCAATTACCAACCTCTTTTTTCCTCGAATTTGTTCAGATCTATTTTCCACATAAAAAGCTTGACAAACCCAGTTGAACTCTATAGGCTCAATAAGTCCTTAGGCCAACAATGATGCACATTCTCGCTTGGCTAAAACCAAATCAACTGGATTCATTCTAGAGTGGGTTGCCTTGGTGGGATTAATATATTCATTATATTCTTTCTAAAAGGCAATTTGATGTAGAAATCATTATTTTTCCAAAGTGGAGATGGATGCTTGAACTGGTCATGGATGTTTGAACAAAATCTGGGTAACTTATCATGTATGTCGGACATTTTACAAGGATAATATTAGTTTGAAATATAGACCATTTTATAACTTTAGCAAAAATCTTTCCATTTTTATTCATAAACAAGAGCAAAACTTTTAAAAAACTAAAGAAAAGAAAAGACCAAAGAAGAGTCAGTTTTTCGTGAGATAAAAAAAAAAAGGGGATTTTACAAGATCATATCATAATACAAAGCACATTAGCCCAATGCAAAAGCAACTAGAAAAACAACACAAACCCAAAATAAGATTTGAGACCCACCCACACTTAAAATCTGAAACCCAAACACAAAATAGAGCACTTACTGTATTAAAAATTCTTTCATATATATGTGTGTGTGTGTGTGATTGTGTTAGCTGTTATATATACTGAGTAAATTAATTAAACAGATAGTATTGGAGGGGTCCGGGAATCTGCATCATTATCATTCCTGGCTAAATTGCTTTTCTGTGTACAACAGTCTCTTTAACCACATGATGTTTCCTCAGTTATTCTTTTTGTTCGTTCCTTTCAAGTTGTGTATAACTGTTTGTTGATGTTACGTACAAAGGAATCAAGCATGCATGCATGTTACACATGTTCACTTGTGTTATTGTCTGGCGAATCTGTACTCGATCTCTCATCTGATAAGTCCAATAGATTGCATTGGATAAGGTTTACACACACATAATCTTTCGTTAGAAGTCTTCCTTTTCAAAAAAAAAAAAAAAATTTACCCCGTGCCTTATGTAGGTTTTTGTTTTTCCCCCTTGCTTATTTTGTAATGCTGGTTTGCAGACTGTAGGATTAGGACAAAACTTATGTCTTTTTACTTATATCTATTAGGTCCAGATTAAATCTTCTTATGTAGATTTTTCTTAATAACAAGTCCACATGATGACAAGATTTAGCGATTGGAAAGTTCGATCAAATCTTGTCATGTTGACTTTTTTTAATACTATCTCCAATATTAAATATATATAGGACATAGTTTGAAGTGCAATTTATATTATAAATTCTATCATATATTTAGAACCGAAGGAATAACTTTTTTGTTTTGGCAGTAAATAAATTTTCCCCAAAGTGAACAATTTTTTCACATACAGAACGCTTTTTTTTTTTTTTTGGTGTGGCACCAAGTCGTTGAATAAATTAAAGGAATAGATACCCACTAAAAATACGTTCTCAAATTGTGTAGTCGTTTTACATGCGGCCATAGGACGATAATGCCAATGAAAGAAACTATGATCACGAAAAAACACAAATATACGAAATATATCAATATCATAAAAAGGAAGGAAAAAGCGATAACTCCTTGTAATGCATGAAAAAACTAGTGTGTGTGTGTATTATATCATTCTTAATATTAACTAATAATCATACTGAATTCAATTTTCTCCCTCTGCTTAATTTCTTACTCCCTCCTATCCTAAATGAAGCACTACACTACAAATTTATATTCTCTCTGGTTCTAATTATAGAACATATTTTAACCAATTTTGAAGGGATTGAGGATAGAGGTGAAATTAGTTGATTTTACTCATTTTCTTAAATTACACATATATAAATTTTACACTTCAATTACCTTATTGATTTCACATAATTCTTCATTTATATCAACAAGGGTATTTTAGAAAGAAATTGACAAAAAATATAATGTTGTCCTTAATTAGAATCAAAACAAACTCCCAAATATTGTCATCTAATTAGAATTGGAGGAAGTAACTTTTTCATATAGATCACGTATATTAAAGGAGGTTTTCAATATCAATGGGATCATGATTAAATGGAGAATTTTCTTGATTATGTAAATTAGTTATTTAATTTATAAAAAGACATACACTTTCCTCCCGCTCTTAATTATGTTCGTCAGGTCTCTTGATGAGATTAGAGGTGGGTAATCAAATTAATCTGAAGCAGCTTGTGAAAATGCTGATGAACCATATGCACATAAACCATATTTAGCTTGATATATATCTCAAAATATTTAAACACACACTACTTTAATTTAAAACGCGAAGAAGAAAAAAAGGCACGTTGGCCTTAATTATTAATATTATAAGATTATTACATTATAAGACAAGCTCTATATAAATAAGTTCCATACGTACTTGCATATCGCGCATTTATATATCATCAAACCCAAATGGCACCTGCTCGCCTGAGCATTGGGATCAAGGATCGGTTAAGGTGAAGGCTCATGACTTCATTGGCTCCGCCCACGAGCTCGCCGCCAATGAACACTGCCGGCACGGCAGGGCTGCACCCCAGTCTGGAAAGGGCTTGCTCAACCTCCCTTCCTCTGGGAATCTGGTCGAGCTCATGAACCGCCGGATTCACGCCGAACTCGGCAAAGAGGGTCCTGATTGTGTGACACATGCAACATGAGCTCTTGCTGAAGATCACCACCGGCCTCTCCGACGCCATGGTCGTCACCCTCTCCATGATCTCGGCAAGTTAAAGCTTCCAAGTATATATTATTTATAAAATCTGATGGCTATCTAGTTTGAAGAAGATTCAATGCAGATTGATCAGGAAGTAACAGAAGAAAATGGACTTATATATATAAGCCTTCTTGTTAGCGTTTTGGGTGTGAGATCGAGATGGTGGATGAAGTAAGTGGAAGATGTTTATATAGGAGTTTAGAGAGAGAGAGAGAGAGAGAGAGAGAGGGGGTTTTTGGGGCTTGGGGTTTGAGGTGGAGATCAGATCAGATCAGAGAGAATGTTCCATTGAGATATCTAAAGATTGATCGATAGGGATTTTGGATTGTATATTGATTTAGATCATTTGATTGACAGGGATTAAACATACAGTAACGAATGATGCATGCCGTACGGAAACGTAACATACGGATTGTAGTTATCACCGTTTGTCATATTTATAAGTCGAAATTAAATAACTCTCACATACTAAAAGAATTTATTTAATTCATTACTTATAGGCTAAATTTCAAATGTTGCTCTTATTTATGATTGGTTTCAAATATCAACTTGAATAAATTCTTTTTTTGTTGTTGCAATTAATAGAGACAAAAATATAAAACAAAAACATTTATCACTCTAAAACTAAACTTATAACGAGGACTAAAATTTTGTCAAAATGGACTCACATATAATAATAGTGGTAGGTTATTATATATTCTCATGTATGCATGTCCCTTGTGATTCTTTTTGTACGAGATACTACCTTCAGTTCTAAATATAGAAAATAGTTTATAGTGTAATTTACACTACAAACTATATCGGAGGAGTATCATGTTTTGTGTGTTGCGTTAATTTCTGCTTTTTATTTTTCATTTACAATACTTACCTTTAATCTCTCTCTCACACAAACACAAGGTTATTTCTTGTCACAATTTAGCTTTCTAATAAAATAATGTGGGGATTTTGGCTTTGGTTCCTTATCTATCTTCGAGGCATCTGCTGCTTTGGAATATAAATTTAAAGTCGAATTTGTCCAATTATATTGTTGAGAGTTTTTGGCATCTAATTCCAGAAAGGGAAATATGATTAAAGCCTTTAATTTAAATATATATAGTTGAAGGCCACCGTTAGGAACTATGTAGATAATTCTCGGCAGCAACATTAATATTATAATTTCTTAATTGGAAAAATTAGAACCAAGGACCTAGAGTAGATTTTATTGATTGAGAATGACTATAAAAGTTGTAATTATTTAGAAACACCAATAGTCAAAATATAAATTTAAAAATACTAAATTGCTCTTAATTAAACTTCATATATTCTCTCTTTCAATCTGTCCCACATTTTATTTTAAAAGTATTTTTATTTTTATTTTTTTTTCACGAAAATTACAACCGCCAAAATAATCATTTTTTAAACTTTAACTAACATTTACATAATCATATTCTCAATATATTATTTAATTATTAACATAGATATTAACCCATTCAAATTATTAATTTTTTTTCCTATTTATATAATCATATATAAAATAAACTCTAAGTAAAATATACCAATTTAGAAAATGTTAAATTTTTCATCTAATATCTTACTCATTAAAAAAGCTTTATCTCAAAAAAAAACATTTTTATTATTTGAATATTATAGACTTTATTGATTATATTAAATTTTTATTAACATTATTTTTTGGTTTGCACACAAGTATTCTCTAAGGAGGCAATCATGTATAACATTCTTGAATAAAAAAATATAATAGATTATCTAGCTTTTTTAAGTATATTTATGTAACATTAAATGATTTTCAGTCAAGAAACATTACATTGACTTTTATTTTTTAAAACTCATATAAATCTATGATGACATAATGTTAGCCTCCTTTAAATTTTTTAAAATTGAATATTTAAATTTTTTAAGATATACATAACCTTTCTTTAACATTTATAAAAAATTATAAACAAATTTAAGTTTTCCTAAGATTATGTCATTTTTATTTTCAATTAAAGTTTGTGTCAATGTTTTTTTTGATATTGCACAGGTTTCTTTGACTGAAAGTTCGCGTCAATTTCAAAAGTTATAATTTTAACAAAAAGAAATACGTTTGTTGATTATTATTTTTTTCAATAGATGCCTACCTAAATAGTAAAAAATGAGAAAATTTTCATTTAATATTTTAAAAATAGAATGTGGAGAAAAATGTCGGAGATTTAATTAATGGCAATTTAATATTTTTAAATTTTTATTGTGGTAATTGGTCAATTTAAATAATTATAATTTTTACTGTTCCTAATAAATATTATCTCTTTTAGGTCCAAAAGAAAGGCAACTTAGCTTTTGATTTGATTGGGTTGTTCTAGAAATCATAACATGACAAAATCTGATTCATATACATGCATGAACTTGATCTTTGAAGGATTTTTTTCATCATCATATTTAGAAAGTTTGATTGGAAGATTAAATTAAAACTTCAAGTAATATATTGTCAAATTAATTCACTTAAAAAAACAAGGAATGTTCCGTCTCTTTTTATAAAATTTATTGCTTAGGACTAAATTGAATTCTATTGTGAACTAACTAGTAACGCTAGACACCGACAAAGAAATCTAAAAGAAAACCTATTAATTTGTAGTAATTGGTCATTTTAAATAATTACAACTTTTACGGTCATTTTCAATAAATATTATTTCTTTTAGGTCTTTCTTCTTAATTTTCCCTTCTTTAATTTGTGTCGATTTGCTTAAGAGCACACTAAGTTATGATTTCAAATCAAGTGTGTGCAAGCACATAGAGAGATATAACAGGTTTTCTTTTAGATTTCTTTACCGGTATGTATCTAGCGTTACTAGTCAATTCAATAGAATTCAATTTAGTCCTGAGCAGTAAATTTTATAAAAAGAGATGGGGCATTCGTTGTTTTTCAAGTGAATTAATTTGACAATATATTACTTGAGGTTTTAATTTAATCTTCCAATTAAACGTTCTAAATATGATGATGAAAAAAATCCTTGAAAGATCATGTTCATGCATGTGTATGAATTAGATTTTGTCATGTTATGATTTCTAGAACAACCCAATCAAATCAAAAGCTAAGTAGCCTTTCTTTTGGACCTTTAATTTTCGTTGTCCTTGCGGATCTTCAATGTTTGTATTATATAGGTAATTTTTGAATTAAAAAAGAGCACGTACGTTCATATTACTTATTTACTCCAAAATAATCAAGGCAAAAAAAAAAAAAAAAATCCAAAATAGAGAAAGGTAACTAACTTTAGGTTCCCCCGAAAATATATTTGTTACTTTAGTATATATGTCAAGAAGTATAAATTATTTTTTACAATTTTAAACCTTTCATAAATGAAGATAATCATAGTAACTCATATCATGCTCTCTTTTTCTTCATTAATTAAGGGTACTTTAATTAAATCACATCAAAATCTAAGCTATTTCTTTTCTTAGACTATGTGCATAACGTAGTTATTTTTATATATTTTCTGTGTTTTTTTATATTATTACTTGATATCCGGTACGAGGTTTGTGGTTGTCTCTTCTAATACAAGTACTTGGTTAATTTTTACTATTCCATCAAGACAATTTAAATAAGAAATTCATCATTGTTAATATAAAATCAAAATTCAACAATTAGGTTCAAATCCAATTTCATCTTGTATAAAGTCTGAATAAAAAAATGAAAAAAAATTATTATCGTTGTTGATTAGTGATGATTATAACATAACTAAATAATTAATTATGTGTGCACTAATTTCAATTTAGTGATAAGTTGAGTGTTGTCATTTCTTACTTTAAAACTTGTCATTAATTGTTCTTTAGTTGTCATTTAGGCTTATGGGTAATTAAGTCCCTTTCTTGCGACCTCATTATATATATATATATATATATATATATGTATATATATATCTCTCTCTATATATATATATATCAATTAGCAAGAAAAATGAGATGAAAGTTTTTTTTTTTGAAAGTACAGGCAAGCCAAGGCTTGAGAAAGAGGAAAAAGACTAGACTATGAAAGTCTAGCCCTTAATACAAAAAGAAGCCAAAAACTAATATTGGCGAGGCCGATTGGTCTTTTAAATACATTTGAAGGCATCCGGGAAGGAACTGTTGGTATTAAAACCACATCCGCCTCAGTTGGTTGTCATGACCTTACTTGGCCATATAGTCTGCACAAGAGATGTTTTCTCTTGGAGTATAGTAGATCTCAACGCTCCAATCCTGAAAGAGGAGGTGCCGAGTCTCTCTAATAATATCTTTCAAAGGATGATCAGTACAACAATCTCTCATGAGAATGTTGACGGCCTCGATAGAGTCAGAGTAGAGGTGAATTCTCTGGAATCCCATCCGGCGCCCCACGCCCCACTTTTAATCCAGTCATGATGACAAGACTATGAAAGTTGCACAATATGATGTGACATAACAAAGGGCTTTTATTCTTACAAACTAATGTGGGCCTAACTAATATGCATTGAGAACTTGAGATAAGATGCGAGTGAAGAAAGAGGAGAGTGAAGGGGCGAGTGGAGAAAGAATGGAATTTTTGAGAGAGACGTCAAACATCAAAATCAATCCATTGACGAACCCTGGCATCGCAACTCCTATATAGAGCTTGTGAGTTGATGATGAAAAAGAAATAACTATATATTTGTTCTCTAATTTTTTTTTTTTGGGGCAAAAATTGTTCTTTATTTTCTTTGCATTCCTATAATACACACACACAGAGACACACACTTGCATCATTAAGTTAGGTTGCATAGAGGCTTTCATTTCATTCACACACAAGTTGGTGGAGGTTTGATTCTTAGTGTAAGTATATAAAATTAAGCTTTAAAATAATAAATTATAATTTAATAAAGTTAGAGACAAAGATAGATATTCGGAGACAAACTTGACAGATTAGACGTTTATGTTATCCAATTAAGATTGACATGCCCCAATCTGTATTAGAAGCAGATTTTATTTTGATATCTTCCTTGCCCTTGCGTGATTATTGATTTCTAAATGCATTATTAATACTAGCTACCTTAAGTCTTAATTTAAAATCTCGTTTATAGTGTGAATTGCATTATAAATAAGATTTTATATAAATTAAAAATTGGAAGTAGCATTTCCCCTCTCATTTTCAGAATGCATGGCTTCAGCAATCTTCCCCTAAGAAAACACTTTGAGGATGCCGCCAACTTAAACGAGCATTCATCACAAGACTTAATTGTTCTCATCACTAGCATAAAGTTGGACTATGTTGTATTCTTTGATCATTTAGTTAAAAGTGTGTGGTTCGATTCTTGAGCATAAAAAAACTCTTGTCGGGAGACCCCTGTCCCTTCAAAAAACCTTAATTAATCGAAATGGGCTGAATTACTCTTCTAAGTAATATAATTGTTCTGTTGTCATTTTCAGTAATATAAAATTTATCATTGGTGATTTTTTTTTTAATTTTAATTACAGTATGTTTTGAAACCTCATAGTGATTTTCATATATTATTGATAGTTTGATACTTGTTGGAAATTATGCCCTAGGGGCAATTTATTGTACTTTGAATATTTGAGTTATTTAAAGTATTTTCTTTAGTTATCATTTTCGATGCATGTTCGTATTGATAACGCATCCCCGATACAAATTATAGATTATCCTAAATGTCCACGGTCGGTCATCTACGCGGAGCGAAGATGAATTAAGACCCGATATGACTTTGATGAGGTATGGAGATACAATCAAAGTCATGGGCACTTGTAAGAGTACAAGGCGCTGGACCGACCCACTATGAGAAAGCTGCATGGATTAAGTCATAAGCTTATCTCATGTATAACCGCGTCACAACGCCACATGACTGAGATCATCATGGATTCCTACATGATGAATCACTCGTCTTTGACCTAGTCAAAAGTCACCTTTGACCGGGTGATGATAAAGGCGGATCGGGATCGGTGGTTTTCATGCGGAGGGACGTGAATGGTCAAGATGAAATTTGTCCCTCACATTCGTAGAGATATATCTTTGGGCCCTCGATGAGTGAGTCTAAGAAATGTATGGCCATCTTTGTGATGGAAAGGAGTTTCCATTTCACATATTAGACTACTCGAGAATCGAGAAAGTAATGGTCAAGAAAAGGAAATTGACATTATCCATGCCTCATCCTTGACCAAATTATCGCGTGACAAAAGGGACGTGACATGGTTGTACGATAGGTGTATCGTGTCATCGATCCCCATGTGAGTTGGGTAGTCGCAATGTCTTGCTAGAGGCCACTTGCGATTTGTGGCTTTACACGTGTTGGCCCACCGCCAATCTCACATGGGCTGCAGGTCGCACACAAGAATAATCCAACACGGGTAAAAGTGTCCAGGTTCATTGAATCTCGGTTAATGCGAGATTAATGAATACGAGTTTAATGCTGGGTATATATATATATATATATATTTATTTAAATTCGAAAATAATATAATGATATTATTTAATTGAGATTAAAATATTATTATTATATTATTTGTTTTATGTTTAATTTATTTGATAAATTAAATATCTAAAACAAACAGAGATATTGTATCTCATTTAATTTTCGAATAAAGATATTATTGTCTATTTAATTTAAATTGAGATATTGGTATCTTAGATTTAAATAAATAGATAGATATCATTTCTCCGATTTAATTTATTGAGATAAATTAAATCGGAAAGGCTTTTAAATTTGGATTAAATAAATAGGTTGGATTAAATCTATCGGATAGATTTATTAGATTATTTTTTAATCTAGATTCGAATCGAAATTTCGAGATCGGCTTTTAATTCGATTAAATAAATATTATTATATTAGATCTATCGGATAGATTTAATTAATATATATTTAATCCGGATCTAAAGTTTGAATTCAAAATTAATACGATTAATTTTGCATTAAATACGCCGAACGGGTTTTAGAAAACCTACGGGACTTTCGATCGAGCGTATTCTCGAAAAGCCGCAAGAAACCCTAGAGTGGCCGAGTGAGAGACGCACAAGAGGCGCTAGCACGCTGCCGTAGCCGTGTACGAGGATTGTTCGTGTGGATACCGGTAGAGGAAGAGGATTCTAAGAGTCGTCTTCTACTGATCGAGGAGGTAGCCCACCTGTTCAACGAAAAAGAAACCACGAACGATTTCTTAAAAGGTAATATCCGGATTCCTTAGCCTTGGTTTAAACGCGCCTGAGTGATCCTCAGGACGGGATTCGTAGAAATATTAATCCGCTGCGTTGTACGGATCCCTACAGATACGTCATTATTTTTACCAACTTCATATCTTCGGATTTGGTGAAGAGAAACATTGTTGCTCTTTAGTTTTAAGTGAAGGTTACGTTATGGATCCCACTTGGTGCCCCATCCCTCTGCTCCTTGCCTAACCACTTTGTCCGACTTCTTATTAACCACCAAGCCATACATGTTCTTATGAGACCTTCAATTTTCATATACATGCATATATACTTCCTAAACTATACATACTTAGCAGTAAACCACACAACTTTGTTAAGAGTCCCTTAAAATTTTAGACATACTGCCATGCTTTTTATATGTTAATGCTTAATCTACATATATATAAGTTCTGCTTACATAAATTATAAATCCACACACGCACATATTGTCTTTTTGCCTGTATGTTATACACACTAACACACACGTGTATACAAATGTACGCACACTTTCTTCAACATTCAATGATGGAAAGAACAAACCAACAGGTACACTAAAGTCATTAGTGGTCTTATCACTAGTGCAAAAAAGGCTTTAAGACCGCCTCATTTAGAGCGGACAATGGACACCCGGTCTTAAAGGAATGGCCGTGGCGATTCCGTAAATATAAAGAACTTCTTGCAGGACCAATTTTTCACCGCTCTTAAAATCATTATTGAGACCGACTAAAATACCACCGGTCTTAAAAATTGAACTGAAATTTCAATTACTTTCTAAATATATCTCATATAGCCGTACTTATATTTTACTGCGGTAAAACATAATAAGGAAAAATTTAAATATAAAAAGTCTAAAGTTTTAAGACCGAACTTATCAACAAGACGGTCTTAAAAGTTTTCTTTCAAGACCGGACATATGATACTTGCGGTTTGAAAAAGTTCATTAATATTAAGACCGGCATTTTAAAAGGAACGGTCTTAAAGGTTAAACTTTTAGATCGGACGTTTAATATGGCCGGATTAATGTAAATATTAAGACCGTCTCTTTTTTATCCGGTCTTAAAAATCCAAGCAAGATATACATTTCTTCGCGCGAAAGCTTTTGTTACTGTGTGGAGAACCTCATTCACGTTCCGAAACCCTTCTGTTGCATTACCTCTCTTCCTCGCCCACGTACCATCAGCCCCCATTGTTACTCTCTCATTTGCTCGGGCATTCCTCTCTTCTGTCTCGAAAATGGACGGTGAAAACGAATCTATTCGTGTTCGGCAACGCCGTTCTGGTGTGACGGTGTGAGTGAGAACGAACCCTCTTCATCTCACAATGAGGCTCGTAATCGCCACGCACGCCGTGGTAGAAGAGGCACACGAATGATGGATGTGACCCTAAGTCGGACTTACGGGTCAAAGCTCGAGATTCGGTTTAATGCAAGGTTGGAACTGTCGGTCCTAATAAAAGCAAATATAATAGTTTTGTCGGCTGTCTAGCACGCGGCAAGGTTAGCATCTTGACGGATGAGTGGAAAAGTGTGGACTATAAGAATGTAAAGGATCCTATTTGGGAGACTATCCGGGTTACATACTCTGTCCCGAACTTTCAGAAGTTGAAAGACAAGACATTGTCTTATTGTGCTGATCGGTGGAGGAAGTTTAAGACCTTTCTCGCTAACACGTATATTTTCTCCGATGTTCCGCCCGCCAAACATCCTTGGGAAGTTTACACATTTATTGATGAACGAATTTGGCGACAATTTGTTCTTCTGCGGACCACTCCCTGAAGCTCGGTGAGTTTATATTTAGTTTTGTTTTCCCTTTTGTTTGCTTATTAACACTGTGCGGATATGTGAATGTTATTGTGTTCATCTAATCCTGTTAGTTATATAATAGTTCGGTGTGTGAATAGAAGTATACATTTCTGCCTTTGTCTATGCAAGTCGATATGTCAACCACGAAAAGGTAAATTAAGTGCGATGAGAAGGTATTAATTGTGTAATGGTTTGTCTTGCAAAGGAGGAAATGAATAGTCTTAAAAGGGGGAAACTTTATATACCCAATTGTTACTATCTAATGGGGACTGCTGATCCCAATTGGATGCCTTAAAAAGGATCAAGTTTGTATTATTACGTAAGCCTTTGTCTATGCAAGTCTAATATGTCAACCACGAAAAGGTAAATTACGATGAGAAGGTATTAATTGTGTAATGGTTTGTCTTGCAAAGGAGGAAATGAATAGTCTTAAAAGGGGGAAACTTTATATACCCAATTGTTACTATCTAATGGGGACTGCTGATCCCATGGATGCCTTAAAAAGGATCAAGTTTGTATTATTCGTAAGCATAATTCTCTTTTGTTTCTTAACCTATCTATCTAGCTAGCACTACAAAATATAGCTCCAATTTCTTCTACAATTCTACATCTTCCTTAAATAAAATGTTGAAACTTGATGAAGTGAAGAATTTGACTAATTTTTTGATTGACGTTCATATGAAGCGAAGTTCTCTAATTTACGTTAGTGACATGCATGGCTGGAATTCATAATTAATAGATGTTTTCAATCTGATTCACGAGAAAAGAAGGGAACAAGCACGGGAGAGGTAGAAAGAATGATTGCCCTCATAGGGCTTCTCGCGGATATCAAAAGGCCGAAAAAGATTTGATGGGCGCCAAGCGGAAGAGATTGGATGATGAAGCGAGAATCCAATCCTTACGTGATACATGCTCCTCCATCTCCAATACGTCGCGAGGAGTTGTGGTTGCATATTCGGCAAAAGCCAAGCGGCGCCTACACGAGTGAACAAACTCGTCTAGTTCTTTGAAAGAATTGTAAGTATCGTTATTGTTATTTTTAGTTACTAAACATGTTTCATTACTAAGCTTCTCGTTATCGTATCTTACGGGAAGATCTTAAAAAGAAAGAAGCGGAGGGATCTTTTGTGTCGGACGGGAGGAATGATGTTCGGCCGTTGCGGCCGGAAAACCGGATCACCGGGCGTGTAAGGGGGATTGGAGGACGGGTAGGCATAAAGCAAGTCTTTGGTACATCCAAACGCCATAGACAAAGTATGGTTACCGGGAGGAGATGGACCGGACAATGGCTGCTAATAAAGCTTCAATGACGCAATGTTTCAATCCGAGATGAGCCGATGAAGGAGGAAGCTGAGTCGGTGAGGCTGCTTTTGAGCAATCGTCCGAGAGACCGGTGTTCCCTTCACACGCTCCTGCAAGCGTACGGCGAGCACTAGAGGAGCGGCATTGTTGGAGAGTCGAGCAACCTTGTGACCTTTATGTGGAGGATCCCGATCATCATGATGGACGATTATTGGTTGCAAAAGGGACTGTTCACAACTTGGGATCAAGCGTACACCACCAACAAATGCACGATGATGAAGTCGAGTGTCGGTTGAAAAGGTGATCATTGATGCACGGCTCCTCTCCCAAACGATGAGTGAAGCTTGTGAGTGATGTCAAGGGAACCTTCATCCCTTGGCCGGTGAAGCTTGTACATGTCTCTCTTGCTCCCGAAGCTTCAATCCCTCTTCCTCCAGTTCCATCCCCTCGTCGGGCTCCATCCCCTCCTCAAGCTCTATCCCCTACCTCAAGCTAAGTTGGGCTGCTATTGCCCAGAAAAAAATATCCGATCTAATGAAAAGTGGATATTTTAAGGATAAATCGTGGCTTTGTCGATGAAGTAGTAGGTGTCCCTCATCCTATGCCCGTTCAAGTTGACACCGTTGATGTTGAGTCCCTGCTTCTTCCTCGACGGGGAGCTTCGATGCGGTTGTTCAAATTTTTATGAAGTAAGTATCTTACGTCTATGAGTACATCATTTAAATGCATCGTTTAGACATACATACATATATATATTTCCACGATCGATGTCATTATGGTAGGTTCTTGCATCATGAATTGGTTCAAAGGTGCGGGATCAACGATTTTGGATTCTTGTGCCTGTCTATTCAAGTCAAACAACCATGGAGGAGAGACAGTACATATCAAAGAGGTTATGCTCGGTGATCGGAAAGTTGTACTTTTTGCCATTCTTCCACAGTACATATCAAAAATCTTGTCCGAATTCACTTAATTCTGCTACATATATATATCACTTGAGTATAGTTTCTTGATGTGAATTTTCAGCCGCCACTTTGAGCGGTTGGTCGTCATGTGCATGGACGAGCATAAAGTTATCTTCTTATGCTCCACTCCACTTTGAGCCATTGCCTTCGTTGGTGCGAGACCATCAACGAGTAAGCATGTCATTTTGATTCTCTTGTCGACATCTCTGCTGTGAATTTTAAGTGAATCATTGATAAATTTGTGATTTTGATGATAGTGCCATGAGGACCTTCCAAAGACTAGAAAAGAAAAGGCGTGCTACTCGGGACAAAGACCCCGTATGGTACAAACCGGAGGTTGGTACAATATTTAATTTGTAGCACACTTTGCCTTGTGAACTTGGTCATTGAGCTATATATATGCTCTTATATATATTTCTTGTTCATTTTAGACCCGTCGGCAACCGAGAGTCCAACTTATGTGGCGTACATCATGAAACACATGTATGATATTACAAGGCGAGGGGATACTAAATTAAGCGCAAAGGTAAATGTATTTGATGTTACATATTATGCAAGTTAATTCAGTTTAAACTTCTTGTTACAAATGAAATATGCACGCAAGTTAATTCGATTCTTTGTCTTTGATGTTACGAGATGTTTCAATGCAAAACTCCCTTTCGATGATGAAGCTGGAGCACATACGCAATGTGTTTTGTGAATATCGTATGGTCGATCTTAGAGTCGGAAAAATGACAATAATTAATGTCCTAAATTCATTTGTAAGTATAATCTGTAGCAACAATAATCAATCTTACGTAAATTTGTTTATTTTTTTGAACAATTCATTTGTAAATATACATAGGCAATGTAAAATTCAATAAATAAATTTAGTTAATTTTTCGAACAATTTTCTTGTGTCCATTTTGGGTTTGAATGTATTATTGGATGGTGGATATAGCTATTTAATTTAGTGTTTGAAATGCGAGACTTTTAGGACCGTTCATTAACGACATGTCCGGTCTTAAAGGTCCGCAAAATCTTCGGTGTAAAAAGTATGAGACTTTTAGGACCGTATATTGCTTTAGTGTCCGCTCCTAAAAGCTTAAAAACCACATGAACTTTTAGGTCCGGACGTATATAAAAGGTCGGTCTTAAAAGTCCCCGCTTAACTTTTAGGACCGTATTTTTATATATAATCGGTCTTAAAAGTCTTTTGGTTAAAAGTATGCTTAACTCTTAGGACCGTATGTTGTTATTTGTGCGATCTTAAAAGTCATTCACCTATAAATACCCCTTTTCAGACAAATTAAATGGTTAGGGTTGAAGACAACCGAAGTTACGGCGTTACTTGCTCAAGCTAGGTCCTTCTTTATCATCGTTTTTACCTTTCCATGTGTAGAGCGGCATTATCGGTGTCCCTTTTATTTTGTCTTTTGTCTTTTTGTCGGAAAAAGAAGGAAGATAATGAAAATGACACTTTGTTTCTCACATGGGGAGGTAAAACCGACGTCAACGAAGGTCCAACCTTGAGAAGAATAGTCACTTTGTTTGTTCTTGTCCGAATAAGGTAAAAGCTCCTTTTTTTTGTATGTTCTTAAATGTATTCTGCGAATTTCTTTGTTGGATTTACACGAGGACAATGTTTTGTTTGTTTCCTTTTTGTCGGAAAAAGAAAGACGATAATGAAAAGGACAAGAGGCAATCGGATATGGAAACCAAAGGCGACAAAAATGGCGGTGTTTTTAGGGCCGTCGATTTACTAACTAAAGTCTTCGTTCTTTTATTTTAGGTTTTTTAGTACGCCATTATCCGTCCTTCATAGTTGCCTTGTTTATTGCTTTCCGAGTTCGGATAAAGTACTAAACTCGCACGAGAACAAAATTTAAAAATATTTTATTTACTAATTTTTTTATAGGGGCGACGATCACACAAAAAAAAAAAAAAATAAAAATGCAACAAAAAAAAACTAATCCCTCTCGTAGTCGGAAAGGGAGGGGCGTCGGAGTCGTCGGAGTTGTCTTCGTCTTCGGGGGATCGTAGTTCACGTCATTGGCACGGAGTACCATGTTCGGCTTGTTGTTCATGGTATGAGCAAAATTTGAACCAATTGGCCCAAACGTCGATCGATTTGATCGACGCGGGCCACCGATGGCTGCACCAAGCTGCTTCACGGTCGGATTTGGAGGAGGCGGTGGCGGAGGGGGCGAGGTTGAAGAGGAGGAGGAGGAAACGGAGGACTGGGGAGCAGCCATTACGGTGGGGGGCGAGGTTGAAGAGGAGGAGGATGAAACGGAGGACTGGGGGAGAAGAATGTGAAGAAAGTACGGTAACAACGGGTTTAAATAGAGAACCCATCACGAACAATGTGAAACGCCAAAAGCTTTAACGAGGAGACGCATTGTTCATCGGAATACGAGGAGACGCCTAGTTGGGAAGTTTATCGGAAGCCAGAAGAGACTGATTCGCATGATTCATTTGAACGGTGTGTAAGTACGGGTAAATGATAAAAGGTCGGTCTTAAAGGTAACACTTTTAGGACCGGACTTATTATAAAAGATCGGTCTTAAAAAATTAAATAATAGAATTTTATACCGCATACCTATAAGTACCGGGTTAATGATAAAAGGTCGGTCTTAAAATAAAATGAATTGGAAAAATATTAAATAATGGAATTTTATACCGCGTACCTATAACTCCTTATTAATTCCTCACTACCTCGTAACTCCAAACTACGTACGTGGCTATCGAGAACAGCTCTCTGCCTCTATTAATTAACTCCTCATACCTCTCTTGCCCCAACTTGCTCAAACCATGGTTAGATTCAAGAGAAGCGCTCGTAGGGGTGCTCTTAGTCGTGATGCTCGTGCCTTCGTCGATCGTTATACGGTGCGCCTCCTCCATCGAGAGTCCGTCCTATTGTGACGAAGAGTCTCGGGTCGTTGGACCCATTGTTATTTCTTCGGATGATGAAGAGGTTCCCGCTCCCCCTCTCCAACCTCTTGGCCCCACCGCGACTACTACGGCCCTCTCCTCTTTCCTCTAATGAAGCATTGTGGGCTGATTCGAGTAAGACGAAACTTGCGATCTCCGTGGGAAATTAATGTTTTGTTCACGCCGAAATCGCCAAGGCTTTGGAGGATAATAAGCTTTAGAAGATGTTTAGTCGATTCTTGTTTTTGATAATTTTACGCTTGTTTTTGTTTTGTATTTTTTCTTGTGTACGTGCATATGCAAGTAATATATGTAATTAAAGAAACTCCGAGTTTTCCTTTAATTTTTATTCATTCGATTCTTTGCGCTCGCCAAATCCTTTATTAGAAATCACAAAAAGAATTTTAGGACCGGAGTATTATAAAACGGCGATCTTAAAAAGTTGTAGATATACAACCGTCTCCTTTTAATGAACCGGTTTAATTGTCTCAATTTAGGTCCGGAGGATTATAAAACTCCGGTCTTAATAAAATCCCAAATATAAAACATGTCTCGCTACGTCGCGCGGAATATTAAATTTCCCTCTCTACGAACTTCTCTTGTCGCGCCTAAAGTGTTACTCGGGTTACGTCGCCACTTAAATCGTTTGGTCCGCGTTGCTCTCTCGACAATCACTTTACGGTTCCTTAGCTAAACGTCTATAGACCAAGCTTGTAAGAGGTGTTTCGGTTATATAACTTTATGATTTTCCTGCTCATCGTTACGGGTTTTTCTGGGTTGAGCGAAATCGATCAAATGTTCTTGTGGGTTTTTTGTGTTGTTAATGGATATTGTATTTTGAAGATTATAATTGCATTTTAGACCTACCCAACTGACCAATAAATGTTTTTAGGGTACTCTTTACGTGCGCAACATCAACGTTCGTGGCGGGAGAAGAAAGACTAAGCAAACGCATTTGAATTTATATGATACGGTGAGTCCACAAGACCTTCACGCGATGAATTTAATTTCCTCGTCATGCATTTATTTTGGTTCTTGGATTCTCTGCGATACATTTATGACTAAAAGTGATTCTTCGTTACGCATTTAATGAGCAAGTTTATCCGAAAAAAAAAGGAAAAAAAAGACTTAACCGACATTTGAGCATATATATATGTATGTTAAATCTTTCCGTCTATATATATAGGAATTCTACTATGGATCACAGTTGGATAAATGCTAAACGGACGAGTGTTGAATATCGAGAATGGGGTGAGAGACTTTATAAAATTTGCTAAACAAAATGCCCATCTTTGAGGGTGGGAAGTTTTATTGCCCTTGTGTAAAATGTTTGAATGAGAGGCGACTAAGTCCGAAGTTATACACACACATTTAATTTGTGAAGGAATTTGTAAGACTTATACGGTATGGGTATGGCATGGTGAAAAAATACCAAGTAGGTCTCAACATAGGGAAGTGGCCTTTGATGATAATGACACGGATATGGATGATCACATAGAGGACATTATCCGTGATGTAGGAGAAGAGGCTTTTCATCAATCACATGCATATGGTAATATGTGCGTGATGCGAGACCCCTCTATACCGTGGGTGTAAAAAATACCAATTGTTGAATCTTTGTATTGAAATTGGTAAGCTTGAAGGCACGTCATGGATGGAGCGACAAGAGTTTTTCGAAATGCTTGAGGCTTTTAAGGACATGCTTCCGGATGATAATGTGTTGCCGCATCGATACTATGATGCTAAGAAAATACTTTGTCCACTTGGGGATGGAGTACAAAAAGATCCATGCATGCCCGAATGATTGCGTGTTGTATAGAAAAGAGTTTGAAGAGGAGCGAGTTGTCCGAAATGTGAAACCCCAAGGTACAAGTCAAATAAGGGGCTGCAAAGTGTTGTGGTATCTTCCAATCATACCAAGGTTCAAGCGGTTGTTTGCGAATGAAAATGATGCAAAAAATTTGAGGTGGCATGCGAGATGAGAGGATTTCGATGGAAAGCTTCGACATCCGGCCGATTCTTCTCAATGGAAGAAAATCGATCAATTATTTCCAAACTTCGGCGAAGAACCTAGGAACCTTAGGCTTGCCCTTAGCACGGATGGCATGAATCCATATGGAAGCCTTAGCGGCATACATAGTTCATGGCCCGTACTACGATTATTTACAACTTATCTCCAATGTTATGCATGAAACGAAAGTACATCATGTTGTCTATGTTGATTTCGGGACCGAAACAACCGGGAAATGACATTGATGTTTACCTTGACCCTTGATCGAAGACTTGAAGGAGTTGTGGGCGAAAGGTGTTGATGTTTTTGACTCTTTCAAGAAGGAGGTGTTTAAAATGCGAGCCATGATATTTTGTACTATAAACGACTTCCCAGCATATGGGAACTTGTCAGGGTATAGTGTAAAAGGCCATAAACTTCAACATGGAAGAAAGACGGTTTATCTTGGACATAGGAGATTTCTTAGATGGGGCCACCCATATCGTCGATTGAAGAAAGCCTTTTTTGGTGGCCAAGAGTATGAAGATGCTCGGTGGCATTGACGGGGAGCAAGTTTATGAAAAGGTGAAAAATATCAATGTCGTATTCGGTAAGACTGCAAAGTGTAGAAAAGAAACAAATATATGGAAAAAGAGATCTGTATTCTTCGATCTTCCATATTGGCGCAATCTTGATGTGAGACACGATATTGATGTCATGCATGTGGAGAAAAATGTATGTGATAGTATTGTCGGCACGCTTCTCAACATACAAGGTAGTTCCAAGGATGGTGTGAAGGCAAGATTGGATCGATAGCAATGGGAATACGCAAAGAGTTACATCCAAGATCGGATGGGAAGAGAACTTATTGTCCCCCGCTTCTCATACTTTGTCTAAGGATGAGAAACGAAGTTTTTGTGAGTGTTTACATGGCACAAAAGTTCCCACGGGGTATTCTTCAAATTTGAAGAGGCTTGTATCGATGAAGGACTTGAAATTAGTAGGCCAAAAGTCTCATGATTGTCATGTCTTGATGCAACGGCTACTCCCATAGCTATTCGAGGCATCGCCGAATATGATCTTCGGGTCGTTTTGACTAGACTTTGTGTCTTCTTCAATGCGCTTTGTGGTAAAGTTTTCGAGATTGAAAAGTTGGATGAATTGGAGAATGAAGGATATCTTATCTTGTGCCACCTTGAGAAGCTTTTTGTTCCTACATTTTTTGACATCATGGTTCATCTAATTGTTCATCTAGTGAGGGAGATAAAGATGTGCGGCCCTATCCATTTACGGTGGATGTACCCAATTGAAAGATCTATGAAATTCCTAAAAGGGTACGTGAAGAACGCATACCTGCGGAAAGCATCGATTGTTCGAAATATGTTTCGAAGAAGCCATGGAATTTTGTCAAGATTATTTGGCCAAAGTAAGACATATTGGGCTTCCAAAACGTCGGCATCTTTGATGGGGGTAGACGAGGGCTTCCGTAAAGAGTGTGGATCTGATGAATTGTCACAAGTCCACTTATACATCTTGAATAACGTCGATGAAGTTCAAGCCGACATAGCTGCACATAAAGCAAATTGTAAGGAAAGAAAATCATCGAATGACGAACAAAGGTTGATTAGGGAGCATAACGAGAACTTTTGCAAACTGGTTCAAACAAAAGGTCGAGGAGAGGAATGTGTTTACGATACAATCAAATGGTTAGCGAGGTGGTCCCGAGGTTGATGTCATAAGTTGGAATTCGTATGTGATCAATGGTTATACATTTTACACGAAGTCCCTAGATGATACGAGCACGGTCGAAACGGTGGTGTTATGTTAGAGGCTGAATCTATGCACTTCTCCGAGTTCGAAAGACAAGAGCCCTTTATTGGCGGTCATGCCATATTATGGGGTTATTGAAGAGATTTGGGAGGTGGACTATGTGAAAATTAGATTTCCCATTTTCAAATGCAAGTGGGTTAATGTCAATAATGGTGTTCGGATCGATCGGCTAGGATTTACATTAGTCGATGTCAATGGTAGAAGTTTTGGAGATGAACCTTTTATTATGGCGAGATCGGGCAAAACAAGTGTTCTATATCACCGATCAAGAAAATAAAATGTGGTCGTAGCTCTCCAAGGAAAGAGGGTCATTGATATTGATGAGGAAATGAATTCAAATTATGGTATTCACGAGAGTACTCCTTTTTCAAGGGGTCTACCTGGACATGAACGAAGAAGATGAAGCGGATAATGAACCCGGCATAAGAAGTGATCATCAAGAAGGGATATGGGAAGATATCACTTTATAAAAGAGTCAATTCATAAGGTAATATTCATATGCAGATTTCTTTGAAGACTTTAAGGCTTTAACTATATATATTATATTCCTTCTATCTATGTTCATAGTTAATGTCACGATGACTATGAATTTTGTTCTTCTTTTATTTTTGTGGCGGATCCGATCCAAAGGGGCATGTTATATAAGAGGATGTTACGTTGTTGGGTGGGGGAATCGGATGAAGGCATGGTGAACATTATTTTGGGCGCATGTATGTTGTACTTGTAACTTATTGTATTTGTAAGAAAGTTATCTTATTGTATGAATTAATTTAGGTGTTGTAGTCATAGTAATCATTAATTAAGAGGCCAAATAGCTCATGGTGAATAATATTTGTATTCTTTTTCCAATTCAATTTATTCAAATAATTGTCTTTGGATTGGGTGGTGGATTTGTGTATATATATAATCGGGAAGAGCAATAGGGAAAAATTCGGGAAAATTTAGGCCGGAAATAATAAGACGGTCTTAAATGTTCACTTGTTAAGACCGGATGTAATTATATGACCGGTCTTAAAGATCGTGATATTTTAACATGATCTTTTAAGACCGGTATATTTAGACGTCCGGTCTTAAATTAAAATATTTAAGACCGGATGTTTTTATCATCCACTCTTGAAAGTCAGTCCTTTAAGACCGTGTGTAATTAGTCGTGTGGTCTTAGAAGCCGCTATTTTTCAGACCGTATGTGTCCTGTCCGGTCTTATAATTACGATCTTTTAAGAGCGGCCTAATTTTTGGCCGGTCTTAAAAGTTGAGCTTTAGGACCGAACAAAAAATATTTCGGTTTTATTTAGTACAACTTTTTAAGACCCAAGTTTTTAAATGTCCGGTCTTAAAATAGTTTCTTTAAGACCGGTTCAAGTCCGGTCTTAAATGGTAGACTTTTAATACCGGCTGGAACAAGACCGGTCGCATGTCCGGTCTTACGACCCCTCTTTTGTCCGATCTTAAAAGCCTTTTTTGCACTAGTGTATAGCTCAGTGACATGTAAGCTGCACGATCACATGTTCAAACGTACACCCTCTCAAGTGATTGTTACTTGTCCCTTTAATTTCTTATAAAAACAAGTATATTATATTAACCCCAAATCTCCTTCTCTCTCCTTTTCATCCTCGTTTCTTGTTCAAGCATGGTTGAACTGAAATATATAGCTCTCTTCCTCCTCTAGCATCTTCAGACAAAAAAATCTCTTGAGAGGTAAGTAGTGCCCAGGATGATACCAATTTCAACAGCATAGGTGCATAGATTTAAGCAAATGAGCCTCCAGGGCCTTCTTATCTTCTTTCCGTTGGGCCACAAAAACATAAAAGAGGTTTTTGACATACCATTTTCCTATCTAAGTGCAATCCTTACACGTAGAAAAAGGCATAAAACCAAAACCCTTGCATTATATTGCTCTCCACTTTTCGAATCTTAAATAACCAAATCAAACTGCTGGTTAAGACTTGTTTTCTCTCTAGCTTGAGCTTAGGCAGATGAATCAATGACATCATCGACTTGCTGGGAGAATGTCTCCTTTCGCAACTTGTTTGCTCCATGTTGAATTTATTCTTCCTTTTTCGGATTGTATAGTTGTGAAACCTTCTTATCTTTCAGGAATTTCTCTTTTATTTACTTTTTTTTCCTACAAGCTAAGGTCAAATGTTTTTTTGCATAATTCTTCAGGAATGAATTCTCCCTCTTTGCACAAGGGTTTCATGTAACAACCCAAATTTTATTTTTGGGATTTCAGTAACATTAGGATAATATTTATTATGTAACTATGCTAGCCCGGTTTGTGAAGTCTCAGTTGGAAGAGGAATGAATGATTTATAGAGATACTTATATATTAAATCGCCTACTAACAAAGGTCCTCACATCAATGAAATTTAAATCCACAATCTTATAATTATGAGTCAATCTTTTTACTAACTGGACCAATTTTGTTGTTAATTTAAATTAAATATTTTGATCGGGAACACTTTTCGAGATATCACCCTCAAAGCCCATATCTTGTGTGATCCGTAACCTAAGGATACTGGATTCTACTAAAAATACTTCTGGGTGCTATAGATACTGTGTGTCACTAAGAAAAATATTTTAGAATACTGAGTATACTAAAAATTAATTTGGGAAATTAAATACTACTGGAAAAAAAATACATAGGGATGGATGCCTTTTATTCAAAAACTATATAGTTTCAGGGTAAGGCACCTGCTCGTCTGAGCATTGGGATCAAGGATCCGTTAAGGTGAAGGCTCATGACTTCATTGGCTCCGCCCACGAGCTCACCGCCGATGAACACGGCCGGCACGGCGGGGCTGCACCCCAGTCTCAAAAGGGCTTGCTCAACCTCCATCCCTCTCGGAATCTGGTCGAGCTCGTGAACCACCGGGTTCACGCCGAACTCGGTAAAGAGGGTCCTGATTGTGTGACACATGCAACATGAGCTCTTGCTGAAGATCATCACCGGCCTCTCTGACGCCATGTTCGTCACCCTCTCCATGATCTCTGCAACTTAAAGCTTCCAAGTATATATTATTTATAAAATCTGATAGCTAGCTATCTAGTTTGAAGAAGATTAAATGCAGATTGATCAGGAAGTAACAGAAGAAAGTGGACTTATATATAAGCCTTCTTGTTAGGGTTTTGGGTGTGAGATCGAGATGGTAGATGAAGTAAGTGGAAGATGTCTATATAGGAGTTTAGAGAGAGAGAGATTTTTGGGAGTTGGGGTTTGAGGTGGAGATCAGATCAGAGAGAACGTTCCGTTGAGATATTTAAAGATTGATTGATAGAGTTTTTGGATTATTGCTTTAGATCATTTGTTTGAAAGGGATTAATCATACAGTAACGAATGGATGCATGCCATACGGATTTGGACACCTTTGTTTGTACGGATTCAAGTCATTGCTATAAATCCTATTTATAAGTTAAAATTACGGATTCGGACACCATTGTTTGTGCGGATTGATCAAGTCATTGCCATTAATCCTATTTATAAGTTAAAATTAAATAACTCTCACATTAATCAATTCATTAATTATGTGCTAAATTTCTAATTTTACCATTATTTTGATTCCAAAAGTCAACATGAATAAATTTATTTTTGTAATTAACAAGGGCAAAAAAGTAAAAACATATTTATTATTTTGAAACTGGACTTATAATACGGATAATTTTTTTTTTATCAAAATAGACTTATAAATATAATTATGGGTTTAATATTTCTGTTATTGTTATAGAATTTTTTTTTTGCCTCACTCACATAAAAGTGAGTAGATCCCATTGTAAAGAGAAAATATTAGTGGGACTCACTCACTTTTATGTGAGTGTAGCAAAAAAAATATTTCTGCAATAAAAGCAGAAACATTAGACCTTATAATTATAGTGGTTGGGTATTATATATACTCATGCAGCATGTCCCTTGTGATTCTTCTTGGACGAGATACTCCCACCGGTCCTAATTATAGGATATATTTAATCGATTTTAGGGAGACTAAGGAGAGAAGTTAAATTAGTTAACTTTACTCATTTTCCTAAAATGACATAAATAAAAGTGTATCAACAGCCCCTACCACATACCTTTACAACTTAAAATTTTCCTTTCAACACGCTTTCTAATTGAAATAATGATCTTACTATATATACCTATATATGTGTATATATATGTATACATACACACACACATACATCTACACATATATGCGAGCGTGTACACGCATATATACACACAGACACATATATATACATAGACATAGACATATAAACACACACACACTCACACACCCACACACATATATTGACAAACACACAAGTACATACATACACACGCATATATACAGATATGGGTACACACACATATGTGTGTGTGTGTCTATATATATTTGTGTATATACACACACATATATACTCATATGTGTGTGTGTGTTTTAATTTTGTTAATATGTCTATATATATTGTTTGTAGACACACAAATATATATATATATATACATATGCAAAGTGTGTTTGTAGACACACAAATATATATATACATATGCATAGTGTGTGTGGGCGCGTGCACGTGTGTGCGTATGCGTGTGCATGTGTGTGTGTTGGCAAATTAACGTCAACTAATCGATAAATAAATTAAAATCCAACAATTTAAAAGTTGCACTGATTGGAAGAGTCTACACACCCACATACATATACTCACAAAAAGCCAACACACTTGAGAGAATAAAATAGGGGTATTTTAGGAATAAATTGACAAAAAATAAAATTTTTTCCTATAATTAGGACCAAAACCAACTTCTAAATATTGTCTTATAATTAAGACCGAAAGGATTATCATGTTTTGTGTGTTGCGTTAATTTCTGCTTTTTATTTTTCATTTACAATACTTAATTACCTTTAATATAGTCTCTGATCTCTCGCGCACACAAAAGATTATTTCGTGTCGCAATTTAGCTTTCTAATAAAATAATGTGGGGATTTTGCCTTTTGTTCCTTATCTATCTTTGAGGCATCTGCTGCTTTGGAATATAAATTTAAAGTTGAATTTATCCAATTATATTGTTGAGAGTTTTTGGTCTAATTCCAGAAAGGGAAATATGATTAAAGCCTTTAATTTAAATATAGTTGAACGCTACGGTTAGGAACTATATAGATATATAATTCTGGGCAGCAACATTAATATTATAATTTCTTAATTGGAAAAATTAGAACCAAAAGGACCTAGCATAGATGATACTCCCTCAGGTCCTATTATAAGACAACATTTATGAGTTAATTTTGGCCTTAATTATAGGATAACTTTCTAATTTTTTTTAATTTTTTTCCTAAAATACCCTTATTTTATTCTTTCAAATGTGCTTGGCTTTTGGTGAATGGTGATTATATGTTTATGGCTGTAGACTCTTTCAATCATTGAAACTTTTTAATTGTTAGATTTTTATTTATTTATCGATCAACTGTCATTAATTTGCCAATATATATATATATATATATATATGACACTCACACAGATATATTTATATGTGTGTGTTTGTGTGTGGTGTGTGTGTGTTTATGTGTGTCCACACACACACACACTCTCACATCTGTGAGTTTGTGTGTGTGTGTAGATGTGTGTGTTGTCAATATATATATGTGTATGTGTAAATATATAACACACACACATATATATACATATGTGTGTGTATTCATATATGTATGTGCAAATATATATATGTGTGTGTGTCTATATATATGTGTATATATATATCTATATGTATACATATATACACACAAATATGTGTATGACCATTATTTCAATTAGAAAAGTGTAGAAAGGAAAATTCTAGGTCGAAGTGGTATGTGGTAGAGCTGTCAATCAGGGCCGGCCCGGCCCTCCAAGGCCGACCCGTGAAGGGCCAAGGCCTAATAGGGCTGGCCATCCAGGGCCCGGAGTAAGAAAAGCACTTATTTTTCAAAGCCCGGCCCGAGAGCACCAGGGGCTGTGGCCGGCCCATGAGGACCCGAAAATTACTATTTCAAATTTTAATTATTTTTCCTCCGCTTTTTTAAAGAAATATAATTAGTAAATTATAACACGAATCATTCTATAAATAACTACAATCACTAATTTATAATCAAAAGTAACCTATCTTCACAAATAACTCATAAAACATAAAAAAACATATTATGAATTTCTTCTCCCGCATCATGAACACATCCATAATCTTTATTTGCAACAAATAATAAACCAAATCATAAAATTAGAGTATAGTTATTATATATTTGTAACTAAATGGATAAATAACTTTATAACAAATATAATATATATATAAATTAATAAATTTAAAAAGGAAAAAACTACAAAGTGAAAAGGGCACGTGTGGCCGGCCCGTCTAAGCCCGAGGCCCTTCAGGGCCGGCCCTCCAAGGCCAATTTCAAATATTTCGTCTATTTTTCAAGCCCGGCCCTTGAAGGGCCAGGGCTTAAATGGGCCGGCCCGATGGGCTCAGCCCGTTTTGACGGCTCTAGTATGTGGTAAGAGTTGTTGATTCATTTTTACTTTTGTCATTTTAAATTTATATAAGGGCATTTTAGGAAAATGAGTAAAATTAACTAATTTAACTCATCTTCTTAATGTCCCCAAAGTTAGTTAAATATGTCCTATAATTAGGACCGGAGGGAGTATTTATTATGAGGTACCGTAAAGTTGGAATTATTCAGAAGAACCAATAGCCAAAATATAAATTTAAAAATACTAAATTTCTTTTGATTAAACTTTCTACATTCTCTCCTTCAATCTCTCTCATATTCTATTTTAAAAGTAATTTGGATTTTATTTTCCACGAAAATTACAACCACCAAAATAATCATTTTTTTAAACTTCAACTAACTTTTACATAATTATATCATCAATATATTATTTAATTATTAACACACATAATGACCCATTTAAATCATTAAGATTTTTGCCTGATTTATATGATCATATATAAAATAAACTCTAAGTAAAATAGAACAATTGAGAAGATATTGAATTTTTTATCTAATATCTTAGTCATTAAAAAAGCTTTATTATCTCCAAAAAAAATAAACATTATTATTATTAATAGGGTTAAGGTGCATTTTTGCCCTTAAAGTATCTTATTTCCGGGAGCAATTTTGCCCCTAAAGTTTTCGGCGTAGCAATGTTGCCCCTAAAGTTTCAAAAGCGGAGCAATGTTGTCCCTCCGTTAGTTGGACCGTTAGGGTTTTTAACGGAGGGCAACATTGCTCCGGTTGAAATTTCAGGCAACATTGCTACGCTTGAAACTTCGGGGCAAAATTGCTCCCTGGGTGCATACTTTAAGGGCAAAAATATACCTTAACCCTTATTAATATTATAGACTTTATTGATTATATTAGATTTTTTATTATCATTATTTTTTTGATTTACTCACAAATATTCTCTAAGGAGACAATCCTGTATACCATTCTCGAATATTAAAAAAAAAAAAAATAGATTTTCTGGCCTTTTTTAAGTAGATTGACGTAACATTTCACGTTTTTCAGTCAAGAAACATTACATGGACTTTTATTTTTAAAAACTCAGATAATTATCTATTATGACATAATGTTAGCCTCCTTTAAATTGTTTAAATTTGCATATTTTAAAATTTTTTTAGATATACATAACCTTTCTTTAATATTTATAATAAATTATAAAACATTTTGAGTTTTTCTAAGATTATGTAATTTTTATTTTCAATTAAAGTTTGTGTCAATTTTTTTTTTTTTTTTTTTTTTTTACTGCATCTTGCACAGATTTCTTTGATACTGAAAGTTCGCGTCAATTTTTGAAGTTATAATTTTGACAAAATGAAATACGGTTTGTGTTCTTTTTTTTTCAATAGATACCTACGTATGTCGCAAAAAATGAAAGAAATTTTGTTTAATATAATAAAATTTAAAATTTCATATCAGTTTTAAAATTAGAAGGTGGAACAGAATGTAAGAGGTTTAATTAAAGACAATTTAATATTCTTAATGTTTAATTTTAGTAATTGGTCATTTTAAATAATTACAACTTGTACAGTCTTTCTCAATAAATATTATCTCTTTAAGATCTTTATTCCTAATTTTCCCTTCTTAATTTGTGCCGATTTACTTATGTGCTCATCGAGTTATGATTTCAAATCTAGTGTGTGCACGCGCATGCATGGAGAGATATAACATATTTTCTTTTAGATTTCTTCACCGATATCCATCATCACTAGCCAGTTCACAATAGAATTCAATTTAATCCTAAGTAATGAATTTTATAAAAGGAGATGGAACATTCCTTGTTTTTTAAGTGAATAAATTTGATAATATATTACTTGAGGTTTTAATTTAATCTTTCAACTAAACTTTCTAAATATGATGATGAAAAAAATCCTTGAAAGATCAAGTTCATGCATGTTTATGAATTATATATTTTAATATATTATTATTTCCTTTCTTTCAGGGATCAGATCAGAGGCAGTACCTTTTCGAGAATGTATAATTGAAGGTAAACGTAATATAAAAAGTAAAGAAGGCACAGTTTAGAAAAAAAGAAAGGAGGACAGCGGTATTTGATTATCAACATCATCACTGTCTTCTGGAATCACAAGAAAAGTGAGAGAAAGGAACTTGAGTTTCATTCTTTTTCTTCTTTACGAGGGAACTAGAGGACTGTGGAGAAGAGAAGAGACCAATTAACGTAACTGCTTGGATGTGGGAATAGCTGGAGCTTAAAAATGAGGCTTTGAATCAATGTTATGTTCCTTTTCCTTTTCTATCTTTTCCTTAAGATTTTGGATTATGAATTTGTTGTTGTCTTGTTCATATTAATTATGTCAGTTATGTTTAATTAGTGTGTTGTGATACCTAAAGGAGTTATGACTTATGGGTGGATTAGACTTTGTTTTCACTGTTTAATTATAATTAATATTAATTTTAGATACTTAATCTTATTTTGTTTTATCTATTTAGTGACTGACCATCATTGAATATGAATTTGAGCATTAAGATTTACCTTAACAAATGAATTTTAATTAGACGATTAAGTAATGTGGGATTAGATTACGATTTAATTTGCTCTTAGGGTAGAAATTTACTAATGCCTCCATATAATTGTTGAAGAGTGTGTCGAATTATCTTGTCTGTTGAGTAATTATGTTAGACATAACGAATTTTATTTAAGAGATGATCGTAAGTAGACCGACAAGCATTTATACTTATTTATATTTGATATTAACAAAATTGATATTAAGGCTAATTAAATTAGTGCAAAACAATGTTTATCAAATTAATAAGGCCAGGATTAGTGACTTTGAGTTGCTATTTTGATAATTGTGGTAGCTAGTTTGTTTTAATTTGATTTTAATTTTCTTTTCACTCATGGTTTTTTCAAAGTGTAAAATCAATGCTAAACCGAGTTTAGATACCAAGTCTTTATAAAAACGATATTTTACTCGCTCTTTATTATTTGATATGGCTCGTGTAATTGTAGAGTCTTAAGTTATAAATTTTTCCCTATCAACCGCGATTTCCTTGCCACTAGACATCTCATCTCGTCGACCTCATGAAACAATAGCTCTTCTGAACAGAACACCGGTTTCGTTCCTTTTTCATTTAAAAAATGGTTGGTGAAGCATATTGTCACGCCCTAAAGGAACACTGGATAATTCGCGTGAACGGACACTCTGCATTGAACTAGGAGGTTTAGACTCCAAGTATGGACAAGTCTAGAAGCTCTTAGAATGTGGTAGACATGTATAGATATTGGTAGAATTTTGTAGAGAATTCTAGAGAGTCCTACATTATTGTGGATACTTGTACATGAATATAGAATTGTAAAGAGGATTCTAGAACTCTCATGAAAGAGAGAAATATCTAGATATTCTTAGGGAAAGTTACGGAGAATCATTCTCCCGTAGGATCTTTTAATCTTAACCGTTGATTAAGGAGGTTGTAGGCTATAAATAGGAGATGCCACCTTCATTTGTAACCATCCAAGAGTCTTCAAGCAATTGTTGTTTAAGAGCTTCTCTCTCTAAGTTCTCTTTCTCTCTCTAAGAGTTCTTGTGTTCTTTGCCTTTCCTTGCCTACTCAAAGGGATTCGGCTGACTTAGCAAGATCGAGAGGGGTGATGAAGCTAAGGTAGCACGGTATTTGGGTGATCAAGTCCAAGGCCGTGACAATATGCACTTTTGGTAGCTTGGCAAAAAGTGAGTTATAAAAGAATCGATTTTTCCCTTGAGACTTGCCCTTATTCTCTAATTAATTAAAATGTTTCATCAGAACAAACAATCTAGTGTATGCGACACATGGCGACAATATATGTCATGATACTTTTGTCTTCTGCTCGTTAATTCCATCCTGAGCAAATGATAAATCTGTAGATTAATTTTAATATTTTTAATTATATATTTTATGCCAAAATTTAATACACACACATACACGTATTAAATATGTCTATTAAGGTATTTTCAAAATTTTCCCAATATATTAATTATTTTCATATTTATTATAATTAAGTATTTTAGTAATTTCAATTTTTTTCAATAATGATTGACTGTTTTTTATTTTTTAATAATTATAATTATAAATTTTTCTTAGAATTATCACAATATATACATATAATGTTGATATGTATTATTTATGTTATTTTCAATAATTTTTCATCTAAATGTATTTTTCAGATTTTCATTTAAACAAGTTTCAATTTGAAAAAAGTCACTTTTACCACCGTCAATTTAAATATAAATCACATTTATAATATGGTTTTTATCCTATCTTAAGTCTACAAAAATTAGATTGAAAAATACTTACTTCTCTCACCTCTAATCTAAACGGACCCATATCCCTACAATGTGCTTAAGTGCTTATGTCCTTGCCTCTACATGGGCCCCGCACTGGTCTGGGCCTCAAGCCTCGGTCCATGTCTTGGCAAATATGTAACGGGAGTCAAGCCCAACACAATTAGGCTTGTCTTAGGATTTTGGTTATTGCCTTGATGTTTGAAGATGGTGTGAAAGTAGACCAGTTAATTTATTTTTAGATAATAAGGAGGGAACGAAATATAAGGTGGGAACTACATATATTGATTTTGACCAACAGGTGTTGATCCTAATAGAATTAGCTCTGTTTGCTTAAGCACGAGTTGTCGGTTCAAGTTTTTGTGATTGCAAAAGACATCTTTTAGAGAACTATCCTCATTTAAGTCCAACAATTAGGCTTGACGAAAATATAACTATATAAGAAAATAGTGATTTTAAAGAAAAGTAGAAGAAAATTTGTAACTTAAAAAATATTTACCCGTTATCCACTAAAAGTTCTTGGATTAGAAGGGTAGATGTATAAATTCTTACCAGTTGAAGTCTTTGTTAATAAAAAAATTATTAACTTCTTTTGTTTATTCTAATTATATTAATATGACACAGTCACACAGGTTGAAATTTGGCCCACCCCCTTAATTTAATTTAATTTTGCTTAATGTGCGCGTTTGGACTTGGGAGGGACATCCTGCCACAGATCTAGAAGATCTAAAAGGAGATGTGGCATGGTTTGACTTTTGGGCTCCAACTCAAAAAGTATATATATTGCTATCCAGAAATTCTGATATTGTTACTTTATTTATGGTTTAACTAATTAAAATATAATAATTTATGAGTTTATTTGACACCTTCTAAATATTAGCTAGCATATTAATAAAATTAAAAGATCTCACAAGATTCACATTTTCATTACTTGAGCAGCCAATTAGGATTAATATTAATTGATTTATTGTATTTTAACTGATCAGCCTATAAATAACATGGTAAATCAGGTTCAAACATGAAGACATTCTCTTAAAATTAGATGATTCAAGGTCATGGTTTTTATTTTCCAATATTTGATTTTTAAATATGTTGCCTAGTTGATTATAACCTCACAAGTATATAACCAACTTGCCCATTTGGTCCATAAATTTATAAGTTGTTTTAGATTTTAGGTTAACAAATTGAAAAGAAGAAGAAGAAGCAAATGCCGTGTTGGATTCTTAATATATAATTTAGTTTAAAGTGTAACTTATATAAGGTTGTTAAAACTCATTAAACTTAAAGCAACCTCGTGAAACGATATAAACTCATATCTTAAACTAGAATTATAAACTCGTAAGCATATGCTTTTATCAAAAAATAGCAATTAAAAATATATGATTAAATAATTTAAATATAAAAAATGACTATTATCTTGTTTGAATATATTTTAAATCCAAAATTTTTTAATCAATATTCATAATTTATTATATTCAATAAAGATATTTTCACGAGTTCATATATGAAGTTATTGAATATGATTTTTAAAAAAGTTAGTATGATTTTAAAAACAAGTTAAATCAATTTTATAAGTTAAAAACAAAAAACGGTAAACTCAAGTGTTAGTCTCGCAACTTAAATCGATTTTACAGTTTGTACTTTGCACTAGTTAAAAGTGAGTTAATACATTTTGTAAGTTAAAAACATAAAAGAAGTAAATTTGATAAGTCAAATCGTGAGTTTAACAATAGTAAATATACTACAAACTAAATCTTATATTAAGAATTTATGGTAGGACATGAATAACGCGTTTCACTAAAATTATATTCAACACTAGTATATTTATTGAAATAATCAGACATTAGACATATTTCCTAATAAATTTATGAGAATAACTTCTTCTTCTTTTTTTTTTGGAAAAAATTTATTGGGGAAGAACACAGAAAGAGACCAACATGGGGCGTTTAAACCGACAGAGAGTGGGTGAAGAAGGGTGTTGGGTGGACTTTTGACTTTTGACTTTTGACTTTTGTTTTGTTTTGTGTTTGTTGGATTCATTTGTTTATTAGTCATTGACTATAACCTCTGTTCTTGCGTGTCTATCACACTATTCAAATTCTGCGTCACATGATCCTCCTCCATTTTTGTGGCTTTTGTTTTTTAAGGGCTCGAAACATCCAATTTATTTATTTTTTTAAAAAATGCTCTTTTATCGATCATCTTAAAATTGTTACCACTTTTATTTTGCAGGATAATTCAACAAAAAGATATAGTTTATATGTATATTAGCCTAAGTGTATGGGCTGTAATTAATTTGTTGAGATTTAAAAGTTAATTAAGCTATTTTTTAAGGAAAAAAATGTTTTTTTTTTTTTCACAGATGTGATATCACTTTCCTAAAATATGTATGTAAGTATAACATTAGATTATAGGTTAAAACATACTTTTAAACCTTTAAGTTTTACAACATATATACTTTTGGTCATTTATTTTTAACACCATTAATATTACAAACGGAAAATATTGACACAAAAACTCAAATGATGACTATGAAGCCGACAAAATATTTTTAATTTTTTAACATAATTTAGTTACATTTTTATACTAAAATAAACCAACAAATCACGACAAATGAAATTGAGGTTATCATATTTAGATTATTAAACTAAATTTTTTTAATACAATCGAGATTTTGATATTGACTTATTCATGAAGTTTTTAGATCCTTTTCAATTTACATGTATTTAAATTTAACATTAATAACATTTAATTACACAGTTATCATTTAAATTTACACACTCATCACTTGAGTTTGTTGCATCAACATTTTAGGTTAACAACATTAACGATGTTAAAGTTATACGACTAAAAATATACTTTTTAAAGTTAAGAGATTAAAAAATATATCCGATGCAAAATTAAAGGACAAAAAATATACTTTAGCCTATATCAACTTATAAATTAAATAAATTAGTTGGGAAAAAAATGATAAACATAAGTGACAAAATAGAATGGAGATCAATCTTACACATTCTAAACCAAATCTAACCCATCAACTAATTCTAATATTAGGGATCAGGGTAACACCAATTTAATCATTGCATTAAAAATCTTCATTAATAATATTAAAAAAATCCCTTTAATATATACAATTAGTACATACTCAATAGATAGAGTATATTAAAAAGTATTATAAATTTCATAAAGAAAGTGAATTAATTAATAGAGTTGTATATTCTGATCTCTCCAAAGAAAATTAGTTTTATATAGACATGCCTTTTAATTATATGTACATGTACGATGTATCACTAAAATTAACATGCATGTAGCAAAAGCAATTTTAAGAAACATCTAGATTAAATTATAAAATAATAGCTGTGATTTACTTTGTCTTCTTGTTTGGTAATGAACTGGCTTGTTAACATCTGTATCACACATGAATGCACATAACTAACGACACATGTTGTGTCTTTTTCACATCATCCAAACATTTTCAACTTAACTAATAATATAAAGTATTGTGTTCTAATAAACTATTGATAGGCAGTTTAAAAGAGGATATTTGGAAGAAAAACAAAAGTTCAAATTTTAAGAAACGCATTTGTTGGGAGATATAAGAACCATTTGCCCTCCGAACCTTTTGAAAGAAACCTTTGATCAAATCCAAAAAAAAAAAATATGTGGACATTTCAATTCTTTTGTTTTAAACTATTTCTTCAATTCAAGTAATGTAAAAAAGAAAATAAGCATGGACAGAACTTTATCCTCTTCAATAGTTTACAGCTGAATGATCCTATGATGTAATTTAAAAACAAAAAACAAAATCGATATTTAGTGAGTCTAAGTATAGAGTTTTTTTTTTTTTTTTTTTTTTTTACCAACACTATCCTCTCATGCTTCACCCATATTATCAATATAAAGTATGAAATATTCATAATAATTCATATTGTTTAAACACGGCATATATAACTATATTTTTAAAGGGTTAAGGTGCGAAAACACATTTGTAGTTTTTTTAAAAGTGCACCCAACACCAAAGTGTTTTTTTGCGTGTGCAAAAGTGATATGTGGTTACAAAAGAGGAGCAAAAAATACCCGAATGATTAGTTTGACTTTTTTGTATTTTTGAGGTTAACATGGATGATGACTCGGCTAAATTTCATCTCAGCTAGCAATGGAGAACTGGAGAAAATTATCGAAAAGGGTCTAGATAGTTTTGAAAATTACAGAAAGGCGGCAACGACGGCGAGGAGGTGGAGATAGGCGGCCCAATGGGTAAGATTGGGAGAGAGAAGGGCTGAACTGTAACTTTCTGCAGTTCTTTACGCAACTGAGATGAAATCTAGTTTGGTTCATCGTTCATATCAGCCTTAAAAATACAAAAAGTCAAACTAATGGTCAACTAACGGTAAATGGGTATTTTTACTTAACTTTTGTAACCACATAGTCACTTTTACACTAAAAAAAACACTCAATATTAAGTATACTTTGAAGAAAACCACATGTATTTTTGCACCTTAACCATTTTTTAAACTATATATATATATTAGTACTTTGAAAAATAGCAATGTAACGAGATATTATATTAACAACCGGATACTTGTTAGAGACTAACCAAAACTTCTCTAGGGAATACACTAATTCATCTTTACATTCTGTTATATTCTCATGTCATGACTTGGTAACCAAATTACATTATATATATATATATATAGGGTTTATCGTTTGTCATGTCACTTGACATAAGATTATGTTAAGTCACTCCAAAACTATGTCGTTTTAAGAGTTAAGGGAATTCATAAAGGGTGTTTTTGTATTTTTATTTTTGTATTTATTATATGAATTTTTCTAAAAGATCATTTATTAATTTCTCTAACTCTAAAACTATGTTGTTTTGAGAGTTTATTAATTTCTCTAACCCCAAAACGATGTAGTTTTGGAAAAACTTAACATAACCTTATGTCAAGTGACATGATAAACAATAACCCCATATATATATATATATATATATAATAAGTATGTATCTATAACCCAACTTAGAACAATATGAAAAAGGTGCATCAGTTTTCATGTTTATTAGAGGGTTGATGCACGATCGATCAGCTGTCTGCTTGTCTCTATTCTTAAATGTGTCATAGGTAGCATTTTATTTTTTAAAATGTGTTAATAACTTTTATTGTCTTTCAATGATTTACGAGGCCAAATAATTAAAAAGAATTATTGTTGGTTGGTGTTTTCCTCTCTAAACGTCACGTGGTTGGTTCCTGAACTTGTTGATCAACTTAATTAGCATTCTTTGAATCCATCAAAACATGGAATTTAATTGTACTAATAAATCTTCAAAATGAATTAAACATATATAAATTTAATCTCACGGCTTGAGTAATTTTTTATTATTTCTCAAAAAAGTAAAAAGTGAACTCATATGAGGAGATTTTTTTATCCATGAACATAAAAATGGGGTAAGAAACCCTTTGATCAAACTTGTACTCAAAACTTAAGAGTCAAATAATTAAATAACTTGCAAAAAGATTGTAAAAATATATTAGGTAATAAAATATAGGACAAAACTTACGTTAAGTTGTTTGTACTGTGTCAATTACGTCAAGTTTTTCGATGATATTTGTTATTTTCCTACTATTAATTATAAAAATACACATGTGCATTTACAGATTTACCTATAAAACACTTATAAATTTTTGTATAGGCTTTATAATGTAAAATGAGAATTGTAAATTTTCATGTGGATATTTTGTATTTTTCTATTGATAGTTGTTAAAATGTGTGTGTGCACTTATACATTTATCAATAAAATAAAAAGACTTGTTATTTTACTATTGTTAGTTGTTAAAATGCATATACGTACTTATAAATTTAACCTAATGGGTATAAGCAATCCCAAATTTTGTTGTGAAATATATTATTGTGACAAAAATATGCAGTTCAAAGAATGAAAAGCGGAAAAAAAAAACTGACTAAATAATTCAGTAGTCCAAAATAGAAATAATTAAAACTAGAAGGATGTGGGGAAAAAAAAGTAAATATCATCAAAATAAGGGAATGAAGATATTTATACTTTTTCTTAAATTTTTTTTTGGTAATAAAAATTTTAGGAAAGAGGTTGGGTTCACCTACGATTCAAGGGCAGAAGAAAATCTCCTTCCTCTTAAGTGATACCGATGTTGGGCGGGGCGAGCCGTTTATTACCTTCAGGCGTTAACCTAGGAGCTAGGATATCTTCCCCAACGCCACTTTTTCTTAATTTTTAATTTGGTACCTATGTACTTTTCCTCTCAATTAAATCCTTAACTTCGCTTTGTTAGCTCAATTAGCTTCTATATACGGTTAATGGTGCTGATAGAGAAAAATTATAAATATTAACGCGGTTACCAGAACAAGATTATAGGTTTTAAGTACGGGGCAAAAATACATAGGTACTAAATTAGACAATAATGAAAAATATATGTACTTATAAAATAGTTTTCCCTCAAAATAATACACTTTTTGTTTAAGTTCCTAATATAAAATTAGGCCCTATATTAATTTTGGTAAGAATTAGAGAAGGAAAAAGATAAAAACTTACGCAGAAAGGAAGTTGACTAAATTCTCCCCACTATTGCTTTAATTAAATCCGCCTATTAAAAAAATATTTAAAATTACTGTTAAGAATGTTTAATATCAGAATTAACGATCTCACCATTTTCGTCCTTCGTATTTTAGTAAAGAAAGGAGAAAACGTGTTGAAAATGTCCATGGCACATCCATATGGTGGTGGGTCCCACTTTTCAACCGTAGTTATGCTTCTCGAACATATATGTTCACACATACATACAAAAAATTCGATTGGCATATTTTGAGAAGGAATGATTACTAAAATTATACGGTTCTGAAAAGCCATAAATATATAAAATAAAATAATGTATTTTTCTTTTTTAATTGTACCTGGTTTATAAGGATAGAACTTAAAAGATAATAAGTGAAAATTTATTACATTGATATATATTTAATGTGATTAAAAATAAAAAGACGAATTTAAAATTTCAGATAAAAAAATTCTTGAGTTAAAGGGCAAATTTACTTTAAATTTTTTTTATGTACAATGTTAATTTAAAAATTGAACAATTAACAGTAATTTTTTAACGGAATAGATAAAATTACTACATTTTAAAATTTTCAACTAGCATTGAATCTGAATAAATTTATGGGCCAACCTTATTTCTCATTAAAAAATTTAGAACAAATTTACCCCTTAATACTCTTCTGATCTTAAAGATATGGCATAATTTATATTATTGGAAGGAGATCTTCTCCTTATCTTATTTCTCATTGACCTTATTCAGACCCTTAATTAGAAAAATGAGAAAAAAGGTTAAAATAGTATTTTGTTGATTGGACAGATGTGATTTATAGAAGATGAGAAAAAAGCTAATGAGAGAGGTAAAGTGCCACCTAGAGTGAGATGGTTCCGTGTGAAAGGTGGGGAGGGAAATGAGCATACCAGAGATATATGTAATTATTCGCCAGTGTAGGGGTAAGAATTCAACGGAGAAAAATTGGAACCTCGTAATCATGCAAATTCCACGGGATTATGTGAGATGAGAACAATTCCGGTCTTCATTCATCCTACACTAGACCCAAATTTAAGCCCTCTACTTTAAATTTGAAATTCGTTATTGTTCGAATTTCTCCACCCTCATTTCTCCTCCTTTTGTGTACTACTCTATCAGTTTCTACATCTATTTTCTGCCTTTCTTTTTATTTTGTTTCCTTTACCTTCTTACGCCACATCAGTTTCTTCGATTGCTTGATCTGGTACTCCGGCGTCTTGTTCTCGATCTTTCCCGTTAATTGCCGATGATAACATCCAGTGGTGCCAGCTGAGTCAGCTGTGCTTTCGAGTGAGTCAGTGACGGGGAAAAAAGCTGTAATTTTTTGAATTTTCTCGTTTGGGTTTGTGTGAGTAGTTTTGGGGAAACGAATTGTTCAAGGTTATCTGAAGTTTTGAGGGCTTTGCTATGCGAGCTGTTCCTTTCTGGGTTTTGTGAGGGTGGCTCTGATTTGTGTGTGCATTTGATATGGGTGGGTGTTTGCCTTGTTTTGACAAGGAGGACAGTGGGGTGAAGAAGGAAGCGGTCAAGAAGGATTACCGTAAAGAAGGTTTAGCTACTCAGTCTCATCACGTCAATAGGGTTAGCTCAGGTCAGAACAAATGTGGAAGCTTATTCTAACATAATTTTTCCTGGCTTTAGTTTTTGGTTAATTCATTGGCTGAAACTATGTTTAATTTTGCAATTTTTGCTCGCTTTTTTAGTTTTATGATGATGCATATTGGTTAAATTAATGGGGTACTTTGATCTGATTCATACGATGATTGTACTTGCACTGCTACTGTTAATGATTTGATGGTCAGGGGATGTCTCTTCTGTTTATTGCATTCTTATTCTTATTGAAAGGTGTAGTATAAGTAGCGTTCGTGGGAGATCTGCCCTTGGCTCTCAAATTTCACAAATTTTTCACTTTTTTTTGGCCAACCACAGATGGTTCACATTGTTTGATAACATGCTTCATTAAATTACAGTCACCATGTACAAGGTAGGTGAAGATGCTAAGCTGCATTTTGAGTAAATAATTTGACACCCTATAAAATTCAATTGTGGCAGGATATATAACTTTGAGCAAGATGCTTTGCGTTTCTATAAGGATCATGGAATGCATTTTCTAGATAATTAGCTAGCTTGTTTAGATATGAACTGAAAATTCACAGTTCTGGCATATTATTTGTGCTTCTGTATAGTTCTGGATTATTCATAGTAGTTGAATCATATTCTGGCAGATGATAAGTTGTAACCAGAGAAAATCTTAATCCTTTTTGTTCCAAATGTAGATGCTACAACCCATATTCTACAATGAAGCGGCGTATGGTCACTGTAACCGCTGTTCCCAAGTATTCTATGCTTTGCCATTAATCCTCATATGACTGCATAATAATTTGCATAATCAACTTCTCCTCTTCATATTCATTTTTTAGCTTCTCCAATATATATAGAGTTTATATTTCATTGCCTCTTGCTTATTTTTAAATCATTTACACAGACAAGTCAAAATCAAAAAGTGGCTCTGACTCTAAAAAAGAACTACCAGTTCAAAAGGATGGAACAACTGCCCACATTGCTGCACAAACTTTTACATTTCGGGAGCTTGCAGCTGCCACAAGGAACTTCAGGCCTGAATGTTTATTAGGCGAAGGTGGCTTTGGACGTGTTTATAAAGGCCACCTTGAAAGCATGGGGCAAGTAAGTTGTGATTGCTGCCACAGAGATTGTTGTTGTTGAATAACAAAACCACATCATCATGCCATGCATTCTGGGCATGATTCTATTAGTTCTCAATCATGGATTTCTAAACAGTCTTTAATCTGTCCCTCCCTTCCTCTATCTGTCTCATAATCCATGTTGATGGAATAATTTTCTACAGGTTGTTGCTGTAAAACAGCTTGACCGCAATGGCCTTCAAGGAAATAGAGAGTTCTTGGTGGAGGTACTCATGCTTAGCCTCTTGCATCACCCAAATCTTGTGAGCTTAATCGGTTATTGTGCTGATGGAGATCAGCGGCTGCTTGTCTATGAATTTATGCCTTTGGGGTCTCTGGAGGATCACCTACATGGTCAGATTGCATTCCTTTGTTACTGTAACTAGTAGTGCCTGACTAATTGTGCTTTCAAAAGTTAAAATTTCATTTTTGTTTGATTTTTAACTATGTATTAGATGCTAAAGAGCGAAAAAAAGATTGAGGTTGAACTATAGAACTAAAAGGTCGTTAGTTAATTTGTCATCATTGGAATCTGTTGAATGTTTGCTGGTATATTTTTGTTTGAGGCTTTTACCTTGTTCTTTGTTTAATAATACTTTGAAGGATGCTTTGGGGGGATGATAATTGACATGACAGCAGGGAGTAAGGATATTTACTGTCAAGGATGCGTGAAGTAACATGGCTATGCATCAATTTTTGTAGTGTCTCCCAAGAGATCATATAATTTTTGGGCAACTGTTTCAGGCTTTCATTAAATGAATGAAACCCTCATGTCAAACAAGATGTGGGTTAAGAATGGTTATTTCAAATTATCAGATGGTAGATGTTACTGCTTCTACATGGATGCTAGCAATTTATGATATTTAGTGCTTTAAACTTATTATGCATGCTGTTGCTGTTATCATAGGGATGTCAATCATGAGAGAGCTTGGCAACTAGGACTCAAGTTGAAGGGTGACAGCTAGGGGATTAGGGTTTTGATTGGATTAGTTAATAGTTAACAGGGCTGCCTGCCATGGAAAATAGGTTTGGGTAGCTTTCAAAATTGATGCAACCAGAACAAATTGTAAGGAAGGATAAGGAAATTGGTCTAGGCATCACACCAAGGGTTTTATTTGATCAGAAGACCAAGAAGAGGGCAGCAATATGCTGCTATCATTCATACACTTGATCATTCCTCTAGGAGAAAGCATTTAAAAGTCTAAATGAACTTCTTAGTTCTTATCCTTCAAGAATGTGGTATAGCATCCTGATCACAAAGGGTGTGGTTGCAGCCACTCAAAATCAGGAATTCATTTCAATTGAATAGTAATTGTTTAGATGACTGTGTAGGGAATATATCTATTACTTAATATGACAATTTGATTTTATATCTTGTAAAGGAGAGAGGCATTATTAGTTAATACAACATCCATTTTGACTTCTGTTTCTTCTTTACATTTCCAATTTCATAAAGACGTCACTCTCTAGTCAATGTAAATTTGAGTTCCATCATTTCCGAAAGTTTTAGAAATTGAATTCTTGATGGATTTGCTTCCGAATTGAGTCACAAGGATAGGGATTGTGACTCTCTGCAATTATGAAACCTGTAATTAAAACTTGAACACTAAAACTAGCACAGGAAAGACAAAAGATTATTGAATGTCCTAGGATTGAATATAATAATTACATAAGGAAATGCAATCTTGATTGACAGATAATTTTAACCTTTGGAAATAATTCAGTTAGTTCGATAATTTTAAGTAAATCATAATATTGAGATGAATTGTTTATAGCTAAGCCTTCTTGATGCTAGTGAGTCTAGGTTCATTCTCCCTTTGTTAACTTGAATTTAAAGTATTCAAAGTAGCAGGAATCCAAACTAGTTGAGCAACACCCTTGGCATGACATAAGAATGGTGTCCTTTGTTGTTGAAGTTAGGAACAATGAAAATGGATGGACAGTCTTGTTACTTACACTGTTAAATTTGTGAGTAATGATAAACTCAATCATAAGACCTTACTTTGCTCCATCCTTTTCTTGGGAGAACTCCAAATTATGCATTGCAACAACACAATATTCACATCTATCATCATCCCTTTAATTAATGAGTAGATATTTCCCTTAACCTGTCAAGGATAAGATTTGGCAATATGTTGAATACTGCACAAAATGTATTACCAGGTGTGTCTATCCTGGTTGGGATGAATTGACACCACTGCAAAACTTACATGCACATCCTGACAACTTTCTAGAAGAACATACTTTCATCATGACCTGTAAATCATGTTAGGTTGTTTTGTTCACTGCATTTCAAATTTCATATAGATTTAATTACGAATCAGATGCTAATGTTTTAGAATTTTCAAAGCGTATTCTAGGTTGTAAGGACTTACCCATTGAGTGCAGACTAATTTATAAATATTAAAATTTATGGGCACGTTTCTCACAATGAAGAATTTACCCCGCATATGACTTTGTAAAATATTCCCTATCAAGATTATTCATTGGTGTGAAATTGATTAAAACCTGTGCTGGCATCAGTTAAGCCAATGTATGAATCCTGATCTCTATTATCTAGTTACAGTCCAACAATAGAGCGTTGTTTTCACAAAACATGGTAAAAGCATCTCATCCTTCGATAAACTTTGAAGCTTGTTAAGTCCACTTTTACCATTTTTTGGTTCAATGTCACGTGTTTTGCTTTTAGTTATGCATGTCATTAAAATGAAATCGACCCAGATGGGATTTCAGCCCATGTAGTGTACAGAAATTCTTACTTAAGGCACTTGACAGATCTTCCTCCTGACAAGGAGCCTCTGGACTGGAATACAAGGATGAAAATAGCAGCTGGAGCAGCAAAGGGGTTGGAATATTTGCATGACAAAGCAAACCCTCCTGTAATATATAGAGACCTAAAATCATCAAATATCCTGCTCGATGAGGGTTTTCATCCCAAGTTGTCAGATTTTGGGCTGGCAAAACTTGGTCCAGTCGGCGATAAGACTCATGTATCAACACGAGTAATGGGGACATATGGCTATTGTGCCCCAGAATATGCTATGACTGGACAGCTAACTCTGAAGTCTGATGTCTACAGCTTTGGAGTTGTGTTCCTGGAACTTATTACTGGACGCAAGGCTATTGATAATACACGTTCACATGGCGAGCATAATCTTGTGGCATGGGTAAGTCTCTGACCTGGTCATTGTGTTTTACTGTTTCTTCTAAAAGTTTGTCGATCATGATAGAATGTTGGTTTTAGTGTTATTCTTTCAACCAGTTACTAATATAACATTTAATATAAGTACAAGTCCTTTGCATTTATGTCCCTTGGTAAACGGAACTTTGTAGGCACGACCTCTATTTAAAGACCGGAGGAAGTTCCCGACAATGGCTGATCCTCTGCTTCAAGGCCGTTATCCAATGCGAGGACTCTATCAAGCACTTGCAGTTGCAGCCATGTGTTTGCAAGAACAAGCTGCTACAAGGCCTCTTATTGGAGATGTTGTGACTGCTCTTACATACTTGGCCTCACAGACATATGAACCAAATGGATCTGGTCATACTAGCCGAGTTGGTCCATCAACCCCTAGGAGCAAGGAGGATCGAAAGAACATGGCAGATGGCCTGGACAGCCCTGATCATGGCCGACATCATGGATCACCATCCACCCATAGGAATTCACCCGATTACAGGAAGAGATGGTAGGGATCCAAGTGCTGGGACAGGCTTGGGAAGGATTGAAACTGGTGGGGGTTCAGGAAGAAAATGGGGATTGGATGATGGCGAAAGGCAGGACTCTCGGGAGACAGCCCTGCAAGTGCTGGAAGAGCCAGGGAAACTCCAAGGAACCGAGACCTGGACAGAGAGCGTGCAGTTGCAGAAGCAAAAGTATGGGGTGAAAATTGGAGAGAGAAAAGCGGGCAAATGCAATGGGAACCTTTGATGCTACAAATGAGTGAAAGCACCAAAAACTTGGATCCATTTTACTTTTCATCTACTAGTGAAGAGATGTATGATTGAGTCGGGAGAGAAATTCGCATGAGGGTCGTCCTTGTCCATCTTGGTTCGTTCCATGTCTGCCTTGGGAGTGAAAGTCATGAATCTTGCAGGGACTAGTCTCCTGCATCATTCTGGTAGTTATTCATCAAGAGTTGAAAGAAAAACAGGTGATTTGAAAAGGAGAGAAACTAGTGTGGATTGGGGCATTGGAAGTATATATATCCGTGGATGGTGCAAAATGTTAATGCCCCTCTTGGTTGTAAATGGGGGAGCTTTAGTGAATTTGTGTGGATGTCATTGCTGTGTCATGTAATCGTACAGTCTCCATTTTATGGTATGGTCTGAGCCTCGTGATTTCGGCTTATACAAAATGGTTTATTATACTACACTCCACATGTTGTTGCCTTATTATGCCCCTCAACTCATACTCCACGTAAGCACGCAAATCAATTAGGATTTAATTAATTACTGAAATACTGACTATCGATGGTTTTTGGTGACATCACTCGGAAGAATATTGACTAATTGATGGTTTTTTAAGAGATTTGAGTGCCATGCAAAGGAGAATTGGAACCTCTGAATTTGGTCGCATAAAGGTTTTGTGACTTTGTGTTGGGTTTTGTAAGGGAAAATCACCATCAGTTCCAGAGAAGAATAATCACCAAAAAGTGTTAATTAAAAAGTGAGTATGAACAAGTTATCATTTTCTTACTTGTCATCACACGCTACTCGTGTTGTAGACTTTTTCGCAATTACAACCTCAATAATTTTCCCTTTTTTAAATTATGTTCAACTTATTTTATGACTAACTTGAGAATAGTTGGTCCTCACCACACTGAAAAACGATTCATATTCTGAGGCTCTGCCTTCAACTAATGCATAATCCATGGGCAATTAGAAACAAAGGAGTATCGTGTTTAATGAGCCCAGTGAAATGATTGAACAAACACGTACAAGGTCCCACGATCATCTCAGATGAAGCAACCGTATCCCCCCATCTCTTCAATTCCAACTACCACTCCTACTCCTACGGTCAATGAGGATTGGTACAGTTGGCTAAGGTGTCGGTTTTCACGCCGAAAAGAGAGGAGGTTCGATAGCCGCTGATCGATGTGAGGGTTTCATTGGTGGGCAATCTGTAAGTACCTCTGCAGCCCAGCTTCTTTGAGCGGAGGCATGCTTTGGGTGCGATGGGGTCGGTGTCTACCCTCACCTAAACTTTCTCTTGTCAAAAAAAAAAACTACCACCACTCCTATGCCCATTTGGTACACTGGAAATGAGGATGGATAAGTGGAAGTGGATTCCACAACTTAGGTTGTTTGGTGTGTGGGAGCCCACTTCCGAATGAAAGTCACTTCCACCATTTCCATAAAAATTATGGAAGTGGGTTCATCAGGTGCCTGCATGGAACTGAGATGGGTTTCCTAGAACTGATATTTGATGATCATTGTGATGGTGGATACATTAGGATCCTAATGACTGTGTGGTGTTAGGATCAGAGACTAGAAGATCTCAAACACATACACTAACAAAGTCATTGAGACAGTGATCTATCTTATTTGATAACCTAGATAAACTGAAAAATATTATACTGAACTAAATTACTTTTAAGAATGTTTAATAATAGTATCAGAATTAACTATGACACCATTTCCGTCCTCCTCAAGTGAAGAGAGGAGAAAACGTGTTGAGAATGAACATTGCACATCCATATGGTGGGTCCCACTTTTCAACCGTAATTATGCTTATTGAATATACATACAAAAAAATTGATCGGCTTATTTTTATAAGGAAGGATTATTAAAATTATGCGGTTCGAGATGTCAGCGAAAAGCCACAAACATATATAGTATTTTTTTTTTTTTTTTTTTTTTCCAATTATACCTAATTTATAAGGAGGGAATATGAAAGATAACGAGTGAAAATTTATTACGATGATATATATTTATTGTGTTTAAAAATAAAAAGACGAATTTAAAATTTCAAGCAAAAAAATATGCCCTTAGGTTAAGGTGTAAATTTACTCTAAAAGTTTTTGCTGAAGAACAATATCATCATGAAAGTTTTTTAGGTTCAATATTACTCTAAAAATGTTAAAAGGGAGCAATATTACCCCTTACCGTTAAAAAATTAACGGTCAACATTAATTTTTTAAAATAGGATAAAACTGATACATTTTGGAACTTCTAAATAACATCCAACTTGAACAAATTTATGAGATGACATTGCTCCTCAATTAAAATAATAATAAAATCTGAAAAAATTTAGACCTCACCACTGTAATCTTTATGTAAAGTACCACCTATATTAGAGATGGTTCCTTGTAGAAAGGAGGGGATCGGATTTGGCTTACATCTGCTGCATTAATACAGCGTTGTTTTGGCGCAAAAATTGTGAAGATCTTACCCGTTTTTTTTTTTTTTTTTTTCATGTTTTTGCCGATACTAAAAAAGATCTTTAGAATATTGATTGGTCTTGAAAAAATACTTCAAGATCTTTAAAAAAATATTTTAGAACTGATTAGTCTAAAAAGATACTTTAGGATCTTGATTATTCTTGGAAATAATATCTTAAAAAATTATTTTTAGGATCTTGAAAAAATATTTTAGGGCATTGATTTGTACTAAAATGATATTTTAAGATCTTGACGATCTTGAAAAAAAATATTTTATGATATTTTAGGATCTTAAAAAAATATTTCAGTCTTAAATGATACTTAAAAATATTTTTTCAACATCCTAAAATATTTTTAAAATCATAAAATATTTTTAGCACTAATCAATATCCTTAAATATTTTTTTGGTGCCGTTGTTATAATCATGAATCATTGTTTTAAAGAAAAGGGCAAGAGCTTCACAATTTTGGGCAAAAACGACGCAGTATTAATGCAGCGGACGGACATAGACAGCGGAGGTAAGCCAAATCCGGAATACCAGACATAATGTGATTATTCGCCTTTGTAGGGGTAAGAAGTCAACGGAGAAAAATCATGGAACCTCGTAATCATGCAAATTCCACTGGATTATGTGAGATGAGAACAATTCCGATCTTCATTCATTTAGGCTATACTAGACCCTAATTTAAGTCCTCAACTTTAAATTCGGAATTCTCCACCCTCATTTTTCCTTTCTGTACTACTCGATCAGTTTCTCCATCTATTTTCTGCCTTTCTTCTTTATTTTTTTGTTTCCTTTACCTTCTTACGCCACATCAGTTCTGTACTACTAGATATTTACGGCGTGTTGTTCTCGATCTTTCCCTTTAATTGCCGATGAAAATATCTAGTGGCGCCAGCGGAGTGAGCTGTGCTTTCAAGTGAGTCAGTGACGGGGGAAAAAAGCTGTAATTTTTTGAATTTTCCCGTTTGGGTTTGTGTGAGTAGTTTTGGGGAAACGAATTGTTCAAGGTTATCTGAAGTTTTGAGGGCTTTGTTATGTTAGCTGTTCCTTTCTGGGTTTTGTGAGGGTGGCTCTTATTTGTGCGTGCGTTTGATATGGATGGGCGTTTTCCTTGTTTTGACAAGGAGGACAGTGGAGTGAAGAAGGAAGCGGTCAAGAAGGATTACCATAAAGAAGGTCCAGCTGCTCAGTCTCATCACGTCAATAGGGTTAGCTCAGGTCAGAACATATGTGGAAGCTTATTCTAACTAAATTTTTTCTGGCTTTAATTTTTGGTTAATTCATTGGCTTAAACTATGTTGAATTTTGCAATTTTTGCCCGCCTTTTTGGTTTTATGATGATGCATTTTTTAAAAATTTACTTTGATCTGATTCATTTGATGATTGTACTTACACTGCTACTGTTAATGATCTGATGGTCAGGGGATTTCTCTCCTGTTTATTGCATTCTTATTCTTATTGAAAGGTGTAGTACAAGTAGCGTTGTTGGAGATCTGCCCTTGGCTCTCACATTTCACAAATCTTTCATTTTTTTTTTTTTTGCCAACCACGGATGGTTCACATTGTTTGATAACATGCTTCATTAAATTACAGTCACCATGTACAAGGTAGGTGCGGATGCTAAGCTGCATTTGGAGTAAATAATTTGACGCCCTATAAAATTAAATTGTGGCAGGATATATAACTTTAAGCAAGATGCTTTGCGTTTCTATAAAAATCATGGAATGCATTATCTAGATAATTGGCTAGCTTGTTTAGATATAAACTGAAAATGGACAGTTCAGGCATATTATTTGTGCTTCTGTATAGTTCTGGATTATTCATATTAGCTGAATCATATTCTGGCAGATGATAATTGTAACCAGAGAAAATCTTAATCCTTTTTGTTCCAAATGTAGGTGCTACAATCCATATTCTAAAATGAAGCGGCCTATAGTCACTGTAACCGCTGTTCCCAAGTATTCAATGCTATGCCATTAATCCTTATATGACCGCATAATAAATTGCATAATCAACTTCTTCTCTTCATATTCATTTTTTAGCTTCTCCAATATATATATAGTTTATGTTTCATTCCCTCTTGCTTATTTTTAAATCATTTACACCGACAAGTCGAAATCAAAAATGTCTCTGACTCTAAAAAACAACTACCAGTTCAAAAGGATGGAACAGGTGGGCACATTGCTACACAAACTTTTACATTTCAGGAGCTTGCATCTGCCACACGGAATTTCAGGCCTGAATGTTTATTAGGCGAAGGTGGTTTTGGGCGTGTTTATAAAGGGCACCTTGAAAGCACGGGGCAAGTAAGTTGTGATTGCTGCTACAGAGATTGTTGTTGTTGTTGAATAACAAAACCACGTCAACATGCCATACATTCTGGTCATGGATTCTATTAGTTCTCAATCATGGATTTCTAAACAGTCTTTAATCTGTCCCTCCCTTCCTCTATCTGTCTCATAATCCATGTTTATGGAATAATCTTTTTACAGGTTGTTGCTGTAAAACAGTATGACCGCAATGGCTTTCAAGGAAATCGAGCGTTCTTGGTGGAGGTACTCATGCTTAGCCTCTTGCATCACCCAAATCTTGTGAGCTTAATCGGTTATTGTGCTGATGGAGATCAGCGGCTGCTTGTCTATGAATTTATGCCTTTGGGGTCTCTGGGGGATCACCTACATGGTCAGATTGCATTCCTTTGTTACTGCAACTAGTAGTACCTGACTAATTGTGCTTTCAAAAGTTAAAATTTCATTTTTGTTTGATTTTTAACAATGTATTGGATGCTAAAGAGCGAAAAAAGATTGAGGTTGAACTATAGAACTAAAAGGTAGTTAGTTAATTTATCATCATTGGACTCTGTTGAATGTTTGCTGGTATATTTTTGTTTGAGGCTTTTACCTTGTTCTTTGGTTAATAATAATTTGAAGGTTGCTTTGGGGGGATGATAATTGACATGACAGCAGGGAGTAAGAATATTTACTGTCAAGGATGCGTGAAGTAAAATGGCTATGCATCAATTTTTGTAGTGTCTCCCAAGAGATCATATAATTTTTGGGCAACCGTTTCAGGCTTTCATTAAATGAATGAAACCATCGTGTCAAACAAGATGTGGGTTATGAATGGTTATTTCAAATTATCAGTTGGTAGATGTTACTGCTTCTACATGGATGCTAGCAATTTATGATATTTATGCTTTAAACTTACTATGCATGCTGTTGCTGTTATCATAGGGATGTGAATCATGAGATAGCTGGGCAACTAGGACTCAAGTAGAAGGGTGACAGCTAGGGGTTTAGGGTTTTGATAGGATTATTAATAGTTAATAGGGCTGCCTGCAATGGAAAATAGGTTTGGTTAGTTTTCAAAATTGATGCAACCAGAACAATTGTAAGGAAGGAGAAGGAAATTGGTCTAGGCATCACACCAAGGGTTTTATTTGATCACAAGACCAAGAAGAGAGCAGCAATATGCTGCTATCATTCATACACTTGATCATTCCTCTAGGAGAAAGCATCTAAAAGTCTAAATGAACTTCTTAGTTCTTATCCTTCAAGAATGTGGTATAGCATCCTGATCCCAAAGGGTGTGGTTGCAGCCACTCAAAATCAGGAATTCATTTCAATTGAATAGTAATTGTTTAGTTGACTGTGTTGGGAATATATCTATTAGTTAATATGACAATTTGATTTTATATCTTGTAAAGGAGAGAGGCATTATTATTAGTTGATACAACATCCATTCTGATCTCTGTTTCTTCTTTACATTTCCAATGTCATAAAGAGGTCACTCTCTATTCAATGTAAAGTTGAGTTCCATCATTTCCGAAAGTTTTAGAAATTGAATTCTTGATGGATTTGCTTCGAATTGAGTCACAAGGATAGGGATTGTGAGTCTCTGCAATTATGAAACGTGTAATTAAAACTTGAACACTAAAACTGGCACAGGAAAGACAAAAGATTATTGAATGTCCTAGGATTGAATATAATAATTACATAAGAAAATGCAATCTTGATAGTGACATAATTTTAATCTCTGGAAATAATTCAGTTAGTTCGATAATTTTAAGTAAATCATAATATTGAGATGAATTGTTTATAGCTAACCCTTCTTGATGCTAGTGAGTCTAGGTTCATTCTTCCTTTGTTAACTTGAATTTAAAGTATTCAAAGTAGCAGGAATCCAAACTAGTTGAGCAACACCCTTGGCATGACATAAGAATGGTGTCCTTGATAATTGATATTTCTTGCTTCTGTTTGTTGTTGAAGTGAGGAACAATGAAAATGGATGGACAGTCTTGTTACTTGCACTGTTAAATTTGTCAGTCATAAGAAACTCTGATAAGACCTTACTTTGCTCCATCCTTTTCTTGGGAGAACTCCAAATTATGCGTTGCATCAACACAATATTCACATCTATCATCCTGCTTTAATTAATGAGTAGATCGTTCATATAACCTATCAAGGATTTGATTTGGCAATATGCTGAACACTGCACAAAATGTAGTACCAGGTGTGTGTATCCAGGTTGGGATGAATTGACACCACTGCAAAACTTACCTGCACATCCTGACAACTTTCTAGAAGAACATACTTTCATCATGACTTGTAAATCATGATAGGTTGTTTTGTTCACTGCATTTCAAATTTTATATAGATTTAATTACGAATCAGATGCTAATGTTTTAGAATTTTCAAAGCGTATTCTAGGTTGTAAGGACTTACCCATTGAGTGCAGACTAATTTATAAATATTAAAATTTATGGGCACGTTTCTCACAGTGAAGAATTTACGCCGCATATGACTTTGTAAAATATTCCCTATTGAGATTATTCATTGGTGTGAAATTGATTAAAACCTGTGCTGGCATCAGTTAAGCCAATGTAAGAATCCTGATCTCTATTATCCAGTTACAGTCCAACAATAGAGCGTTGTTTTCACAAAGCATGGTAAAAGCATCTCATCCTTCGATAAACTTTGAAGCTTGTTAAGTCCACTTTTACCCTTTTTTGGTTCAATGTCACGTGTTTTGCTTTTATTTATGCATGTCATTAAAATGAAATCGACCCAGATGGGATTTCAGCCCATGTAGTGTACAGAAATTCTTACTTAAGGCACTTGACAGATCTTCCTCCTGACAAGGAGCCTCTGGACTGGAATACAAGGATGAAAATAGCAGCTGGAGCAGCAAAGGGGTTGGAATATTTGCATGACAAAGCAAACCCTCCTGTAATATATAGAGACCTAAAATCATCAAATATCCTGCTCGATGAGGGTTTTCATCCCAAGTTGTCAGATTTTGGGCTGGCAAAACTTGGTCCAGTCAGCGATAAGACTCATGTATCAACACGAGTAATGGGGACATATGGCTATTGTGCCCCAGAATATGCTATGACTGGACAGCTAACTCTGAAGTCTGATGTCTACAGCTTCGGAGTTGTGTTCCTGGAACTTATTACTGGACGCAAGGCCATTGATAATACACGTTCACATGGCGAGCATAATCTTGTGGCATGGGTAAGTCTCTGACCTGGTCATTGTGTTTTACTGTTTCTTCTGAAAGTTTGTCGATCATAATAGAATGTTGGTTTCAGTGTTATTCTTTCAACCAGTTACTAATATAACATCTAATATAATTACATGTCCTTTGCATTTATGTCCCTTGGTAAACGGAACTTTGTAGGCACGACCTCTGTTTAAAGACCGGAGGAAGTTCCCCACAATGGCTGATCCTCTGCTTCAAGGCCGTTATCCAATGCGAGGACTCTATCAAGCACTTGCAGTTGCGGCCATGTGTTTGCAAGAACAAGCTGCTACAAGGCCTCCTATTGGAGATGTTGTGACGGCTCTTACATCCTTGGCCTCACAGACTTATGACCCAAATGGATCTGGTCATACTAGCCGAGTTGGTCCATCAACCCCTAGGAGCAAGGAGGATGGAAAGAGCTTGGCAGATGGCTTGGACAGCCCTGATCATGGCCGACATCATGGATCACCGTCCTCCCATAGAAATTCACCCGATTACAGGAAGAGAGATGGTAGGGATCCAAGTGCTGGGACAGGCTTGGGAAGGATTGAAACTGGTGGGGCTTCTGGAAGAAAATGGGGGTTGGATGATGGAGAAAGGCAGGACTCTCAGAAAGACAGCTCTGCAAGTGCTGAAAGAGCCAGGGAAACTCCAAGGAACCGAGACCTGGACAGATAGCATGCGGTTGCAGAAGCAAAAGCATGGCGTGAAAATTGGAGAGAAAAGGCGGGCAAATGCAATGGGAAGCTTTGATGCTACAAATGAGTGAAAGCACAAAAAACTTCGATGGTTTTTGGTGACTTCACCGAGAAGAATATTGACTAATTGATGGTTTTTTAAGAGATTTGAGTGCCATGCAAAGGAGAATTGAACCTCTGAATTTGGTCGCATAAAGGTTTGGTGACTTTGTGTTGAGTTTTGTAAGGGAAAATCAACATCAGTTCCAGAGAAGAATAATCACCAAAAAGTCTTAATTAAAAAGTGAGTATGAACAAAGTTATCATTTTCTGTTCAAAAAAAAAAAAAAAAAGTTATCATTTTCTTACTTGTCATCACACGCTACTTGTGTTGTAGACTTTTTCGCCATTACAACCTCAATAATTTTCCCTTTTTTAAATCATGTTCAACTTATTTTATGACTAACTTGAGAATAGTTGGACCTCACCACACTGATTCTGAGACTCATCCTTCAACTAATGTATAATCCATGGGCAATTAGAAACAAATGAGTATCGTGCTTAACGAGTCCAGTCAAATGAGTGAACATGTACAAGGTCACGCGATCATGTCAGATGAAACAACTATATGCCCCCATCTCTTCAATTCCAACTACCACTCCTACACTGGAAATGATAATGGAGAAGTGGAAGTGCACTGTGTGGGAAGCCCACTTCCATGAAAAAATGATGCAACTAAGATGGTTCCCTCGAACTGATATTCGACAATCTTGCCCCCAAGAATTTATAGCCATATTCCATCCTCTTCTCCCTCTGACCGACAACCTCCCTCTCCGACCAGTCTTCCCCACCGGTGTCCACCTCCCCACCGGTGTCCACCTCCCTTCGATCTTATGCTCATCTTCCTCTTCTCCTTTTTCCAGTGATGCAAACCTCTCCGTCCTCTTTTACTGAAATCGAACTCAGACAATGGCGAAGGTGATGGAGGACCACGCTTCGACTTTAGATCTGCGACAGAAGATGATGTACCTCCGGTCTTCTTCTGCCTCTTCAAATTTGTGGTGAAGGATGGCCCTTCTAGTGGTTCTTGCCTATGGTTTCTTTGATTCTGTTTCATGATTTTCTTAGTAGCTTTTGGACCTTCGAAGCAATCTTTTTCTCAATGTCCAACCGTCGTCATGGCTTTGCTGGGAATGGGGGAGGTTTTTTTTAATTTGCCAACATGGGCATTTTGGTATTTTCACATTATAAATATATATATATATATATATATATTTAATAAAAAATTATATCTCACTTACACTATCCTACTAAACATGTTTTAAAACTCACTTCCACCTCCATTTCCACAATGATTACGTAACCGTTGGAGATGCATGTTTAAAGAGCAGGGACAAATTCATCACGGCTTCACGTTTATTGAACTTGGACAAATTATTCACGTTCTTAAATTCACCTTTTTCGGATAAAAGTTCAAGTAAAAATTAATTCTTACGAAGTGGTTTAAAGGACCAAGGTTAATTCAACACACTCGGACACGTATAATCATTTCATATTGAATAAAATTAAATTATAAATCATTAAATCATTTAGCTCAATCAATAATTCTCTTCCTCTCTATTTAACTCTTTAACAATAAAATGCGAGGTTCAAGTCCAGTTTACCCTACTCTAATATTTGGGATTCCATTTCATCCCATCAAACACTCAAAAACAGCCTTCTGGTAAAAATAAAAAGATCACTCCAACTTAATATTAGCACATTAGAATTACCTGAGAATCCCGAAGCAAATCTGAACAAGGTTTGAGGTAAAGCACGGATTTACTGTCCTTTTAAGAAACATAGGAAAATCAAAAGGTGCAAGCAGCGCAGCCCTGCACAGTTATGGTTTGATTGATTCCCTATTTCAGGACAGGGTAAACAAATATTACACGTGTAAGCAAATTCGTCAACGGTTGTTAAAATACAAATCAATATGACATCTAATGGGTAATGAGTATGTGCTACATCCATGATTATGCTTCCAACGCGTGGATCTCACCTTAATCATTACTAACTAGCCTTTCCACCTGTCACATGTAGGACCTAAATTGGGGAAAAAAAAGTGTTTCTATCACCGGACTTGAGAAGGCAAACCTGACCACGGTCACAGTTTAGTCCACTCTATCCTTGGTAAAGGTAACTAAGTGCCGCATATTTACATTTATTTTCTCCTTTTTGCCTGTCACAATATCATGGTCAAATTCAGTATATGCACAAGTAAATTCCATGTAATTTGCTGAGAAGGCTTATTGTAATTCATAATCTCCAAAGCAAAAAAGGCAAACCGTGCCAACATAGTCATCTATCGCTAACCGCCTGCGCTTCTTTATTGATGTTGAACCATCCGTCTGTCTAGCTGAGCCTCGTTTTGATGGGGTCATGCTCTGAAAGATTTATCAAGCTATGCTTCAGCAACCAAACTTATTTTTTTGAATTCTCTCATCCTTAATTTTTTAGGGGAGGAACAGAAACAAACCTTAGCAAGTTTCTTCTCTTTACGAGCTTGTCGTTCTCTCTCATCATATTCTTGGTTTTCCTTCTCTACCAACCTAATGAGGGTGTCACATCTCCTAGCAAGTTCCTGTGTTGTGCGAGACTTAACAAACCAATCAAATCGAAATAAAGGTGATGTTCGAAATGCCGCCTTCAACTCATCCCAATTCCCATACCCGAGTTTGTGGACCATGCATATCTGCAAATTCATAACCAAAATCAAAATGACCGCAGGAAAAATACATGCACCACGCATAATAATTAATAATCAAAATTAAATGATCTTTTAGGTAAAAAGAAATAAAGAAATCAAACCATGAATCTATCACATTCTTCATTGTATAACTTCCCTTTGTTTTGCCCATACTGTATCTTCAACTCTAGCCATGGATTCTTGTATCGATCCAACTTCTTCCCAATAGCTTTCATGATCTCATCCTTTCTAGAAATTCTAGCCTCCCCTCTTTCAATGTTTTTAATAATTCTATCATAATCTGCAGACATTAGACAAAGTCAAAAAATTAATACCGAAATTATAATGAGAAACTGATTTCAAGATTCAGTTCAGAAATGATATATTGAACCAGGACAAAATTGCACTGCAGTTTAGCTCAACAGATTCCGATTGCAGTCCACATCAACTACAACAAACTTAGCTATGGACAAAACAAAAAAATAACTACAAAGTATTACTGTGGAGTACACCAAACAAAATCACATTCAGCGTCTGACAAGGATTTTGCTGAAGAAAAAGATAATAGCCAGATTACCATAATTTAACAAGCAATTTCATCATCCGAATATTAACAAATTACTACTATATTTTAAACATAATAACTAACCATTTAACTCCTTGTATCTTTCTTTGAAAACCTTTGCATATCGTTCAACTTCCTCCTCTGATTTTCCTTCCATCTCAGAAGCAATACTCTTCATATCATTCCGCCCATACTTTTCACAGGCTCTAATGAAAGTATTGAAATCCCTTCGGCTCCATGAAGAAAATCCCTATATTTACACCCAAAAAAGGGTTAAAATATGGAGACCAAAAAGGAAGAACAGCTTCTACGCAAAATCCACTCACCTCCTCCAGTAAGCGCTCTTTTTCTTCCAGTTCTTCCGCAGTTAAGGGATCTCCCACCTCTACACACTCAACTTATCATTATTAGAATTTGCTTAGAAAAGAGAAGGGGCAAACCCGGACAACATTGTCATACCTTCTGGTTCGTCAACATCTATGGAGTCTTTTATCTGATTCTTCTGATGTGCTTGCTGAAAATTCAATCATTTCATCAAGTATTAAAGTCAACCCAACAGACAAATAAATGAGTGTTCATGTAAAGAAATACCCACCATGAGACAGCGTACTTCCTTTTCATACAGCTCGCTCAGCCTTTGAGTGTTGAAAAACTGGAAATCATGCCTATAGATAGGAAAGCAACAATCAATCACAAAATAAGCATTATGATAAGACAAAAACATGTTTCATAAGATGCTTACAGCTGAGGCATCCTAGGAATACGGGGCTCCTTTGGCTTCGTAGGGCCACCTTGGCGCAATGTTTGCTTAAAATATTCAGACTCAGAGTAGCTACAATAAGACACGAAATATTAATTCAGATTAATGAGAAAAACAAAATTTTATAATTTCAAGTGTCAAACGAAGATAGTGAATGTTTACTTGCGCTTCCGCTCCCTTTTTGGTGGCTCAATCCAGTTATCACTTACAATTTTTTTGAAATCAGCTTTATTCTCATCCTACAAATCAATCAAAGAAAAAGTTAAATATATTCTTTGAAGCAACATCAGAAAATTCAAATTTAAAAAACTGATTATATTCATGGTAATCTCTTCAATTTCAAGTAGAGTTATTAACCACCAATTCTTCCTCAACCTTTAATAAAAGAATGTACAGAGCTATGGAGAACCCCACCACCCATCACCCCAAAAAAAAAAAAAAACAAAAAAACCTCTCCAAAATTACATAATTATAAAATTTTACAATGAAAATTTAGACCAGAAAATGAATACACAGCCTCCATAACAAGCATAAGCACATGTCAATGTGAAAGTAGTTGTCAAAGCCAACATAAACTGCCATTTCTACCTTTTCATCATCAAAATCATACAACTCGGCAGCTGCAAAAGAAAATATATTGTTATTGAGAAATTCAAAAGCAACAGAAAGTGAATGAGAAAAATCAAAACGCGTAGCCATAAGCTGTCTTTGTGGATATTTAATCAATTAAAAAAGAATTAAGTACATGAAATAAGCATATAGCACATCAATAATTTTAACTTATTAAAGAGGATAGGGTTCCAGCACAAATAAGGCCAAGAATGCTTCAGTTTTCCACAAAAACGTCTTCTCAATTTCATATTAAATGAACAACATAAAACTGCTCAAGAAAAAATGAGGACAAACATGAGTTAACATAAGCACAACAGATTTATCGAGAGAGATGTCGAGTCATTAGTATTTAAAAACTAGAACTTTAAGTTATAGGTTCATACTGTCATCCATCTTAAATTTTATAGCATCTTCAGTAAATTTCTTCATCTTGGCATCAAGTTCAGCTGTTGCTTCCTCTCCCTTAGCAATAATCCTGTCAATATCTTCATCCGTAATCGTACTATCCTTGGAACTGAAAACCATTTCAGCACCAAATCTGACCATATTAAGTAACTCATCTTTATTTACAGCTGCACAAACAATAACAATCTAACATTAAAAAACCCATGCATTTGGCAGGAAAGAAATGAGATACATCATCCTGAAATTTCTTACTCTTCTGCTCTGCTAATCGTCCTTGCTGAATCACAAGAGCATCAAGGGCTAGCTTTTTGTAAGCCCTTTCAATGACCTTCTCCTCAATTGTGTACTACATTTGCATGATGTGATGATATTTAGCATAAAAGACAGCAATTAATAACAAATAAAAATAAAATAAAAACCCAAACCTCAGTGCAGAATCGGAAAACTTGAACTTCTTTCTTTTGGCCAATCCTATGAGCACGGTCCTGAGCCTGCAAGTCAACTTGTGGGTTCCTGAAATAAAACTAACAGCAATCAGCAAATGAAAATTTATCGAACAAATGCACATCAGAGTACTTGTGCAGACATGATCACCCGAAATAATACTCACCAATCACTGTCATACAGGATGACAACATCAGCAGTGGCAAGATTAATGCCAAGGCCTCCAGCCCGAGTTGATAACAAGAAGACAAATTTCTCGCTTCCTGGTTTGTTAAAAATATCAATGGAAGCATCACGATCTTCTCCACCAGTATTACCATCAATACGACAATACTGATATCCACGATACATCAGATAATCTTCAAGTATGTCTAGCAGTCTAGTCATCTGGAAAAATTACAAGTCACAAAGTTTAGCAATAACAGCAGCAGAAAAGATTAAAACAAGAGATATAGCATCAGAAGGAAATGAAAAAGATAATATATGCAACATGTTGCACAGTTCAAGGCAATTAATAATTGTCAGAGGCCAAAGTCAAATTTTAAAAGAAAACTGACCTGCGAAAATATAAGGACCCTAGAGTCACGCTCTTTTAATTTAGGAAGCAACTTATCCAAAAGAACCATTTTACCTGCATGTGAATTTTTTAAGAAAAAGAAACATGAAATAGTTGCAAAATTGATAGGTCAACCCAAATGGACTCAAGTATCTATTGATAACGTTAAAACCTAAATTTACCAGCATGTGTAATAAGATGGTCCCCTGTCGTATAGGGTGGACCAGGTTCAGCACCTTGAAAAAGATACGGATGATTACAACATTTACGTAGTTGCATGGCTATATTCAGGAGACGTTTCCGTTCTCCACCAGCATTAACAACCTCAAGATCCTTCTGCAGCAAAGCTCTATAATACTGCTTCTGCATTTGTGACATGCCTACTTTAAGAATGGTTTCCTTTTTGGGTGGCAAACCTTTTTCAACATCCGATTTCAACCTTCGAAGGAGAAATGGTCGTAGGACCTTGATATTCACAAAAGATTAAATATTAAATATGGATCAGATTCTCAAGAAGAATATCCCTGCAATCAAAGGTTCTGGGCTTACCTTGTGCAGCTGTTGAACAACCTCCTGCTGATCATTTTCACCAGAGATTTGAAACCACTCATCAAAAGTTTCAGAAGAACCGAATATTTCTGGAAGAAGAAAATTGAGAAGAGCCCAAAGTTCATGAAGATTATTCTGCATTGCAAATGATTCAGAAGCCTCAGTAATTACTAAAAACAACAAACAGAGTGAGCATACAAACTCAGATAGATGAATGGATGGAAGAGAGAGAGAGAGAGAGAGAACTCTAAAAATGTAATGTTTAGAATTATCCACCACAGGACCCACGAAAAAAGCCATATTAACTAACACCAAATCAAATCAAGGAAATTCAAATCTATCATTTGATACTCCCTGCGATGGAGAACAGAAAGAGTGTTAGGGTAAGAATTGCGGATGACTTAATCTTAGGCAAAACAGTTGAAGTCAATTTATCTTTTCAATTTTCTCTCCCAACATCCCTACCTCTCATCCTCCTCCTCCTTCCTCTCTCTCCTTTCCCTCTACTGTTCTACATCACCCTGCCTGCTTATTAATCTCAACCCAACAATTCAGTCCAATTCTCATTAGCATGCATCATGGTTAAAATGTTTAAATGTTCATTTCTGACAAAAATATTGCCAGGAAGTACCAACTAATTGACCTAAAAGCAAAGGCCATTATTTTTTCTTATCTACTCTCTAATTATAACACCAACCAGATGTGAGAATCATGCATTGCGGTGAGGCTTAGAAATAAGCCACATTGTTTGTGGCATCTAATTAGTGTGGCTTTTAAAGCTCTTATATTTAAATCAATGAATTGATATACAGTCTTACAGTCACTCTCACCTTCCCCATCTTTCAATTAAAAAGAGTCATAAATGTTCAGGAAGTTTATTAAAAGAACCGGTCACAAACTTGGCTCAGGGTGCTAAGCTAACCAATCAACATACCTTCCAAATCCCAATGTATTAATGTTAATGAAGAACAGATAAACCAGCCAAGTTCGAAGATCCAACTACACAACCCCTGCCTCTAACATTACAAAGAGAGAGAACTTCTCTTTCAATTCATGACTCGCCAGACTTGTACAGGATTAAGCCAGCAAATTCAGGTTGGCACAAAACAAATTAAATTCCCAGAGGAAGTTTACAAATTATACAAGATTCAATGCCAGCATTCTGTGGATAATAAAAATTAAGTGATACCTGGAGTGGTGTACCAGTGATAAGGAGGCGATAATTTGTATTATAGAGCCTCATTGTCTTTGAAAGGAGGGAATTCTCATTCTTGATCCGATGGGCTTCATCTATAATTATGTAACGCCAACTAAAACGACGCAAAGCAGACTTCTCCTTGATGGCCATTTCAAAACTGGTAACACACACATCAAACTTCCCAGCAACTAATAATTCCTCTCTGATATGCCTCTGCAGAGGTGAAAAATCGTACATCAAAAAATAAGTCGACCAGGAATTGAAAGTAAAATTCACCAAATATAGGTCATCCAAAAAAAGAGTCTAACCCTTTCATCAGGATTGCCAAGGAATTTTACTGGCCGCAAGACAGGACAAAAGCGCCGAATCTCATTCATCCAATTTCCAAGTGTAGATTTTGGAGCAACAACCATGTGAGGACCAGTTATTCCTCTAAACTCATGTAAATAGCCCAGTAAGGAGATAGTTTGTAGTGTTTTACCGAGCCCCTGGAATTCACCATTTATTTATGCATAATACGTTATCCAATCACACAATTTAGGATACTTATGGTTGCATGTTGTCAAATAATGACACATCTCAAGGTAAATTTATATCGCATACCATCTCATCTGCCAGAATTCCATTTATACCATTCTCATACAATCGTATAAGCCAGTTCAGGCCAGCAAGTTGGTAATCCCTCATCTTTCCTTGAATACCTGATCAAGAGCATTGTTAGCATTTCACATTCAAGTGAACCAATCGTTTGTTTCCTGCTAATCCAGGTAATGCCACTATCCCAGCATATATTAGCAGTTTAACAAAGAGAAGAACAACACTCACATGATGGTTGCATCAGCAATCGTGTGTTTCCTGCTAATCCATCTTCTTCTTCTTTAAGATACTCTTCATCTTCCTCTTCTTCAGTCACTTTTGATGCATGCCGACCCCTATAAAAAGTAACGTTTTAACAACATAAGTTTTTTTTTGGGGTTAAGAACAGCCTGTCAATGACCGTTTGAACTCCCCTAGAAATGAAGGCACAAATTACTGTTCTCCATTTCTTTTGCCATCAATATTTATAGTCACTTCATAAAGCTACAAAAATTGACGACAAAAGAAACGCACATTGGATTCAAAAGGCAACTTATGCCATAAAATTAAATCAGAAGCAATGAAATATTAAAAGTCACCAAGAACGCTTCAGAAATAAAAAGTGTGCTTCATGGAATGCAATACTTGCCTAGTTTCAGAAAAAAAATCTGCAATTTCTGGAAATAGCATTAGAAAATCTATCTAGTAATCTACTCATCCATCAGATAAGGACGTCAATCAGAGAGAGGTTCAAGCCCATTAATAAATCATAAATCAAATAAATCAATATACAAAGCAATCAAAAGATGAAAGTGGATAAGGAAATGCATTACTTTATTCTACCATTGTGGAGCATCCCTTTTCGTATTGGTCAATTTTTTTTTACATATTCTCTGAATAAACTTGAGAGTACCAAAGCAAATTTACTATATCGTAAAACTCCAGTAGATAATACTAAAAATCATTCCCACAAACAGAGAATGATATGAAAATTGCTATCACATAACAATAATAACATTAAAAAGAGGGCTTTACCCATACCTTCCTTTGGACTTCTTTTGAGATGATTGATCGCCTTTTGCAAAATGAGCAAACAGTTCAGTTTGCTGTAGAAGATACTTCAAGCGACCCTTCCCCTTGTTGTTCTGCATTTCGAGTAAGAATTATATGGTTGAAAATTATAAGATTACTCTATTTCATAAAGAAGAAAGGACATCCGCCAGACACGCACCATGTCCGCTTCAATGGCAGCATTTTGCGTATCCAGCATCTCCTGAATCTTTTGTTTCTTCAGCCTCTGCATTTCATTCAGTCTGGCTTTTTCCCGCCTAGCAATTTCAGGATCGACAATACCTTCAACCTAAAGTTGGGCAGCACGTAAAGATTTGAATTGAACAATTAGTCAATGAAACCTCCAGTGAATTTCTTTCTTCAATAGAAAGAAAGCGAAGTGGATAACACACACAGACATAAATTTTATAACAACCAACTGGAAATGAGAGAACAGAAGAAAAATTTAAATTTGGAAAGGTTATTCATTTTTTTACAGCGACAGACATTTCATGACATCAAAGAAAAAAGCTACGAAACCACACTACAAAACCTAGCACGACACTACCTGAAACGACATGAAGCATGCAGGACATAACAATGATCAGAGTACACAATGGTTTTACCTGTTCCTCCTCGTCACTATCTCCAATGGGTGCCTCTCCATCGGAATCGAGCGAATTGTCATCGGCAGCATCTCCATCATCAGAGCTGGCAGAGCGAGCTACCGCTTGTAGCTCCTCTTCGTCCTCCTCATCGTTGATCTGATCGTTGACCTGCTCCTCCTCCGACGAACTCGAACCGTTCGACAGCTGGTCGTCGGAAGAATCCTGAGGCTTCGAAGGCCGAGCCATGGCCTCTCAGATCAAGGGTTTCTTTTCGCGCGGACAAGGACTGTGAGAAGGGAAAACAGAAAATGGAGAACGGTAAATTAAATGAAAATATATACTTTGAATCAGGTTTCAGTTGCCTCTTTAAATTCGTTAGGTTTCTTTCTAAATTTCGTAATGGGTTAAACACGGAGAGAAAAAATAAGTTCTTCAATTTTTCTTCCCAAGATAAAAGCTTCTTATTGAATCGGAGCTGCTCAGGAAACTTTCGATGTTGGCTGTGCTGTAAGTTAAGAAATTAATCTAAAATTAAAAAAACTAAAAAAATCAAAATGGTGAGTATTTAGGAAAATTAATCTTTTTGTTCCCATAGTTTTAAGTAGATTGTAACTCAATCCCTATATTTTACTCGATTGTAACGCCTGTAGTTTGAACTATTTTATAGTTTAGTCCTTATATTTAAAAATAAAAAGTGGAGCCTATATTATAAAATGGTTAAAATTATAGGAATCGAGTTCTGATAGATTGAAAGTTTAGGGATTGAGTTATAACCGAATAAAAATTATAGAGACGAAATAAGCGTTGAGTCAAAATATAGGGACTGGGTTATAGCTTAATCAAAACTACAAGGACCAAAAAATTCAGGACATTTTGATTTTTGGAAAGGTAGAGTGAGGGCTGAAAAAACACAATTGGATTCAAATGAAATGTTTGAGTTATCATTTTTCAAATGGTTGCAGGTAGTCATTTGTGACCAAGAGAGGAGATGAATGGATCCGGATTCTCTCAATATTCCCAAGGTAGCTTTAAATTATAACTGTCTAATATTGATCCAAGCATCCAAAGAGAGACACATTATCTACTTTTTAAAATTTCATCTTCACCGCGTGAGATAATTTTAATAGATGATGTGTTTCTCTTTGGATGCTTTGATTAATATTAGAAGGTCAGAATGTAAAGATTAGTAAGTAAATGGATACCGAGAGTATCTGCTTCCGAAGATGGATATGTGGATTCAACCGTAAACTAATGACAACTTGGGTCATCATTGTGGAGCTATCTAAAATCCTAAATGAGCTTCATTTATGTTGGTCCAATCCGTTTAGAAATATCCTTATGATCTTTAATGTAAAATATATTTATCTAATTTAATTAGATTAATGATGTTAGTTGAGTTAATTACTATGATATGTATTTCCTAAAATACTCTAGTCATCTTCCTCAAATCTTCCATTCCCTCTCCTTCTTGATTATTGTTGAAAGAGTGTCAATAAGGGCAAATTAGAAAAGGATTGACAAATATGAAAACTAAACCTTATATTTAGAATCCAAATCAACTCATCAAACATATCTTATATTAAGGATTGAAGGAGTACTTCTGTATTATCTGATGGTATTGAAGTGCCATTAGCTTAATTACCAGAGTATGTCATCATGATAGCAAATAATTTGTTCCAGGGTTGTATTGATGATGTTAGGTTCATTTTGTACAGAGATTGTGATGTTTTACTTCATCAAGCTCACTGGAAAATATTTCCCTTGCAGACTACTTAGCTATACTAGCACAAAATAACATGAAATAAGCTTTTTATACCACTTTCGATATTTAGGACCGTTTGGATGAACTTTTTAACAAAAAAAAAGCATTTTTTTAATGCAAAAAAAAAAAAAAAAAAAAACGCTTTTTTATTTATTAATTTATGTGTTTAAATGATTTTTTTTGAAGCAAAAGTCATAAAAAAGCCGAAATGCTTTAACTTTTTTTTTTAAGCCTATCCAAACGGGCTCTTAATATAAGAGTCAATTAGAGATTAGATTTAGTCATAAATGTAAGATTTAAATTCATTTTATTCCCAAATTTATAAATTTTTCCTAAAATATCCTCAACGATTGCACACATTAATGAGTTTATATTTAAAAGTAGTCACAAACTCACAATGAATTATGATATTCTAAGAAAAGTAACATATATTTGTTATAAATAACTAATTTTCTTTATCAATTAAAATCAATCAACTAAATTCTTATATTAAATATGTGATAGTATTTTTCACCAAACACCCTAATCTTCATCTTGTAAATATTTTTTTTAATTTTTGACACTAATATTTTAAAAGTTCAAAGTATTTTTTGTGTCTAAGTCATAATTCAAATAAGAATATATATTAAGGAAAATACTTTCATGAAATTTAAGTGGTATTTTTCTTTTGATATAATTTTTAAGTAGTATTTGTAAGTTGTAACTCACCCCTCAAAAAGGTAAATACTAAAGAGACTATATACACAACAATAATATGGGAGAAGGAGCAAAAATACACACGACCTTTTCCCCGGAGTCTTGCCCAAAGACCACGACCTTTTTTCTTTAGCAAAAATACACACGACGTTATGTTTTGGGCAAAAATACCACGATGGGCCGTTAGTTAGTTCGTTAACTTGGATGGAACGTTGACGTGCATTGATTTGACCGACAAGTGATGTGGACGCGATTAGGAATAAAAAAATCCAAATAATTAGAAAAAATTTAAAAAAATTAGAAAAAATTCAAAAAATTAGGGAAAAAATTCAACAAATTAGGAAATAATTAAAATAATTATAAAAAAATTCAAAAAACTAGGAAAAAATTATAAAATAATTCAAATAATTAAGAAAAATTCAAATAATTAGGGGAAAAAAAGGAAAAAATTAGAAAAAAATTCAAAAAATTAGGAAAAATTTAAAATAATTATAAAAAATTTAAAAAAAAATAGAAAAAATTCAAATACCCTCGCCCGAAAGGCCCCACCACCAGCCACCCTACCATTGGCCTACCCAAGAATCGGTTCTTCGGCCATGGGCGGTCGTCGGCGGCCACTGATCATTGACCGGGATGGCGATGGATAACCAACTAGTGGAGGAAGATTTTAAAATTTATTAATTCTATCATTGGTGGCGGGTATTTGAATTTTTTCCTAATTTTTTGAATTTTTTGCTAATTATTTGAATTTTTTCCTAATTTGGTGAATTTTTTGCTAATTATTTTAATTATTTCCTAATTTTTTTAATTTATTGAATTTTTTTCTAATTATTTTAATTTTTCCAATTTTTTTTATTTTTTCCTAATTATTTGGATTTTTTGTATTACTAATCATCGTCCACGCCAACTTATCGATCCTAAATCGCTCACATCAGTTCCATTCAATTGACGGTCAACTAACGGCTCGTGGTATTTTTGCTCCCAAAATGTAACGCCGTGTGTATCTTTACTCCGTAAAAAAGTCGTCGTAGTCTTTACACGAAAGGAAAAGGTCGTGAATTTTTGCTCATTCTCCCCATAATATCAACATCTAACTCGCTAATAATTAGTAATAATCAAATTATATGTAAAAAATTTCTTATTCAAATCCCAATACTAATAAATTATTATTACATGACTAAAAGTTCACAATTTGAGGTTTAAACTGGCTAAAAAATACTAACAAATAATGATAACTAATTAATAATTAAAGCTCATTATGGTTCCCGCCAGTAGTGTTAGCACTTAGCATTTCCCTCTCAGGCGGTGGCGCGCTTTCACTGTTCCCATCCGACCCAAGTAGGTTTCTATGGGTCCCTCCGTTATGCGAAATTTTGTTAACGTGGTTTGTCTGGTCAACAAAATTAACTTGGGTCTACACCCTACACCATACATAACCATACACGATTTGCCACTTATTATCTGTAGTAAATTGGAAAATTTTTGTAATTTATTGAAAGTGCACTATATTATAATTTTTTACTAAACTACTTATATCAATATACTGAATTCTGGCAAAAAATATAAGGTTTAATATTTCTCGCATTTACTTGCGAAACTTTTTTATGTAGTAAAGTGAGCAGGTTTCATTGTAAAGATATGAGAGAGAAAATATTAGTGGAACCCACTTACTTTTATGTGAGTGCTGCAGAAAAAATGTTTCTATAGTAAATGCAAAAACATTAAACCTAAAAATAAATGAGAAATACATTTCTCGTGTTGTAAGAGTGTATCCTCATGTCATAGATACAAAAAGATGTAGGTCCCACCATTTCGGTGCTTGAGTTTTTTTTTTTTTTAATAAAAAAGATGTGGGTCATACCATTTCATGTGTGTGTAGGAATCTTATTCTTTTCATGCAACATAGAAGTGTAAACCCCAAAATATATATACTTGAATTATTGACGATGATTGCCATTTTAATTTATTTAATTCACTAATTTTTATTCAAGGCAAAAAAACAAAATTTAACAAATAAATGCAGATTGGGCAAAAAAATAGGTGGTTTAAAGGAGAGAGGAAGAGGTTTTCGAAAAGACGATTGTTACGAGCTCCGATAGGGTTTTTGATTTAGGGGAAAAAGCTTAGAGCTCCGTCACCCACTGTGGCGGAGAAGACGAGCGGCTCCTTCATGCTTATTACAGGGAGGGGCAAGTGAGGATCTGATGATGGAGGAGGGCGAGGATGCGCATAGGCGGAAGAGAAACGTAAGAGTTGCAGATGAGGGATTTTCGGGCAGCGAATCGCTGAAGACATGAGAGGAAGACTGGATGAAGGCTGGCGGAAAAGAACCAGGTCCGAAATCTTACAGTGAATCACTGCTTCAGAATGTGAATTCACGTGAGTGTTGGTGGGAATGGGCAAAAGATGAAGAAGACGAGGAGCTTGACGGCTATGGCAGAGACATTGATTTTGCGAAGGTCTTAAACCCGAGTGATGGCATCTGTGTGGATTACTCTGATCCACTTTGTCCGATTTTTTTGTTTGAAGAGAAGGAGAGAGAGCGTCTCATGAAACCGTTTCGTCGCACGCTGGTTGTCAAGCTGTTGGGAAGACAACCTTCCTATGGTTTCATGTTGAAGAAGTTGAAGCAAATCTAGGAAAGGAAGGGTCAGATTGATGTTTTTGACCTTGAGAACGATTTCTATTTGGTAAATTTGCAGAAGATAGGACGACTACATGGAGGCTCTGACGGGAGGTCCTTGGGTCATATCGAATGCGTACCTCAGTGTAGCACGGTGGAAGCCTGAGTTCAGTCCGAAGCATGAAAAAATTGTGTCTATAGTTGCTTGGGTAAGATTTCCTGATTTACCTGCTCCCCTATTTGACAAGAAATTCCTTCTGAACTTGGGCAACTCTATTGGAAAGGCGATTCGGTTGGATGTACACACTGCACAGAGAGCTAGGGGGAGGTTTGCACGTATGTGTGTTGAACTGGACCTGAATAAGCCACTAATACCTTAGTTCAAAGTTGAAGGCCAAACGCTCAGCGTGGTTTACGAAATCCTGGGACAAATTTGTAATAGCTGTGCCTGGGTGAGACATATGAAAGAGGGCTGCGAGGCCTTCCAGAGGAAATTAGCTGAAGAAAGTATGATGGTGGAGGAAATAGGGCCAAAGGAGAGCAATGTAGGGGAGAAGGAGAGTGATAAGTGCTTATGGAAAACTGTTTCAAGAGTTCGCAGACCAAGGAAAAAGAAATGGATATCCAGAACAAACAAACGGGTTCACGCTTCTCGGTTCTTCAGGAAGAAAGAGGATAAAAGGGAGGTGTTCATCGCGAGGCCACAGGGCAAGGAAGTGTGTTGAGAAGTGTAACAGTTGAGCATAAGTCGGGCAAGGGAATGGGGCAAAAACAGAGCAAGAAAGGGGGTGTTGAAGGCAGCAAGGGGCAATATGTGGAAGTCCCTGTGGGTAAAACAAAGAATACGGGGAGGTTTGAGCAAGAGCAAGTAAAGGAGAAGGAGAATAAACTGGGGGCTGGTGGTGTAGTGCCTAGAGGTAGGAAGGAAGGAACGAGCGCTAGCTGAGGTTAAGTCGAATCATGAGATTAATATGGTCACGGCTGAGGAGGTTCCAGGTCTGATGTGAGTTAGAGAATTCACCCAGAAACAAGGAAAATCTCCACCCAAGGGAAGGGATGATGGAGGAAATTTCAGATGATACAGCAGGGTTGCAGGCTTTTCATGCTGTGGAAGGCACTGTAGACTGCGCAGATGGTGTGAGCATGTGCATGGAGGAAACGTGTAATCCGGCTGTGTTGGTTGATTGAGCTTTAACGGGTATTGGATTTCTTTTGAACCATTTATATGTTAATATGATCAAATTTCTAGTATGGAATAGTAGGGGAGCTGCAAGTAAAGGTGTGGCCTCCGTGATTAGGGACATTAAATTTCATTACAAGCTAGACATGATCGTGATATTAGAGCCAAGAATTAGTGGTAGACATGCTAAGAAAGTCATAAAAAGTTGGGGGTTCAGGCACTCAATAAGGCAAGAAGCTGAGGGTTTCTCAGCGGGAATTTGGATTCTGTGGGATCTGAATGAGTTAGTGGTGGATGTGAGGATCATGAATGACTAGTTTAGTCACTGTAAACTATGTGTTAGGGAGATGGAAATGCTATTTACAGCAGTTTATGCAAGTCATACCGGAAGCAAAAAGATTGCAGTTGTGGGATTTGCTCTATACTTTGGCTTGCGAGGTATCTAAACCATGGATCCTAGCAGGTGATTTCAATGAAATAAAGACCCTTATGGAGCAACAAGGGGGAGGGCGTATGAATGAAACGCGGTGCCGAAGATTCAACAACTGGATTGAAGATTGTAGCCTAATTGACATTGAGGCGCAAGGCCCATTTTTTACATGGAAAGGCCCAAAATGGGAGGGGCTAGAGAGGGTTATAAGAGGCTTGATCGCTACTTGTGTTCAGTCAGTTGGCTAGGAGAAGTTTGAGGAGGCTGAAATTAGTGTATTACTGAGAGTTTGCTCAGATCATCATCCCTTATTGATTAAGCTATCTAAAGATCACAAGAGTCGAAGGCACCGATATTTCAAGTATGAAGCCATGTGGAAAATGCATGAGCAATTTGATAGTGTATTAGATTCTTATTGGCGGCATAATGGGGAAGCTCCAGAGAAGCTTACAACACTACAATCTGATTTGAGCAGGTGGAATAGATATGTTTTTGGGAAGCTAGAGTCCAGGAAGCGTCGACTTTATAACAGACTAAGTGGAATACAGAAAAACCTTGCATATAGAAGCAATCCTTTTCTTGGTAATCTAGAATTGGAGCTAGAGGAGGAATTGATCCAACTTCTAAGGCAGGAGGAGATTTTTTGGTATCAAAAATCAAAGGGCGATGGTTGCAAGATGGTGACCGAAATACAAAGTACTACCATTCTAAGACCTTAATTAGAAGGAGGAGAAACAAGGTCACAATGCTCAAGAACAACGTGGGAGAATGGGTTGAGGAGGAAGAGGAAATAGCTAGCATGTTCTTTGAGTTTTATAATACACTGTTCGTGAGACCTTGTTTAATAGAGGTTGGACTGAGACAAAACACTTTTGGGGGAAGTGGATGAAGAGCAATGGAGGAGAATTGGAAGGGAAGTGAATTACATGGAAGTGCAAAACACTTTCTTTCAAATGGGAGGCTACAAGGCACCCGATAAGGATGGGTTTCCAGCTGTGTTTTACCATCAAAACTGGGAGTGTATTGGTAATTTAGTTACTAGCTTTATCCAAACTTTATGGAGGCAGCCGGATCGAATTGGAGCAATTAATGAGACTGTGGTGGTGCTAATTCCCAAGGTTGAGAAACCGGTTGAGGTTAGTCAATTTTGACTATCGCTTTATGTAATGTCCTTTATAAAGGTTTATCTAAGATTATAGTGAATAGGATAAAGCCTTTTCTAGATCAGTTAATTTCTCCTTACCAAACAAGTTTCATCCCGAAGAGAAGCATACACGACAATATTATTATTGCAAAGGAAGTAGTCCATTTTATGAATAAATTGCAAGGAAAGAAGGGATACATGGTGATTAAAATCGATCTTGAGAAAACATATGACCGTATGAATTGGTCATTCATTGAGAAGGTGTTGGAAGAAATTGAGATGGATGAGCACTTAAGGGATGTAATAAGGGGTTGTTTTAGCTCGGTGAAGTCATCATTAATGTGGAACAGAAGTAGAAGGAAGGAACTAGTCCCAACTAGGGGCTTGAGACAAGGAGACCCTTTGTCCCCTTATTTGTTTGTGTTAGGAATAGAGAAACTCACTCATTTAATTGTGAAGGCTGTGAGGTCAGGGGAGTGGAAACCCATAAGACTGGGTTATGGAGGGGCTGAGATCTCGCATCTGTTATTTGCGGATGATTTACTCTTAATCTGTGAGGCTGAACCAGATCAAATGTGTGTGGTTATGGAGATTTTGGAGAGATTTGGCAATATGTCTGGCCAGAAAGTTAACAATCAGAGGACTAATATTTTCTTCTCGAAAAATGTGGACAGAGGAACATAGAATCAGATCTGTGACTTATCAGGATTTGCTCGTCAGGATGATTTGGGTAGATATTTAGGGTCCTTTCTAACTAAGGAAAAAGTGAAGAGTAGGAACTTTCAACACATACTTGACAAAATGCAAAGTAAACTAAGCAATTGGAAGAGGCAAACTTTGTCTCTCGTTGGATGAATAACTCTCGTACAGTCGGTGACTAATCAAATGGCGATCTTTGCAATGCAACATTCTGTTATTCCAATTGGAGTACGGAATCAAATGGAGAAAATCCAAAGAGGCTTCATTTGGGGTCGTGAGGGGGAGAAAAGGAAAATACATTCGGTGAACTAGGAAATGCTTTGTAAAAGCAAAGAGAATGGGGGTCTAGGTTTGCGAAATCTGTCTTGCATGAATGAAGCTTTGCTTGGAAGGGTGGCTTGGAATTTAATTTCTAAGCCAACAAATTTGTGTTCCATGGTACTTAGTGGAAAATACCAAAGGCAGTGCAATTTTCTTGTAGATTGCAAGGGGCTGAAAACTGACTTAGAGTTGTGGAGAAAATTGACCAAGCTTTGGCCAGATATAGTGAAACAGATCTATTGGGAAATTGGTGATGGCAAAAGGGTAAAGTTCTGGGGGATAGGTGGTTTGAGGATGAAAGTAAGCTCTCTGAGAAGTGTATTGGGTAGCTAATTGTGTATGAAAAAGAATGGACCGTGGGGGAGATGATTACAGAGAGTGGGGTCTGGAACATGAGTAAAATTGAGAGCAAGCTGAATGTTGAAGGTATAGAACTTATTAGGTCTATACTACCTCCTGATCCTGCAAATGGTGAAGATATCATCAGGTGGGGCAGAAAATTCAAGAACAAATATGTAGTTTCAGATATGTATCAGTTTCTGAAAAATGAAGTAGAAAGTGTGGAGAAAGGTTGGGATGTGATATGGAAGTGGAGGGGCCCAAGACATGTACAGATCTTTCTTTGGTTAGCATTACACAATAGGTTACTCACGGCTGCAAGAAGATGTAGGCTTTTGGGGGGAAATGCAGGATGTTATTGCTGTAGTTTGGAGGAGGACATGATGCATGTACTCCGTGACTGTTCTTGTGCGTGGTCATTATGGCAGGAATTGTTGCCATACTATTCTGTTGCTGGTTTTGTGACTTTGCAGGACGACGAATGGTCAAAACAGAATTTGGTTCATCCGGACGAGAATTGGAGGCTTTTGTTCGGTATTACCTGCTGGCTGTTGTGGACATGGCGCAACAAATGTTGCTTCCAGGAGGACTATGTGATGCCGATGGACCGTGTGCATGTGGTATACGGGTATGTCAAGGAGATAAAGCAGGCGCGATGTGAGTTTGGTGGGTGTAGAAGGGTTAAGCAAGGACAACAAACCAGATGAGAAGCTCCAACAGAGGGCTGGATAAAATTGAATGTGGACGGTGCATCTCAAGGAGGAGGTAAGGTCGCGGGGTGTGGGGGGCTGTTTCGTGACTCAGATGGGATGTGGTGTGGTGGATTCATAGGAAGCTAGGTGTGTGCTCGCACTACGTGCTTTGAAGCTTGGGTCTTGTCGGCGACGTAAGGAAATAGCTTTAGAATATGAGTTTAATAGAATTATTGTTGAGTCTGATTCCTTTAACCTGATAAAAATGTTGAATGATACACAGGTGACTAGTGAATCTGATATGAATTTGTTGAGTTCGATTAGGAGAACTGTACCGAAATTTCAGAATGTATCCTTTGTGCATGTTTTTAGGGAAAGTAATTTTTGTGCTGATGCACTTGCTAAGCACGAGTTATGTACAAGGGGCGATAGGTTTATTTTTGATACACCTCCCTTGTTTGTAAAGCGTTGTTGTCCGGGGATTGTATGGGTATTGCATACCCAAGACCTTGTTATGATTTAGCAATAAGAACGGGCTAAGGCCCCGCATTACTACCAAAAAAAAAATGCAGATTAGGCATCATGATGATATTACCCCGGACATGTTTTTTGAAGGACTGGTTTCAAATTTAAATTGAAATCGCAAGGCTAATGTAATAAAAATATATTTTTTATGCTAAAGTAAAATTATATTAATAAAATAGTAACATTACTAAGTACGTATAACAAGGAAGGAGATTGTGAATAAGGATTTTTTTTTTTTTTGGATGCAAGAAAGAAATTAGCGTAGTTCCAAACTGGATTTGGCTTACATCTTTTTTAAAAAAAATAAAAATCAGGACACTGGCAGGTAGTAAAATGATAATTTAGGATCTTGAATGATACTAAAATAAATTCTTCATGATCTTAAAAAATTATTTCAGGATTTTGAAAAAATATTTCGGGATCTTGGGTACTAAAAAATAAAGGAAAATTAAAATAAAGGACCAAGAGAAAATAATATTTATTATAAATGACCATAAAAATTGTAATTACTTAGAAGGACCAAACATCATAATATAAATTTAAAAGTACTAAATTGCCCTTAATCAATCCTCATGTATTATCTCTTGTATTCAAAACTAAAAAAACAACTAAAATTAAAACTAAAACTGCCTATCATGATGTGATCATCATATCTTTTTTAAATATATTATTTAATTAACAATTGTTAAACTCATATTCATATCTTTTTTAAATATATTATTTCATTAACAATTGTTAAACTCATGTTTATTTTATTTTTCACCAATTTATATCATCAAGTTGCCCGATTTATATTATCAACGTGAATGTCAATTAAGTTCTTTTCATAAAAATAAAAAATAAGCTTATTTCATATTTTTCAGGATATAATAGGTTAATTATACTTTTTAATTTTATTAACATTACTTGAATTTTTTAACCCACATAAATTTCTTCTAAAAAAAAGTCTTACAAACTTTCTTGGTCTAACATATATGATAAATTATAAAAGATCTTGACTTTTATTAAAACTATATAATTCCATTTTCAATTAAAATTTTTGTTAATTTTAAAAAATATAATTTTTGAAAATTGAAGAATGCGTAATTTTTTTCATAGATATATATTCAAGTTGTGAAAATTGAGAAAACCATTGTTCAATTTAATGAAACTTAAAATATTATATTAGTTTTAAAAATAGAATTGGGAAGAGAATATAAGAGGGAATGTAGTAGATTTTGTTAGGGGCATTTTAATACTTTTAATTTTATATTTTTATATTTGGTCCTTCTAAATAATTACAATTTTTATAGTCCTTCTCCGTGAATATCTTTTCCTTTAGGTCTTTTATTCTAATTTTCCCAAAAAATAATTCATGATCTTAAAAAATTATTTTAGGATCTTGAAAAAATATTATAAACTATATTTTAGTAGCATTCGACTGAAATATTTTTTCAAGATCCTAAAATAATTTTTTTAAGATCATGAATTATTCTTTCGATCCGATCGATATTTTGAAATATTTTTTCAAGATCCTAAAATAATTTTATAAGATCATGACGAATTTTTTTTTAGTACCATTCGGTATCCTAAATTATCATTTTATTACCTGCCAGTGTCATGAATTTTTTTTTTTTGAAAGGACCAGGTGTGTGTGTGTGTGTGTGTGTGTTTAATGCCAAAAACGGCACCGTTTAAAAGCACCAGACGGCAACGGATATGGAGAGTAAAGGATGTAAGCCAAATCCTTTCAAACTACTCTTAAAATTTTAGTTATAAGGCCCATCTCACATGGAAAAAGGACCCTCTTTTCCCTTCCCTCTACTTCCTTATTGGTACTATTACATCAACTCGACGGTTGAGATTACGTATCATATAAAAATAAACAATATATATATATATATATAATATTTTTATAAAATTCTAAGGACATGAACTATTGAGAATAAATTTTAATGATTTAAATTTTTTTATTTATTTAAATTTTTTTTATTTATTTAAATTTTTTTGTTATTTAATATTATAATAATATTTTTATAGGGTATTAAATCTCAACCGTTAAAGTTAATCTAACGATGTAAGTAAAGAAGTAGAAGGAAAACGAATATGAAGGGAAATGGAGTGGCCTCTCTCCCATTTTACACAAACTAAGAAAAATACCAAATCTTTTTTTTAAGGAAATTCAAATGCATATTAATAAAAAGATTACATCATGTATTAATATGTCAAACAGTTACATGTCTACTCAAATATGTGGTAGTTCCTAAAGAAACTATAATTCATTCCACAAAGATTACAAGACAAGCTAATTAACTTGCTTTAAAATAAAACTATAAAGGAACCCTTCAATATCCTGATAAATTACATTGGACGACACTCTGTTAAATCCACTAAGAGGGAGGAAAACTCAATTAAGATAGATGATCTACAAGAGTTGCTTCTAAGATTCTTGAATGAGGAATGAACTTGTAATCCAAAGAAGGCACAATGTGAGATATAAAGGAGTTAATAGTGGAAATCGTGAAACCTTCCTCGTTTAAATGAGATTAAAGCAATATCAAATCTCGCAGTTTGCTACTGCCTGCTCCAAATGGAACAAGGACGTGTTCAGACACACGGAAGGAAGGAAGAAGCGACTTCTACGACGCCTTGATGGAGTAAACAGGGCGATCGCCCAGTATGGCCCCTCACCTAAATATGAGGATCTTCAGATGTTACTTTGGAAGGAGCTTGAGGACCTCCTCCTTCAGGAATCTCTAATCTGGGCCCAGAAAGCTAGAGCGGAATAGTCAGTCTTTGGGGACCGTAATACTAAATATTTCCATGCCCACGCTAATCGTCGACGGAAATCCCAGAAGATTGAAGCTATTAAGGAATCTGAGGGTACTTGGGTGTATGATACTCCCTTAATCAAAGGTATGGCCACTAGTTTTTTCTCTCGTCTCCTGACAGAGGACTCCTCTGACAGGCCAGTGCTTACCTGTCCCATGACTTTCCCCCACGTTGATGAGAGCCTGATTCGATGGTGCGGCCGTGAGATCTTCGACTATGATATTAAGGATTCGATTTTCAGTATGAGGGCTCTTAAATCCCCTGGGCCCGATGGGTTTAACGCCCTATTCCATCAAAATCAATGGAATACGGTATCTATGTCTATTTTACAATATGTGAAATTTCTGTTTGCTAACCCACAGGTTATTCAGGAGATCAATGACACCCTAATTGTCCTCATCCCGAAAAAGGATCCTCCCGAATCTATGGGGGACCTGAGACCGATCAGTCTGTGCAACATCATCTATAAAGTTGTCTCAAAGGTTATTGTGAGTCGTTTGAAGCCTATTCTTCCCCAGGTGATTGCCCCAAACCAATGTAGCTTTGTACCAGGGAGACACAGCAGCGATAATATTATTGTGGCGCAGGAGGTTATTCATACCATGCGTAACATGAATAAGAAGAAAGGGTATTTGGCCATTAAATTGACCTGGAAAAGGCATATGACCGTGTGAACTGGAAGTTTCTGTTGAAATGTGTACAGGAACTCAATTTGCCAAGTAATCTTGTTGAAGTCATTGATTATTGTGTATCTAGCTCTAAAATGCAACTGCTATGGAATGGGGATAAGGCTGACAGTTTTCTTCCTTCTAGGGGAGTGAGGCAAGGCGACCCGCTTTCTCCTTACTTGTTTCTTATCTGTATGAAGAAATTGGGCCATCTTATCCAAGATGCTATTCAAGAAGGGCATTGGGAACCAATCCGACTTACACGGATTGGCCCACCCATTTCTCATTTATTCTTTGCAGATGATATCATGTTATTTACAGAAGCCTCCATGGATCAGGTGGATACAATTAACAGCTATATTAAGACCTTCTGTGATAGCTCAGGACTCAAGGTTAATCAGCAGAAAACACAAGTATTCTTTTCTAAGAACGTCAATCACGTTCGACGCACCGAGATGTGTGAGGCTCTGGGTTTTTCCATCACTAGTGACTTGGGCAAGTACTTGGGGGTTCCCCTTCATCATAAGCGAGTCACTAAGGAATCTTTCCATTATGTGGTGGACAAAGTTAAAACTAGGCTCTCGAATGGGAAAGCCACGTCCTTATCTTCTGCAGGTAGATCCACTCTCATCTCCTCGGTAACAACAGCAATCCCAGCGTACGTAATGCAAACATCCCTTCTTCCGGCAAGCACGTGTGAAACCTTAGATAAATGTAATCGCCAATTTTTATGGGGAAGCACTGACGAAAGAAGGAAGATACCTTTAGTCGCTTGGGATACCATATGTAAACCGAAGGATAGGGGAGGCTTGGGGATCCGTTACTCTAATTACTTTAATCAAGCCTTCCTCATGAAGATTGGCTGGAATCTAGCAGCTCGTCGTGATGACTTTTGGGCTAAAGTTATTCGTAATAAATATAACTGTGGCCCTGACTTATTACCACAGATCGCTATGGACAGACCTGGTTCGAATTTATGGAGTGGTATCAAACGGACTTGGTCCAAGGTACAAGATGGAGCTGAAGTAACAACTAATGGCCAACTACGGTGGAAATGGACTAAAAGTGGGACCTTTTCTGTTAAATCAGCTTAATATGCGCTCAACCAGGAAGTGCCTCACCCCAACCCTATTTGGGGAAAAGTTTGGAAGATGAAGATCCCTGAGCGATGTAAAATATTCTTATGGTTAGTGTCCCACAAAAGGCTTCTAACAAATATTTCCAGATTTAAGAGAGGGTTAACTACGATGCTCACGCGCCCGTATGTCATTCTCAGCTGGAAACAATACAGCATGTGCTTAGAGACTTCCCAGAAATGCTTGATCTGTGGCATCAAGTGGTCCCCCAACGTGTTTGGAGGAAGTTCAGTTCTATGTCGTGGGAGAGCTGGTTCTACTGGAATCTCAGTCGTAGGGATAGGGGTGAGGAGCTTGAGGATTGGCGGTCAGTATTTGTAGTCATATGCTGGTGGGCGTGGAGACCGAGGAATTTAGTAGTGTTTGAAGGAAAACGTGTTTCAAACCTCACCTCATGACCAGTGTTACTGCTCTACTGCGTAGCATCAGTGAAGCTCAATCTCAACTTTGCCTAGTGGGTGGAAAGAAGCAGGTGCACAGTGCACAAGGGGAGAAGTGGTGGCCACCTCCACCTGGATGGATTAGGCTAAATACTGATGGTGCTTTCTCAGCGCAGACGCCTGGAGTTGCGAGTGGGGGCCTCTTACGCAATGAGCAATCTGAATTCCTACACGCGTTTATGTTTAAGGGAGAGGAAGGTGACAGTTTGACAGCAGAACTTTGGGGCTGTCTTCACGGCCTTAAACTTGCATGGATATGGGTTTCCGACAGGTCATCTTGGCAATGGACTCAGCGGATGCAGTGGAGCTGATAAAGAATCCTGCAATTGACACACATGAAGATGCTAGACTTATCGAGTAGGTCAAAGGCATGATTGCTCGGGAATGGAGTGTAGAGATCCAATTAATTAGCAGATGGATTAACACGGCTATGGATTATGTAGCTAAAGCAAGTCTCTCGTCCTTACCAGGATTCCAGGTTATCTCGCATGCCAGTATGGCGTTAGAGAGGATTCTGCTCATAGACAAAGGATACTTTCTTTTCGGCTGCTCAAGTGTATCAACAAAAAAAAAAAAAAAAGAAGAAATCAACCTTTTATCTCTACCCTATAAACAGTAATATGGAAGTAATACATAATATGAACGGAGGGGGAAACTTAATAGAAGAAAAAGGATAAAGGTGAAAAAATATATACGAACTTTTACTTAAATTATACTTAACACCAAATGTTTTTTTGAAGGTACGAAAATACTCATAAACTATAAAAATGGGGGCAAAAATGCCATGCAGCCTAATCAAGAAATGTTGATCGTTAACGATATTTAGTTTGATCGAAAGGTATGATGTGGATGCCAACATGGGTTAGTATTGTCCTAGTTGGCGTGAAAGAAAGAATAATAATAATAAAAAAAATCCTAAAATTAATTCTTTTGCTAATATAATATACTATTATTTAAAAAAAAAAAAAAAAAATCTCCACCCTTCCTACATCTACAATCATTATCGGCGTTTTTTCTCCCCTTTGCGCTACGGTCCCTTCCGTAACAAACTCTCCCCCCTCCTATCGACCTCCTTCCAAGCCACCATCCGACCGTCACATCCCTCACCGCACCTCATCACCCTCCTCCCTTTCGACCAATGATGCCAAGTTGGTGGTGAAGACGTTTAGATCACCCCTTTCCGATCTTTGTGCTCTCCCTACAAAAATCTCACCCTAGCACAACTTGAAGCCACTAGTGACAAAGCAAACCTCTTTGGCCCCTTCAAGTTTGTCTGATTTCTTGAATTCATGGGCACCTTCATTGCCAAAAGGAAGACCGATGGAGCACAAGACAGAGAATCATGGCAACACAAGATATGGAGAATCACGGCCACGATCATATTTTATTTTATTTGGGACTTAGGTACAATTTTCCCATTTTCTTTTCTATCTACACAATCAAAGTGTTTTTTTCCCTTTCAACTTGATTAAGACTTCATTTGGGTGGGTTTATTGATATGGGAGGATATATCCAAAACTGTTTTTTTATTTAGTTTTTATTGATTTGAACATAGTTGATGAATGCTGGCAAGGGTGGCGATGAAGACAAAGATGAGTTTCTTAGAGAATTGAGGCCATAGGATGATGAAGATCACATTACACCGACGTGGACACGATTGTGAGCCACACCAAAATAAGTTAACAGACATTGGATTCAGGTAACGACATTGATATTTTTACCCCATTTTTTAAAGTTTGTAGATACTTTTGCATATTCAAAAAATATTTGGTGTTGTGTGCACTTTGAAAAAAAGCTCATGAGTATTTTTATACTTTAACCCCCAAAAATAATCATTTACACTTATGTATTTTTTAAAAAAATAATGTAATTCCTATGGGTGCTCTCGAGACCGGAAGGAATCGGGAAACCTCGTTCCAAGTCTCGTCCCCAAGAGTGGCTCAAGAGGGAAAATCAATCTGATCTCGAAAATTTCGGATTTCCCAAAAAGTTTGGCTTATTTTTCCTTCCTTCCTTTCTAGCCAATCCGAAACAAAACACTTCTATAAACAAAATACTCGCATTGAGGGTAGAAACATAACACTCATAAGTAGCATCTACTATATGGAAAATATCTCATCTGATGATTGCAATTGAAGTACTCCCTCCGGTCCTAATTATACAATATAGTTGACCTTTTTTGGAGAGATTAAGGAAGCTAATTAAATTACTTTAGAGTATTTTTATTTTTGTTTTTTTTCCTTCAAACTAATTAGTTTGATTACTAAACTAATATATAATCTAAGGATATACAACATACGAAATGATTGAATAACTTATTTAGCTTCCTTAATCTCTCCAAAAAAAGTCAACTGTGTTTTATAATTAGGACCGGAGGTAGTATTGTTTTTCTTTACAACACTACACAGGAGATGTGTTCAATGATGGTGCAATGAAAAGGGAGACACAATTTGTGAGATCTACCATAAGATAACCTCATTGCAATATAGAATGCAGATTTCAAATTTCAATTTGTAGACTATGGAATATGAACTCTGTTTATCGCAATATTGGAGCCAAAACTAGAGAATGGAGATTGTTAGTGTTTGTTATTTTGTACTCCCTCTGATCCTAATTATAATACATATTTAACCGATTTTGTGGAGATTAAGGAAAGAAGTTAAATTAGTTATTTTTACTTGTTTTCCTAAAATGTCCTTATATAAATTTAAAATGACATAAGTAAAAGTGAATCAATAGCTCTTACCACATATTTCTCTAATATCATATATCCTAACACACACACATATATCTACATATGTACACACACATACAAACGCACACACACACACACACACATATATATATATATATGCATACACAGATGTGTGTGTGTGTGTTTATATATGTATATATGCACACACACACACACATATATGTTGACAAACACATACACAAATATCCATATATGTCTACCCACACACACATATATGTGTCTATAGATATTTGTGTATAGACACACACACATATACATATACACACACACACATATGTGTGTGTGTGTGTGTGTCTATATATATTTGTGTGTAGATACACACACATATACATACATATATATACACACACACACACACACATACACACACACACACACACACACATATATTTGCGTATAGACACACACATATATACATATATAGATACACACACATATATATATCTAAAAGTTTTATTGATTGGAAGAGTCTACTTTTTCACATCCACACATATATACTCACCAAAAACCAAACACATTTGAGAAAATAAAATAAGGGTGTTTTAGGAAGAAATTGACAAAAATTAGAATGTTGTCTTATAATTAGAACCAAAATCCACTCTCAAATGTTGTCTTATAATTAGGACCGGAGGGAGTATTAGGTATTATTGAGATGATGTATTGCGGTGTGCAATTTGGGCTTATAGGTTTGGCCCTAGTCCATTTGTTGTATGTATATGTTATTTTCTATAGATAAGAGTAAGACCAGTCAATTCTAGTTGGTTGGGTAATTTGTTCATTTTGTTTGAGTGTAGAATGACTTAGTTTTTTTTTTTTTTTTTTTGCTAAAAGAATGACTTAGTTTTCATAGTACTAGAGCACATGTTATCCGCCCTAAGAGCCCATGCCCATTGAAGCCCAAGTGAATCATTTTCCCCTGAAGTTTGAAACGTTGGTGTTTGATTGAATCATCATCGTTAGCTTGAGACGTTGTCGTTCAAGGGTCTCCTTTCGCATTTTTGCACCACTATTCATTTTTCCCCCTACGCCTCTCTTCAGAAAGCAACAAGATTGTTTCTTTGTTTTTTTTTTTTTTTTTTTTTTTTTTTTTTTTTTTTTTTGAACTCTAGATTCAACGTCAAGAATTCTCTTTTTGAAAGACCGATCTTGCTCGTTTGCTTGTCAAGAACCTGATTGCCAATATGTAATTTTGATGTGTTGTTGTCCTATGTTTCTTTCTTTTTTTGAACAATGTGGTGCCGTTCTTGGTCTCGTCGCTAAGTTGAAGGATTGTGCTGGTCTTGAAGGGGGGTGTTAGAGTGTGGTATTTTGTATTAGGTATTATTGAGCTGATGTATTGTTGTGTGTGGTTTGGGCTTATAGCCTTGGACCTCACCCATTTGGTTGTATGTACATGCTATTTTCCATAAATAAGAGTAAGATTAGTCAATTCTTGTTGACTGGATAATTTGTTTATTTTGTTTGGGTGTAGAGTGACTTAGTTTTCAAAGATAAAGAAGTAAATAATACAAGTTATAAGTAGGGTAAAAGGGAAATATAAATAACTAAAGATTGATCATTGGAAGGGAAAAAATATGTCAAAGTAGTGTATTCAGGGCAAAAAAAAAATTGATGTTCATATTAAATTACATATTCTTATGGAAAATTTAACTTTATATACAGCCACACAAACCCGGTTATAGCTGCCACCATGAAGTTGCTTCAAAATTTACGGAAATTTTAGGGTAATTTAATGATATAATATATATGTATATATAACTTCCCAATCTTGAATATAATTTTTCCCAATCCTGATTTTCTCGTTTTGTAATTTTTGGGACAGGATTTTCCTGTCTCAATTACCCGGGATTGGGACGGAATGACCAAGACAAAAATGGTTGAACCCCCTAGTGTTCATTAAAAGTAGAGTTGTCAAACCCAAATCGAACTGGTCGGGTCATCATCCCTAAAACAGGCTACTTGGTCATGAAATCAGTCCATATATATCCCTAACTCGGATTTTGGTGTAAACGAGATGGCCTGGTCCCGACCAGGGCAACCCTAGTCAGCTTCGGGTGGGTTGCTAGGTTGACCTTGTTGCCTTTTTCTAAAAAAAAATAATACTATTTTTATGAGGTAGATGGCAATATTAGTCAAAGTTAATGATAAATTTTGTGTTAATGTCTAAATTATTGTATGTATGAATAGTTTGTTTTCATCTATATATTTTGATAATTTGCTATGAACTGTAAAGAACATTAGGTAAGTATATGATTATTTAGTAATTCAATGTATTAAATTGATTTTGGATGATGTGATACTATGATTATAATTTAAATTTTTTTTTTTTATATATTTCCCACCTGTTTGGCCCTAAGTTGACTCCAAATTAATTCACTAACTCTTAACTCATTACCTAAACTGGTTCAAAAGCATATCTAGATTTAATAACTTCAATTAAAAAGTGAGGGTGTCTCACTAACATATACTACACCCAATGTCTTTCTTCATCAAATCCCATCTCTTACCTAACAGGCGGAGGAATAATATCTTTATTAATCTCTTTCTCCACTTCCTCTACACTTCTTATTTCTGTAGTGGTCAACTTCAATAGTTGATCTTTTTTTTCTCCACTAATTTCTGATGCTACTAACAACTAGTCCCGTTCATAGAAAATATAGTTGAAATTTAATATCAAAATATTATTATAATATCAGATAAAAAATATGTGTGTGTATGCATATAAATTATTAAATTAAATATGAACATTTAAAATATAACATGAATAGTTTAGAATTGCATAGGATAAAAAATATAAAAAAATATTTTAATAACAATATATTGTTGTGAGCTTACTACGTCAATTTTTGATTTTTTGATTTTTTTAATTCTTCAATTTCTAATATTATAATAATATTTTTTTTATTTTTATAGCACATTAAATCTCAATCATGGCAATTTGATGATAAAAAAAAATAAAATAAAAGAGATATTGGGGAGGGAGATTTGTGGGGACATCCCTATCCGCTGAAATTAAAGTAAATAACGGAGCGTGTGCGTGCCACTCGTTTCCTATGAGAAAATATATTTAATAGTCAAAACGATATTCATGTTTTTTTTTCCCTCGAAAAACTATATTCATTCAATGTTAATTATCTTTCCAGTCACGCCACTTCATTAAAAAATTAAAAATTGACTTTAGGCTTTTGTATTCTAATTTTGTTTAATAGAACCGATTTTACCCATTTAAATACGACATTTTGAATTTTTTTTGTTGAAAGAGGAGGACTAATCAAACCGGACATTTTGAATTTGAGTTGATTGATATCGCATAAAAAAATTAATAAGTAGGATGAGGTAGATCACGGCATTGAAAAGGGCCAGAAAAATTGTAGTGTAATTTATAAATATTACGATTCTTAATAATATATATATATATATTAAAATTAAAATTTATATATTACTGATATTGATGATTTGATTCTAACGGTCCAGGCATGATATTTTGACTTCAGTATTTTAAAACTCGTTTTTATCCATTATACAAGTGGGGACGGTTTGGATTAACGAATGGTATTGCTTTTCTGACATGGTTTTTTTTTTTATATCAAATATTAAATCTACCTTATTATAGGAATATTTTTATAGTGTAAATTAGTCTTTAAAAATGTTTTTATAATTAAACCTAGGAGGAGTACTACATTTAGGAGAGGGGTTGGGCCGTCTGCCTATCCTAAAGATAGAACACTATGACTTTGATCTCGAGGGCATAAAAGACGGAGAGTACACAAGTTTCCATTCTAGCTTATGTTTCCATAAGTTCACTTCATCTAGGATGCCTCCTAAGTGTCTTGACCAATTTCAGGATTAAACCTCCTCCTTTTTAGTGAGAGTATACAACCCCTTTATCAATTAAATCTAAAGACAAGGGATTATATATAAAATAAGGGTTAGGACTTAGGTTATTGTTATTGCCAATTTTATGTTATCACTAAGTCACCATCATTTTTTCACCGGTAGATCAGAATCTCAATAGGAGAGAGAAATGATAAAGGTAGATGAGATTCCGATCTACCAGTAAAAAAATGATGGTGACATAAAATTGATAGTGACAATATCCTATGCCATAAAATAAATATGTGAGAGTCTCTATTAACGTCAACTTATTTTTTAACCCAAAACAACATGGACAAGGCAGCAGCGGGAACGGGACGGGACTGCGGTTGTACGGTTCTTCACTACGTCACGGAACGTCCAGGGCCGAGGGCATAATCGGTAATCACAAGATAGTCACGTGGCGTCCTTGGCTATTTCTTCTTCTGGTAGTCAGGTTCATCAACTAGTCCGATCCAAATTGTCCCTAGCGGACTTTCCTTCGTCCTGAAGCATCTATTTCGTACGTCTAACCACCTCCGTCGGGGTTCTCATAGACGACCGCCCGCGACGTTGGAGGCAGATTTTAATTATCTTTGGAGTTCAGCTACACCGTGCGAGTTGGTTTTCCGTGTTGCCTTGTGCTTTCTTTTTTTTTTTTGGCTGAACTATGCTGGCTAGTTTACCCCAATGTTGGTTTATTTTAGAGATATACATCATACCAAAAAAAGAAAAAAGTGTGCACCTAAATTTTTCTTGCTTTTAGTTTTGATTTTTTTTGTTAAAATAAGCACTCGTTCTGGTTGTGGAAGTACCATATTTGGCTGTAGCATTTGGATTGTGGTTTTAATTTGGTTGCGTTGCTGATCAATTTCTCCTCTTTATTTATCAGAGCATGGGGAAGTGGAGATGGTTAATGTTGGCTACTTGTTTATGTCTGATACCCTTTTCGAACGGTAGAGGTGAGAATGGAGCTTGTACACGGAACATTCTTGCAATACATACTCTCTATCTTTCTGCTCTCTGTCTTTTAATTTTCAATTATTTGGATTATCAAGTCTTTCTCCATCTGTCAACGATGGGGGTTTTCTGAAGGAGAATTATACTTAGTGGTCATGTAATTTGGAGAATTTACTTAGAATTTATACTTTCAGGTAACTCTACTTGTTTGGAATTCAGATTAGTTGGGTAGGCGTTGTTGGATTAACCTAACTTGGCATCATATTAAATTTCTTTACCGCATAGTAATTCCCTTTCTGTATGACTCTGAATGAGCGAGCAACGAAACGATCCATTTTTAAATGAGAATTCTAATGGCCATCTTAAAAGGTTAGGTCTTGGGAGTGGAGTGCATTGTGAACCACTCAGATTGGGTGCATTAGGAAACAGTTCAAAATTTGTCATCGGTCTTTTCACATGAATTTTTTGAAATGTCATTTGATTAATGGATGGAAACATAGGACAGTGTCTGTAATTTTTCCCTCTCAAGAAATTGTTAATATTCACTTGATTTATATGTGAACCTGTTCTTGTTCCCACAATACTTTATTTTTCAATTTGCAGAACTCAAGGCAAAGCACATAAATCCGAATTCCCTCTACAACCATACACTTGCTACAATACTAGTGCGATATGCCTCTGCGGTGAGTTCCATGTAGATATATAGTCACCTTGAGCAATATATGTATCAGAGAACACATCATTACCCTGCTAATCTTGTTCAGTAGGGTCAATTTGGATTGTTAGAACACTAATATATAAAGTTAATACCTCTGGCATGCTTTTGCCCTTTGCACTTCCAAAATATTGAATAAAGGAGGGACTATCCCACATGGGTTTCCTGATTCAGAGAATGTCAAACTTGGCCGGGCTAGAGGTCACGATAAGTTAACCTAGGGTTTGCCTGACATATAACTTGATTTTGAGTCACATCACTTGCCACTTGCTTGATGTAATCAATCTATACTTGCTTTGCATGCATTGGTCAAACTCCTGCTTTTCACGTAAACTGTCCTGGAATTCTGTATGAAAAAGATTGGTTTTAACTTTTAAGGACTGATGTAGATTTCCTTCTTGCAGGTATACTTGTCAGATTTAACAGAACTTTTTACTTGGACATGCTCTAGATGCTATGGTTTGACGAAGGTGTTGAAAATATCACTATGAATGTTAACTTGTTAAACTTGGTATCCAAGTTAATTTTGAACCGCTTTAATGATTCTATATTTGATCCCTTGATCTAATGATCTTTTGATGGAAACAGGGATTTGAAATTATAGAGTTGGTGGTTGATGTTCAACATTGCTTACAGGTGGACTCTCATTACTGTTAACATGGTCCTTTAACTTCTAGAATTTGTTCATTCTCTTAAATTTCCCTTTTCATTCATGAAAGTTGTTCTAATATCTAATTAATTATGACTATCTGATTCAGGGATTCGTTGGCAAAGCAAAGGATCCCGATGCCATTATCATTGCTTTCAGAGGAACACAGGGAAGCAGGTGGGATATTATTCCTGGCTAAACTCATTTCCTTGTGGCATTATGGGCTCACTATATTTCTTGAGGAACTGTAAAGTTGACCTACCGAGTTGGTGTGCTTATATATGATACAGTGACAGTTATGCATAGATGTGGGGAAAATTTAGGAGCGAGAAAGAATTTCTGTTTGTGTTCAGCTGTTCAGAGATTTTTTTTTTTTTTTTTTTTTTTTCAGTTTACATAACAGTTTTCCATGAACAGCTTTTACCATGCATGAGTATAGACTAGAGGCTTAGAAAATGTATTTAGTTGGATTAACTTTGCTTGCAATTTGTGATGCAAATAGAAACATTCATAAACTTGTCATCTAGATTTTATTACAGTTCTTGAAATAGTGTAAATGATTATTTTATTGGTTTTTTATGTTTTAGACTTCAAACATTAGTGATTGTTTTGTTTGTTTGTTAACAAGGCATATGTTCTCATTTATTGATCCATTAAGAGAGTCAGAGCAAAACTTTTTTGATTGGAAGAAAAGATTTTGTCATTAAGAGCATGTATGCATTCATGTGATGTTCACTTTACTTTTGGGACAATTTAATTTATGTTCTGAGCTGATGGGTACATTAAATTTTTGTGTACAGCATACAGAATTGGGTTGAAGATTTATTTTGGAAGCAGCTTGATATAAATTATCCTGGCATGTCTGATGCAATGGTGTGCACTGCTAAATTTTAAATCTTAATTTACATTCTGTAGTAGAGGATGGCAGTTTTGATATATCACCATTTGGTTCAGGTACATCTTGGATTCTATCACGCATACCACAATACAACAATGCGACCTGCAATTTTAAATGCTCTTGAAAGAGCAAAAAGGGTGTATGGAGATACTAAAATTATAGTTACAGGGCATTCAATGGGTGGAGCAATGGCTTCCTTTTGTGGACTTGATTTAGTGGTAATTGTAATCTAGCATTCTTGAATCTTGATTACTGCAGTTTTTATTGGCATTCTTTTTGACTGATTTTTATAACTAATTTTGCTGGAGGATATTTAAATTCCTATGGAGTTGTTAGTTGTAAAATTCAATTTGAAGAGAGAAATTTTGTTCCGTATGCTAAGTTATTGAAGCTTGTAAGTGTTCTTGGAATGGAACCAATCAAAATTACAAAAAGAAACCAAACTGTCAGATTGAATCAGTTTCATTCATGATTTTGGTCAGTTTAGAGAGCTTTTAGGGGATTTCGAAATTTTGAGAATCGGCCCAGGCTGATTTGTTAGTACATTTTAACTCTTCACGTGATATAAAATCTTGTCCTAAATTTTTATGTTATGTGCATTGAGATACTTCATAAACAGCCCATAACTTTTCAAAACTCGATATACTCCTCAAAAACAAAGATTTCTGACAAAGTCAGTGAATAACTATTATTTTTAATATTTTGTGTGCATGCGTGGATGTATTTAAGTTTCTCTATAAACTATGCATTGATAAAGAACGGACCATGGCTTGAGATAGAAATGAATTGATAACTTATGGGATGGTTAATTTCCTGACGTTAAGAGTATTGTCATGAGGAACATTATCATACTTCTCTCCTGATGATTTTCCTACCATGCAAGGGACAAGTACTTACTTGCTTTCCCGCATATGTCTACAGGTCAATCGAAATGCTAAGGACGTACAGGTTATGACATTTGGACAACCTCGCGTTGGCAATGCTGCTTTTGCATCTTACTATAGTAAATTTGTACCCAATACAATCCGAGTAACAAAAGGCCATGATATGGTTCCACACCTGCCTCCATACTATTATTATTTCCCTAGGAAGACGTATCATCACTTCCCGAGAGAGGTAAAGATTGGCTGAATGAATTTAAAAACTTGTTTGAACGTTTAAATAATTTACTTTTACAACTTAATTTTTCATTAAAATGATTAATTGTAATAGTTTAGTTTTTTGATATTATAATCTTAAATAATGAATCGGTAATACTAATGATGGGTTTCTCATCTAAAATTACCAAATTGGAGGAACTTTGTAATAAGAAAAGTGGAAGATGTGTTAGACTTGTAGGATTGGTGAATAATTTTTCATTCTCCTCCGCTCAATTTAACCTTAACCTTCTCTCCCTTCTCCACTTTTCTAAACATTCTCCAAGAGCTCCAAGTAGCGTTTGTCTAACAGTTAGCAAGTGATATGTCATATGACATTGAAAACAGTGTTGTTGTTTTGAATTGTAATGACATATTTGTTTTAGTACTTGTATTTGGTATGACTTATTTGTGACACCGAGCTCTCGTATGCCTTCTCAATCTGTATTTGGTATGACTGACTTGTGAAACCAAACTCCCGAAAGGCCACATTATGTTGGCTATGTTCTATCTTTCTTGGTGGGGGTGGGCGAACTGTAAGTTATTCTCTAGTTAGTCATGAAATTTAAGAAATTAGTTTGGACTGCAGGTGTGGCTTCATAACATTGGATTAGGAAGTCTTGTTTACAGAATCGAGCAGATTTGTGATGGAACCGGAGAAGATCCATCTTGTAGCAGGTAAATTGTTTTGTTTTTTATTGAAAGTTTTGCTTCCACGTAGGATCTGATAGATGATATATAACCCATAAAGTCATGCTTTTCTTTCTATTTTAGTCTTATAATGGGTGGGAAGAACTGCTAGCTATAGCTTTGGTCCTACGAAAGAGGTTATTCTCAATTAAAAAAGCTGCTCAAAATTTATGTTATCTTGTGCAGGTCTGTAAGTGGGAATAGTATCTTAGACCACTTATTATATTATGGTGTTGAAATGGGTTCTGGAGAGCCAGGGAGCTGCAGGATTGTGATGGGTCCTCAAGCTTCTGATAATAGCATCACAGATCCAAATGGAAACATCTTCTTGTCTAGAGATCCTGCTTCCCCCTTCAAGAATTGCGTTATGAGTTTGATAATCAGGGAAAGAGGATTAGTGCTGAATGAATCAATTATGGAGGAATTATTGTTCTGATTTATTCTTTCGGCGGGGTCCCAAAAGCCATGAGCCACAGAGAATATGGCTTCGGACTTGAGGGGGTTTATGTATATAATTGTCTGAACTTGTACATATAATTCTTCATCTAATTTAAAGATACAAATTCTTTAATTCTTATCAATCTTTAGTCATGGTATTGACTTGTTCATTCTCATTCTTGTAAATCTTTAGTTGGTAGCTTCACTTTCTTTTTCCTCATGCGGATTGTTGGTGTGATGGAAGTTACATTATTTACTTTGCCATTTGCTGCTAAATGTTACTCTTATGTTTGCTAATGTACTACATCATTTCAAATCCCCAAGAAAGAAGAAGTAAAGGAAGAACTTGAATAGTTTCACATTTTTGTAGAGCATTACAATTTTAAAGTGAACCAATGGAAATAGTACAATAATGCAAACAAATGAAAGACACCAAGTCAATGAATGTCAACTCCAGCTAGTCTTAATCTTTCATTTTGTCATCAGTTTGCCTTCTCTTCGTTGCTCAAATTGTTTTCTTTTTGCTCCTGCATCAATAACATGATTTCTTATATAGTTTTCTTTCTCACAAAAAGGACTATTAGATTACTAAATGGGTAAAGCAAATATTTTTACCTCAGCTTTCAAATCCTTCTCTTCACCCTCAGAGGCTGCAACCTTTATTGTGTCTTCTGGGGCTTCTTCCTTGGTCACAATCTCTTCCTTTACACTCACTTCATCTGTTGAACATGCAAGACCAAATTAAGATTAAAAGTTAGAAATTGACTCTGATGAAGATCCTTCATAGAATGCTCAGAAGTTTGACTTTTTTCTAATTGAAAGTCAACAGAAAAGGGCATTAAATATAACAATACCATGTGATATTCTCATGTAAGAGATTTAAATCTGATTATCACAATTTCTCAGGGCACCATAAATGGACATACCTATCAATTCACCATTCTTGTTCTCTTCCTCAACAGGAGCATCATCATTCACTTTCTGATCATTCTCATTCAACTTCAAGGCACCATCTTCCTCAGAAACTTCCTTTAGAACTAATCCCTCTTCCCCATCACCAACTTCCTTGTCCTTTGTCTCTTCTTCCTTAACTTCTTCAACATCTGTTTTCTCAGTTTTGTTCTCAACCTCAGCAGCAGCAACAACGACTTCTTCGCTCTTCTTCTCTACCACCTTTTCTTCTTCGACATTTCCATTATTCTCACCTGCAACAACAATATCATCCTTCTTTTGTAATACTGTCTCTTCTGGCGCTCCTGTTGCATTTTCAACTTTTCCTCCGACAACAACCTCTTTGACAACGTTGTTGATACCATCTTTCTGTACTTCTTCCCCTGAATTCACATTCCCAACATTATTAACATTAACATTATTACTGCTGTCGTCGGCTTTAGTTTGTGCCCCTGTTTCTTGGTCCTTGCAATTGCATTTGACACTGGATTTCTTGCGCTTGAGGACAGTATTTCCTGAAGCAACGACGTCGTGCTTGGATTTCCCGCAACCCATTTTTGATTGATTGCAGGAAACACAGGCACAATGAATGAAGAAGAAGAAGAAGAAGAGGGAAGGCGATGAGAGATATTTTGGTGCAGATTCTCTGTGGCTTTTTATATGAAAAGGAGGAATGATTGTTGAATATTTGTTTATGTTGTTATAGTTTTAGCAAAAGATGGTTGGCATTCATGGTTGTAATTTGGTTTCATGATTTGGGGGAAGGACCTTTTTTCGGGTTTTGATTGGAGATGAGACGATGAACAATGGAAACAATAATGTTGGGCTATGACGCGGGTTGGTTACAACTGTTGAACTGTATTTGTTAAACTAACGGCTAATATTTGAATAATTAAAGTAAGGAACCTGTTTCCGCACCAGCAACCAGGAGCTCCTCAAATTTGGACTGTCGAGATGATATCTTTTAGATTAGATTAGATTTTTTTTTTTTTACTTTTTATTTTTTTAAAAAAATTATTTTAATGAGTAAAAAATCTAAAATAAAATAATTTTTTAACTAGTATTTTTTTAAAAAATGATTTTTTAATAAAAAAATCATCAATTTAAAAATATCAAATCTAGACTTCAAATCTCATTTTAATAATCCAAATGGGATAAACACTTAGTGCCTACCGAAACTGGCTCCCTCAGAGCAATAAACTTTTTGTGACAAGATATTATTAACATTTGGGTAGAATTGTTTATAGCAAAAAAAAAAAAAAAAAAAAAAAAAATTGGGTAGAATTGACATTGACAAGAAAATTGTTGATCAATCTTGGAATAAAAAATTGCTAGAAAACTATAGTGCCTTTTCTTTAGAAAAAAAAAGGGAGAGAGATATAAAATCGAAAAAAATCATTTAAAACGGAAAAAATACCAATTAAAATAAGGGTTTAATGTTTCTACTTTTACATCAGAATTTTTTTTTTTGCCACACTCACATAAATAGGTCTCACTAATATTTTCTATATTTTCTCCTTACAATGGAATCACTCACTTTTATGTGAGTATGATATAAAAAATATTTCTACAAGAAAAATAGAAACATTAAACCTTTAAAATAAATAATAAATGTCTTAAGAATACACTTATGAAGGGGGATCTTCTAAAATTTAAACTATTTGTCTATCTATCCCTCAAATATAGAGAAAATATTCTTAAATACTTATCTCCCTCTTGTTCCTCTTTACATCGGAGACCACATTATATGCTTAAATTTACATGCTTATTAAGTGCTTATACCTCTAATTAGAGGTATAACCTAATTTTTTTTTAATTTTTTTATATACGTATTTATTTAGATTTAAGTTATATGCTGCTTTGTGAGATATTTTTTGCATCCAGTATCTCAAAAATATGCTTATACTAATTAGAGGTATAAGCACCAAACAAACATATAAATCTAAGCATACAATGTGGACTCCGCTTCGTCAAGATTACTTGGTCAAGAAATCTATTTTTCAATGAAAAAAAAATTATATACAAAATTAAAAAGTTATGCCATTAAGATTGGTATTATATAGGGTGAGAGAAATGGAGAATTAATAAAATATCAGTCTTATAAGAGGAGCAAGGGGAAAAAGATTAAAGCAGTAAGTTGACATCTTTTTTTAAGGTGCTACTACATTCAGAATGGACAAGAAGGCAATTAATGAAATTCTTCTTTGCATGTATCAACATTAACATGATTTAAGGATGCAAAAAATGTTGAAGCAACTTGAGTAATCCATAGCAGTATCAATCTTAGATAGGAGATGGAAAAAGACGAGGACCACATTTCACCCACCTGAATATTTAGATTTCATTTAAGAAATCTATTTTGAAGATTAACAGTGGAAGATTCGGAAAAACAAATGGGAAGCATTCATATCTTACTTTGTAGATGAAACTAAACATGGATATTCACTAGGAGTCATCTTCATCTTCAGGTTCAGGTTCCTGCACGTGCTGCTCCCTTTGTCTCTCTCACTCTAAGCCTTTGTCAATGTGGCAATATGCCAATATCTAGCATTTGATCGTGAATCCTTATTCAATAAGCCACTTTCTCAAAGTAAATGTCAATTTCTTTATCATGCCACTCTTGAAAATAGTATGACTCCCAGGGTTATGGATTCACGCAGACGCAAGTGTGGAGCTTCATAACTCTGCATTGCAACTGTTTGTTAAAATGCCCATAAGGATTTTCCCATCTCTGAAATTTCATTGGCTGATCGTTCGGTGATACCACCCTCTCTCTCTCCTTGTCTCTGTCATGCCACCATCATCACCTTATACAAGGATTATCCTCATCTTCTCTCTCCCAACAAGTTGCTTTATTAACATATTCATTCACAATAGTTTTTATCGCATTCACTGAATCATTGAATTCTCTGCAATAAAATATTGGATAAAGAGGATGGTACTGCTAGCTTCTACTTTGAGGATCTAGACAAGCCAGAGCTGCAAATATTTCCATTTTAGGACACTCCATTCTATTCGTTGCCTTACCCTCTTTTCTGAGAGAGAAGGCAGAGAGCTTTGTGCCCTTTCCTCTCTTTCAAAATCCATGGAAGGCTATGACATTGAACGTCTTGGTTTTGGGAAGATGGTATATGGGTACTTCTTCTTCTTCTTCTTTCACCATGATTTGGCTTTTACTTTCACTGAATTTAGCACTTAATAATTACTTTGTTCACTTTCTTGTGGGCGTGTTCAAACTTCAAATAGGTGCAAGCACTATAGGAGAAGATGCAAGATTCGGGCGCCTTGCTGCAACGAACTGTACTCCTGCCGTCATTGTCATAACGAGGCAACGGTATTCCTTCGTTTTCTCATATTTGCATCTTAAAAATATATTCATTTTGTGCCTTGAACTGATGTGGTTTAGTTTATGTTATCTCCCATGTGTTTTATTAGAGCATGCTGAAGAACCCCTTTGATCGACACGAAATGGTTCGTCAAGATGTAAAAGAAGTAGGATAACTCCTGATTATATTTTACAATGTCCTGTTTTCCGATTAACATAAATTGCTAAATAAGCTATGTCAGGTTGATGATAAGAACTAAGAAGACTTATTCTCTTTTGTACCTGTTGTTGCCATTTCAGGTTGTTTGTTCAGTTTGTGATACAGAGCAGCCTGTATGTTTTTTCGCCTTAAATCTTCGATGCTTCTTCTTCTTCTTCTTCTTTTTTTGATAGTAATGTTACTAGGTTGTGTGTAATGATCAGGTTTTAAATCTGCTTTTGGCTTGTGTCTTTTCTAGGTTGCTCAAGTTTGCACAAACTGTGGCGTCAAAATGGGAGAATATTTCTGCAACACATGCAAATTCTTCGATGATGATGTAATAAGTCCTTGAACTTCAGATTCATGAACACGATGGATGTGCTCTTTGTTTGTTTATGTTTATTATTTCTTTAAGAGATGAACTAGGCTGAGAAATGACAATGGCATGAAAACCTGGATTGCGATTGTTAATCTTTAACTTTTTTTCACAATGGTGCTGATACTTGCAGACGGAGAAACAGCAGTTTCATTGTGATGATTGTGGAATCTGCAGGTGCTTTGCTTTGCTTGTTGTAGTATGTTTATATCTTCCATTATGTTCTCACTTCTGTTACCTGAATATATATGACTTTCTCCGCAACTAATTTTGGTGATGTAATTTATGAAACTGGAAACAGAATTGGTGGTCGTGATAATTTTTTCCACTGCAACAAGTGCGGTATGTATCCATCACCTGCCATTTGTGACTTACAGTTTCTTTGGTATAAATATTACTCCCTCTGGATAATTAGGACCGGAGGTAATAGTATTTATTTGCATTAGGCTAATGTGCAACTTCTTTAATTACATATGTACTGAAACTCAGCTCTGTATCCTTTACTTTTGCAGTGTTTGTTACTATAATTCTATCTAAAAAGTTCTCGAGTCATAATATGTGATAGAGTCAAATGAAAACCATTATAGAACTTACATATAATTACAGATTCACACCTCGTTTTATCATTTTTTGTCTGCCTTACCTACATATCTCCCAAGATTAATTTTTGCATTTGGAATCTGTGATTTTAGCTGGTTAACGTGCTCTAGTTTATTTTAGCACTACATTTAGTTATAGATTCATACTTTTTTCTGCAAGAGTTCTTTTTATTTTTTAGCATTCCTACTGATGTGATGTATGTATTAGCAACTTGCAATTTTTATGATTCCATTTTGTAAGGCCGAAGCTAGAGGTGATTATTAATCTAGAAGGCAGTGTACAAATACAATAATCCAGTTACAAAAATGATTACTTCACTGGCATGGATATCAGTAGTGAAGAAGGTTTTGTAAGCTGCAGGGTCTTGCTATTCACTTGGTCTACTTGATAATCATTTATGCGTAGAGGACTCCATGAGGCATCACTGTCCTATATGTTATGAGGTTTGTAATTTATTACTTCCCCTTTTTTCTTTGCATACTTCGTTTTTGTCTTTGGTAATAAACCACTTGGTATCTAGTATTACTAACTTATTCAGCTTTGAGGTAGGGCATATGTTTTTCTTCAATCTCATAATATACTGATTGGACTTCATTGTACAGTACCTTTTTGATTCAGTGAAGGACACTACAGTTATGAAATGTGGTCACACAATGCATTGTGAATGTTTCCAGGAGATGATAAAACGTGAAAAGTGAGTCATCTGAAACGTACTTTCCATTTTCCTGCTTATTGTGGTTTCAGACTCGAATCCTTTAATCCCGGACAGTGCGAATCTTATTGATTGTTTTTTAAACTCAGCTTAAAAAAGAACTTGTTTTGATGTGATGATGAGCCAGGTATTGTTGCCCCATATGCTCCAAGTCAGCCATTGACATGTCCATGATGTGGAAGATGATTGACGAAGAGGTATATCTCATTGGATTTAAAGCACATAGATGCTAAGACTTGTTTTGTAGGTTTTTATATATAGCACACTATAATTTGGTCAAGAATCAAGAATAGCACAATATGTCTCTCCGATTTACTAACTTTCATGTTATATCTCAGATTGAAGCAACTCTCATGCCTGAAGATTTTCGGCACAAGAAGGTAACCTCAGTTCATTCAAACACCTCCCTCCATTTTTCTTCATCTCACAACATTTATTTTTCACCTTTTGAACTGCCGAAGAAGATCTTAATATGTGGTGCTGAACTGTAAAGGGTAAAAAAGTCCCTATCTTTTTGTTTTCATCAGAAAATCTAATCACAAATGCCTTAAAAGTGGCACGTTTGAGTTGAAAATCACCTGCTTTCCAAAAGATTAGTCATGAAAAGTACTTGCCCTTGAACAAGGGCTTGTTTGGCATCATATAAAGTGATGCCAAACTGACTTTGGCCCAACATGAGATATTTAGGATGACTTATGAGAAAATATGCTCTTGGGCCAAAAGTCAAATTGAAACTAAAGCAACCTTTTTTAGCTTTTCTTTAAATTTGAACCTTCTGAAACTGATTTTTCAATATATCATCTAAACAAATTTATGTCAAACTAACTTTTTTATAAAAGCTTATCCAAACATAAATTATATTACACTAATTAACTTCTACTTCAACTTTAGTTTGTTAAAGGCAGTTGACATAAAATCACTTTACCCACGTTTAATCCAAACAAACCTAAGAATGCAGTTTTTTTTGGGTCTTTAGCATGGACAAGGACAGGCAAAGAACACCATGCTCTGAAGAATTGAATAAAAGAGCAATCTTTGCATCTGATTGTTGAATATGCCATATTAAGATTATTTAAAGTCAGAAAAATTCTCAGATTTTGTTGATATATTTCTTTTCTTCACTGCATGTATGACAGGTTTGGATACTGTGTAATGACTGTAATGACGCAACGGAAGTGTACTTCCACATAGTAGGGCAAAAATGTGGGCACTGCAGATCCTATAACACTCGTGAAATTGCTCCCCCTGTTCTTCCTCAATGATTACCTTATTTTTCATGTTGTAGATTGTTCTTATTGGATTTAATACAGCGTCATGATTTATAGTCTTGTATTGCTCTCCACAAACTCTTCTCTCAGACAAAAATATTCTTGCGGAGTTATTCTTCCTCTATGGAATGGGGTGATTCGTTTATATCAAAATCTTGTTATTATTATATGTAAGACGGAAAACTGTTTCCCCTTAGTATGAGCTTGCAACGAGTAATTGTTTTGTAATTATGGCTCCTCCGAGTGATATGGATTGAACTGATATGAGACGTTGGGTTGAGTTGAAATTCCCATTTAAAGTTCAATCAAAGAGACTATAAAGCCCGCTTGTTTGAATCACATTTAAGCGGATTACTTATAAATCTGATGCATCCCACATTTTTATTGTTTGATGATCTAATGTAATGTAATGGATCTTCTGCACCCAGGAGTTGATTTTGATCCCAAATGTAAAACATATTTACCATATTTGTCAATATTTTCTCAATTTATCCCTTTTATTGCTCTCTAACAATAATTAAGTAAGAGAGAGGTAGAGACAATTGAGAAAGATGATTGGATTTAGCTTTTGGAGAATAACTTTTGGGATTTACGAGGTAAAAATGACTTTTAAAGAATAACTTTTAAGATTTACGAGGTAAAAATTGCTTTTGGAGAATAGTTTTTTGATAAAAATGATAATGTTTGGATATTGTTTTCAGAATAGCTTTTTCAGGGTCAAATTTACTAAAAAGGACACTAGCTTTGGTTATAATTGCATACCACTCTAGTCCTATTTATAAGTCCCATTTTGACCAGATTACACATACAAAGGAGAGGTAGGTAGCTCAATGATTATAGGGCAAATTTTCAACTTTACCCTCATTTATGATTGGGTACCTTTTAACTTTTTCTTCTCTCTCTATTTTTATTGGTACAATAATATGGGCAAAATTGTCACAATCTCATTTATTTGGTCACAAGGAACTTATAAATAGGGCCAAATTTTTTTGGTCAAAAAAATGGACTTATAAATAGGACCGAGAGTGGTATAAAGGATAAGGTTTTTTTTTAAAATATTATAAACATTATATTTCATAATAAATACAAAAAATTACATAAATTTGTGTACAAAATTAAAATACTTAAGGGTACTTGACTAATACTGAAAAAAAATACTTGATGATCTTAAAAAGTTATTTTAGGATATTAAAAAAATATTTCAAGGTGCTGACCGTAGGTACTAAAAAGATACTTAATAATTGATTGGGTACTGAAAAAAATACTTCTCATGGTCTTAAAATTTGTTTTAGGATCTTGAAAAAAAATTAGGGTACTAATGGGTATTAAAAAGATACTTAAGGATACTGAAAAAAATACTGATCTTCAAAAAAAATTTAGATATTGAAAAAAATATTTCAGTGGTACTAAAAAATACTTAAGAATAATGACCTGGTACTAAAAAATACGATGATGGCATAGCAGAGAAAAAATCTGAAAAATCGCTTTTTTCTTCCTTTTCCAAAACCTAGGTTTTAATGCAAAATAACTTCGGACAATTTTTGAGTGTTTGACAAACTTTTGCCAAAAGCTAGGTTTTGAAGTTATACAAACAGGCTTGGAAAAACTATTTCATATCAACCTACTTAACAATTTAATTAACTTTGTTAATCTAATCAAATTAGTTAAATATGTCCGAGAAAGTATTACATAATTCATAACAATATCCTCATTCACTTAAAATCAGTAATAAGGACTATGTTAAAGAAAACCTAGATAATCTAATAATATCCATTCCCACACGTCATAATCCATCATCTTCCGTAATATTTTTAATTTTTTAATGTTAAACTAAATTAATTAATAAAAGCTATTTTAGAATATTTGACAAAATTGAAGGTATATCAATCTATTTTACTCTAAAAGTAATTATATCTTTTTATATGAAGGATATTATCATCATTTTCTTCTTTTCTTCTTGTCATCTCTTTCAAGGATGGGAGGCACTGTAGCAGGTACAGACCTTATGTTAAGAAGCAATTTTTAACTTCCACAGACCCTGGACAGAACCTTTTCTTTGTTGTAAATTAAACCTCGAGATTACCACAATTATATGTTTTATATTAATTTTAATGGCTTATATTTAATACTACCCGTCCATAATGTAAAATCTAATTTGTAGTGTAAGACTAAGTAGTAGTCTTTCTTTCCAATTTTAAATATAAGACATAATTGATTTTTTTGGAGAGATGTGGTCATATGGAGTAGTTCCCTATGAAACTGACAAACCCCATTGAAAAACCTTATCAACAAATGGATTGGAACGAGGAGAGAAACGTACCTATCACATAACCTTTATAAAAATAACTTGTTTCCGTGTCAAACTTTGCATAACTCCTTTTTCTTTTCTAGCATTTGTGGATCACTTTGTTTGACTTGGAGAAAATTATTTGATAGTATGCTTATCCAAAATTAAGAAACTACTTGAATTTAGAAGACACAAAATGGTACGTATATGAAATTGTCGCTCAATATTTTGAAATGCATACTCTCTCTCTCTCTCTCTCTCTGTTTTTTTTTCCCCCTCCCATTCCTTTATGTTCCTCTGGAGTCCATGTTCTATTTCTGGTTAGTCTGCATGTGAATGTAGCGTGATGATATTACGTTTGAGGTTGTCATTTTCTTGTTTTCTCAGTTTTCCTGTTATGGCTCTGCACTAGTCCAGTGGCCACTTTTGTTGACTCGTTTCATTTGATGTTCATATTTGCAGCCGGAATAATAGGCTTTCCATGCTGTTCCTTTTCAGAGCTCAAAGACCTGGAACTTTTCCACCTTCCAATTAGTGCCAGTTCCTAATATAACACACATTTAAAGAGTTTAATCTTGTATATAAGATACAATTTTTATATTTATTAATATTTTCTTAATTTACCCTGTTAATATTTCCTGAACAATAATAATCAGGGTGAAGAGGGAATAGAGGAATTAAAAAAAATGACTAAGATGTTTTAGAAAATACATATCATATTAACTAACTTTCTTAATCTAACAGAACAGTAACAAGTTGAGAAGAAGATCTGGATTAATGAACATGAATCCAATCCGAATATTTAATTTATTTATAGCTTGAAACAACGAAACCCAACACACAAATGTTGATAATTAAACAGCCCTGAGGGCAGGAAGCAGGAGAAGCAAAAGGAAAGAGAGAGATCCAAGAAGAGAGAAGAGAGAAGCAACAGCAACTTGGTTGCAGAATCTGGAGAAGACATTGCAGACTTTCTGCCATCGAAGATGGGAATTTCCATGGAAGCCTATAACTCCCAAAGAAATGGTGGCTCCACAGGCTGAGAACAACAATCCCACCATTATTGCATCCATCACTCTCATCACTGTTGCTAATGCTCTGTTTCTTCTGTTTCCAACCCCTGCTACTGCAACACTAATCCCTGCATATCCACTTGCTATTGCATTCACCACCACAAAGTACCTGCATGTTTATCCAATGTTAGTGTTCACCATCCGTACAAGTCATTTTGGGACTAAAATAAGTGAGTTGGATCTTTGGTATAGCATCGGGAGCAACCCAAAATTCACTTTGAAGTTGATACAATTCTTTCTAACTTTTAACCCTTCTTAAATTTAGATAATATATCGTTTAAATAAGTGTATATCAATCTGATTTTTTTTCATAAAAGTGGTCTAAACATAAATGACATCATGCTACTTCACTTTTACTCCAAAAGTCAAAAGAAAGAGATCACAAAATAACATTTCCAGCTTGTTTGAAATAATGTTTATAAAAATGACTTTTATCTTGGTTTTTTTTATGCAAAGACAACATGATATTAGTAACTATGAAGTTTACAACGAAACTAAAGAAACTGAGAAAAATGCAACAAATTAAGGGTATCTAAATCATTTTCCAAAATGAAGATAGGTAAAAGTCAACAAATTGAAAGTTGGAGGATATATTAAAAAGTCAATTTCAAAAGTTTCAAATGTAAAGAAAAAGCTAAAATACAAAAGACAAAAGTTTTCATCTTTAACTTTCCCGTTGAATTAGAGGGGTAAGAACTAACAATCGATGTCATAAACGAAATCAAACAAACCCATTACCTCTCCCACTTAAAAGTTGGAGGATATATTAAAAAGTTAATTTCAAAAGTTTCAAATGTAAAGAAAAAGCTAAAATACAAAAGACAAAAGCCTTCATCTTTAACTTTCCCGTTGAATTAGAGGGATAAGAACTAACAATCGATGTCATACACGAAATCAAACAAACCCATTACCTCATCCACTCAAAATTAGTATTCATGCCACTAGATTATAAGGCCATAGACAAAAAACCGTTTAACTTTAACCATGACATTTGGTCAATAAAACTATTTGTGTTCAACACCATATCAAACATAATTTTAGGCTTGAATCAGTTTTGATAAGCTAAAGACCATGCCAAACAAAGCTGAAGCAGAGCAGGAAGAGAGAGTACTTACACAAAACCAGACAAGTAATGGTACTTAGCAGTAACAGGAACATTGATAGCTGGTAAAGTATCCACAAGCTTCACACCAATCACCTTGGTCTGCTTATCCACACCAAGCAAAACAGCAGCCACAAGAGTGAAGACCAACCCTAAAACCCTCAACACCAAATCACAAACTCTCACTTTCTTACTCTTATCATTGTTCCCAACATTGACTCCAACTTCCCCTGCTTTGCTCATCTCCATGATTGATTCTCAAGTTGTGATGATGAAGAAGATGGGAATATGGGTAACGTCTTAAATAGAGTGAGAGGGATGGCCATATATGTTTTGAATGTGGAAGCAAAGACTTATAGAGTCCCATACCTTAGTGTTATGTGTGTGAAGGCATTAATGGCGGAAAGTAAGACAAGAAATACCAGTTCATCATCACATTAGGTGTCGCCAACGAATTCCTACTACAACACTTAAGTACTTAACCATCAACTGTCTGCTTTAGATATTTATGAATTATTATTCAATATCTCAGCTAACGTATCCCAAAAAGGAAAATGACGCGCTACTAGCCACCCTAGATTTTAGGTGTAGTTTGTGAGTTCCCAATCCTTGCATGTCATCATCATATTTAATGAAAGCAGATAAACACAACTTCTGTACTGCTGGCATCGGATTTTCTTATACTTGACTAGTTCTATTTACAGGACAAGATTAAAAGTGTTTTTTTTTTGGGTCTTTAATATAAATCACTTCATTGAATTATTAGATGAATTTGAATCCTTAGAAGTGTCTTATAAGTAAGATCATATAAAGAGTTACCATAATTTGCTAAATAATAAATTCCTTGGAAAAAGATTGAAGGCTCTAAAAGATAGAATTGGAGGGGGAAATGAGGAAAACAAATTATGAAATTGATGAATAATGTGCCTGTAAGGGGATCAACATGCTCCCTCCTATCTTCAACACTTTAACTAATTCACAAAAAATAAGAAGTGTCAATTAATTTATTAACTATGTCATAAATTAAAAAAATTTCCACTTTTATCCTTATTAAAAATGTGTTTGAAAATATAATGGCAAAATTAAAAATGAGCAGTAATTATCTTACAAGTGACTTACATTTTGAATTAAGTCATTTTTTTAAAAGCGCATTATATAGATCAGATGGAGTATGCTTTATGAAATAAATTTTTTCTTGCATATTTACTTTTTTCTTGCGCTTATCATAAAGTATCAACTAAATATTATTGGTTCAAAGGCAAAAAAAGGCTTAAGTTTGATCAGTTATTTTTATAAATCACTTACTAATTTTTAAAGAACATTAAATATTTTTTCATACATGACCATACTTAATAAGTGTAGTGAGATAGAGTGTAATAATCAATATAGTACTAATATAATATTGAAGTTTAGTATACTTACTAAGAATAATATTAAATTTTATAACAAATTTAATATTTTTCACCATTTTATCGCCACGTCACAATAAGTCAAAAGCAACTTACAATAAAAATAGGAGGAAGTACCTTATACTACTCGTACATCAGTTAAAAATACAGACATGAGGTGACTGCATAATTATGAAGGAGGTGGTGAGGGGAAGCGGATTTCCTCAGTATCTCGCCCCTCAGATCCCTCAGAAGTAAAATCTCAACCGTCTAAAAATGAATCTAATGATTAGAGAAGAATTTTTAAAATTTTTATAAAAATCGCGTGCGTAGTTATTACTGCTAGCGGTTTTTTATAAAAATGATTCAACCCTTAGATCAACTTTTGGACGGCTCGAAGGATCATATTAGTTATATGACTCTATTTCATTACTTCTTCACATCATCATTCATATCACATTCTCAGTCTCTCCATGATTTCCTTCACACATTTACCCCTTCATTCGTTATATTGTAAGATTTCGACCCCCAAAAAAAATTCATTATAGTCTAAGAATTTTCAATATTTTACATGCATATGTCTTTAATATATTACTAGATTTTTCTCTATTTGAATCCAATGTTGGAGGTCTCACTCTCACACGAACTGTTCATACTTCATAGCTTATCAATTTTTATACAAGTTAAGATAAATTAGTTATTCAAGAAACACGTTCACACAAGTTTAAATAAAACCTCTCTCACATACTTATCTTATATACTGTAAATCATATTGGAAAAATAGTTTCTATCGCTAATTTAAATATACACTTAATCTTTATAGTTTTACTGGGTTTGTAACTTAGTCCGTATAATTTCACTGAGTTAATGCCATATCATATGAAGGTGAACCAAGTGGCCTTCAAGCTGTTACTTTATTTTGTCTTTTCTGGTCACTATCATTTTCGGATTTACCTTCTTTTCTATACCCCTTCCCATCATTTTTTCTTTTCTTTAATTGGATTAAGATTTCAACGGTTAAGATTTAACATATTATAAAAATATTATTTAATTTTACCTTAAAGATACAAAATAATTTTTTTTATACAGGATATAAAACAAAATTTGAATTGTTAAAATTATTTTTGTATCTTTTAGGTGAAATTACAATAATATTTTTATAATGTGATAGATCTGGACCATTGAGATATTAATCAAATAGTGAAAAAGGAAAAAAAAAAAAAAAAAAAGGAAAAATGATGGAAAATGGTAAATGGAAGAAGACAAATTCATCATTTTCTTATTATTGGCCGTCCCATCTCTCATCAGACATCACGAGCAGATTATAAGGACGACCAAACTAAAAAAAAAAAAAATTTATTAGATTATTGCACATTAAAACTTTTTACCAAAATAATGCAGTTGGTGGCGTAGGGCGACAGTCACGCTATTCGCCACCTGACATTTATTTTTTATTTTTTATTTTTTTATATATATATATTAAATTAGACCCCGTGGGTCTAATTGTTCACTGCTTGTTCATGCCACTAGGTGGCGTGCAATAGGTCCACGCCATCAATGTTTCACGCGACTGACGTGGCGCAAACTCCCCTGCGTGACCAGTGGCGTGAGTATTAGTATGGTAAAATGTTTCTAATGTGCATTAATCAGGTAAATTTTTTTTTTTTTTTTTTTTTTTAGTTTGGTCAAAAAGCCTAAGGACCGAGAGTTAAATTTAAATACTCGCCTTCCTAATTTTAAATATAAGATAAATTTTATATTATAAATTACATTACAAACTTCGCTTCTATATTTAGTATAAATCAAGATTTTAAGGTAGTTATTTATTTTATTTTATTTATGAAACTCCTATATATTGGAGTATTTTTTTTTTTTTGTCGCAGATTCAATTTAAATTAATTATAAATAAATAATTTATTAGTTTGTATATACTTTAAAATTAATTACCAAATCAGCACGGAAGGGCCCACGCGACGACGACTTAGTCTTCATTTATGGCACAACATATCATCTTCCTTTTGTGATATCAAGTCAACCAAATTAAATCAATTGGAGTAACTTTTTTTTTATAATCGAACAATTTATCTCTAAAATTCATTATTTAAAATGAAATTATCAGGGCATTTTAAAAATGAAATGGAGTCTATTTATTGAGTATCTATACCTACAAGGTATAAACATAATTACTTGTTTGGATTTGTGTTAAAAAGTACAAAAATACACGTTTGGATAGTAGCTTCTACCGTTAATTTAAATATATATATATATATATATATTTTTGAATAATACATGTATATTGTTTTTCTTCACCATTAATGGATTGTTTAGAAGCATGACAAAATTAAAACATTCTGATGAGACTGAGAAAAAATATTAATAAAGTATATCATAGTAACCAATTGCTAACTTAAAAAATATCATTGTTTCATTGAATTAAAGTGTCAAAAATTCCTCACAATTCGACCCAAAAAAAAAATCTCTATAATGACTTTGAATATTATTCTCCCATATATTTTTTGTTATGACTTTCTCATTCTTGGGCTTTTTAATATTCAATAAAATAAGCATCTGGGCTTGTTCTTTCAAGCCCAATATGAAACCCATTGTTTATTTTAGGTGGATATTGTGTAAAGTTCCAAATTCCCCTCAATATGAAAAAATAAAAATAAAAATAAAAATAATCATAATCTGCCCACGGTTGGTCTTCACCCTAAAATGGAGGGGGTTTGATACTCACTAGTCGATGTGAGCGCCGTTGGTGGTAATCTATAAAAAGATTACGAAACGCTTTCTTTTGAGCTTTGAAGGCATCCTTGGTCCTCGATGAGATCTTGATGTCTACCCCTACCTAAACTTTTATTATATATAAAAAAATCACTTTCTGGGACACAGTAACAGCTGTTTGCTTCAAGTTAAGGGATTTGATAAAATTGCCCTAATAGCTTTTAAATTGTAATTCACCGTATACGAGAAAAATATATAAAATGAGTTTTTGTTTGACTTATAGGAAACAAAAATTTATTGCAGTGGAATGATCTGGAGTTATGGAAAGTGATAAAGATTGAGTCCAGCGAAAATTCATGGACGAGTGAATTACGCATTTGACCATGAACATTAATTTAATAGGAAATTATGCTCAAAGTTTATCTAATTCAATAATGGAATTGACAGAAGAGTGTCAATCTTCTTTCAAGTTAACCATTTTTTTCATTGTCATTAACTTTAAAGAAAAGGCATGTGAACACCGAATCTTGTTTGTCTTCAATTAAAGGAGATTTTCACCTTATCTTTTTTCTCATTTTCTTTTATCGGTCCCATCTGGGCTATTGATTACAAAAATAAGAGAAAAATCAAAGTAATATTATATTAATTGGACAGATACGATTTAGAGAACCTGTTTTCAATCTTCACAAATACTTATGTTTTATATCCATCAAACGATTGTTCGTTGGAGAGGCTACTTATGTTACATGAGTATGACCAAAGGCATATGATTCATGGTCAATTAAGATTTTTAAGTTAGGTAGTTTTTTATTATTAAAATCAATAATTTTGTTGCCAAACCCCTTGATATAATCCTAAAATTAACCACTCCTATAGCTGTTTTGTGTGTTTAAATAAATATTAAAAACAAAGTGTGAAGGTTGAGGAATGGACCCAATTAAAAAAACAGATGATTTCTTCTTTGTTGTAACTTACAAAAGAACAAATCATTTGAAATAGTAAAAACGAGATTCCTTTTCATTTTCCTAGCCAATATATTTTCTTAAAAAAACTTTTTTCAACAAATTTGCTGATTATTGTCAATTAATTCTATGACGATTGAATAATTGTACTGAATATAAAGAATATGGCTTTAAATAATGATTAATAAATGATGGTTATAAACTTTAAATAATAATTAGTAAATGGCGGTTTGTAACCATCTTTTTTTAAAAAATATTTATAGTGGTGTGTTGTATATATTAAAAGGAACATTTGTAGGATCGGTCAAATGCACAATAAACAGGATTAACATCACTATGTTTTTTTTCAATACATGTGTTGATTATTATAATATTATTTGTATTAATTGATCATTTCAAGTGATGAAAAAAATCGCGGATCTTATTGATTGACCAAACATGATTGAACATGTAACTATTTTTTAGTGGAGCCTCATTAATTCAAACAAGTGGGCTTTTTTCATCATTTCTTAAAATGATTTTTTATGGACAGCATAATTTTTAAAATAATAAAATTAAAATCAACTTATTTAAAAAAATTGATTGAAAAGTACTATTGTATCATTATTATTATTTTTTGGGGGGCGATTGGTAGGTAACCCTTCAATAAGTAACCCAACAACAAAATAAGAAAACATCAAACCTTCTAGAATGTTTTAGCTGTTGTACGCAATATGTTTCTCATATTGAATTTTTTAGTCAAAAACTTGTTGCAAAATCTTAGGTTACGACATCAATCTCATTTAATCGTAGTTGTTAAGTGTTACTACCTCTTATTATTGATACTCTCTTCTCCTCCGTATAAGATCCACTTTAATAAAGAAATTAAGGGATAAGGGTCGAAGTTTTCGCTCAAGAGCACTAGTAAGACGGAAGTTTTTTTTAGATAAAAAATGTCATGGAAGTTCACAAAATTTAGCAATTTTGCCCTCCGTTAATTTTGACCGTTAAGTTTAACTGAGTGCATACATGGCATGTCACCTCATCAATCAAAAGTATCATTTTTGCCCCTAAGTTTTCATTGAGGAGCAATTTTGCCTCAGACGTTTTCACTAAGGAGCAATTTTGCCCTAAAGTTTATAAAGCGTAGTAATTTTGCCATTCAATCCCGAATATTAAATTTAACTATTAAATCGATCAAAGACCACACATGTCATACTTTGAAAAGGTCGAACTTGGAGTCAGAGAAGGAGATTCTTGAAATGTTGAGCTCAAGGCGGCCAGAATTTGTGAAGTCGAACTGGTCAAAGGGACTAAAAGGTCTGTCGCAAAACCCATATGAAGCATCATTGATGATCTAAGCAAATGAAACGCAAAACGAGAAATGAATTGTTCCAAAAATTGGTTCAGTAAAACAAATCAATAGTGATAATATTTACGTTTGTATAAACTGATCATTTAATTAGATCATAAGTGACATGTGTGGTCTTTGACTGATTTAATAGTCAAATTTAATATTGGGAGACAGAAGGGCAAAATTGCTACGTTTTGTAAACTTCTGGGGCAAAATTGCTCCTTAGTGAAAATTACAGGGTAAAAATGATACTTAACTCTTATTTGATTGATGAGGTGACATGTCATGTGTGATGAGGTGGCATGTCATGTGTGATGAGGTGGCATGCCACGTGTGCACTCAGTTAAACTTAACGGTCAAAATTAACGGAGGGGCAAGATTGCTACGTTTTGTGAACTTCCGTGGCATTTTTGGTCCAAAAAAAACTTTCGTCTTACCAAAGGCTTTGAGCGAAAACTTCCATGGCATTTAAGACCCTTATCCCAAAAATTAAACTACAATCAATAGGGATATACGAGGAAGTATTATTTATAGATATTAAAGAAATTAATCATTCATAACAAACATATGTTATTTTCTTTAAAATATCATGTTTAATCAATATGTACAATCAACAGGACAGGAGGAAGTATTATTTTTTATTTCTTGGTGACATATGTAATGATAATTCATTATTGACACTATTTTATAATTTTTATACAAAGTTAAAAAAAAAAAAAATAGAGGCTAATTATATAGCAAAGATTGGTGGTAGGTACGGAGTTGACTTATACGTAGGTACTTAGAATCAGATTAGTCAATAAATTGGTAGAGACATGGATTTAGGGGTTAGTAGATCAAAATATGGTCTACCCGACATCATTACGGTTATAATTAAAATAGTCATATTTAAATAAAAAGGCATTACTAAACAAGTATATGGAATATTTATGTATAAACTACACATAATTCAATAAAATATAGTTAATAAAGCACAAATAAGTAGGAGTTTTTTTTATGGTGCCAAGATGAAAATGCTAAGAAAATGCACTTGATAGCTTGGCCGAAAATCTTGAGAAGTAAAGAGGTAGGTGGTTTGGGAATTAAAAATTTAGAACTTTAGAATAAGGCTTTTATTATGAAGCTGTGCTGGGGTTTGATAACCAATTCAAATGCTTTATGGGTGAAGTGTCTAAGAGCACGATATGACTGTGGCGAAGATTGTGTTACGCGAGTGGGAAAAAAGAAGTATAATTCTCTTACCTGGCAAGCTATTACTAGAGTTTGGGAGAAGTTTTTACAAGGTGTTGGAAGAAAAATAAATGATGGCAAAACTACAAGATTTTGGTGGGATCTTTGGACGCCTCTTGACAGACTTTTGATTGAATATGTAGTGCCAAATGTTCATAAGATACAGAGGAAATGGTGAGTAGTTTTAATACTTCGAGTGGGGCTTGGGATGTTGTAAGATGGAAGGAATATTTACCAGACTGGGTTATAACAAGTTGGTTAGGTTACAACCCCCTGCTGGATCCCAATCAGATACAATCATCTGGCGTAATTCTCTTGATGAGATTTTTACAGTAAAATCAGAATATAAATTCTTATCTGTACCAAACACCTATGAGTCATCCTTGGGAATGTGGAGATTTTGCAGCTGGAATGTGCCTGAAAAAATGAAGTTTTTTATTTGACAAGTAACCCATGAGAGATTAATGATTAATTCCCCGAGAGTAAGAGTTGGGCTTTCTAATATGAGGGAGTGTATACTAGGTTGTTCAAGTGAGGAAACAATATTACATATCTTGAGAGATTGTGAGAGAGCAAAAAATGTGTGGAGGGAATTCCTTAATCCTAATAAATATATTGTATTCTTTTTCCTATGATTTACAGGAATGGCTTCGGTGGAATGCAACAGGAAATCCAGGCAAGCCTTGTTTTCAAAATTGGACATGGACCAAAATATTTGCACATGTTTGCTGGTTATTGTGGAAAACAAGATGTGTTCAATTGTTTGAAGGTAAATCAGCTACTCCAAAGGAGGTGTTTCATCAGTGTCGACATCTTTTAAGGGAAGAAGTTGTGGCTGGGAGATGGAAACATCAGTTGCTCGAGGAGACAACAAGAATAGAGGTCAAATGGAAGAGGCCAAATCTTGGATATGTTCGGCTTGATGTGGATGCGTCAATAAGAGAGCATAACCAGGCAGCAGTTGGAGGCTTGATTAGAGATGACAATGGAAGTTGGGTCACAGGTTTTATGAAGAATATTGGAACCTATCCAATGGCAATCGCAGAGGTATTGGCCATTAAGACAGGTATTGAAGTTTCTCAACTTTATAAATTCCCAAGAATACGAGTTTTCTCGATTCTTTGGAGGCATTAAATATTTTGTTGAGAGATTGTTTGTTGGAACATTCTTTTAAAGCGGAAATAGAGGCCACACGCCAGCTATTGTATGCAGATTGACAGGTTGTTTTGTCTCACACAAATAGGGAGATTATTGAATGCGTAGATATTTTGGCTAAAGAGGCACATGCGAAAGATTTGCGATTCTGGATTATCCTTGGTGCACCCAAGATGTAGAACTCGGTTCATACTTGACAAAATGCTTATTGGGGATTAATTTAGTTCTTTGTCTTAGGGGGTGTATATTTTGAATTTTCAAGCTTACGCTTGCCGCCTGTATTAAAAAAAATAAAGCACAAATAACAAATATAAGGGAAAATAACGAAAAAATACCACTTCAACTTTAAAATCCTGTTGCCAACAATAATAATGGGATTGATAAGAATAATAAAACAATTGGCAACTCATTTTGTTGGAAAATCACCTGTTTAAGATTTTGAAATTCTATTAGTATTTTTTTGAGATTTTCCCGAAATATAATGTACTTCTTCTTCTTTTTTCTTTTTTTTTTTTTTGGAAAACTCAAAGTGATGTCATTCTAGACTCAATAATAAAAGCGAAAAAAATAAAATAAAATCCAACATAATCGATCTCATCTAAAACTCTTGATCGGATTGGCTAATGGTTCACTACCCTAACCAACCAACTCAAGTTGGGTTTTAATATCATGTTTATTGCCCATGAGATTGTGTGTTCAACTTTCGTTGCTGATGTAAAACCCTTGCTGGTATGTAATTTGTATGTACTTATGTAAACTTTTTTAAGCTTAGAGAGATACTCCTATGATGTTGGTAATTTTTGGGATTAACCCGTCACAACCTTTTCTCTATAACAGAAAACAGAGACTAATTACCATGAGTGATGCGCATGATCCCATTTCGAACCAAAGTAAGATCAAATCTGAATTCCCAATCTCATACTTTTAAAAGTTTACTATTATCAGACTGAGTTAAAACTTGACTCAACTATCCTCCTGTAAAGATAACACCATTGCAGGCCAATTTCAGATTATCACGAATTTCAGGCTCATGTTTTCAGAATTTTTCTAAAAATTGAGTTGAATCAAAATCTGGTACACATCTAAAATAATATCATTCTTTTTTTTTTTTTTTAATAATAAAATCATTGAAATTTTAACGTCCTGTGTAAATAGCTAATTAATTCACTCTCATAACAAAAAATAAAAATAAAACTCACAGATTTCAAGATGAGACAAAACTATATCCAGGAGAAAACTTGTTTGACTTTTTGCTTTTCTTTTTGCTTTTTCAAAAATCTCCACCTAAACTGAAATTGAACCGTTCGAATAGTTGTCATTTACGAAAATACCCTTCAACTCTTATGAAAAGTGTTAAAGTAATCTTAAACTATTTTTTAGAGTAAAAGTAATTATAAATTTTTAAAATTGGGGCAATATCGTTAAACCCAAATAACTTTCATATATTACAATCAGAAAAATAATCTCTTGGCCTTTAAAATTTTGACTTACTTATAACTCAATTCTTAAACTTTTGATTAATTTAGTCCTTGATGTTTATGAGCTATCCTATAAGGCAAAAATGTGTTAAAATATTGTTAAAAATTGCTTAGGTGAACTTTATATAAATTAAAAATAAAAATAAAAAACAACATCTTCGTTCCCACCAACTCGCATCCCCTTCTTTCTCTGTTTTCCAGAAACCTAGGGATTTTATATATTTTCAAATTTTATTTAGGAATTTTTTTCATAATTATTGAACTTAAAATGTCTTTGTCTAAAAAGCACCACAAAATTATCGTTCGCAGTAGCGAAGTATCATCCAATTTTAAAAGTTTGTCTCACATGTCTGTGTGATCAAACTAATAATCTTCATGACAAAGGCATTTTTAAGTCAACACTAAAATGTACAATCCCATTTTTGTTCTCTTTTGTCGGGGGATGGAATTGAACCTTGCTGAAAATTTCACTAGTCAAAAAAATATTGAGCACTGATATCTTTTGAATTTTACTTATATAAACACATTCAAAGATTCCTTACCGATTCGTAAGAGGGAGGAACCAACCATGAATTGTAGCACATATATTAATATTATTGGGTGCTTAGTTGCGGGTTTGGCATATGGAGTGCGGGTGGTAATTATGGCCCTAGAACTTGTGGGTTTCCTGCAATTTTTAACAGTATTTTAATATATATTTTTGGCTTATAGGATGACTCATAAGCATTAGAGATTAAGTTGAAAGCGAGTCAAAAATTTAGGGACCGAGTTATAAGTGAGTCAAAACTTTAAAGGTCAAAAGATTAATTTTCCTTATCTTAATAGATGGAAGTCAGTTGAGTTTAACGATTTTACCTTAATTTTAAAAATTTATAATTAATTTTACTCTAAAAACTTATTTTTGTACTTTTGATAAAATATAGGGAGAATGACATTCGTGTCCTAAGAGAAATAATCCATTAACAAGTCTCGAACTTGTTAATAGTAATTGTTTCACTTATTAAACCTCCCTATTCACTTGTCAATAAGGACTTTTCTAACATATTTTCCAACCTCAATGTCATTCTCCTAAAATTTAAAGGTTATTTTAACACTTAACGCTTAAAATGTCAATAACTTGCGAGCGAGGCTGCCTTATATGGACCCCCCTGACATAGACACAGCCTAGAATCATCGATCAACCAATTACCAAGTTTTCAAGTGCCACATAAAAAATTACAGAAGAAAACTTATAATCCTATTCGCAATCAAGTGATCAACCAAAATCAGAATCAAAGATTTGAAAATCTGAGTTCTTGATCTAACAACATATAATATCTTTTTGAACAAACCTTATGAGCTTGGCATATCAAAAATATATTCCTATAAACAATCATTACTTCTTCATCTGACAACAACATGCAGGGATTGTTCAATGTTCAAACCAGCCTACAGAGTAGCGTGCTGGAAACTCCAACCTATTTTATCTTTATCCCTTTAACACACTGGCTTTCCTTAGCCCCCAAAAACTTATCTTTATATAAGAACATACCATTGCATCAATTTAGCTCACTCGGCTTACCTTGAAGAGCACCATGGCTTCTATAGACAAGCCTGAATCTGCATATAGCTCCACTCCGGCCAGCAAGGATTACTCTTTGTTCGATTTTATCCTGAGATTTCTGTTGTTTGCATCATCTTTGGTGGCGGTTGTGGTCATAGCCACCAGTAAACAAACAAAGACGATAGGGCCCATAGAACGGGAAGCCAACTTCAAGAACTCACCAGCTTTCATGTAAGACTAGTTAGTCTCTTTGCAGAATTACTCCTATCTATTCTATATTTGTCTGTTCTTCTTACCAGAAAATTGTCCCTAGTGTTTTCAGTTTTATGCAATATGACAGTATGATTTCAAATATCTCATTATCAACCAAAAAACTGACTCATAAAATAAGCTCTCTAGGTTGAATTTTTTTATCATGTTTAAGTTTAAAGCTTTTATGCTACAAGACACTGAAATGCTTGATTCATGCAGGATAATTTTTCAAGTTTGACAAAATGCAAATTGACATGCAATATAATTTTGTTTGCAGATATTTTCTGGTTGCGTTCTCTGTTTCTGGCCTTTACAGCATCCTTACATTTCTAGCATCAATTTCTTTCCTCCAGAAGCCAGACCTCAAGCTGAAGTACCTCCTCCACTTTTTATTCTGGGATGCGGTAATTAATCCTCAACGGGCTTTCCTAACATATTGACCTACTTATTTGTCTTCTTAACACCCATTAATTTCTATGATCAGTTTAACAAATCAAAAGTATCACACTCATCATAGTATCACACACAAAGTGACAATTCAAATTGCACAGACATATATATTCTATCATATTCAATTATGTCATGTCTGTATCAATTATCTATCCATAATTCCATATCAGTATCGATACCAAGAGGTCACAGGTTCAAATCCTGTAAACAGCCTCTCCGCCTGTGTACAACTGATCCTACCCAGAACTCACTTGTTTGGAGCCTTGAACATTGGGCCACCCCTTTTTTTAATCAGTATCTGTGTTCTTAGAATGTGACAGTTTTCTTTGGTACTGTGCAGCTTATACTGGGGATCATAGCATCAGCAACAGGAGCAGCTGGAAGTGTGGCATACATAGGTTTAAAGGGAGACGATCATGTGAATTGGAATAAGGTTTGCAATGTCTTTGACAAGTTCTGCAAACACATTGCTGGTTCTCTTGCGGTGGCTTTGTTTGGAAGCGTTGTCACTGTCTTGCTTATCTGGCTTTCAGCTTTCAGCCTCCATAGCCGTGTCCCCAAGTAGAATCTAAATAATCAATTAATTCAGCCTATTATATGTGCTCAGTTCCAGGGTGACATTGTTCACAAAGTTATTGTGTATTACAATTAGGCATTTCCGTGTGTTAAAAACTTCTATGGCTGTATGAATTGTTTCAGATGTGTTGATTATCTGTAGTATATCCTTCAGGGACCACGGTTGTAATTATCATTATTCTGTGTCATAATGATTTGGAATTATTCTACCCAACAAAATAACTGTGATTTAATTTCAGAATCCAGATCTTCATCCATATTGGAGAAGGTAATAACAATTCTAACCTATACATTGCAGCTAACAGTCCTTTTGGCAATCTCAAATTGAAACATAAAGCTTAGATATGGTATGAAAGAAGATGCTCTAAAATATAAGTAACAAGACACATAAAAAGCAAGCACTAATTGGGAGTTCATCAAATTCAATTTCATTGCAGCTGATTCTCATGGATTACATTAACTTTTGAAAAAAATAAGAACACATTATTATATGGTAATTCATTAAGTACACATTACATTTGTACAAAGATTCATACCAATTTTCAGAACGAAAGTGAACTTGACTTCAGGTTATAATAGCTATATATGGACAGAGGAATGGTCGTGTTTGTTGTTGAAGAATCAATAAAGTACCTTCAGAGACTGGAACTTCCTCTCAATCACCATTGCTTGAAACTTGAAAAAATTACAGCAATCTTTGGTTGAATACGAACATGAAAACAGATACAAAATTGGTTGCTTCATTAGAGCCCATCATAATCTTAAAATATTGTCTGCTCACCTAATTCCTGACCAGCCATCCCTTCCCTCAGTACTCTGGCAAAGAACTCTTCTAATGTATCGTTTCCGTAGCTAGGTGTCTTCTCAGCACTATATTCTCCAGTCTCAGGATCCAAAATTAACATGCTTTCAGCTGCATAATACCTTCCAATTTTCCCAAACTCAGCGGCATCTTCCAATGAAGGGAAGATCTTAACCAGGAAATCAAGAACCCCAATAGCAAAATCCATTATTCCAATAGGAACCTTCAAGAACTTAGGCTCCTTGCCCAAGAGTTGAAATAGCATCTCCCCTTGTTCCAATGGTGTCAATGCCTTTCCTGGCCCTCCAATTGGTAATATCTTGTTGATTTTGTCCTCACTCAACACACAATCCGCAATAAAAGAAGCCAAATCCGGTTCACTTATCGGTTTACAAGCACACAGCTTTCCATCTCCAAACATAACATAAGGCTTCCCATCTTTCACCAACTCAACCTGACCACCCAAGCTTTTGAAGAATGCAGTAGGTCTCACTATACTGTAAGTGAACCCATCATTCTCTTCAGCTTCCTTCATCAGCTCAGCCTCAAATTTCAGCTTTGCTCGCTGAAATTCCAGAAGGGGTTTCTGCACACATATTGCTGACAGTAATACAAAATGAGATGCCCCAAATTTCTTACCAGCTAGTAGGCTGTTCTTTGTTGCCTCATAATCAATCTTCCACGAATCCTTTACCCCGCCACTTCGACTAGCAAGGCATGATACTACGACATCAACTGAAACCCCTAAATTGTCCAAGGATTTCTCCAAAACGTCCAGATTGGTCACATCTGAGAAGCACACATTAGTTCCTTTCAACTCAGACAAGGTCACTTCCTTGTCATTTCTGCCCCTAATTCCACTTTTCTCTCTAGCAATGGCTATAACATTAAAGCCTCTGCTTATCAATTCTTTGACCACAAATTTCCCAATATACCCAGTGGAACCCACTACCAAGACATTGGTGTCTTTTGGGGATTTGTTTCTAAATGCAGAGGGGGCTGTTTCTACAGCTTCAGATGGAATTAAAGATGCTGAAAGTTTCAGTCTTTTTCTGCTAACTTTAAGGAGTTCGTGTAATTCTCGTCGGAAGGAGGGTAAAGCATAAGGAACTGAACTTACCCGAAAGAACTTGATGAACTGAGAAGACTCAGAAGACAGAGTTATCGAATTCCTTTGATGCTTCGGGGAATGAAGTGTGAGTAAATTGGAAGAAAAACACAAGGACATTTTCTAGGTCCAATACGATATACAGATAGAGCAGGAAGATTGATCTTGGCGGAAGTAACAGAGTCCTCACTGTTTTAGAATGAGGAAAACAAAAATGATGACAAAGTGAAATCGGGAGATGATAAGGAGGGACACAGGTTTTCCATGGCCGTTAACTCTGTAATGCGGAAGAGAGGGCAGAATCCAAATGGCTGGTGGATAATGAGATGATGAATACAATTGGATGGAACTCTGTAAAAATATCTGATGTGGAAGCCTCATTTTATTTTTATTTTCTTGAAAAAATATTACCCTTTTTTCTCCAAATCTATGCAATCTCTCATGGATTCCCCACAACCAGAAAATTATGTCATCTGTACTATGTTTCAGTCTTGTAAAATTTAGACGATAATTAATCTAGGAGAGACGTGAGTTTACGGTTTAATGATGAGATTGATTATTAAAAAGGATAAATTATACAAAAGTTCTTTGAATCTTGGGGTCAGTTGCATATAACCCAATGACAATTCAAAGTTTAAATTTAACTCCTTAACCTTTTATTTTTTATGAAATTAACAATTTACATAAGATACCATAATTCATCTTATAATCTCATGTGTCAATTTTCGTTAAAAAAATAATGGTCACTTAATTGTTAAAAAAAAAAGTTATGTGGGGCTAAATTTAAACTTTGAAATATAAAGGGTGTTATATGCAACTGACCTAAAGTTCATGGAAGTTTTGTATAATTTAGCCTATAAAAACTTGATATATTTTAAAATTCTTAAAAACACAAATAAGTATTCATAGTTACAAAAGTAACCATTATATAATGTCCCTATATAAGATAGATTTGAGGAGTTGATCTTGATTCTAAATATTAAACATATTTTTATCTTTACCAATTTTTTCTTAAACTGCCTCTATTAATGTTCCCTCAATAATAATTAATAATGAAAGGATTAGAGGAAATTAGGGAATTAAAGATGACGACTTAAGTATTTTAAAAAATATATGTCATATTAACTAACTTAATCGACTTCCTTAATTTAATCAAATTAAATATATATATCTTAAGATAAGGACTTGACGGAGTAATAAACAGATGAATATCAATGAATACCCCGAGATAGAGCCGGGAAATCGGGCTTGACCCGTTTAAGCCCTAGCCCTGTAGGGCTCAAGCTTGAAAAATAGGCCAGAAATTTGAAATTGGCCCTGCAGGGCCGGCTCTATAGGGCCTTGGGCTTAATCGAGCCGGCCCGTTAGGCCCTGTTACTGTAGCATTTTCATTTTTTTAAAAAAAAAAATTAGTCAAAGAGTGAAACACAACCTTCGCTGCTAAAGTGGAAAGACAATCAAATATCTATGAAATTGATGATAGTGATAAAGAAGGTGACAATTGACAATGATAGTAGTATGCTTTTATATTTTATGTGAGTTATTTAATGTTGCTTAGTTTAATGCTTCTTATTTTTTATGTAAGGCAATTGTGGACAATTGTTTGTTTTTTATTACGAATTAATGAATGTGTTTATTTGTTGGATGATTTGTATTGTTTAGATATTAATGTTGATAATATTTATTTGATAGATTAGAACTTTAATGGTTGCAATTTACTAATTATATTTCTTTGGAAAAAAACCCAGAAGAAAAATAGTTAAAATTTGGAATAGTAATTTCAGTGCGTAGGGCCAACCTTGGCCCTGTACTATCGGGGTCGTAGCTCTGAAAAAACAGATGTTTTCCTTATCCTACTGGCCCGTAGGGCTCAGGCCCCAGGACGGGCAGGCCCGATTCCCAGCTCTAACCCGAGATCATTAATTTATTTTATGATTTATAACTTTAGTATAAGATGAAACTCATGTCAAGTTTAACCTAGGCAAAAAAAAAAAAAAAAAAAGAAGCTTATGTTAAGTTTATTAGAACCATAATTATTTTATTGGACTCTGCTAATTATATTATTTCTTCAATTGAAACATTCAAGTTGAGATTGGAGTTACCAAGTCAATAATAACAAATTAACAATCTACAAATATGAGCTGAAATTACCAAGTCAGATGTCGCGAAGATTCGTTCACACCACCAAATCAGATGGCATATAAAAATACAAAAATTGAGAGTGGCCTTGGAGAGAACAACCCCAAAAGATAGCCCTTGAGATTGGAACCCAACGTCATCAATAATGGTTGAAAGAGGAAGAATAAGATGAAAGGAGGGAATGGAGAGTGGCGGTGAAAAGTTCTGATATCATGGAGAGTGATCATTTCAGGAGCCATACCTCAAAAGCTAGTTCATGAACTCCCAAAAGACCGAGGTTCCCCAAAAACCCCACATCAAAATCCCATACTCTTAGGCCCTCTTTGTTAGAGCGAAAGTTGGGGATGGAAAGGGAACATAACAAAGTTCCTTCTGAAAAACGTGTTTGGTGCGCCCATCTTCCGTCGAGTAGCATTCCCACGAACCTCAAAGTTCCATCAACCATTGGAAGGTTGATTCCATTTGAAAATGGAGGGAAAATTGAAATCTTTCCGGGAGACTGAAATATTGGGACAGAAATGCCCTGTAAAAAATCACATCTCGTGCGCCACCGTTGCAGATTTCATCGCATCTTCGATTTAGTCGCCCCCTCTTCTAGATTATACACTTGGGCTTCACGTAACTTTCATTCGAAAGCGAAATTTTTCTCTTCTAGAATCTCTGAGGTGTGCTTGCTGTGTAATTTTCTCCTCTGGGACGGAGATTCCACATTGTTGTCAACAAATGGTTATGAAAGAGAATTTTGCGTCTGGATGTTTCTATTTTTGGTTGTATGTATCGCTTTTTTGTCTACACTTGTGACCTCTTTTGTTGATTAAGATTATTCTTTTAATTTTTTCCTTCTTCTCGGATTCAAAGTTTGGTTTAATGGAATGAAAATTATTGTTGTTGTCCTGTTCCGATATGAACTGAAGCAAAAGTTTGGTTACTGTCAAAATTTTGATTCGAACGTGTTCTCATTTTAGTGCGTTACGTTCGAACTTAACGCTATCGTTCGAACGTAAGTTTGAATCAGTCAAATCATTTTCTCCATTTTTTATTATAAGGGCATAATGGGAAGAAGTGAAGGTCGCAATGAAGGAGAGGGTCCCAGCGACCATTGACGGAAGTGAAGGTCACAGATGAGAGTGAGGAAGAAGGTCGTAGATGAGAGCGATGAAGAAGGTGTGGTTGTTTTATTTTTTAGGGGCATTATTGGTATTTTACCTCTCTTTCCCACTTAACCAACTTCCTTTTCTTCCTACCAAACATTTTATTTTCCCTCAACTTAAATTTCATTCCCATGTCTACCAAACAGCTCAACTTTTTAAAGTTCCCTCTCAATCTTCTTTTCTCTCCTTTAAGTTCCTTTCTCTCCTTTAAATTCCTTTCCCTCCTTAAATCTTCCCTGTACCAAACGGGGCCTTAATGTAAGACTCAGCACTCAAGTCAGAATCTCATACTTGCAATTTGGGACTCAAGTTCTGAAGTAAGCACAACACGGGTAAAAACGTAAAACAAAAATGATTGTGAATTACTGGTATAGAAATAACATACGATTGCCGTTGCCCCTTTATAGGTCAGCAATTGATGAATGATGATCATTTCTGTACAATCAATAGGGAGAAAATGTCGAAAGAATAGGCAATTTGTACATGTACATACACACAAACCATATCAATGGAAAGCCATGACTGAGTTTAGACTTGATTTGAAGACCAAGGATATGTTCAGGAGTTACATTATAGGTTCTCCAGAAAATAGGCAAAGCTGGGGTACTTTGGCTCCCAGCCTATTTCTTGGCGTGTCTTGGAGTTGTTCAATCTCTTACCGAGTGGGCCATCTGAGCCTATACAAAGACAAGATATAAACAAGTGATGTTTTGAGATTCAGAAGTAAAACTATGCTAACAATAAAGCAACAATCGGATCCTTTGCCGTACAGCATATATAGCACTAATATTAGACAAAAACAAGAGCTATACTTACTAGTAAATTTCTCAAACTTTTTTCCAAATTTTCCGCTTTGATTGACCAGATCCATCACTTGTTGCCTGCATAAATGTAGTTGGCGTGACTGTTATCAATAAGGGTTTTTGCCCCAGAAGAAGAAGAAAAATTATGGTGGCAATAGTACACAAACCAAAAGATAGTAAAAGAATGAAAACCGGAAAAAAAAAAAAAAAATCAGAAATTAGAATAGCAATTTAATTCAAGAAGTATGTAACCTGGACAAAGGATGGTTATCACAACCCAAAAAAATCCTTCCCTTTAATTTCTTCTTCAAGATTGCAATTGAGAGGGAAGCTGCATCCTGGTTAGAAAAGTGACACCCAATTGGATTAACTCATCATGATGACCATAAATATATGATTAAAAGTAGATTAAATAATGGAATATAATGGTCAAACTATCAATAGAAAAGAAGTCTCATGGTATAAAAACTAGCATGAAACACAATTCGCAAGTGACATGAAAGTGAAAATAAATAAGCAAGAAACCTGAAACCCCTTCTGATAAGGCCATAGAACATACCGTTCAATATCTCAATATTGTAAAATAGGCATTATTATTTTTGAAAATATATGTATGAGGTTACTAACTTACTACCATTTCGGTCATAGTTATAAAATTATAGTATATAACTATATATTACAGTATATAACTGGATATGCGTAGACATTCTGACCTCATAATGAATGAAATTTAGGATGTGATCAGGACGGGCATCAACAACCCCCTTCTCTAACCAATAAGCATGTGCACCTTTGCCATCTTTGTTTTAAAATGTCAAGGTTGATATGATATGTGAAATAATTGCAAAAACCACCTGGATAAGAAAACTCTTACACAATGTTTATAAAATTAATCATGAAAAGGATATATAAAGTGCTGACAATCTCAGAACACAACCACCGAACTCCAATACCACATTTTCAGCTTTTAGAAGGACATCAGTCCGGGGGCTTCTACCAATTGGCACAACTGGAGAATCCTGGAAAGAAGTACATCAAATATGATGAATAGATAAACTCTCACATATTTATGCCCACCAAAAAGTAAGAAACAAGATCCTAGACAATGTTCATAGATCTGAATAATATGGAATACATGCTTTATGTGTTATTTTGCAGGAAAAGCCTAAGCAGTTCATAATAGGCCTAGAGAAAGATCCTACAACGTAAAAATTAGGTGTTTTTTGCAGTTCAAATTTGAACAAAGGAGTTCGTACAAAAGTTACCTCATTGCATTCTCCATTATCATTACAATCATAGGGGGCAGAACTAGATGTAAACAGGAAAGAACCTTCAGCATCACAGCTAAATGCAGCTCGCCTGATAGGTTGCAAATCCAAAAAAACACATAAGCACAATACTCAAAAAATTGGGTATTCCTTTTTCTCGAGTCCATCTCAATTTTTGTTTACATTGTTATCCCTTGTGGAAAAGTCTTACCAAATGTAGAATATTTATTCCAGTGATCAAATAAGACAGTGCCACAATCACAAAGTGAAGATTAACATCCCCAGTACATATCAACAATCAATACACTTATGTTATATATTAGTACATGCATAATAAATAGTTACTCATAAGGTTGAACCAAGGACTGGCAAGACAGCTTCCTTGCAGCAGATTGTACAGAGGTAAAATTTGATTCCTAATTATTAACTGATACAGAATTGCACAGTAGCTCAACACGACTATTTATGAGATTACCAATGGCTTGGGACACAAATATAAACGTGTCACCAAACACAGTTCTCCTAAAAATAGTCAAAGGATCAAGTCTGATGCTCACCTGAGATCACCAGGGTAGTCTTCGGACTGGTAAGGTGGAGCACAGAAAATGACATAAGGAAATTTGTACGAGGCCTCCGTCCACTTCAAAGACGGATTAATACCCAATTTAATCAACTCTTCGTGATGACTAGTGGTCACTGTTTGTCCAAAAATTTGACAACCGGGATATTCCTGATTCAAAATAAAATATAATAATAATGCCAAGAAACGAGGGTGGCACAGTGCATTTGATTACAGATGACAAGATTCCCACAACATTCCGATTCCAAGCTCTGCTACTAAGTTGATTATTAAATTACCAAGAACCGCATGGAAATCTCTTCAAGAAGAACATCACAAAGACAAAGACAGACAGGGAATCAGAATACAGTACCTGCCGCCATTTCTCAGCGACCAAACGACCAAGAACACCGGGACCCACAATGAGAAGATCATGTTCTCCGATTGTGCGAGAAGAGGAATGGCCAAATTCTTCAGTGGTTGCACCTTCGGAAACCTGCAATTGAGAGGCCATGAATGATGAAGATGAAGGTGTTGACTTCAGCCTGATCCTTGCGTGTGAGACTGGGAACAATTTTGGAGACTTGAAACTGAAAAATCCAAGAGGATTGAAGAAGAGCTTTGGGAAATGGATGGCAGTGAAATGGACAATATGTGCCATCAATAGGATCGGGCACTTCAAAGACTCGTAACCCGCTCCTCACTCTTGGACGGTTACAGAAATACCCAAACTCTTCACATGTTTTTTTTGCTATAAAAGTTGATTTGGCAAAACAACCTCTTGCTTCCCCATTCACACAATCCGTATGTACGGTTTGTTTCTGTTGGGCTTCTTGGGTTTTTTTCTTGGGCCACCGGCCTATTGGAAGACTTTTTCTATATATATTTTTTTTAATATAATGGATTTAAACCCATAAAAACATGTCAACCTTGGTTTTCAGCTTGAGACTTCATCCCAGCTTTTAAATAGCTAATTTAGTTTATATGAAATATTAACATTCACCAAATGGTTTCAAATTTTAAATTTCTCCCTATCAAGATAAATTGAAATGAAAGATTGAATTAATTTTTATTTTCATCACCCACGACAAGCACCATCATTAAATTTTTTTCATATTATATTGAAATATTACACCAAGAAATTTTTAACATAAATTATTAAAATTGCACAGAATAATAAAAAATGACTTACATAACGGATTATACATTTTTTTAATGTGCCCAATAAATATTATAAGAACATGGGAAGTAAACATATGAGTACAAGTGTAATCTTAATGGATGCATTTTTATTCGATGTACTGTTAAGTACTAAATGTAAGCATATCTTCAGTAAAGATTCAAACGTCAATCCACTACATTATGAGGAATTAACTCCTTTTGCTACATTCAAACTCATTGGTAATTAAGTTTTTTTTTTTTGCTAAATATAGGTATCTTCATATTGAAGACAATCATATTTCAGGTATTGTCGGGCACTAAATATAGACACCTCTTTTAATAAAGATTCAAACATTGATTTATGGAGAGACTTATTCTTTTCATTATACCCAATTCTCGTTGCTCATTGGTAATTAAGTTGATACCTACATATTTTTTGCATGCTCTTGGACCTTCCTTTCAAAAGGCGGGGGTTGGTTGGGTCAAATGATGATCCTCCATTTGGTTGGTGTTCAGCATTTGAAAATTGAAAACGTGTTGTAACATTCTACTGCATGGTTCATGTAAACTACTTGAAACATTCATTGAAACAGTTTTTTTAATTCTGATTTATAATTTATATAGTAAATACTATTCTGATCCTATTTATAATTTCACTTTGACTAAAAAATTTGGTCCTTTTTATAAGTCCATTTTGACCAAATAAATGATATTGTTACAATTTTGCCCATAGTAGTGATGATGAGAGAGATTGGCTAGCCATATTGGAAAGAGAAAAAGATGAAAGGGATTTAACAATAAATTTTAAAAAGTACTCATTCATAAATGAGGGTAAAGTTGGAAATTTGTTCCATAATCATTGAGATGCTTTCCTCTCCTTGGTATGTAAACTGGATTTATAAATACGACCAGAGTGGTATGTGAGAGGACGTTTATCTCAATTTACGTAAATAAATAATTTTAGAGTGTCCGAACCCAAACAAGCAAAAAGTGAGAAGGTTAGGTTGGAGACCAGCAGTTGACGGTTAGTTACAAGACCTGGTAACAATTGACACGTGTCATCAAACGGCACTTTGGATGCCTCCATATATCACAGCCTCACCTGCCTCCCCTTCTTGCACTCTCAAACCTCTTTAATTTACCAGTTGAGTTGCTGTTTTTGTTTGTTCATCGGCGATTAGAAGAGCGCAAATGAGGCCACCGGCACCTCCCGGAGGCCCTGGGCCGGGTCCTCCAGGGCCGCCCGAACCCTTCCCTGGACCGCTCGGTGGCTTCTTTGGTGGACTCTGCTCCGCCATTTCTTCTTGGTTTGTTCCCTTAACCATTACTTCCATCACATTCTCTCTTTTCTTCATATTTCTAATCTTTATATATAATTATATAACCATTTAATCATCTCACTTGCTAGCCTTAATCCTGCTCTCTGCGTTGTGGCAGTTTATATGTTGTATGTTGCTGCTGGTTGATACAAGATTGTTTCAATCCTCCTCCTCCGCCAGAACCATCCCCTGGTCCTGCTCCTCCTCCAGCCCCAGCACCAGCACCAGCACCACCATCACCACCACCACCTGCTCCAGCTCCGGCTCCTCCACCACCTGCGCCTGTCTATGCTCCACCACCACCACCTGTGCCTTTCTATGCTCCACCACCACCACCAGGTCCTGACCCATTTGGCCCCCCTGGGCCTCCATGGGGACCACCAGGTGGCCCGCCTGGAGGACCACCGGGCCCTCCCGGCGGCCCGCCAGGAGGACCCCCGCCCCCGCCTTATTAAGGGATATGACTACTGTCCTAATTTTGCTGAGAAATTTCTGGGGCATTAGGATTAAAAATGTGCTTGTGAAGGGTTAGAATTTGCCGTGCATTTCCTATAGCATAGGACTTATGTAGGAAGTAAGTCTTGGATGTATTACATTTGACCTGAAATTTCTGGATTTGTTAACAGACAAATTAAACGGCAGCAAGTGTTGACAGCGTTTGAGATTGCATTGCTACTTTAGTTTGAACAGTATGCTGTTATGTTATTCAGCATTAAATAATTATAATAACATGCTTATTTGGAGTAGTGATTGAGGTCTTCAAAAATTACTTTTCAATTTTGATTTACGGTTTACAACGTAACTATGTGAAATGAATTTTGTCTCAATACGTAAATAAGCATTTTTAGATATCTTAAATATAATCTCAAACAAACACAATATTATGGTGGCAGTGCCATGAGAAAAGAAAATCTCTATTTTGGGCATGTAGAGTATATCTAAGATTATTTATCCAATTCTTATACTACTTGAAGATAGTAGGCAATGAACAAGCAATGACAAATGTCGATGTAACAAAAGATATGGTTAAGGTATAAATTGGTCAATAGAGTATTACGTAGGAACATCGGTACAAAAATATTTTGAAGAGAGCAAAAAAATACTAATGAATAATTGAAAATAATATGCAAATATATCAACAAAGAATTTGAAAATGGGGCAAGAGTAGCACAATCATTGTTTGGTCTATTAGTTGAAGTTTAAAATTATTTATTGGTATTTTTGTATATTTTCAATTGTTCATTAGTATTTTTGCTCTTTTCAAAATATTTTTGTATCAGGTACTCTTAATGTAATATTTTATTGACTAATCTCCATCTTAACCCAAAAGTATAATCGATTTATACTTTTCAATCACCATTAAAATCTTTTAGTAAGACGTCATTGAGGATGGGGATGAGATTTCTGCTGACTTGCCGCCAAAATTTATAAAATACCAGTTCAGTTCATACCAGTTCAGTTCATACTTCATACCCCGGATAATTAGGTTAATTTCTTTCTTAAATAAATTCCTATTGATTATAAATTGTTTAACTTTTAAATGATATGGTTTATTAAAATCCTTATATTTTATATTAACAATATTTTAAACATAATATAATATAATACCTTTTGAAAGTTTTAAATAACGTGTGTCACACACACACATAAAATTTCAAAAACTATGTTTTAAAAATTATTTTTACCTTATTATTCTTAAAGCTATTTTTATCTCGTAAATCTTAAAAACAGTTTTCCAAAAATAACTTCCAAACAGACTCTTACCGTTAGTTAACAAAAATGATGTCTTATTAGTTTTCTTTGTCAACGAGGACAACAAATATCTATAAGTAGTAGTATAAAAATATTTTTAGTTTCATCCTGCCTGTCGATAATTTGTTTTTTATTATTCCATATTTCTTAAATCACTTAATGTCTTTAATTAATTATCCCACACATGTTACTACCAACAAACTAGCATAAAAATATTTAGCAGCAAACTATTTATTTATGGGCATCCAACACAATTAACTATTTTGGAGTGTAAAAGTAAACATAATCGATTTTTTGGTAGCATATATAGCAATGTCTTTAACCCTAGATAGCTTCAATTACTTTTTGCATTGTGGGTACTTTATTTTTTCTTTAAAGTATTTACAAGAAAAATAAGAGTATCACAAAACAAATAAGTGGATTTAAAAGAATTTAGAGATTTAATTTTTTTTACAAAAGTATTTACACGACAAATATATGAACGATCAAATTTTTTTAACTCCCGAATTCTTTTAAATCCCTATGTAAAACAAATATAATCATTTACAAGATAAATAAAATCATTTACAAGATAAATATGAGCATTTATAAGATATAAAATATTTTTGTCTACTTTTGGACCAAAGAAAAGATAATTGTGTTGGGTGCTTATAAAGAAATAATTTATTGCTAAATTAAACTAATAGAGAGTGAGAGGATAAAAAAATATTTATGTCTACTTTTACACCTTTGTCCTTCTGAAAAATATATTAAAATGATAGAGAGTGAGAAGAATGATAAGACCCACAATGAAAAAAGTAACGAAACTTGACCAAGGTCAATGACTTTGTTATAGATGTTACGAAAAAACTGATTATGGCTACTTTTACATCCCAAAATGATTAATTGTGTTAGGTGCCCATAAAAAAATAATTTTTTAGTAAATTTGCATTTTAACTCTTAAAAAATACAGAAAGACCGCTTTTCCTATTTTCTTGTTTGGCAACTCCCAAACAAAACCTAGGTTTTGGAAACAAAACCTAGGTTTTGTCACAAGTTTACCAAATACTCAAGTTTGTTCTAGAAGCTATTATATATAAAACTCAGGTTTTGCAAAAATTTTCCAAACACCCATTTTTATCCAAAAGGTATTTTCCAAAATCATTTTTACCTCGAAATCCTAAAAGCTATTCTCCAAAAGCCATTTTTACCCGTAAATCATGAAAATTATTTTTTCAAGTCTGAGTTACCCCGAAATATTTTATTATCTTAAAAATTTATTTTAGGATATTAAAAAAATATTTCGTGGTACCGACATGTACTAAAAAGATACTTTTAATACGCCTGGTACAGAAAAGATACTTCTCATGGTCTTAAAAATTTATTTTAGGATATTGAAAAAATATTTTAGGGTAACAACTGATCTTGAAATAAAATTTCGGGTACTGACAATCTTGAAAAAAAATTCATGGTGCGAAAAAAAAGATACTTGAAAAATATTTCCTGATCTCGAAAAAAAGATTTAGGATATTGAAAAAAAAAATCGGGGTAATGACTAATCTTGAAAAAATATTTTAGGATACGAACGGTACTAAAAAATATCTTGAAGATATTGATTGATACTAAAAAAATAGTGATGATGGTAGAAGAGAGAGAAAAAGCTGAAAATTAAAAATAGTTTTTCACAAAACCTAGGTTTTTATAAAGAATAGCTTCTGGAAAAAAATAGGGGTGTATGGTAAGGTTATGACAAACCCTAGGTTTTGATGCCTGGGAAAAAAATTAGGGGTGTTTGGCAAACTTTTGCAAAACCTAAGTTTGATGTAGAATAGCTTCTAGACAATTTTGGGGTGTTTGGCAAATTTTTGCAAGACTTAGGTTTGATGTAGAATAGCTTCTGGACAATTTTAGGGTGTTTAACAAACTTTTGTCAAAACCTGGGTTTTGAAGTTATCCAAACATTATCCAAAAGCTATTTTCCAAAAATCATTTTTTCCTCGTAAATCTCAAAAGCTATTTTCTAAAAGTCATTTTTACCTCGTAAATCTTAAATGCTATTCTCCAAAAACAACTTCCAAACGGGCTCATGAGTGTTTGGATAACTTTAAAACCTAGATTTTGACAAAAGTTTGTTAAACACCCTAAAATTGTCCGAAGCTATTCTACATCAAACCTAAATTTTGTAAAAGTTTTTCAAACATCCCAAAATTATCCAAAAGCTATTCTACATCAAACCTAGGTTTTACAAAAGTTTGCCAAACACATACCTAAAAAGTTTTTTTTAGAATATAAGTAATTTGTAGGATATTAAACACTTTGTCCGTGTTTTATATGAGAGACTTTCAACTTAATCATGAAATTATAAAAATAGTTAAATTTATTTATTTATTTTAAAAATGCCTCTATTTTATGAATGGGTGGGAGAAAGTAATAATGAGAAAAATGATGGAAGAGAATGTGTATAATATTTAATTGAGGGCAAAATGAGAAAAAAAAAAACATTTTTATTGAGGCAAACTCAAAAAGGACATTACCTTTAAGGACAAACCCATTTAAAAAAAAAAGGCTATTTTATATAGCAATGGAGGTAGTAAGATTATTTTCAATTTTACCCTTCTTGACTTATATTAATAAATGCAGAGGTGTAAATGTAAAGAAATAAAAAGATCCGAGAGAAAATAATGCACCCTTCCATAGAAGAATTTCAATTAAGTTTCACGGGACCAAAATTATTTCAATCAACCCCATAACATTTTGAAACTTCCTGCACACCCAATGAGTAAAATGAAAATAATTTTTGGGGATAAAAAGAAAATAATGATCCTTGCTTTATTGTTTTAAAAAAATGTTTGACTGTTGTTGGAGCTTTGGTAATCAGTCAACAGCAGCCACCACCGCCGACCGGCTGTAGCTCTGGCAACTAGAAAAATATGTTGTTCATGTGTTTATATCACGTATTTATCAAGAATTGCATACTTGCAAATCAAACTTTTTGAATTTGTATTGTTCATTTACAAGTGTCAAACTCCTCATGCACAAGTAAAATGAACAGATGAACAACCCAAATTAATAAGTTAACAAGAAAACATATGATAATGGACAAGTTGCATTTGTAAGTATCCGACTCTTCATGAACAAGTGAATTACAAAGATAAATAACATAAATTGAATAAGTGTCATTTGCAAACATTATACTTCTTATAAATAAATGGAATAAGCATATGGACAACATATTATTTTTCAGTGGTTGGAGCTCCAACACCATGTCCGATAGACGATGGCCACTCTTGCTCAGCTGTTGGTGACCAGTCGTTAGAGCTCCAACAAGGATGAAAAAGAAAAGCAACAAAACTTATTTTCATTTTAATTCTCATATATATACAGTAAAATTTGATAATGTTATGGGGTTGAGTGAGATAAAATTGATCATGCGGGACTTGTAAGAAATTATCCGAACAAAATATACAAGAACTTATCCAAAATGAAAAAGCGTGTGGCTTGGAGATAAGGAGGCAGGAAAGGGAATGGCCTACAAATGAAATGAAACAAGAGCGCCGACCAGAGCGAGAGGTGAATGAATGGGTGGGGTTGAGGTGGCGTCAGCCTGTCAGTGTCTGATGTGGAACTGACTCAGCCACTTCTGCCCAAATGCACCGCACCCACGTCTTCCGTCTCCTTCCTTCCTCTCACGGTTCCATTCTCCTCCTCCTCCTCTATTATTCCTTTTATTTTATTTATTTCCCTAACTATATATGCCTATGTAGGCTATTTACGATATTTATAAGGTAAATATGTGAAAAAAAATTTTAGGCTAAAGTATATTTTTGGTCCTTTAAGTTTACATGATGTATACTTTTAGTCCTTAATTTTATAAAAGTATATTTTTAGTCGCATAATTTAACACCGTTAATTTTACTAACGGAAAACGTAAACTCAAGTGATAACGATGTAAACTTAAGTGATGATTGTGTAATTAAATGTTATTAATCTTAAATTAAAATATAGGTAAATTGAAGAATATATAAAAATTGTGTAATTAAATCTTATTACCATCACTTGAGTTCATTAAATCAGCGTCGGCGTTTTCCGTCAATCGTAATATTAACGATGTTAGAATTTTAGACCAAAAGATATACTTTATAAAGATAAGGACCAAAAGTATATCTTATATAAAATTTAAAAAGACTAAAAATATACTTTAGCCTTTTTTATCTCAACTTGAAGAATAAGATTTAAACTGTGGTTTGAGTGTTACCTAAACACTCCCACATTGACATGCATTGCTCCTCTAATGCACACTCAAATTCATTTCAGTCTAGTCTCTTTTATAAGAGTGTAAAATTTAAATTATCTTGATCTTTTTTATAAGAGCCTGCTAATAATTGTTTAAACATTTAATGAGTTTTCTCTCTCTTAATCTTACTTCTCATTAATTATATATACTGCAATCAATTAAAAAGTTAGTGACACTTATATTTATTTTATTTATTTCTTACTTGTTCTTCATAAATAAGTGCATACTTGCAAAAGAAAATTTATTCCACACATACTTATTATTTTTGACTGACTTGAACTATTTTCTTGAATAATTCAGTTATTAAGCTCTTATAAATAGGATCCATGGAATATTCGATTATCCTAATTACTACCACTCTGATTTTATTTATAAATCCTTTTTTACCAAAAATTTGATCCTATTTATAAGTTCATTTTTAGAATAGTAAATGAGATTGTGACAATTTTATCCATATCAATTGTACTAATAAAAATAGAGAGAAAAAAAAGCTGAAAAATACTCATTTATAAATAAAGATAAAATTAAAAGTTCATTCTATTATCATTGAGTTAACTATCATTCTTATCCGGATAGTAGAGTGGCTTCCCAAGTAACGGAAAATGGATAATACTAATATTAATATCCAACTCATCGTAAGAATAATAAATATATAAATAAATGGGTTGGGAGTTGGGACAATTCAACGAACGCGATCCACAACATGATAGCTGTGCTGAATCCGGGTTTGTCTGGTCCGTAGTATTGCGTCATTACCTCTTTGCGGTTCTACTTTGGCCTCCTATCTCACCGCCACGTGTCATTCCTTTTCCGCGCCCTTTTCCTTTCTTCTTAAAATCGTGTCTCGCGTTCCTCCTTTATATACCGCCCTTCCCCGCATCATCATTTGCCTCAAGCCTAGATTCTCGTCTTACTTTACCTAAATTTCGCTCTTTATCCCTTCTTTCTCTCTCTCTCTCTGATTCTCTCCCACACTTGAAATTCAGCTGTGAAGAGTTTAGAGGATAACTCAGAATTTCGATTTGGTTGGTGGACAATTTTGTTTCTGGCTATGGAGGTTTTGGTGTTTGGAAGCTCTCAAATTAAGCTCCAAAATCTGAATTCACTAATAGGGAAGTGCGTTTCTCTAATCTAAACGATACTTTCGGCCTTTCAAATTCTAGAATTTCTTTTGGTCGGAGTTCCACATGGAAGAAGGCCGGTGTGCGCTTGACTGTGAGCGCTCTTCAATTCGATGCCGTTCGCGAGGAGAATCGATCTCCTTCTCCCAAAATATCTAAATCGGTGAGTTTTCTTTCACGAAAATTTCTTATTCATTGCGTGCTGTGTTTAAATTGCTCACAAAGTACTGGGAAAACGAATGGAATTTTGATTTTATCTGTTCTGGTTTATGATCTACTAGCTGAAGCCTCGAACTGTATGTCTGTTTGAGTTGGAATTTTTCAAATGCAATTTACTAATGTTCTTTTAGATAGTGTTTCATTTTGGAATAATTGCGCTTTTGACATTCATTCGTCAGTGACTTTTCATTTATAATGCATTACTATCCGGGAAACTTCTTAAGTCGACCAAGGTAAATTTGGGCTTTTAATAATCAGATATTGGTACATGTAGACCTGGCATTTCTTTCTTAGAATCAATTCGAATCTCTATTGATTACAGTATTCATCCCGGAAGTACTCCAGAAATGGAAGTTTTTTCACTCCCAATATCATTCTGAAAAAGTTGACTGTTAATATTATATTTGTTTGACCGAATTTGCTAGGGTGGCAGCCACATAACATTCCCTCCTCTCCACCTCATCATCTTCCCTGCCAAAAGAAATCCTCCGTTCCCTTGCTTTCTGGACTTTTCTTCCTCCGACCTTATCTTTGGCACCCTCCTCACCACCAGTGAGAGAATTTGGGTGCTGTTAATTTGATTTTGTGTGAGGAATCAGAAATTGAATTGGAATTCAAATTTTTGTGTTAGGAATTCAAACATTAAGAACTATCATTTTATCGGAGCCTTGAGAGTCGGATCGGAGAAGATCGGGATTAAACTACTACAGCAAAGACGCTACGCCCTTCCTCTTCTCCGATCGCAAATCAGAGGAATTATTGGCAAACGACAACTAGTTTATATATATCAGCCTTGCGCCAAGCAATGGCGATTAACTGTTTTTTTTGTCTTTCAGCGATTGATTGTTTTTACTTTTTATTCTGAAACTGAAATTAATTAATGGGTTAAACTGAAATTAGTCAAAAACACTAATTTGGATGCTGTTAGTTTGAATTTGAAAGTGGAGATGGTATCACTGTCGCCGAAGACGTTACTAAGAATCGAACTTGTACATGTGTGAGGTCTGTAATCCGGGGTTCTAGAGTGACCAGAACTTGCAGATGCAGCGGCGGAGGCACAAGGTGTCGCAAAAGCTGCTCAAGAGGGAGACGCCGGCGGCGAGGAAGCGCGTGTCGTTTGCCTCGAGCCGACGTGCCTGCACCAAGACCCGTGCCACGCCCTCGGCGATCTCGTCGGAATAAAGAAACACTTCATAAGATCTTTACATATAGAGATCTAATATAAATAGACACACACTTTTGTCTGTGTATTCGTATCGGTCTGTTTGTTTGATCGATTTCATCTGGTTTGAAATCTTATGATGAAGAGGGAGGAGGATGGCCGCGGAGGGGACGAAGGAGTGAAGGTTTCAGAAAATTGAGATCCGAACGGGTAGAAGTGAAGGGAACGATGACGATGCTTACGTGGCATAATAGGTGGAGTAAATATCTTATGTGGCAGAGACACCTCAGCAAAATTGAGTCAGCTAATGTTTCACCATTTGAGCTGTTAAATTGAGGGTAATAAACTTCCAAGAGAGCGAAAAAACTTCTAGGGTTATATTTTGATTTCCACAATACTTCCGGGTAGATTTGCACTTTAACCTTGATTATAAACACTAGTCAATAAAATATCTGTAAAACTTAAATACGGCTTCTTTCAAATCTCTTGCTGCATTTGTATATATCGCCAAAGTTTTGTCTAAATGGAATAATTCAATATCCAATGTCGAGCTCAAGACCAACAAAAAGAAACTAACATGCTTGAAGTGTGGTGGTGCAGCCTAATGATGTCAGGTTATTTGTGGGGTTGCCCCTCGATACTGTTTCTCCCGACTGCAATTCAGTAAACCATGCTAGAGCAATTGCAGCTGGTCTGGAAGCTTTGAAGCTATTAGGAGTTGAAGGTGTTGAGCTTCCAATTTGGTGGGGGATTGTTGAGAAAGACAGCATGGGAAAGTATGAATGGTCAGGTTATCTTGCTATTGCGGAGATGGTTCAGAGTGCAGGTCTCAAGCTCCATATAACTCTTTGCTTTAATGGATCCAAAACACCAAGTATCCCACTACCCAAGTGGGTGTCTCAGATTGGTGATTCAGAGGCAGGCATTTTCTTCACAGATCGATCGGGACAGCAGTATAAGGAATGTTTATCATTCGCAGTTGATGAACTTCCAGTTTTCAATGGGAAGTCTGCAATTCAGGTCTACCAGAGTTTCTGTGAGAGCTTTAAATCTTCGTTTTCTCATTTCATGGGCTCTACAATTACGGTAAGAATTTTGAGCTCTGGAGCCAATTTTTACACCCTTTATTGATGTATATAACTGATGAAGTCTTCATGTCTTGTAGGGAATTTCCATGGGTTTAGGACCTGATGGGGAGCTACGCTATCCATCTCACCACAAGCTACCAAATATCAATGGAGTTGGAGAATTTCAGTGTTATGACCAAAACATGCTTCGCATTCTTAAAGAACATGCTGAGGCATCAGGAAATCCTATGTGGGGGCTTGGTGGTCCACATGATGCTCCTAACTATGGCCAATCGCCAAACTCGGGTGGCTTTTTCACTGATGGCGGCTCATGGGAGTCTCCTTATGGGGACTTCTTCCTTTCCTGGTATTCTGATATGCTTGTAGCTCATGGCGATCGCCTCCTTTCAATGGCAACTGCAACTTTTGACAGCGGAGTTTCTGTATATGGCAAAATTCCCCTAATGCACTCTTGGTTCCGAACCCGATCTCATCCTTCCGAGCTAACTGCAGGATTCTATAACACAGCTAAAAGGGATGGTTATGAATCAGTTGCAAAGATGTTTGCGAAGAACTCATGTAAGATGATATGTCCTGGAATGGACCTGTCAGACGCAAACCAGCCAAATGAGACCCTCTCTAGTCCAGAGTTGCTGCTTGCTCAGATTATGGCAGCTTGCAGGAAGCACGGGGTCAATGTTTCGGGGCAAAATTCTTCCAGTGCTGGAGCTCCAGGGAATTTTGATCAGATCAAGAAGAATCTATCAGGAGATTATATGTTGGATCTGTTCACATATAATAGAATGGGGGCTTACTTCTTTTCGCCTGAACATTTTCCTTCGTTCACCAAGTTTGTCCAGAGCCTTGATCAACTGGAGCTGCATGCGGATGATCTACCTTCTGAAGATGAAGAAGAAGCTGCTGAATTCTTGGTGAAAAGCTCAGAATCAAGCAAGCAGTTGCAGACAACCTAAAAGTGATCAATTAGTATATATGATAATCATGTATATAACAATTTCATGTAAAATTGTTTATGAACAGGTTTCTTTAAAATTCAAACAGCATGCAAAATGATGTTACATAGCCATTGTTTCATAAATATTATATTAGTGGCTATGACATCCTGGATTACATTGCAATTTAATAAATATTGGATCGCAGGAGAATTTATCAAATTGAAATCCATTAAAGAGTTTAATTAGCTGGCGTTTGAATTAGTTTACCTGAAAAAATTAAATTCGGCATTAAGATTTTTCGTATTTCTTTATGAACCCTTTTTCTTTACTTATCAGGTATCGTAATGGATGGCGACTGCTATGGTAACCGACTAAAGTTTTGAATGAATTGGATTTTCCTGGTTGGCTGAAAACTTTGTCTCCTTTTGATCATTCCTTATTAATTAATACATATGATACTTGAACAATCAAAATGAGATTTTGAAGAGATAAAAATAGCGGAAAGGGCTATTTTCAAAATTTGAACTAGTAAAAAAACCTTTTGAAATATTCAATCGTGAGAATCTACGATTTTTATTTGCTAGGAAGACAAGAAACAAATGCGAGTAAAATCTATATACAAAGTAAACAGGATACGCATGCGGAGGATAACGGAAGTTCCAAAACATCATTCTAATTTCATGAGATATTTCCTGATAGCATCAATCCCTATTCAGAAAAACCAAACTACACCAAATTTGAAAGAAAACACAAGTAACCCTAAACCCTACGGCACCAGATGCATGAACAAGAAGTAACCACTAACACCATCAAAACTGTACAAGGAAGCAAACACTGCCCAGAAAAAGATAAGACTCTGACTCAGAAACTTTTGCTATCAGCAATCAATACCATCTCTGCTATAAGTTCTCTAAACAAAGCTAACTTGTCTGGAAAACAAAGAAATTATAAAGCCTTTCTCTGCAAGTCGAAATAAAACTCCTCTCATATTTACCTCATAAATCGTAAAAGCAATGTTAAAAAACTAAAACAAACAGGCACTTATTCAATCTTAAAACACTTCCCAGGCACAGCTTTTAGCAGCATGGTTCCGCCAAATGAACATGGACATTGTGTTTGGTCTTGCTAAAGAAATTGGGTTTCAAAGCTGCTGAGGCATATTGCAAAAGCCTGAAATGCTGAGATGGGGTACTGGTAATCCATGGTAAACAAATCCTTCCCTACTTTCCCAAATTGAAGGATGATCTTCTCATGTTCTTCTCCAGAAGATCCATTTTCTGGGGATGCCACCAGCTGAAAGTTTTTAACTGAACGAACTTGCGCTCTTCCTTTGAAGTTGGAACACCAACATCCGAACTGCTCAGACCACCATGCAGGCTTACTTTTTAACACTAGCACCTTATCACTGCCCGGGGATCCAGATACAGGGTTTTCAATTCTATTTGATTTTGACCTAAAAAATGGGAACAATTGAACCTTTTCTACATTGGTCGGAGAAAACCCAGTCTGTACAGGTTGCCCCACCCCTCCGGGTTGAATTGCAGAGGCAGGAATGGAGTGTCCATGACACATTTCATTCTCCTTGGGCTCCTGGTTGTTGCATTACGAGCACTGTGTAATCTTGCTTGTCTGTTTATTACACAAGATATATACATGCAAAGACAATTATAGTGTAACAACTCCTTTTAAGCCAATGAAAACTTCTGTATGAACTTGTTATAGTTGATGCTTACCTGGAGCCTGGCACATATGAGATGTGTGCCACTGGATAGTTACCAGTAAAAACCTTGGGTGAAACTTGATTTAGATTCCCGTGTTTAACGGAGCGGCTTTTTGCAGTCTTTGCCCATTTGTGAGGTGGCTGGCCATCATAAATCGTGAACTTGGTTCGCCGAAAATTTGATCTTATCAAAAGAACTCAAAAGTGTAAGTCTTGGCACAGAAATGAATGCAAAAGAATAAGAGTCACATTGCTCAGTTAAGAGTGTAATTGTGCACCTCAGTTTCCCAACATAATTGTTGCTTCCCTTTGACATATCATCAGCATCAAGAGAGATGATATAATCTGTGCAGGTGACACGTCTACACTTGCGAGCCGCCAGAAGAAACTTTCCATCATCACTTAATGCTGCAAATTGAAGAAGACAAGACTAGGATTATAAGCTTTATAACTTGAAAAGAAGACCAATGAATGAAGAAGGAAAAACAGTATCCTCCAAAATTTAACAGAAAGAAATAATCTATTCAGCCTTTATAAAAGGGACAATATTCTCACCATTAGTTAAACTGAAAAACAAATAATATGTCTGGGTTGATCTGTTGCGCTTTACGAAGCACTGGAGGGGATTATCCCTCGGGCCATGCTGTCAAAATTTATCACAAACTGTAATTAACATGTTAAAAATCTGGGAGAGCAGGGAAAAAATAAATTGAATTGATGTCCTCATCAGCATTAAGACAAGAACATTAGTCACATCCAATCATTGTCAACTAAAACCAAGGGAGTCTTAGAGAATGTCTTGGACAGCAGGCAAACTATAAATTAAAGCATTCAATAAAAAAAGGAGTCATCTTCTTGTAGCCACTCAATTTTGCTCCTTAGTTAGAGGTAATTGTCATTTTGCTTCTTGGTCTAAATAATTGAATGCGTCCCAATGAAGGTGTTTCGTTGACAGAAACCGAGCCCAAACATAATATATTCACGCCAAACTAGAGTTCAGAATTTCTTTCTACTATTGCAAAAATGACTGAAACTAGTGTTGCTGGGGAGAGGGATAAAGAAAACGAGGTTGCAAATGTTTGGGGAAAAAAAATCATAAATGGCTATATAGAGTAGAAGGATTTTTTTTTTTTTTTTTTTTTTTAAATAAGGGTAAAAAAATATATGAAATATTTGGAGTAGGAAAGAGCATGTGGATGCGAATTTACTGATGAAACAGGAATTAGCTGTCAATGTCCGAAATTATTGAATTATTAAACTAAGGAAAAATATTTAAGAAAACAGAGAGGGAAGAAGCAGAACTAGGGGTGTTCATGGGCGGTGGCCGGCGGGCGAGACCCTTGCCCGATGCCCTCGTCGAAAGATCACTGGCGACAAAATGCAGCCCAAGTGCCCGGGCGAGACCCTTGCCCGATGCCCGCCGTTCGAAAGATCACCTAAGGCGACAAAATGCGGCCCGGTGCCGCCGCCCGATAGAAGCCGAACATTTTTGGGCGGGGCAATAATGGGTCAAGGGCGGGCGGCCCTTATAATGGGTCAAGCGGGCGGCCCTTACATGCCCAAATGGTGATACCCCCGTCACACCCTATGTGAAAAAAAACAAACATACCTAATAAACAATATTGGAAAATTCAAATGAAATACATAATCCTGTAAGAAAGTAACAAAGAAATCATATTATTACATTATTTACATGTGACCGATTATCAAGCACTGGACAATGGAGAGGCAAAGTTTAGGCAGATCATCGAGCTAGAGGAGAATGGAGAACGAGAGAGGAGAGAACACAGCAAGATCCGAGTTGAGAAAAGGGAAGAGAAGAAGAAATGGGGATATTTTTTTTATTATAAGTTATATATAATTTGTAAAAAATATATAATACCATCTTTAAATATATATATATATATATATAATAATTTTTTATTCTATTAAAAAAATAAAAAATATGATAATTACGGCGGGCCAAATGGGCGGGATACCATGCCCGATGCCCGCCCTACCGTAAAAATGCCCGGCCCATTTTTGTGCCACTGCCCGGTTGAAATTTGCTTTTCTTTAAGTCAATTTAAGGCGATTTTTCAAATGGGCAGGCGGCGGGACAGGCGTACAATAATGCATGATAAACACCCTAAGCAGATCAATTCCCAAACAAAACCAAAAAAATCTAAAAACATGCTAACAAACAAGACAAGAAAATCTAAAACCTCGCCCACCAAATATTTCATGTCCAAAACGAAGCAAAACATATGAAAAATCTTGATTTTTTCTTCTATTTTTTGACCAACAACTATCTATATTTCTTAACAAAACTATATTCCAAGTAAAAAATGAAATCTTGTTTATCAGTAAATATCAGAATTTAAGGCATTGAGCACAAACCTGCTTAACAGAGATGGGGAAGGTGATCTTAGAGGAAACTTGAAGCGTGTTGACGATGCCCTTCGTGATGAGCCTCCAAGTACGGCACACACCGGCGCAAGCCACCACGCTCCGGCGAGCAGGCCAGGAGCTTTCGGATGCTTCGATTCTGGCCAACACCTCTCCGAGAAACTCCTGTGGAATGTTGGCCCAGCAGCTCTCCTTCAGGCCATCGGTGACGACCGGCTCCACCAACCGAGGGACCTCCATCTTTTTTTTGCTCAGGAGAGGGACCTCCATCTTTAGCAGACGAAAAAAGAATAAAGAATAGGAGGGAAATCAGCCCAGCTTAATAGTTGGTAATGTAACTTAATCACAGCGATTTATGGATTTCTGCTGTTTATCCTGAATTTTCTTTAGTTATTATTAATATTAACGAGTTCAGAGATCCGTACAATGCGGGCTAAAAATGTGATCTTCTAAAAGATTTAATTTAATAATTAAATAGTAAAATTAGATTGTCCCAGTTAAAAAGTTAGACTTGTTGTTAAAAATTCAGGAACTATGATATTATATTATATATATATTTGAGGAGATTTTAATTCAAAATATATTTCAGTTATGATATTATCATTTAAAAATAATATAAATAAACACTTTCAAAAACTTAATATATATAAATATGTAAAATATTTAAAATAATATAAACAAACAAATATTTTATTAAATACTTAGAAGCTTATTTGTGAGAGTACTGGGTTGTTATGCATAGGTTGGAAGTTATTTTTTAAGAGTAAAATATATAAAATAAAATATGTAAATAAAAAATATAAGCAAACATTTAAAATAATATAAACAAACAAATATTTTATTAAATACTTAGAAGCTTATTTGTGAGAGTACTGGGTTGTTATGCATAGGTTGGAAGTTATTTTTTAAGAGTAAAATATATAAAATAAAATATGTAAATAAAAAATATAAGCAAACAAATGTTTTATTAAAATACTTAGAATGTGATTAGTGGGACTAGTGGGTTACTATGATCCTAATTATAGGAACACATTTTGGAGTTTGTTTTGATTCTAATTATAAGAGCAAGTTTTAATTTTTGTCAATTTTTTCCTATAATACCTCTATTTATACTTTCTATAATAATTAAAGATAAGAATAATTTAATAATACACCTATATATTTTATAAAGTAATATTTAGTAAATAAAAGTTAAAATATATTTATTCCCGACTTATTCCATCGACAAAGTTCAGCTAGGATCTATATCTATAACCTCGAACACATTTCAACTTTTGGAATTTTTCCAGTTATTTTATGGGAAAATGACAAATAAATACCGTTTGAATTTGTAAAACTCTCATAAGCCTCTTGAATTTGTAAAAGAGTAAGAGGTGATAAAGACTTTTGAGGGTTATGCAAATTCATGCGAAATGACCATTTTGCCCTGCCTTGTCTGTCTCGAGAGAGAGAGAGAGAGAGAGAGAGAGAGAGAGAGAGGTGAACAGATTCATTCTCCTCCGCTCCATTTGTCGTCGTGGATCGCCGTTCGCCATCTTCGTCTTGACCCTCCACCGTCGACGCCACCCCCGCCGCATCGACCGGATGACGGTGAAAAAGAAAAAAACTGAGCCCCTAATTTTTTTTTCAATCGCGATTGGAAGAAGAAGAAGAGAGGGCGTGAAGGAAGAAGAAGGAAGAGGTCCGGCGTGAAGGAAGAAGAGAAGAAAAAAAGAAAAAAAAAATAGTGCACTTTCAGTGCACATTATTCATATGAATTTTGTAAAGTGTAAACCTAAAAAATAAAGTTGTAAATTGCGTTATGAGATTTGTAAATTGCGTTATGACTTTTGTAAATTGTGTTATGAATTTTGTAAAAGTGTCACAAAAGAGACACTCGGAGTGTCTCGATGCTTGAATGAAAAAAAAAAAAAAAGGCACTTTTACAAAATTCATAACGTAATTTACAAATCTCATAACGCAATTTACAACTGTTTTTTTAGGTTTACACTTTTTAACTCGATGTCTGAATGAAAAAAAAGGCACTTTTACAAAATTCATAACGTAATTTACAAATCTCATAACGCAATTTATAACTTTTTTTTTTAGGTTTACACTTTTCAACAAAGGCACTTTTACAAAATTCATAACGTAATTTACAAAAGTCATAACGCAATTTACAACTTTTTTTTTTAGGTTTACACTTTACAAAATTCATATGAGTAATGTGCACTGAAAGTGCACACTCGAAGTGCACATTACTCATAATGCACTTTCAATGCACTCAAAGTGCACTGTTTTTTTTTCTTCTCTTCTTCCTTCACGCCGGGCCTCTTCCTTCTTTTTCCTTCACGCCCTCTCTTCTTCTTCTTCCAATCGCGATCGAAAAAAAATTTAGGGGTTCAATTTTTTTCTTTTTCACCGTCATCCGGTCAGTGCGGCGTCAACGGCGGAGGGTCAAGACGAAGACGAAGGCGGCAAACGACAGTCACGGCGGCAAATAGAGCGGAGGAGAATGAATCCTGTTCACCTCTCTCTCTCTCTCTGACAGACATAGACAGACAAGGCAGGGCAAAATGGTCATTTTGCATGAATTTGCATAACGCTCAAAAGTCTTTGTCACCTCTTAGTCATTTTACAAATTCGGTGGGCTTCTGGGGGTTTTACAAATTCAAACGGTATTTATTTGTCATTTTCCCTTATTTTATTATAAAAACACTAACACTGGATAAAGGATTCGTAAGGGAAAAGATGTGGATAATATTGTTGTTTGGTCTTGGTGTTTTTTAGTGTGCGTGTTTTTTTTGTAAATAACACGTAGGGGTATTTTCAAAAAATAATTATAATTAACTAATTTAACTTCTCTCCTTAATCCCTCCAAATTATGGTAAATGCACCGGAGGACAGAGAACAGAGGAGAGCTAGCGCCGGAGAAGAAAGAAGGTCACCTCTTTATATCTCTGTTTCGAACTAAAACTTGCCTCCTCCTGACCCATCAAGGTCCGATCTACACTTCTGCCACAATTGTGGTTCAAGAGGAGGCTCATCGGCGAGATAGAAGCCCTATTGGAGGAGAAGGTTCTAGGGTTTAGCGAGAGAGAGCGTTTCACTGGAGAGTCGAGAGAAGTTGGTTGATAAATAATAGCCACATGGAAAAATATTGGGAAGGAAATATTAATAGGGGTGATATGGCCATATGAGAAAAATATGATAAAAATTGCTCAAACTTATCGGGAGTATTGTTGAAGAAGGAAGGCTGGAGGCTGATGATAATAGAGCACGAGGAGAATGAGAAGCAGGGGGTGACGGATGCAAAGCATGGTGGTCAGACTTTTATTAGTGGCAGTGGCGGGAGGTTGGTGCAGCTGACGTTCACGGTGGTTAGGTCTTCCTCCGCAGCGGTGGTGGGTGTTAGGTATGACAACATTCGCAGTATTCAGGTCCTCATCGGCAACGACAAGTGTCTTGGGTATGGAGACGTTCATGGTGGCCAAGTGCTTGCTTCGATCGGTGAGAGCCCTCCAGCAGCCACAGGCTTCTCCGATCGGCTGAAGAAGAACGCTAGAGTTTGATGAGAAATGGGGAAGGAAGAGAAAAAAGACTGGGAAAGAGAGAGAGAAAAAGGCATTCATGAATGGGAAAAAAAAAATACTCCCCCTAGGTCCTAATTATAAGACAATATTTGTGAGTTAGTTTTGGTCCTAATTATAGGACAACTTTCTAATTTTTGGTAATTTCTTCCTAAAATACCCTTATTTTATTCTCTCAAGTGTAGTTGGCTTTTGGTGAATGGTGATTATATGTATGTGGGTGTGTAAACTCTTCCAATCATTAAAACTTTTTAATTACTAGATTTTAATTTATTTATCTATCAACTCGTCATTAATTTACCAATATATATATATATATATATATGACACACACACACACACATCTGTGTGTGTGTGTTTATATGTGTGTCCACACACACACTCTCTCTCACATCGGTGAGTTTGTGTGTGTGTGTGTGTGTGTTGTCAATATATATGTGTATGTGTACATATATAAACACATACACATATATATACATATATATATATATATGTGTGTGTGTGTCCATAGGCGGACCCACCTATTAGACAAGGGGGGCAAGTGCCCCCTTGAATTTGGAGATTTTGTTTTTAAAAAAAAGTTTGAATGATTGTCCATCTATAAATTAAGTGTCTATTCTTAATATATCAAGACTGCACTTCATAATCGGATGAGGATGAATGGTTGAATAATTGTTTAGTGCCTTATATTTAAAAAGATGTATTTGATAGCATTGATAATAAGACAATTATGATGAAATTCTAAAAAATAAGGCTTAGAAGGATGATATTGTAATTATTTTTATTGTAATATACTTTTGTTATTAAAATATATGTACTTGACATAGCCAGGTGTGCGACCCGGGTCGGATTCGGATTAGTCAGGGCGAAGCTCTGGATACCGGATGGGCAACAAAAAAAAAAAAGTACTTGAACTTATTAAGTGCTCACCCTTCATTGTAATTTATGTAGTTGCATTTCTAACAGCACTTAGCTTTGCTTTTCTAAATGACAGGTTTGTAAAATAATTACTTCTCTTATTACATCATCAGTATTCACTTGATTTCATGAATTTTTTTCTTTTTTGTTGTTGTTGTAAAACCATGGTTTTAACCTCAAAACCATGATTTTAAAAAAGTTACTCCCTCCAGTCCTAATTATAGGACATATTTAACTAACTTTAGGGAGATTAAGGAGAGGAGTTTTTTTTTCCCCGAGCAAAAAAAAAAAAAAAAAAAACTCCTCTCGCTTAATCTCCCCAAAGTTAGTTAAATATGTCTTATAATTAGGACCGGAGGGAGTAACTTTTTTTAAAATCATGGTTTTGAGGTTAAAACCATGGTTTTACAACAACAACAAAAAAGAAAAAAAAAAGTGATTCTCATAATGATTGAGGTGTTTACCAAACCATGGTTTGAAGCCCAAAAGTAGTTTTTTTATATTTTACCAAACGCAAGAGAAAGAGAAAAGGATATAAGAAGAGCCTAGCTTAATTTAAAGAAAGAAAGATATAAAATTAGGGAAAATCCTATATAAAAACAGTTGAAATAGGATAATTCTATATAAAACTACTAAACTCAACAAATCTTAAATTGAGTCAACGACCCAATGTAAAATATTTAAATGTTAGTTATTTTCTAATAATACCCCTAACCTATGGTCTAAAGAAAAGAGGAAAGGAAAAACTAAATTGGATGTCGCACTAGTTACCATCGTCGCTCTCTCTCGTGTGCCCTCATCACTGTCGCCGCCACCATGAGAAATCGCCACTTTTGCCGTTGTCACCGCTTCACTTTCTTTACTTTAGTAGCACTCTATCTAATTCAACTAAAGAAATTGATCTGTTTCTGCTAATTTTACTGTTGATTTAGGTATATTGGAATTTACTTGCTAGTTTTTCTTTAAAAATCTTTTGGTTCATTGCTTCGAAAAACTATATGTTGGAGGGAGTTGGGAAGGAAGAATTGAGTTATATTGCAATTTAGGATACACTTCTCTATTTCGAATGATATATTTTAGTCATTTCGAATGGCAAACTGCGATAACTCAGCCTAATTGGATATTTTACAGTCATGTGAAGTTGATGATGTTTTACAAAGATAACAACATTTTATGAATATTAATTGAATGGGATTAAGAAATGAAAAATTAACATTAGAACTAACTTACTATATCATTCTTTATCGATTTTATGTCGTTAGGGTCCCTACGTTGTGCCTAAACAATATTATTCTAGCTTTAATTTTGATTTTTTTTTAAAAAAAAATAACTAAGGGATATAGAAGTAATTTGGCCCAAATTCTAAATTTTTAATTGTGTCACATAACCTAATTAATAATTTAAGTTTAGTAAGACAAATTAGAATTTGGGTAATTCAACAATCTTTATATGAGATTCTCCCATAAAATTATCCTAAAACACCAAATATACTAATTTTTTTGAGAAAATTGGGGGGAAAAGGTCTTTTTCTTAAAATTTAATTGATGAAAATAACCTAATAAATTTTTGTACACATAGAGGATTTCATGCTCTACAAATTTTGCACATAGTGCTAGTATTTAAGCATTTTCGTATTTTCAATTTTTTATATAATACATTAACTATTTTCATTTTTATTATTTTAATTCAATATAACTATTATATAAATCTGTATTTAATAAAATTTCTGTTTTTTTTTCAATTATTTTACAACTAAACTTTGCTTCTTCATTAATCATTTAGATAAGTTTTAGCGCCTTTTGAATTAGCAAGATCGAAGCTATTTTTCCAATATGACTTACGATTATACAAGATAAGTTTATGAAAAGAGTTTACCCACGAATGGTTTTTTTTTTTTTTTCAACACCAACTTAAACAGATTATTAAACTAACATTGTTATAAAAATCAATCTAAACATAAATTACATTTCAACTTTTATTCTGATTTATGTCTGTAAAAATTAAAAATGAAATAAAAGCTACTTTTTCCATCCTACATACGTCATTAAAAACTATCACTCCCTCCGGTCCTAAATATAAGACAGAGTTGACTTTTTTTTTTTAAGATATTAAGATATTTATTATTTTTCTTTAAACTATTTTTCTTAACTTATAAATTAATGTATAATTTAAAAATGAGTCAACTATATTTTATTTTTAAAACCCATTAAAAAGTTTGATAACTTTTCTACTTTCTCGTCTTGACCATGAAGATATCATAAATTCGTAATGAAGAAAGTGAGTTGAGGAGAGAAAGGACCATATCCACATCAGCACAGACGATTCAGAATCAGTGAGGCCCCACAAGGATCAATATTTTCCTGGAAAATTAATAAATACTTCAAAGACTTCAGCATAAATACCGAGACATGGTTCCTCAAACTTAAGCATTTTCAACTGTAAATAAGCTAAGGAGTCTTTTTGGATTATAAGAGGTAACATGCAACATCAAACTCATCATCTACCATAAGGCAATGGACTAAAAACAAGCGATTAATGGGTATATAAGAACCATAATATATGCCACATGAATATTCATAAAATTCTTCTTCAAAAAAGTAGTACTCTCTCCCATCGTTAATATAAGACATATTTACTTAATTTAATTTGATTAAAGAAGTTAGTTAATTCAATTAGGGAAGATGGTCTTATTTGCCACGGAAGTTTTCACTTAGGAGCATTGGGTGGACATAAGTTTTTTTTTGGATCAAAATTGCTACAAAAGTTCACAAAACGTAGCAATTTTGTCCCTCCGTTAATTTTAACGGTTAAGTTTAACTGAGTGCACACGTGGCAAGCTACCTCATCACACGTGGCATGCCACCGTATCAATCAAATAAGAGTTAAGTATCATTTTTACCCCAGAAGTTTTCGCTGAGGAGCAATTTTGCCCCGGAAGTTTACAAAATGTAGCAATTTTTCCCTTCTGTCCCCCAATATTAAATTTGACTATTAAATCAATCAAAAAACACACATGTCATGCCTTGAAAAGGTCAAACTTGGAGTCAGAGAAGGAGATCCTTGAGATGTTGATCTCAAGGCGGCTAGAATTTGTGAAGCCAAACTGGTTAAAGGGACTGAAAAGTCTGTCGCAAAACCTAAAGGAAGCATCACTTATAATCTAAGCAAATAAACGCAAAATGAGAAATGAATTGTCCCAAAAATTGGTTCAGTAAGACAAATCAATAGTGATAGTATTTACCTTTAGATAGATTGATTTAGGCCACCCACCCTGTCCCACAAGATAAATCTCTAGCGATTTTAAGTGATGGTTACTGAACCAATTTTTCGGACAATTCATTATTGATTTGTCTAGATCAAACCAATATTTGGAACAAATCAATAATGAATTGTCCCAAAAATTGGTTCAGTAACCATCACTTAAAATGGCTGGAATTTTTAGGAGTAGTATAGATTTACCTTGTGGGACAGGGTGGGTGGCCTAGATCAACCTATACAAAGGTAAATACTATCACTATTGATTTGTCTTACTGAACCAATTTTTGGGACAATTCATTTATCGTTTTGTGTTTCATTTGCTTAGATAATAAGTGATGCTTCTTTTGGATTTTGCGACAGACCTTTCAGTTTCTTTGACCAGTTTGGCTTCACAAATTCCTGTTGTCTTCAGCTCAACGTCTCAAGGATCTCCCTCTCTTGCTCCAAGTTCGATCTTTTCAAGGCATGATATGTGTTCTTTGACGGATTTAATAGTCAAATTTAATATTGGGGGATAAAAGGGCGAAATTGCTACGTTTTGTAAACTTCATGGGCAAAATTGTTCCTCAGTGAAAACTTCCGGGACAAAAATGATATTTAACTCTTATTTGATTGATGAGGTGGCATGCCATGTGTGCACTCAGTTAAACTTAACAGTCAAAATTAATATAGGAGCAAAATTGCTACGTTTTGTGAACTTCCGTGGAAATTTTGATCTAAAAAACACTTCCGTCCACCCAGTGTTCCTGAGGGAAAACTTCTGTAGCAAATAAGACCCTTATCCCATTTAATTAATATTACACATAAAATGTCATAGTCAACTTCTTTAATTCCATTATTCCTTATCTTCATTGATTATTGTTAAGAGAGCATCAACATAGATAAATTAGGGAGCATTGACAATTATGAAAAATATATTTTATATTTAGGCATAAAATAAATTCTTCATCCTATATTAAGGACGGGAAGGAGTATTTATTATTTTAACACCACTAAATATTATCTATAAATGCTATTGTTGTTACTTTTTATTGGACAACTATTTTTTGAAGAAAAATAAAAAAAGGTTCCAAGATATATATATATATATAGACCATGTATCTTGTTAAATTGTTGAAATATGATAAATTTACATTTAATTTGATGCTCAATTTTTAGTCCCAAACTAATAAATTAAGGGTTCCAATATTAGCCAAATGATTAAGATAAAAATGGTCCCCCCCTAATAATTTGAAAGAAGCATCGGAACTCATAAAATCTAAGGTTTAAATTAGTCATGTTATATTGTCATTTTTAAAACTTTTTTCTCCCCACGCACACGTGTGGGAGTCGTTCTCTCCGCCAGGCGTGAGAGTGGGTCAGTGGGTGGTAAGGAGGTTAGGTTATGGAGGGCGGACGGTGATTAAGAGCGGCGGTAGCGGATTGCTATTGTCAGTCGACGGTGATACAAAGGTAGATGGTGAAGCTGAGTTAGTCTAACTCCCATGGAGGCGGTTTAGATCTCGACACCATTAGTGTGGAAGGAGGTAGAATCGGCGAGGATTATGGTTGGGAAGATACTGGCGAGCAAAGCCTATACTAGATCGACAATCGAACTAATTTTAAGCAAAGCGTGGCATCTACAATCAGGATTTAAAGTGACCGAAATTACAAAACCACTTTTTTGTTTAAATTTCGAGACGATGAGGATTATGTTAGAGTTCTTCGAGGTCGGCCGTGGTCCATCAATGGTTGCTTATTAAACCTTCTGGAACGATCAAGATACAAATTGTATAACGAATTGGATTTTAGTCGATGTCCGATTTGGATTCAGATGCATAATGTGCCACTGGAAGCTTTGTGTCTAGAGAATGCCATTATGATTGGGGGACATGTTGGAGAGGTGTTGATGGCTGAAGATTCAAGTTTCAACGACAGGTATCTTTGAAACTTCTTGCGTGCTAGAGTTGTATTGGATCTAAGGAAGCCATTAGGAAGTGGTTTTTGGCTTTCTAGACCGGATGGCAGGAGGATCTAGATAATTGTTAAATATGAGAAGCTACAAACATTGTTCTATAACTGTGGGAAGGTTGGCCATGACAATAAAGCTTGCCAATCTGTGAAGTTGACATCAATTCCCAATGTGAATGAGCTGCGATATGGTGCCTGGACTATGACTACTGTGTGTCGGAGTTGGGAGGAGACATTATCTGTTATAATAATGAGGAAGCCGAGGCAAGATATGTCGGTAGAAAGAAGGAAGAGATACTGAAGAAGAAGAAGGAGGAGGATCGGCTGAGTGCGGATCGAACATCAGTGGTAGACAAGAATGAGTTGTTTACTATTAATATTCTTAGCTTGGAGTCTAGGGGTCCAGTCAGGGTCCAGGAAGAGGTACGGAGGATGGAAAGGAAGATTGGAGTGGGAGTACCTAAGCCAAAAGGCCAGGAGTTGGGCACAAAAGGCTGTGTTAATGGCTTGATGGACTCTAAGGTAAAGCAAGGAAGTGAGATTGGGTGGCGCTAAGGTGGATTGTAGGTCAACTAGCAGTCCGGAGCTGATAGCAGGGCTAGAACCTAAATCACTGAATAAGCTGGGGACTACAAATTCCTTGGAGAAATCTGATCAACAATCGATGAATAATATAGATGACTCCTTGGCCATGGTTTTATATAATGGGAATGAGGTCAAGGAGGTGATAAAAGGGTTACAGAGCCTTGGTTTAAAGAGGAAAATGGTAGAGGATTGGGAAGATGGTAGCACAAATAGAAAGAAAGCTTGTCGGAAGTAGGGGTGGAAATAGGCCAAGCCCCTATCGGGTGGCCTACAAACCGACCCGTTTGTTAAAAAGGCCAGGCCAAGGCCTATTTAAAGACCTTTATGTGTAAATAGGCCGTGCCTATTTTGTTAAGGCTTGACTCGTAAGCCTTCGGCCTGGCCTCGTTTATACATTAAATAAATAAATATACCATATAATAACAAAATATTTATTTTTTTAATTCTTATATTTATATAGATTTTAATAGGCTCAAAGTGCATGAAGCCTACTTATGGCCTTCAAGGGCTGTAATAGGAGGCCTAAGTAGGCCTTTAAAAAGGCTTCAAGCCTGACCAGGCCTTACAAAGGCTCAGGCCTAAGCCTAAAAAAAAGTCTGCATTCAGACTTAGGCCCAGGCTCAGGACTTTTAACCCCATTACAGGCTCAGGCCTTTTTAGCCAAAGCCTGGCCTGGCCTGGCCTATTTGCATCCCTAGTTGGAAGGGAGGCAGTCCTCTAGCTGATATCTCAAACTTTGCAAGGAATCTGAAAAAGGTTAAGGCGAAAATACGCCGAAGTGACAAGAGGAAAAAGATGATGGTGTTGGAGACTTGCCTTGGAGTGAATGAGACAGATGATGGGCTTATGGAGGATGCATCTGAATATGAGTTTGTGTTTAGAGCAGGGGGTGTTGAAAGGAAGGTGGTGGAAGTTGAAGGTAGTAGTGGCTGGCCATTAACATCCACAAGGCCATCATGAAGATCCTATCTAGAACTGTCAAGGCTTAGGAAGAGCCTTGACAGTGAGAAGCTTGAAGGATTTGGTAAGGAAAAATAATCCTTCAATAATCTTCCTAATGGAGACTAAAATCAACTTGATGAGAATTAAAAAAATCGGAGGTAGGTGTGGGTTTAGTAAAGATCTGTATGTAGAACCAGAAGGTTTAGCTGGAGGGCTGACCTTGTGGTGGGGAGATAGTATCTCAATGACTATTTTGTATAAATCAAAGAACGTTATTCATGTGGTGCTAGAGTTAGCAAGTCTGAAGGTGCCTATATTTATTTCCTTAGTATATAGACCACCCAATGAGGGCGAAAGAAGACAAGTCTGGGATACTCTACGGAAGTTGGTTGTTGGAATTCAGGACTCGTGATTGTTGGTAGGGGACTTCAATGATTTACTAGCTCAAGCGGAGAAGGAGGGGGGAATCCTAGATCACTAAGGAAAATTCTCAATTTCCAAAGGCTACTTTCGGATTGTCAAGTTTTGGATCTTGAATTTAAAGGATCTAGTTTCACTTGGTGCAATAAAAGAATAGGGGCAACGGTAAGGGAGAGGATAGACCGAGCTCTTGGAAATGTGGAGTTTAGGGAGGAGTTTGAGCATGCAATGGTATTTCATGTTGAGCCCATCGGTTCAGATCACCGTGTGTTGGTAATTGATTGTTGTTATAGTGATTTTAAAACTCCTAAACCATTTTGGTTTCAAGTTGTTTAGCTACACATGTCGACTTCCTAAGAGTAGTGAAGAAAGGGTGGGTGGATGTTGAGGGAATAGTTGATAACAATGTGCAGGATCTGATTAGGAGGCTGGAGGCTTGTAAGGTGAAGTTGTTGTGGTGGAGTAAGGAGGCTTTTCCTAATTTTAGGAAGCTTATTATGCACTTGAAAGAGGAAATTGAGCGCTGTAATGCAGGCACCTTAATGACGCAATCAGTAGCACAGGCTGAGGACTTAACTAGGTAGCTAGAGGATGCATGGGCTCAAGAAGAGTTGTATTGGTGGCAAAAATCAAGAGTCTTGTGGCTTAAATGTGGTGATAAAAACACCAAGTTTTTCCATAATAGTGTGATTCAGAGGAGATAGTGGAATAAGATACTGAGACTAAAGGATGAGAGGGGGAGCTGGTTGGAGGAAAGAGAGGAGATCAATAATGCTTTCAATGCCTTTTATCAGAAATTATTTTTTTCAGTTGGCCCTCGTGTAATATCCTAAATTTTGGACCTTGAGGATTGAGAATAAGCCTAAGTTAGGCAGACTACCAAGCCCGGTTCGGAAGTGTGATATTTCCTGATGATGAGGATCCTCTCGTGTTTTAGAGGAAAATAGGAGAAGCAAGGGCAAAATGGTCAATTCCTTGTCCTTTTAATGCTGAATTTTTTCCCCCATGAGAAAGAAGATAAAACCAGGTGATTTAAGTCATACTCAAGCCCAAACTTGAAATGTGGGTCCCACAGGCGATTGACGAGCAGAAACGGGACTGAGAGGGATCAAATGGGGTTCCGATGGACCGAGTAGGTCAAGTGTGGGGCCACTCCAGGAAGTTTGAAGAGTAATGTCTATTGAAAAGGAAAAGTCTAGAAAAGATAAAGAAAAGTGCAAAAGGAACCACTCGATGGCCATGGACCACACACTGGTCCTAGAGAGCTGAACTGGACCTAAAAGTGAGGAAAAAGGAATTAAATGTCGAGACCCAATGTGTGGAGCCTCTTAGGCGTCACACACTCCCTTTAATCATTGAAAATATTTACCCGAAGCAAAAGGAAGAAAAGTCGGTCGAAAGTCAAACAAATGGGACCCACATTTGGAGAACAGGGGCAAAATAGGGATAAATAGGTAAAATTTGGTTTGGGCATGTGTGTGGGCCCAAAGTGGCGTCCCATGAGTCAAAAAGGGCAGACAAAAAGGTGGGGACAAGTTGGTAATTATTACAAAGTTTTGGGCCAAAATCGTAATTTTCGAAAGTTTCGGGCCAAATGCGTAATTTGCCCCAAAAGCAGGAAAATATCTAGATATTTTCAAGTAAATTTCGACACATGGAAGCTTCTGGAATCCCCTGGAATTTTCTAGAAAAACTTGGAGGTTAAGTCAAAAATTACATATCCAAATTACCCCCTATCAGCCAGAAACTTACGCCAGTTAATTCTAGTTCAACCGGATCAAATTCACCTTTATTAAAAAGGTGTTTTAACCTCATTTTTCACCACTAGCCATGAAATTTCCATAGAATTCAAGAGAAACCCATCAGCCACCATAGCTAGGGATCCAAGCTCAAGCTCCCAAGTTCATTCACCGGTCTTTTGATTTCAGGTAACCTCGACAACTTCTTCTCTTGAGTTCTTATTAAAGGAAAATTCGTGCAAATGATAGAAGCATGGTTTTGGGGTTGGATTTTTGCATTTTTAAGGTCTTAAAAGGCTCTGGAATGAATTTTTGTATAGGGTATAGCCATGGTTAAAGTTTCCGAAGCCAAAAACACCGAAAACCCCGTGAGAGGGCTTGCTGCCAGCTTCAGTGAATCTGGGCAGCGACCCTTCTAACGAGTTTTTAAGGGAGTAAATAAACTCGGTTTAAGCTTAATTTTATATTCAGAAACTAGACATCTGGGGCATGAGTTTACATATATAATATGATGGATTTGGATAATATTTACTAGGTTAAATAAATGGTTGAAAACGAGGCTAGGACAGTGACGTGAATCTGGATCAGAGGAGATAAAACAAGAAACACGCCAAAATAATTGTATTTTCATGGTCTAAGTATATTTTTTCTGTAAAATAGACTTACTAACGGTTCGAATGGCATTGGTTTCACATCAATATGATTTTTTTGGAATTTATGAAAAATCCCTGAAGTTGGGACAAAAACAGTGAATTTCTGAAAATGACATGTGGGCTCGGTTTTAGCAAAAAATAATGTAAGGGCATTTTTGTAAATACTAAAAAAGGTGTATTTTAATGTTTTAGGTCAAAGGGGTACTTTAGAAAGGACACAAAACAAAGAGGTAGTAAAACGGTATCCACCACACCAGGTAGTAACCTCTTTACTCCGGCACTCTTATGTGTTTGATGTATGTACTTGCTTGCCATATGTGTGTTTTTGTATTGTTTGCCAAATATGCATACAGATCATGTTTGTGATGTGTCCCTAGCGCGAGGGTGCCTGCCGGGGTCAACCTACATGGTGACTCAACGGAGACGGCCGATGATTCCGTAATTCCGGGTCTCGCTTTGGTAAGGCGACCCAACGGTGCGAAGATGTGTTGTTGTGTGTATGTCTGTTTGCATAATGTGGCATGTTTATCCATGTTTACATATTCATGTGGTTGCATGCATACGCATATCACATATAGTGCATGAGTATTGATGGTTACTCTGGGGGCCATTATTGGCCCTCAGGAGCTTGTGGTGACACAGGAGATCGTGCCTGATTGATAAAGGCCTTTTTGCAAAGGTAGTGATGACCGGGCAGATGAAGGATAGGGGATGCCCTATCATATTTTGTATTTTATATTTTGGATGACTATACTTATTATCTAGATACTTACTGTCGGATGACTGTAACCTAACCCTCCGGGGACTTTACTTTTTTGTTGATTTTTACTTTTTACCAGTACGCAGTTTTTTCAAACCGGTCCTGTGCTCTGCTACGCGTACTCTGAATTATCATTAAATGGACTATTAGAAAGGGAAAGGTAATTTCTAAAAAGGAATTCCCTCAACCCGCCACCCGAAAGGGCGAGGCCGGTAGAGGTGTAACACCTCGACCTATGGAGCAAGCCTTGGGGTATGTCAATAAGGTGGTGATAGACGCAGATAACAGCAACCTAATGAAGCCTATTACCAATTTGGAGATAGAGGAGGCGATATTTCACATCGATGCCAACAAGGCCCGGACTGATGGGTACTCGGCATTATTTTATCAAGAGGTATGGAAAGAAATTGGTAATGAAGTGTGTGGTATAGTGAGAGATTTCTTTGAAGGTAGGACGAAGTTAGCTCTAATTAACTCTACTAGCATTGTATTGATACTTAAAGTAGAGAAGCCGGAAGGTGTGCATCAGTTTAGACCCTTAGGTCTATGTAACGTATCATACAAAATTATTGCTAAGATCCTGACCAATAGGCTGAAAGGAGTAATGGCCAGAATAATTTCCCCACATCAAAGGGCCTTCATTGGTGGAACAATGATACAGGATAACCTACTTATTACTCATGAGGCATTTCACTACCTAAAGAATAAGAAGAAGGGAGGAAAATAGGAGATGGCAATGAAAATTGATATGAACAAGGCTTATGACCATGTAGAGTGGGACTTTTTGGAGGCGGTTATGCTAAGAATGGGATTTTGTAGATCATGTCTTGCATCACTACTGTTGCTTTTACTCTCCAAGTGAGTGGCTGTAATGTGAGTGATTTCAAGCCTGGAAGGGGTGTGAGGCAGGGGGATCCACTGTCCCCTTATATGTTTGTGATTGCCTCTGAGGTTTTATCGCTCATGATACAAAAACATGTGGAGAGGAAGGACTTGAAAGGAGTAAAGCTGGCTTGCAATGCGCCAACATTATCTCACTGCTTTTTTACAGACGATGCAATTCTGTTTACCAAGGTGGAGGAAGTGAATTGTAAAATTTTGTAGAAAATCCTGGATGTATACTGTTCAACGTCTGGCCAACTAATTAATTTTGACAAGTCCAGCCTATTCTTCTCTTCTAATACTCCTCCAGATGTGCGAGAGGTGGTGTCAACTTGTGTGGGGATTAAACATTCAGACCAAGCTGGCAAGTACCTCGGGTTGCCAATGTTATGGGGAAGATCTAAGGCATCGGCGTTGGCATTTGTTCGTGAGAGGATCAGGCAGAAGTTACTGGGGTGGAAACAGAACCTACTTACCTTCTCTGGTACGGAGGTGTTGATTAAGGCAGTAGCGAACGCGATACCAACATACCCGATGGCCTGCTTTCTATTTCCAAAGAAAGCTTGTGTTAAGATTGACAGCCTGATATCTAATTTTTGGTGGGGACAGCAAGGGGGAAAAAGGGCTGTTCACTGGAGGAATTGGAGACACATGACGTTGAAAAATACTGAGGAAGGAATGGGTTTTAGAGACCTCCTTGACTTCAATAGAGCCCTACTTGCGAAGACATCCTGGAGATTGCTGAGTAGACCAAATGATCTATGGTGTAAGATTATTAAGGGAATTTATTTTCCTAAGGAAAGCTTCTTGCGCGTGAAAAAGGGGTGTTATGCATCATGGGGTTGGTCTAGTCTATTAGAGGGTCGTGACCTACTATTGAAGGAGTCTTGCTGGAGTGTGAGTAATGGTAGGCACATAGTTGTCTGGAAGGACCAATGGGTCTGTGACTTACCTGGATTCAAGCTTCAAAATCTTGCCCCATCAGATGTAGATGATAAGCTCTTATTGCTGATCTTATTTCCAATGGCTGCTGGAATCTTGATTGGATTGAAGTAAGAATTAGCAGGGAAGCAAAAGAAGTGATTATGAAGATTCCTATACCTCGATTTGATCGAAGATCGTGTTGTCTAGCTAGCAAGGAGCGACGGCTGTTATATTGTAAAATCAGGGTATGCATGGCTCAGGGAGAATGGAGTGAAAGTCAAGATTAGAGATCCAGGTACATCCTATTCTGTACCTAAACTCTTGTGGAAATATATTTGGAAATTATTGGTTCCCCTAAAGATTCAACAATATTTATGGAGGATCGGGCTGGGGGCTATTGCCACTAAGGAAGCATTATTTAAACGTAAATGTAGTGAGAGTCCATTGTGTCCTATTTGTTTGACTGAGGCTGAAACTCTGGAACATCTATTTTTTCTTTATCCCTGGACAAAGTTGTGTTGGTTTGGATGCCCATTGGAGATTAAATTTAGCAGGTGGGGTATGAAGAGATGTGAGGACTAGATGTATGAGGTGTTGGTGGGGGATGGTTTAATGGGGGAATATGGAAAATCATTATTTGCCACCATTTGCTGGTGGATTTGGAGGAAGAGATGTGAATGGGTGTTCAATGGAGTTAAACCTGATGCAAATGATGTAGTGAAGTGGGTGAACTTGCAGGTAGAGGAGTACTGGAGTTCCAGGAAGCTGAAAGGGGGAGATCTGAAGCAAGTTTTTATACCTGATCTGACTTGTCATAAGCATTGGGTAGCTCCACCAGCAAGAACAATTAAGGTGAACTCTGATGGAGCATATCGGACGTCGATTGGTAGTGCAGGAATTGGAGCAATGTATAGAGATTCTTTTGGAAATTTTGTGGGTGGTTTAGGGAAATGTGTTGGAGCTAATTCTCCATTTATGGCTGAGTGTACAACACTGTTGGAAGTAATACGGTACAAAGGTAAGCTTCCTGATTCATATACTATATATGAAATTGATTGTGAAGTCCTGTATAAAATGTTGTTGAACAAATCTGATGTTGGTTGTGAGTGGAACTGTCAAGATTTGGTAAAGGAGATACTTGGAGCACTAGAAGTAGGGAGTGGATTTTTGGTTTCTCTTGTTTCTAGGGGAGGCAATGAAGCCGCAGATTTTTTGGCAGTGGATGTGGCAAGGGGGATGCACTAGTATGATTGGTTGGTTTCACCATCATCCTCCTTATGCAACATTTTGGTACATGATTCTGTGCTAGCCAGGGACTTCTGTGATAAACCGACTGGTGAAATTGATAGGGAAGGTATAGGCTAGTAGAGGATATTTGGTTAGTGGTATAGATAGTGGTTTATAGTTCTTTTATTTCTTTAAGTTTTGGTGAAGTGTGTGTTAGGATGTAATGATAGATTTTTCTCCGTGTTTGTTTGGCTTCGACTATTGGTGTTTGTAATTCTTGTTTGGTTATTAATACAACAAGACTTTCTCCCTGTGCGATGCACGGATATATTAATTCTCAACATTGATTAAAATGTAAAACACATGGTTCTACTTGATAACAAAACTAATTAGTAGAAAACTTAACCTCATTTAAAATCAAGATTCTGGAAAACTTCTCTGTACACAACATTTGTTGTCATGCTACTGCATTTTTGGGATTCATCCAGTATTCGTACCCTCAAACCTTTGAAGCTCTTGACCCTGGATAATGCAACATATAATTGACCATGTGAAAATACTGGACTTGGTAGGTAGAGTCCAACATGTGACATCGATTGACCTTGGCTTTTGTTTATTGTCATTGCAAATGATATTATGACTGGGAATTGCCTCCTTGTCATTTTGAAAGGCAATTTAGATTCAAGGGTTCATATCCATTCTCGTATCAAAATATCTTCACCGCTTATCCCATTCAAAGCCTTTGCCCTAATGACATTCTTGCCAAGTTGTGTCACTTGTAGTCTTGTACCATTGCACAAACCAGATGCTTGATCAATATTTCTTATTAACATAACTGGAACACCTACTTTCAAAACCAACTTATGATGAGGAATCCCTGAGCATTTTATTGTATTGAGATATTCTGTATCGTACAAATCCTCTAAACTTTCATTTGCCTGGTCTGTACGACTTATAGAGTCTGCACTGAAATACTCTACTGCATCACTAAGCAACAAAGAACAGATGTATTCATTCAAAGCATCTACATGTTCGGTTAGAGGAGTTAGAATGGTCCTGTTATTGAGGTAATCTACATCAACAACATTTTCTACTAAATTTGGGTAAGTAGAATTAACAATGGACTTAATTGGATCACAATCATCATTTAACAACAACTCATTGGGTATTGAGATGTCTGCAATACCATCACGGGTAATCCAATTTCTCCATCTCCTACTTGTAGCAACCATTACGCAAATGTTTTGATTTTTTCTTGTTCAATTGGATCGGTTGAAGATCTAAGCCGCATATTCTTCGTTAGGCGAAGCAACTTGCATTCCTTCCAAAGATGAGAATTGTTGATTGCTGCATCTACAATTTCAGCACGGCCACTCTTAGGTATGACCGGTAAAATTTGCCTGAAATCACCACCCATTTCCCCCCAAAAATTGAAGAACTCTTCATTAAGTCCCTCAACGTTCGATCAAAAGCCTCAACACAATGTCTCTTAAACATTGGTGCTTCATCCCAAATAATCAAGTCGCTAGCTTGGATCAACTTTGCAGTTGGTGAATTATGGGTAATTGCACATATGGAATCTTCATTAATATCAATAGGTATACAAAATCTAGAATGTGCAGTTCTACCTGATGGTAGTAGAGTTGCTGCTATTCCACTGGAAGCTACATTAAGGATGATTCCACCATTTCCCCTTACGGTAGCCGTCAATGCCTTCCATATAAAGGTTTTACCTATACCACCAAAACCATGTAGGAAAAAAAACCCCCCATTTGTGAAGAAATTGTTCTCATTATTTCAGCAAATACTTGCTTTTGTTCCTCAGTCATTAATCCCTGCATTTTTTTAGGCTACAATTTCTTCTTCTTTATTGTAATTTAACTCTTGCAAGATTAACTGGGATGAGGTATCAATTATGTTTTCTTTATCTGGTCTAGGCATTGATGGATAGTCACGTAGGCTTTTGCTATTTCGTAGCAACATCTCGTTTAATTTGATATAGACTGTAGCCTCCTTATGCGCATTTGTTACCTGCAAATCTTTATTATAAAAGTAAAATAATATCAATAATTCTGTAACTATTGACATGTATGGAATTTAACTTAATCTATGGAATAGTATAAGTTTAATAGGATAAGTATTTTGAAATCATTTCATACCTATACTCTTTGGATCGACAAAACTAACATGTAAAAGATCCTCGCAAATGATATCTTTGGTCTGATCCCAAACAATAATAGGTTGAGATAATGAGTAACTTAATAGCATGCTTGTGAAAAATTGACGTAGGTAATTGCCAGATGCCCACAAAGATGCTTCTTTAATTGCATCAATGAATTCATTGTCATCATCTAATAAACCAAGCGCAAAACACGCTTCTCTGAATGATGAGTAAACTACATTGTTGACAGTCATTATATCCGTATAATTCTTTAGTCCACGAACTTTTGTCAACATTAAACGAAGGTAATATAATTCTCCCTGAGCTGGTGTACAATGACCTAACCTTCCAACAGAAAACCCACGTTGACGATGTCTCCACATCCTTTTTTCCCTAAGAAATGTAAAATAGTTAGGGAATTGTGAGTAAGTAAGTGTTCTCGCAAATGAATCATCTTTGTTTTTTTCCATCCAAGCAAGAATCATAGACTCTTTAACCCTTGGATTGTCAACCAAGGATGACATTCTATCAGATTGAGTGAAATAAACAGATTGTTGTTGAGGGAGGTGAAAACTTAACCTCTCAATAGGTGGTTGTCTATGATGAATGTCAAATCCAAATATTCTCCATGAAGCCTCACATGAGAAAATGTACCTACAATTAAGGTAGTGAGCAATTTCGTCAAACCCTTGATGCGAACCTAGACCGCCATTAGCATCATATATACCTGCAATAACACGGTCATGCCCTTTACTAATGTATTTGAATAGGTATTTGATGGCACGAGATTGGTTTGTCTTCTCAACATTCAAATGGCCATGAAATAATTTCAACAACCTATGATTGTATGGCACAACAAATCGGTTGTCTAGCTCAACACCCTTCCTTATCACAGTACGGTTATCATTCCTTCGACGATATGTAGGATAACCATTTTCATCCAACATTGTAACTTCATTATATCTTCTAGGAAAATACTTAGAGCATTTACCATCTTTCATGCAAGGTGCACTTCTTGAAGATCTACCACATGGACCATGGATCATGTAGCTTCCGACTAATTCATATAATTCTGGGTCAGAATATCTATTTGGAATCTCTGCAGATATTATCTTGTCAACATCAAATGGTGTACGAATCTTGTCCGATTCAGACAACCACAATATAATATGTGCATGTGGTAACCCTCTTTTTTGGAACTCAACTGTGAACACCTTTGTACAAATAAACGTCAACATTTATTAATGATAGAAAAATATGCTAATGCAAAGTAGCATACAAAATTTCAATACGTTTAGGTACCTACAAACTTTGGATATAATTTTTTTTTTAAAAAGGATTTTTGAATTAATAAAATCAATATATTAACCAATTATGGTGTATATTTAAAAACAATTATAAAAGAAAAAAAAGTTCTATCGTTTGCACCAAAGTACATGAAAATACCTTGATTGAGTAAAATCCGAATAAGTTGCTAATTCTAAAGTTTAGACTTCCCTCACATTTATTTATAGTAAGGAATTACATCTTTTCAAAAAAAGTTTTTTAAAAAAACTTACAATGTTTTCATTAGAAGAGCGCTTTGCAACCAATGTTAACAAACACCTTATATATAATTACAAAAATTCACCGGCATTTTTTAAAATGTAGCAGCATTTATTTCAAAAGACACTTTATTACCGCAAAAAAATCAGCCCATTTTAAAATTACATATTATCTAAGATTAAATCATAAAAGCAATATCTTATATTATTAAAAACTGACTGCTTTCGGATTGCTCCAAAATCTTCTCATCCTTGATTATGTGCATCAATTTTTGAAGTTTGATATAGAAAATGCTGCTTAACACCTCTGGTCTGTCACAAGGTTTCAATCCATCCTCATTACAGTGACGAATAATCTCAGGCCACATTGGATTGCGTGTAAATGTTAAAAAAAATATCTGGATATGCAGCCCATGCACATATTGCCATAGCATCTTGGTAGTTTTGAATCATATATCTAGCGCCACCAGTAAAAGAAGATGGTAGAATGACTCGTCGTCCTGTTGATGAAGGATCCATTTCTCCTCTTGTAATTGCATCTGAAATGCCACTGTAAAGATCAACCCTTAATTCTTTTTGATGGTTTCTAATGTAGTTCAACCTATCACTTTCAACCATAGAATATCCATCTACAATAAATTGTTGCAGTAATTTTTTCCCATGCAAAATGACTGACTGTTCCAAACTTCTTTTCACGAGTCGAAAAGCCAAGAATTCTCGCGGTGTAAGCTTCGTTTTCTTTTTAGTCTTCAATAATGATTCTTGACCATGTTCCATTAAGGAGTCATATCCATTAACTCTATAATGAAAAAATAAGGGATATTGAAGTGGGAGATATGCCATGTGCAACTCATCAATCCTTTGTAATGCTCCACACTGTCGTTTTACAATTATGTCTCTTTTGGTGTATGAGTTGTCAAAATCACCCACAATAAGAGTAGCAAGTTCTGAAGCTGTAGGCAAATTATACTGTTTGTCAAGACCACTTGAGATGCCATTCCTGATTAGCCTAATCTTAACATCAGGGCAAACATCGCGCTTTATAATTTTTGTAGCAGATCTATACTATTTCACAATAGAGTTATGCTTGTCAAGACATCCTTTTATCAATTGCACGACAACTGGATCCAAATTTTCAGCAACACCATGACGGCTGTAATGTCAAAAACCAATGGGATGCTTAAATTTTACATTGCTTCATATTGAACAAATAAATGTGAAAAGATGGAAATATTTATGTTGCAAATCTGACCTCACAGCAGAGATACGATTAGAGATTTCATTGTCAGTGTCGTATATGTACAATTGAGCATAAAACGGTGGGTTTCCCTCTGGCGGCAATAAACTCCCTATCAAATGATGATTTTGGCCTGAAAGTACAAATGAGTAAAGACCTCCACCTTTTGAGTTAATTGAATGATCAATTTTGCTACCCATTGAAGTAAAACTAAACATATTGTTGTATAAACGTATATTTGCCAAAAAATTCTTCGAAATAGGTAATTGTTTATTGAAAAACAAATCATGAAGCTCTTTAGGTGGATCTTGTAGCAAAGGCACAGTAATCTTTCCATGCCCACAACATATGCTGAATTGTGGGTTTTCAGACTTCTTCAATCGTTTCAACCTTTCTGGATACCACATATTGGCTCCACAAAATTGACACACATAAATGGCATCACCATCATCTAAATAGCTTGAAACAAATGCATGAGGCGTAATGTTGTCAATATCTTCATGTAGAAGTCCTTGTTGATCTTGTTGAAAAGTATGCCCTACTAAATGTTATACATTTTAGTTATTTGGAACAGGAATTAAATTAAGAAATAAGATTTAAAAACAGATGACAATAACTCATATGTTGTAATCCTTACTTACCATCATTTGTCAATTCACTTATCCGTTTCAATAAGTTTGTTACAACTTTATTAACAACTTTGGTGTTTCTCCTTGAACGGCTTTTCTGGATTAAATGATGTGAGTTCAGCTGAATCGAAGGTGTCCCGTGCATGGTGTTGTCATCCGTAAATGCATTTACTCTGCTTCCAATTGAGGTACAGTCACTTCGAATGTTGCCGATATCTGTTAAAACGGATCTGCTGCCCAAAGTTGAACTTGAAGGAATAATTTCAGGCTCGTGTGTTGTACTTTCATCTTGTGAAGGTTGTTGGAAACCTTTAAACCTTGAATTTATTACTTGTTGTCTGACATTTTCGAATGAACTGTAACTTCCAGGTGAACCTTGATTTTCTGAACAGATTCTCTTACCTTGCAAAGTACAAAGACAAACAAAAACAAAAGAATTTATTTACGTATGCATGACAAGTGAATACGTTTCGAGCTTATAAATGCAATAAAACAATTACGATGATGTAACACCTCGACCCTTGAGCATCTGGTTTGCGTTTTCTGTTTGCTTCGGCCTTATTTCACTCCGCTTTATAACGAAACGCCAGTGTTTAATAATTCTTAAATCATCATACAATATATGCAGATGATGATTCGTCAATAAACTTCAAATATTAAAACATGAAAGGATGATCTGAACTTCTAAATGACCAGCCTTCAAACTTCATCATTTTTAGCAAGTAATTACAGCTTCATTTTGTTTCCATCAACGGCTAGTTCAGCATTATTTAAAATACTAAATACTAAATAGGCATCGTTCTTGTTTGAAACTATGTGACTACAATTAAACAGCTGTTATTAGGTGAAAAAAAAATGAATCAATACACGATTTCGGGAACTGTACAATCTTTAAGATAGCGTTGAGATCATTAATTACTTGCTTTATGACTGGACTGTGTGAACAAAACGGCTTTGACTCATTTATCATGGGTTAGCACACATACAGATTGGAAAAATGACCCTCATTGAATTGAATTGAATATAACTAGAAACTGTAGCTAATACCTTGGATGCATGAACGTTTAGGCAAACAAACAGATAGTAAATTGCAGTCATTTAAACTATAAAAAAACATATGCTTTATTTAGTATTCCTGTTTTATTATATAGTATTTGCTTTATTATAAGATGAAATTTGTTTGCAATCTATTAATGTTTAAACAAACATATTATGTATATACAATCTCTTGTTCTCAAGTTATTAGCGAAAGGTTAAACCCTTATGTATAAATTACTTTTGTCACCACTAATGATCCCTTATTGACAATAATTAAGTCATCATCATGCCCATAATATTTTGTACGTTTTTTCTTTCCCTAATATAAGTTGATTAAACATTGATGTATTTCGCTTACATTTACTAAACGTGTAGCATGATGTAATTACCTTATAAAAAAAGGATTCAACAATAGATTTAATTAACTTTTAAACCAAGAGATTGTACACAAAATAATCCTAATTTGGTAGTTTAATTAACTGTTTTGTTTAATCCCCGCATGTCGGATTCCCTTCCCAACCTTACACAAATAGAGTTGAATGTATACACAAATATGTTAAAATTTTAAGTAAGTGATACATTACATATTCAGATTGTAAAATATATGCAAATATTCATGTGAAAAAATGAACATATGATAAAAGTTATCATATATTTCAATGTCTGTTAAAGAAAATGTCTTGAATAAAAATAAATGGGTAGGTGTCATGGATCAATGATAAAGATTCTTATCTGCAAATGACAATCATCAAAGATACATGTTTTTCGGTTTTTCCAAAGAAAAAAGATTAAACTGTCATAAATCACACTCGGTGCAATTTTCATAGACTTCTAAATATTGTATCAAACATAATTGAAATATGCAAAATAGGAACTAAAGCATAAAAATGCTTTAAGTAAACCTTAATATAATTCATATTGTCAAGCTTAACAACAATGAAATACAAAAAACATTCATACAAAGAAGAGAAATATTTGGCCATAGTGATTAGGTCCCAAAAATTAATTTAAAATGAGGTCTAAAATTTGAGCTAGCACTAATTTTTCTCTTTCTTGATGTTTTTCAGCGGTTTGGTAGTGCTCAACTTTGGGGTCGACAATTCGGAAATTCCAAGATCTTCACATCCACTAAAAACGTCACCAGTCAATGTCTTTCTTTTGGTGTTACTTTCTGGTGGTGTAGTCAACTGTGACAATGAATTATCATCATCTTCAATGGTAATGCTTTGTGAGCCCTTTGAGGCCATTGATTCCTATTAGCATGCAAGAGTTGTTATAAAAAGGAAAATAGATGTAACCCACAATGAACATGTCAATATTCATCAAAAGTTAACAATTCAAGGTATAAAAGAATTTGTACCTCTATTACATTCGCATCTTGTACCTACAAAAGGAGAAATATGAAATGTTTAGCATTCAAGGAATTTTACAATTTTATCGTTTGTTTAATGTTTTAACAAAAAAGGATTAAAAATAACCTCAAGTTGTGAATACTCAAACTTTTCAATCAAGTGAGTATCACCACAAAATTTGGTAACGCCAATGCTACTTGTCCTATGCTTAATATTGTGACTTTTAATCCTTAATTTCACGATCACAACCCTTCCTGCAACTTTATCGAGCTGTTCTGAACCGTTGAATTCTAACCCTCCTATTTTAACCAATAAGAGCACCAGTTTAAAGTATTAAAACATTAAATATTAATGCACGTTAAACAGATAATTTGAATTAAACAACCTTAATCATATCTTCTTTCATCTTTGATGCTGATTTTCCTAATAACTCAGTTGCATGACTATCAAAGAATATGATTGAACATTTCCCAGTGTCATCGAAAACCTTGTAGTGAATCTTATATCTACAACATTGTGAGACATATCACCGGAGTTGAGTAATTGTTATAAAAATATCTATATTAAAAAAAATAAAGAATGTAGAAAGAATCATACTTAGGAACAGTCATTAATACATCTTTGTCGCACTTTGAACATCTAAGAGTACCATTCGACTGATACTCTGGCTTCTTGTCACACGGACACGCCTCATACGACCACCCGTAAAGTGTTTCAATGAATTGAATAGTAACTTTTGTAACCACATCACACTCCTAAATGAATACTTATTAGCGAATTGACTTGTAAATATGTGTAATAAACACAAATAGACATGGTAAAATTTCGAAAGTCTAAAAAATGAAAAACATTGAACATATTTACTACATATTTAAGCTTACTTGATCTATCTCTTCTATCTCACTCAATGGAATCCTTGTTCGAAAAGTCAAAAGAGATTCAACTGAATATGTAGGGTGATCAACACTTGAAATTTGGGTAAACAATTGACTACCAACCGAGTCTTGGCTAAGTTTGTACACAGACGATACACTAATTTACATTTACTAAAAGATAGAATTTATCAAAGATGGAATATATTGCCTTTAATTAGACCAACCTTTCCTTTAACATCTTAGCCTCTGGAATTTCAGGATTGAGGGTGACCAAACTCCAAAGTAGCATTAAAGGCATTACTCAAATGTCCATACTCTGGTTAAAAAACATTTGAAAAAATGAAACACATATTACTCAAAATTTAGTATTTTTACATTTTAAACCAATTAAAGGACCAAGACTGTAGTAGCAATGGAAAAACCTGTGTTCCTATTTAATCGAGCAAAACGCAGTAGCACTGTAATTGGAGGCTCCATATCCTCAAGTTTTTTTGCATATGTTTCCTCAGCACAATCACCCCAAAGATTGATGTTGATTAAGTTTTCACTACACATAATAACAATGAGTTAAAAAATAAAAGGAAAACAATCAAAAAAACCCAAAAGGGTAATATTTAAAAATGATAAAGATAAAGTACTTTTCATCTGCAATGCTGAAATTAAGCCTCTTAATGATATCAAACTCCCTTCTTTGATCATGTAAACGACCAAAAGCTTGTAAAAAACCAATCACATCTGCATTGATTAACATTTTATTTAAAAAAAAACAGTAAACGGTTATGAAAATTAGCTACGTGAAATTTATACACTCGTTAATATATTTTAAGAAAAACCCAAATATTATGCATGCAAACCTATTAGGCCACCATCGGATCCATTACATTGTTATATCTCTATAATAGACTTAAAATTATATGCCTCATCCGGAATGACTACATCTAATGGTTCAAAATACTTGTTTGCATGAAAGCGAACCTCCATTGATGGGTTGTGACCCTATACTTATCATCATTTTCCTGCACTTGAAAATTCTGAAACTTGTACACAACACCTTCCTTTGGCACATTCTTCCATTTATCGATCATGTTCTTGTGTGTAGCTGTTACTTCGATCCTGGTAAGCTATATTACGTAAAGCAAATTACGAAGGGATAATGGTTGACTCCTTCACGTGATGATCTTAATCGTATACAGAAGCTAAAAAATACTGTAAATCAAGGAATTTTGAAAAAACAAATCATGATCTCATAATGTAAATTAGACAAACCTCTTCATCAACCAATCTCATGCCTATCTTCCAAACCGCATAAGGAACAGCCTTCCTTTTGACCACCCATTTCCTCAACACTTTTGCATGAACTGTCCAAGTTTCCTTGCTATCATCCACATCAGAAAATAGTGTCTTTATCTCTTGATAACATCGTGTTAGTGCGACTCGAAGGACATGAGCTTTCGTGACTATTTGCTATGTATGAATAGTGTGTAGACGTAATCGTTTATGAATGCAATGACCTAACAAACTCACCCTGTTCAGAAAAGGTTTCTCCGAAAATGGCCCACTTGAACTGACCTTCCTTTAAAAATGTGGCCGTGGATGAACACAAAGGCCTATCCAGGTTTTTATAATTAACTTATTTAAAGAGACTACTCTAGCATATATTCACACGTCAAAGTCTGATTTATCCCTGATCAACTTTACATATTTTGAAACTATTAGTGTGAATGTTTCAGAAAGGTAGTTGGGATATTCTTTAAATTTTTTGTTTAATATTAAGACCAATATGAGGGATCCAAGGTGGCATTAACACTTATACATGCGGGATAGTTCTTGAAATAATAAACATATTAGAATTTATCAGAATTCATCACTGTACAGTGTTGGGAATAATCGTTTGCATTTTAAGGTTAGTTGTCAAAGTATAAGTGTTAATGCTCATTGGAAATATGAAATAGGTGGGTGGCTAAGCTTATTAGTTGATAATGGCATGTAAACAGACGTAAGAAGGTTTGAAAAACAAAAACTAAACCATTATTATGATACTATTTTCCAACGCATATGCAGTAAATGAAGCTTTAGTTTCAAAATGAATGAAATCACCATTAAAGGAGAATGGAAAAGTACTCTAACTATCACCTTCCTCCATTAAAGAGTATCCATTTTATGGAGAAAGCAATCATGCTAAATATTTCTTGGAAATATAAAGTAGAGCTTTTAATTAATTCTCTGCAATTCAGATTGCAACTGCCAATAGCGCATTTAATTAATCCTTCTTATTGCAGATTTCAACAGGCAATTCTTAGTCATCTTAAATATTAATAGGAACTACGTTTCCATTAATTAAAAATGAACACGAATGTTAGTGGGTTGATGTGTATTTATATTTACTTATCATTCCACGATTTAAATGAAAAACGCGGAAATATGTTTGCAAAATGATAAAAATGTTTGGAACACGGTTTATGGTGTATCGTGTATATCTTTCTGATTGACTTAAGAAGATATCGTGCTCACTGGAAGAACAGGTTAAATTTAAACACCCATTACTTCCACTTACAATAAGAGTGAAACAAAACGCAGCTAATGTGAAAGAACATTCAAACCACTTTAAGAAGATATCAGCATACGTACATGTCATATATGGTGGTATGTATGGAAAGCATAAGACACGAGGTCGACATAATTGTATTCAATTAACAAAAATAAGGTTAAACATAACTGCAATGATTTGTCCGAAACCATTGAACAAAAAAGATAAAATTAACGATCCAAAAAAACTTAGCCTAACTATTACTCATGATTCTAAGTCATGCTAAAATAAACACATTCAAACATTCATCACTCTTCTCTTCGCATCTGCAACCTCTAGGAAATCAGGATCAACGTACACACGGAAGCTCCGTAAAAGGTTTCCAATTCAACCCCTGTGGAAAATTGAAAAAAAAATTATTCAACACATTAAAAATGAAAGTGATAAACCATCCAATGAATTCATCCTCAACAAACCTCCTTCAATGATCTGTCTAAACTGGACATACTGAACAACGACAAATGGAGTACAACCATGCTTTATGGATTGCAGCAGGACTTCTGAATTTCTAAAGCCTCACCATGCAGTATACATCTAATAACAAACCTCTTCCTGCAAGTAAGAAACAGTGACCTAAATTAGAAAAGATAGTTCAAAGAGTAACCTGGAAAAAATTATAGGGAATTAAAAGTCATCGATACCTAGAGTCTTCCAACTCCAAAATCAATCGCATGGTATAATCCCCCTTAAACTTATAATTAGCATAACGATAGCAGGATCGTAAAATGCCACATACATCTGAAAACATTCAACAAAGTTAATAAAGTAACCCCATGTAATTTCTTAACTTCAAGAGATGTTAAATGACAGCAGAAGGAAAACAAAAAAAAAAAAACGAAAAAACTACCAATGACTAAGGTGTTACTTTGAACACCCCACCAGTTGCAATCGTCAACCAAATGCAGCATAAAAAGACGTTCAGGAATTTGTTGGTTCAAAACAGGAGAGATTGAGGAAGCGCGGTTAATGACAATGTGCATAAACTGATGTACACCTTCGCCTGAATCTTTGACTATTAACTTAGAAATCTGATAACAACCACCTTCAACTATCTTCCAACAGTGTCTATCCATCAACTCGACAGACGTGATCCTAACCATCATACGTGTATTCCTCTGGCAAACAAACAGATATTTAGAACACTAAATGCTGGAAAAAAAGGGATCAAGAAACAAAAGCTACTTCTGAATGACTTGAAAAGACTGACCGAGTCATCAAAAACGATCAGTTCTACTTCTACAACCTCAAGATCAAGAGTGGGCCGTCTACCGAAAGTGGCAGATCGTTGAACAAATTTCTGAATTATGGGATCAACTCTCACCGTTAAGATGGAGTCTGAAAATCCTTCAGTTACAGTTTGCAAAGAGTTATCCATATTGTAGGAGGAACCGGATTGGCTTCTACTCATTTGACAGTTTCAGAGGATTTGATGTGAGTTTTCCACAAGCAAACGTATTTATATACTCTATTTATAACCGACAGTAGTGCAGTTATTAATGACATATAAATGGCGACATCGGTTCAAGTGGTACGACACGCTCGATTACACTGGTCGCTGTGTAGCGTCTTTTGGTGGATGGCGAAACGGTGCAACGTAGAAAATTAATTTCTTAAATTAATGCTATACAACAATTTGCAAGAATGAGAAAAATACGCTACTCATTGCATCCCCAACTAAATTTTTCATTCAAATAACACAAAACATAACATACGGTGCAGCATGGTGACTTTTTAGACTTGAAACAGTCACCAGCGAGTGTCTCAAAAAACTTAAAACAACAACTAAACAAACTGCATGCTAACAACATGCCTAGGTTGAAGAAAATCAGAAACCATAAAAAGCCAAAATATGAAAAACAAAAAAAAAAAAAGAAAATGGTAGTTCCAAACATTAGAGCTTCACACAAGTCCTGCTAAGCTGGGGAAGAATTAGGGCTATCCACAACCTCCTGAGCAATGGAACGACTAAGCTTGTAACGGAAATCATAAACCGCAGGATGATCGTAGTTGAAATGGGCCTTTGATAAATCAGAGAAGCTTGAAAAAACTATGTCCCCATCTACAATAAATAAATACATAAGTTAGAAAGAGACATTTGATGAACCAACTTTAAAAATAATTAAAGACAAACCGCCGAGCCTCCGCATCTTCACCCACAACAAAGCTACAACAACATCATCTTTATCATCTACAAGCGAATAACTATTCAGAGCCCAAAATGCAGAAACTCCTCTAAAACAACAATAGAACGCATTTCCACTATCAAAACAGAGTAAAAGAAAGTGTCAAAAACTTAAGGTGAAGATAAAAAACATTCAAAATGGGAACATCATTCACACCTCTCGTCCATCAACTCGAAATTGAACTGGCTTTCCGTCTCACCGTCAACAACAATGTCAGACATGGGATAGACTGATGTCACCAGGCCAACCACATCTGCAAAACCATTACTTGTTAGCCATTAGCCAGGAAAACCAAAAAACGTATGAACGAAGAGATGCCTGGGAAATGTCTTACTTATCAATGTAGTTTCAGTGAAGGTAGTTGCAGCAAAAGTAAGCAACGATTGGAAAATAGTTTCTGGTGTTATAATGATGTTCCTCACAAGCTCTAATTGACTCAAGTTGTCTACCACAATCTTCATATCAGGATTGATTATATTTGGACCACGTTCAACATTAAAATTCCTTAAAATGAAACAAAATCCAAGGATGAGGACTCCAGAAAATTTCCGAATGATGTCCCTCTTCCGCATAATGGCTAATGCAATATATCCCTGTTTCAATGAAGTGAAAAGATTGTAATTAGATTCATTGAATTACAAATGCATAGGTAATATGTATATGTACTTTTGCATATATAAAGAAGTTATCGATTGCCTAAGAAATATAGATGCAGAACGATATATTACCTCTGCATCCGCCAAAACAGCATTATACGTCATCTGGTGATGCGCCCTCGTCCGTGAAACATCCTAGAAATGAGCAATAACTTTAACACAAATCGACCAATTGTTGCTCCTGCAGTCACACTGAAGGAATGAAACAACTTTGCAAGGTGGCATTTCGGTAAAAAAGATTCTCGACGATGACATCTTCAACAGCAATACAGGTTTTCGTTCCTGGTGATTTGGAGATTGCCAGCCGTGAACCGAAGAAGACCTCCATATGGTTTAAATAGAACCACTGATATTGCACCGGATGTCGGAAATCTACAACGAACATGCATGGGAATATACATTGACGCATAGGGAACATGCATATATGGAGAACGAAGTCAAAATGAATTAAATGGGTTTAATTGTCCTTCGGAACTCAGGCCCAATTTGATACGTATATGTTGGGATTCCAATGACTAAACCGCGGCCAATCTGAGTGGATTCAACCACTTAGCACTATTGTGAAAGCTTGGCCCAATCAAATAAGCTTGGGAATTAATTTTGATACAAGCCACGTAGGAACGAATTTTTCATAATAAATGCAAATGGCAAAAGTGGTTGACAGAAAAAGTGGTCCAATCACCGTATAAGATTTATCCAAGTGGGATGACACTGTGGACCAATGACTAAACAGCCACAACATTTAGTAGGATATATTTCACTTTTTGGGTTATGTTGTCCATAAAATTTAGTTACGTTGTGTGCATTTACTCGGCTGGGACATCATAACGTCAAAATTTCAGCACCATTCACTCTCAGCTTGAACATTCTAATAAAGTTGTAAAATCAAAATAGCAGACGTTTGAAAAGCTGGAATCTTGTACTCAAATCAAAGTATCCAGCTTAACAATTTATTAATAACTCAAGTACATCATTATGATATTGATGACAATGAAAGGCTAAAACAGCAAAAGGAATGAGAAATACAATGAACCGAGCATCCGATGTCAGGATATATTATTCATGGAACTCCTGCAAATTCTTAATGCAGGGCATAATGCAACCGAAAATAGAAATGAATGGAGCAGCCACGGCAAAAAAGTCAATTAAATACGTACAACAAAATTTTAACAGCCTATGGCTCAATCCTGTTACATGAAAGCTCAATAATAGATGATGTCAAGGAGAATTATCATATAGAGGAGCAGGCAGGAAGGGAAATGGTGCAACACAGAGGAATGCAACAGGTGGGCGTGCCGGTGTTACTTTCATGTGCCTCTCCTTTTTCTTTCTGGGAACATTTTCCTCATTCTCAACTGAAGTTTCCATGCAAGATGAAAACTTTACAGACTTTGCAGCTTTATCGGCGATGAGCTGGTTATCAGAAAGACGGTGAATTAGAAGCCCCGACATAAACACGGGGAGATAAATAAGACTGGCATGGAACATTCTTTTGGCCTTTTCTCTCGTACGATCTCTATAGAATGAAAAAGCTGAAGCCGTTATTGCAGCAGTGAGGAACAATGACTCAAGACAAAACCACCCAGAAGTCACACCCCCTGTAGACAAGTTCAGAAATATGAGGTGTTATGATTCTTCTACAGACCGTATTCATAAATGCAATGCTGCAAACTTATGAGCAAATTAAACAATGTATCGCTAGATTTATTTTTAGACAACTTTTGAATAGCAATTTTTCAGATATAAATTCAAGGGTTTCTTAGATGCTGGCCAAAAAAAGGAAAAAGAAAAAAGGATGTGTTTACTAAGCACAGTATGCTGTTTCCATCAAATTGAATAAATACAAATTATTGCCAGAAGTTGGAAATAGCTACTCACAATCATAGGCCAAGAATCCCAAAGGGATTAGATAAATAGAGTTCCTTAAAGCCACTGATGCAGTTCTCAGACCAGATGGATCGGTAAGTGAGTACATCTTAAACCTGAATTTACAACACATTAACTAATAAGTATATGATATTATATAATGTACAGACCACTGACAATGCGTGTAAGAGCAGTAGAATGAAACCCATGTATGTCTGGCATTAAAAGAAATTTGCATATTAATATAATTGTTCACTCTTTGAGCACATAAAGTATAGGGTAAATTAATTCTCCCCCAACAAATGTTCAAAAATCAGGTAAATTTTGATTTGATGTAATACATAAAAGAGACGTTTGTTTATATCTTTCCAATAAATGGGAGGGCTGGGTACTTTGAACTTTCTCAGAGGAAGAGGAGTAATTTACACTAAAATTTAAAAGGCTATCCAAATGGCATCAGCTTAGATGGTCAGAACCATATATGAACCACCAAGTCCCATTCTGGAATAAGCCCTAGGAATAAAATATAAATTTACCCCTCAAGACAAGTCTCCTTGAACAACGGCAGGCACCACATAAATGAAAATGATCAAGGGAGGCACCAAAAAAGTTGCATAAACAATAATTTATTGACATAAACAACTAAGTCTGAACATACCCTCCAGCAGCATAATCACTACGGCACATATACGCAAGGGCCATAAAATGAGGTATCTGCCAAAAATACAAGGCAGCTGGAAGAATTAATGCATTTAGTGAGATATCACCAGCAGCTGCAGCCCATCTGAAAACAAAACCGCACAAAAAAATGGTGAGGGGCAGAAAACACCTTGCACACATGTCTAAGCAAGAACGTGATGAAAGATGAAAAAGAGGAAGGAAAAAATCCGATTGGTGAAATTTTATACTACATTTAATAATTAAATAGAGGTGTAAAGAAAATTTCAACACAGAGCCAATTCAACAACTACTCTAACTTTATTACTTCAATAAACAACTGCCTTGACTTCATTTTCGCAATCATGCAGTTACCAATTGACAATAGCTTTGCATTAGAGAAACAAAAACAGTCTCGTAGAAATTTACCCCAAAAGTGGCGGAACAGCACCAACAACAGCCCCCACCCAAGTATTCACAGGATGAATCTGCTTCAGTGGAGTATATACAAATGCATACAAAACAAGGTTGGAAGCTGCAAGCCCAGCGGCCAACGTATTAGCCTGGAACAACCTTGTCATAAAGCTGCATCATTAGTTGCTCAGCTCACAGCATTCAAAAAGGTTATCCTAAGACTACACAATAAAAAGGAATGAATAAAATGGTTTTACTACCTTTGCTGCTATTAGAGCTGTGCCTGCTAAACCAACAGATGAAGCCCAATTGACTGCATGTGGTACTGTAATGCGCCCTGATGGTAGCGGCCTTTTACTTGTTCTCTTCATTTTGGCATCATTTTTTATCTCAAAGACCTAATACACCAAAATCATCACATAGATTCAATGTCAACAAAGTACCTAAGGCAAAAGGTGGGGCAACAAAAAACAAGTACTTCAGCCAAAGCTAGTAAAAAGATCATAGTAATATTAAATATTCCTTATGGAAAGATAGAGAGTCTAACAAAGGTTAGTTTATTATAAATATTCTGCCCTCACACACACACACACACTCTACCAATCCCCTTCTTTACCATGTCGATGTCAAGAGGGTAACATTTTATCTCTACAAGCAATTCATTTGAATCTTGATGTCTTATACATGGCTTCCTTCCTTCTTCAACTAACTTGGCTTCATATATGAACAATAAATAGACAATTGTTAAAACAGATTACTACTCATCCCCATTTTACATATTATAACGATATTATGACGAATTGGAGTAGGTCTTTTCCTGCATTCTAGTGCCTACTGAAGTCTACATATCCTATGCTGATTATGTATTGCATCATATTAATCTTTGTGATCCTCAAATCTTAATGGAAAGAAAACCATGCCCACAGTCTAAAGAAGTGGTATATAACATAAATAATTACCACAACAAACCAACCTGATTCAACGAGTTAGCAGAAGCAGCAACCATCATGGTACCCATGCAAGTCCAACATAGTGCAGGAAAATCAACAGCATTGCTACTGCCTAAGACAAATCCAGTCCCAGATGTTGCAACCACAAGCATGCTGAAACCAATTAGGAGGGGATAAGTTGAATTACAAAAACATTGACTCATTTTGGCATCATAACTGCTGTCATAAATAGATACTGAGTGGATACATAGATGCCAAAATGCAGAATTGTCGAAAATTCCAAAGGGGTCTGAAGCAGAAGAGACATATTGATCTTCTAAAAAGAAAATAAGAAAAAACAAAGCAGAAAAATTGTGACTCAATTAAATACAAGTTTCTCCAAGAAACCAAAATCAACAAACAAGTTAATATAAATTCATAATCAAAGTTTCAAAAGTACCAGAAAGCTGAAAATTAAGATGATAAAGACAATGTAAAACATAGGTAAACACAAAAAGGGTGATACAAGATGGAACACATGGAACTACAATCAATCCACAGAACCTGATAGTCAAGCATCGGACGAAAGGCCATCAAAACAATAAGAATAAAAAATCTGACCTGAGGCGAGCTTTAGAAAGCTCCCAATAGCATCGACTATTGTGGCGAGTCAAGTCCACAATTTCCCTAGCTTTAGACGCCGAAGCTGAGACGAAAGACGTGAGATCCACTGCACTGGTGGAAGATGAGGAAGCAGAGACAGCCGGAACCCCTTCGGATTTAGCAAGACCAAGTTTCAAGGAATCGAGGGAGGAATTGGAGTCAGGAAGAGAGGAGGACGAGTGGAGATGAAGAGAGTGAGAGAGGAGACAAAGACGAACAACGCCATCAGTGGAGAAAGATGGAGGGTTAAGGTTCTGAGAGGAATATCGGAGGAGCTTCGAGTAGAAGCGGAGAGAACTCCTCATCGCGCCAAGCACGCGGAAGAAGACGACGAGGAATCGACGAGGAGACTAAGCCTGAAAAGTGGAAAAGGTAAGGATAGAATAGTCCAATATGCTTTTTTTAAAAAAAAAAAAAAAAAAAAAAAAAAAAAAAATTGTTTTCGTTCCTTTTTTTCCTTCACTCTAATTGGGCTACTTTTAGCTTTCCTAATGGGCTTATTTCCCTGGACCAATGGATTTTTGACCCAATACGTTCCTTAGGAATTTGTTTGAATTTGACTCACAATCGTCGAGTTCAATTTGGGTCTATTTCAAAATGTTTTAGCAATCAAATAGTTATCGTACGTGTGTGTGTCTATATATATATATATATATATATTGAGAGTATATACACTACGCTATACGCATGCATAGTTGAATTTCTAGCCATTTAACAATATACTACCTCAAGTTCTTAATAATATTAGAATGTATCAAGAGAAGTCCCATATCAATTAGTTTGATATTGAATTATAAGCATATAAAAAGATCAGGTATGCCCTATGATTTTTGTTGTTGTTGTTGATAAAAAGGCCGTATGATATTAATAGCAAACATTAATTTTACACTTGGAAACAAAAACCCCAGTATCGATGGCAAGAAACAAAATTTCAACGAAACCCAGAATGAGAAAATCCTCAAGTTAAAGTTGTTAGATCATAAATTTGAAGAAATAAGATTCAGCAAAAACCAAAAATTGTGAGTAAAGGATCGCCAAATAAATATAAACAAGCAACAAATGCAGAAACGCTAAGGAGTATTCGCATTCTTTTATATATTTTTTTCCTCACACACATATAGATGAAGCGATCCGTAACTGGACGACTTTAAATCAATCCAGCCCGATAAATTGGTAACAATAATGGACCAGCAAACCAACTCTTAGAAAAGAGGAAAAGCTCCATTTAAGTGATAAGAAAAAAATACAATACTTTGAATTTTCAGAACTGAGATTAAAAGGCACTAATAGATAAGAAAAGAAAAGAAAATCCACTTTCCCCAGAATTTCGTCCTATTTACTTACATAGCTTGAACTGGGTTAAGCTAATTTTATAGTGTAATCCAGAACATTTCTTTCAAAGAACTTTCTACACTTCAATCATTCTCTCCCCTTTCTCTTCTGAGCCTCTAATTTCTCACTCCCCAAACACAAAAAGCCATGCGAAGAAAATTTTACTTATGAGTCTTACCATCAACAACACAGTGGTAAGAATTCAGCAAGGTAGAGTAAGTCAACTGGAAGCACAAAACTCCAACCTAATTCGATTCAGAATCAGACAAATCCAAAAAAAATATGAGAATTTGATAGTAAACCGCAGGCAAAATTCAAAAATGTGATTCTAATGCATTCCTTCACAGAGACGAACAGAACAGAGAGAGAGAAGAACGGCACAAGAGTTACCTCTTCCACTAAGATATATCAAAAAATGATTCCAACTAACAACAAACTAGCAAAATACAACTCGAAAAAGCGCAATCTATGTTGGCGAGAAACAGATGAAGAATTTTGCCCCAAAAAAAAAAAAAAAAAAACAGATGAAGAATAGAACAGATTCAAACCCATCAGAAAACTTCAGACATCGCAGCAACCAAATGGATTAGGAAAATGTCATTATGTATCACAGGAAGCAACAACAAAACCCAAACTAAATAAACGACAAGAACAGAGCAAGAATCCAAGAAACAATTAGCGAGGAAATACATGAAAAGAGAAGCCAATGAACCTGCCGGTATTGAAATCGGGGATCTCGTGCTCATAAATTCCCAAATGTATGTTGGGACTCCACCGAAAAGAAACTCAAAATCAACTTGGCCCCACCCAAAACCCTTTCAGTTGATTATACTTTCTGGGGAAAGGAAAAAAGACCCTGTATTTTTTGGAAGACAGAATCGAGAAGAAACGCCGAGGATCTGGAAGCACTCAACCGTGGATCTGGAAGGGACAGCGACGCCGACGACGGAGGGAAAGTTTGGGAGTCGAGAGCGCCGTGGGTGAGAGATTTGGAGAACAGCGGCGGCGAATAGAGACGGTGAAGATTGAGGAGTGAGGATCGATGTGGAGGACGGAGGAGCGAGAACGATGAAATTGAAAAAAAAAAAAAAAAAAAAAAAAAAGAGGAAAGGATATAAGAGACTTTCGAACCGGGGACTTGTAAATAGATGGGTTAAGTTTCAACCAATTACTCCAACTACATAAATTGTAATGAGATTCCTTCACAATGTATATATATTTTAAATTTTTTTATGTCTGTACTTACCCGCACAAACTCGGCTTCCATCCTCTTCTCTTAAGATTATCGCTCTTCTTCATCTCAATCGTTGGATCGAAATCTCAACCGTTGATTTAATCTTTTATAAAAGTATTATTTTAAATATTTTTTAATAATTTAATTTTTTATTAATATTTTTATAAAAGATTAAATCAACAGTTAATCTTTCAATCTAACGATTGAGATAAAGAAGAAGATAGGAAGAGGATGGGAGCCAACTCCTATCCACACAGGCACTAGTGTGGGTCCGCTGCTGATCTACAGATATATCTAAAAATCTCAACGTGGGTTATCTGATTAATGGAAGAAGAAAAAATATTGTGGACCTGGGCCTGCACAAGATGCCCCCTTATCTATTGATTTAAGTCATTTTGATAGAAAAATAAAATTTTTGAACCCATGTTTACAAACTTCAACAAATATAAAATTCTGTTTGTATCGCAAATTATACTATGAACGAATGAGATATTATATAAAAAATAAGGAGAAGTAGTAGTGTATATATAATATTTCCTCTTGCTCTAAATATATGACTCAATTGATTTTTTGGAAGATTAATGAAACTAATTAAATTGCTTTATATTATTTATATTTATTATTTTTCTAAACTAATTTGTCCAACTTATAAATTGATACTCCTCCGGTACTAATTATAGGAACACATTTGAGAGGTTGTCTTGGTCCTAATTATAAGAACAAGTTTCAATTTTTGTCACTTTTTTTTCCTAAAATACCCCTATTGATACAATTTTCAACAATAATCAAATACAATAATAATTTAATAATGCACCTATATATTCTATAAAGTAAGTAATGTTTGCAACTCATTAATGTCACTTACATCTTAATTCTACAGTTTTTTGTTTTGTTTTTTCAATAAAATAATTTTGAACAATTTTTATCATATTTTTTTTATATCACCCCCACTAATACTTCCTCCGAATAATTAATTTAACATCACGCTTATATTTTATCAAGTTAAAGATTCTACTTTCTTCATTTTTTAAAAATAATATAATTTTAATATTTCTTTAAAAATATTTTCCTGTAACTATTTGTCTAAAGTGATTGACTTTTTTTTCCCTAAAATAACCTAATAAAATATTAATTATTTTCAGCCACCCCATTCCACCTCCGTGGCTAGTGCAAAACAAGATATTGACTACTTATTTTTCAAAAAAAGAAAAAAAAAAATCTTCCACCAGCCTGGATCCTATTTATAAAGTTTTAACTTTTTCAATATTTTATAAACTTCTAATTTAAAAGATTTAAATCCCTTTGAGTAAAAAATATAAAATGAACTTATTAGTGTTTCAGGCCCAAACAAAACTAAATCTTATGGACCACAAAAACAAACACAGCTGAAAAGGGCGGGAGGCTTGATTTAATAAATGAAAAGAATCTTAACGTACAGTTTATTCTATCTTTGATCCACAGTGTCAAGAATAAGGGTATTTTTGGAAAAGTGAATACAATTAACTAATTTAACCACTATCCTTAATCTTTTCAAAATCTGGTAATTAGTTCATATAATTAGACCGGAGGGAGTATATAATTTCATCATACACAATATATGATATAATCAAATAAATTATTTAGCATCTTTAATCTCTCTAAAAAAATATTAACTATGTCTTATATTTAGAACCGAATGTAATATTTCTATCATACATTTATATATGCACACATTATATATGGTGCACTTACGTGCTTGTCAAACTTGGGTTTGCGATCTATATCAAGCTGTAGAGATGAGAATAATTTTCTTCCCTTGATTCAGATATATAACCAAATAAGTGGGTCCATTTATATATTACGTACACTGATTTTCAAACCTTGAAATAGAGACAACATTTAATGCTTATTGGATCTTTCTTCTTATATGGCAGCGTTTTCCGTGGACATGTCAAACGGAGCCGAAACTCTTGAATTGTATTTAAATTGTTCAACATCTACTATATATATTAACTGTTCGAGTCGAGAAATTAGAGAAAAGAGTTTCACAAATCATTGTCATACTCATAACTAATTCCATCAATAGCGGAGACAGGAATTACAATTAGAGGGGCAAATATTATAGAATACAACCCACCTACAAACATTTAAATATTTTCATTTTAGTCCCTTTACAATACAGCTAAAATGAAAATATTGAAATTTATATAAAGCTGAAATATAATTTTCTAAAAACTAGATTGTATTCTATAATTTTTTTTTTTTTTGGGCGGGGGCCACCCCTAGCACCCCCTAACTCCGCCTATGATCAAGAGGCTGTTTATAGTAGTGGGATATCACAACTGTTGTGGGTATAATCAAATTAAGTAATAGTAAGTCAGAGAAATTTTATAATAATTTTTATTTTTTAAAATATTACAAGAGTTTTAGTAAGATTTTAACAATTAGAAGAGTTATCTCCACTAAAACTCTTAGTATGTTTGAGAGAGATCAAACCACACATCATAGAGTTATCCTAATACGCTTTATAAGGTGGGAACAACAGGCTGTTTTCCTGTTTAGTTTTGTATTTGAACTTGTTCCATCATATCACCAAAATAGCTTTAACTTATTTTTCCTTAAAATCTTCATAAGTTTTTATTACTTACCATGCATATATGTCAATTTTAGACATGAGATCTCTATTCTCCAACACATATATATGTCGTCCGGAGTTTGAAATAAATTACATTTTGGAGGAGAAAAATCAATGGATGTTTTCGATCCACTATATTTTGTCTGTTGTGTCGATATATTTTCAGATTAATTCTTCCTCTGCATTGTTCATTGATTATATTCATCCGGTTCTAAATATAGGATATATAAGGTAGTATCATATATACTCCATAGGTTTTTCACATCGTTTGAACTTTGAAGTAGTACGTAGATTATCTTATAAAGGATTAAGAATAGTTAAACCTTGAGATTGACAAATTATTTATCCAGCCGTAAAGATGCCGGGGACTGTAGTTGCTTTCAATTTTAATTATATATTCATCCCATCATCGACTAAATTATGACCATGAAGGCATGAAGTGAATTTTTCACTTCCAAATCATACTGAAAAAGATGGTGGTGCGATTATTAGGCTTTGATTTTTCTTCTTCTGAAACTAGTGCCGTTTAGCGTATGTCGTAATTAGTGGAAAATTTCATTCACACTTGCTATTTTGAAAATTCAAGCCCCCCGAACAAATTAAGACAGATTCTCCTCCGACCTGTAGTTTACTAGATCCGCGATCACCGTTGTCAGCCACCTCACAGCCCGCCACTACCTTGGACGTACTACGTCTTTCCATGCATCTATAAAACCAAAGCTTAATCATCTTTATCTCTCAAACTCATCCTCTCTGGCAGCAAGCTTTAGGGTTTTTCTTAAATTAAGATTTAAGAAAAAATGTCGTTGTTTTGGTTTTCATTAATGCTGAGCCTTTGTTTGGTTGCTACCATTTTTGGAGCTTCAAATGCTCAGCTGAGTTCCTCATTCTATGATACCACTTGCCCTAATGCTTCATCCATCGTACGTGGCGTCATAGAGCAGGCTGCTCGAAGTGACGTCAGAATCGGAGCCAAACTCATCCGTCTTCACTTCCATGATTGCTTTGTTGATGTTAGTTTTCATTACACAAACAAACACACACACATATATTGCTTGCCTGGTTTTCTTTACGTGCGTTGCATGTTAATATATGATAATATTAATGGGTTTTTTTATTTGAACTTTGAAGGGGTGTGATGGATCGATTTTGTTGGACAATGGGAATGGAATCTTATCAGAGAAGGAGGCAGTTCCCAACAACAATTCAGCAGATGGATTTCCGGTGGTGGATGACATTAAAACAGCTTTGGAGAATGTCTGTCCCGGGGTTGTCTCTTGTGCTGACATTCTAGCCATTGCTGCTGAAGCTTCTGTTTCCTTGGTATATGTTCAAGCATTTCACTTAGTTTTCAAATATGAATTAAATACACCGTGTCGTCCCTAACAAAGGAGTTAGTTCCGAGTTGGATTTAGTTCTGAATATAATACATCAATCCAGTTTTGCCTCTTCCAAATTTATAATTTGTGTTTCCCTCCAAAAGTATTCCTGTCATAATTGAACTTATTAAGAGATTTTCATTCAAGAGTCATGATTAATTAAAGAGGTTATTTTAACCAAACCTACTTATATTTGTTATGAAGAACTAGCCTAACTAATTTCTTTAATATTTATAAATTAATTAAAAACGGGAGGAAGTAATTAAAATGGGAAAACCATAGGAAGAGAAACTATTATATAATGAACTTGGGTCTGATAACCAGTATACAGGGTGTAATTAAATTTTACCGAATTAGGTATATATTATATTTCAAATTACGTAGTTTAAACCGATTTGATAGAACTCAGCTCAAGGCTGTATATATATATATATATATACACCCTTAATACATGGCAGTATGACTTAAGCTCAGTAATATCTAATAATAGGGTGGAGGTCCAAACTGGAGCGTTGAATTGGGAAGAAGAGACAGTACGACCGCAAATCGAGCTGGAGCAGAGCTCCTGCCAGGCCCTGGAGATGGCCTCGCTAATATCACTTCCAAGTTTTCTACTGTGGGACTCGACACCGCCGACGTTGTTGCTCTATCAGGTAATTAATTCACACACACATACAACAACAACAATAACGTGACGCTGGCTATGTGAATCGCACCATGTCATTCTACTCTGTCAACAACTAAATATTTGGATAAATTGTTTACGAAGATTCCCCACCACACAAAAACACATTTTTGTTTTTAAAACTTGTAGCCAGTTTTGTGTTTTAGCTTGGAGTGATAACAATGCATCAAGTAATCTGAAGTGTTGAGTAACATTTGTCAGGTGCACATACGTTTGGGAGAGCAAGGTGTTTGTTGTTCAGTGACCGCTTATTTAACTTTCAGAATAGCAACACTTCAGATCCATCTCTAGACTCTAGCTATCTGCAAACACTTCGTCAGGCATGTCCTCAAGGTGGAAACGGTGGTACCTTAAACGACCTAGATCCCACAACTCCTGATACCTTCGACAACAACTACTTCACCAACCTTCAAAGTGGACGAGGTCTTCTACAATCTGACCAAGAATTATTCTCCACCACCGGATCTAACACCGTCGCCATCGTCAATAGGTTTGCGTCTAGTCAGAGCGACTTCTTCACTAGCTTCGCTCAGTCCATGATCAATATGGGCAACATTAGTCCTCTGACGGGAAGCAATGGGCAAATCAGAACCAATTGCAGGAGGGTTAATTCAAATTGAAATATGGAACTATATATGTATGGTTTTTAGTACTTTTGGTTTGCTTGTAATTTTGATTCCTCAAGTGTACTTGAAGAAATTGGAAAACTTGTTCAAGCTAGCTAAATAAAAGCAGAGAATTAAATGGGAAGACCGTCTCTGTTGATTTAAATTGTAACTTTGGATTTTTAGGATTCTGTACCAACTAATTCAAAATTGACGTAATATTGTAATTGCTCAAGGAGTTGTTGTTGCATGAATATTATTACCATTTCTATCGATATATAAGGCAGTGTTTGTAGTATATTGATAAGTAGATATTTTATGATTAAATAAGTATAGATTATGAGATATATTGGATTAAATTTATTAATATTTTATACTTATTTAATGATCTTTTATATATTTATCTATCTTTAATTAAATATAGGATTACAGAATATCATAACAAAATTTTTTTGATATCCTATTTTATTTTGTAGGAGATATTATGTGATCTAAAAGAGGTAACAAATTAAATTGAAAAGAATATCATATAATAAATTATCATATTATATGATATTCAATTGATAAAAGATATAAAAGAAAGCACGTACCTGTACCTGTGTGAAGAAAAAGAAGTAATTGGAATAAAAAGGACGCGGACCCCACGCATTAGAAAGAAAAGCAATATGGAGGAGTCAATTGGATCAATTGCGAATTACGTGGATGCAAATATTCTTGCAAAGAATTGAATTGAATGAAGATAATATAATATCTTATTATATTATATTGCATTAAATCAGATAGAGATTTAGAAATGATATTGCAATCAGAGACGCCAACACGCAAGACCCAAAAAGTATATCTATTAAATTGAGAGCAGTGCGGACGCACAAAGCAAGGACGATCAGCATGAGGAGCAGTACAGAGATGCAATTTGGGCATAGAGGAAGAGGATCAAAGCACCATTATGGAAGTTAATATTCCCTAATTTCTAAAGAATGAGTCTGATTTTCATCTCTTTTATTATTTTGTTAATATAGTCATATTTGGCTAGTTTTCTTTTGTAGTTAGGGTGAGGATGAACCCTATGCGAATTTAAAGTAATTTGGTTGGATTCTTTATTGATCGTTATTTTCTTGATTGAATGAATTATCTTTGCTTAAAGCTTTCTTAAAGATTGATCACCTTTTAGATTGTTCATAGGTTGGTGTATGACAATAGAGATGTTGGTGCATTCAACTAGAACCGTTAATTCATCGTAGAGTTACATGACCTAGACATAGGCTTACGAGTTTATGAGATTTCATAATTTCGGTTTAAAAATATGATCTTTCCAAACAATACTAAGACATTAGGTTGTTTTCAAAGATAACGGACTAAGGTAGCATCAAGACATTGGGACTTAGTCTAACTCTAGAGAATTGATCGTCAATCATGGGAATAATAATCAATTAGGGATTCAATTCAAATACTTGGAGGAACATAGGGGGATTCTCATCCCTAGCTGCGTTTTTCTTAATTACTCATCTTTTCTCAAAGTTGTTCTTGAAATTCTTGATATTGGATTCTTGTTCTTTATTTAATTCTTTAAATTCTGTTTGGTTACAATTCACCCCATATTACTCGATTCATCCAACTAAAGTGAAAATAGTAAATTAGTGATTAGAGTACTATTCTTCGTGGGACGATCTTTTTCTCACTATTTTATTACTTATAACAACCGGTGTATTTACCGAAGTCGCTATCATATATACGAGTAGGTTTGTCAGGGTTAAGTTTTGATTGGACTTTTGAATCATTTATGTATAATGGATTTATGTGTCCATTATGGGGTTAGCTGGTGAAGTTACCCTTTTTTTCATGTTTATTTAAAAAAAAAAAAAAAGTAGAAAAAAGAGAAAACGAAATTGAGAAAACGAAGCATCATGCCATGTGTCATGAAGAAGGAAGGAAAAAAATGATTATCATCAAAAGTGACGGGGAATAAAAAGTGTTTCAATAATGTAGCAAATGAATAAAGTGTTTGGGCAGTGAAAAACTTGATTTTGAAGTTATTTTGTGTAAGTGAAAACAAAACTTTTTCTCACATATTTACCTCATAAATCATAAAATCTATTTTCCAAAAACTAATCAAAACACATTTATCGATAACTTCAAACCGTGGTTTCGAAGCTATTTTTCATAAGCTGAGAAAAAAATTTTCTTATATATTTACTTCATAAATTGTAAAAGTTAATCCAAATACACACTAAATCACATTATGCTTTAGTGCCACAAATACTCCATTATAAATTGTAAATGGAAGTCCAGCTTTGATTCTGCTTAAAATCACATATTACTAGTATATGCTTTGTCACTTCGTTTTTTATATAAATTAAATAAAATTTGACTCTCTTTGTGCGAGGAAAAGCGGGTAGTAAATGAATTTGATTAGTGGTTAGTGACGTGACATAATCTTTGCCGTTGATAAAATGAAGGGTTTGGATTGATGAACTTGAGGGAAAATTAAGAAATGATTTGAGATGTCGACTTGCCTTCCCCTTTATTAGTTTACAAATACTTTAAGACCACAGTGGGCCCGGGGCTGGCAGAGTTGCACACTTGCACTATATACCTGCGTTGGGTAGGACGCACCAATTTGTTAAATAATATATTCTCAAAAATTGCTTTCATCATAAAGCGATTTTACCCAGTACCAACTGGTAGCATCAAAATTCTTGAGCTTAACTATCAACATCAAGGACTCTTTTTCCACTCTGTATTTTCCTTCCATTATAAGGAAATATTTACTTTATTGTTTACCCACGTTTATAGTCTAACCCACGTTAACTGATCAGAAGCAACTTTGATACATGCTTTTGCATTATTATGGTGCGTTAGATTTTAACCCTTTGTTTAATTGAATGGGCATTTAAAAAAGTTTACAAACCCTTCTCTACCCCTTTGTCCTCCATTACTGTTAATACTGTGCTAAAACACGTTATTGCTATTGCGCTTCAATAACTAAATACTTACTCCCTCTAATCCTAAATAGAAGATATACTTCAATATTTGTATTTTTTCTCTAAACTAATTAGTTTGACTAATAAACTGATATATAATCTAAAAATATACAATATATGATATGATTACATAACTTATTTAACTTTCTTAATTTTCCAAAAAAAGACAACTCTGTCTTATATTTAGGATCGAAGGGCATTCAAACCTCAATATGCAAACAGTCAAATTAATGCAAACATATAATTTTTACAAACGAAAGCATATGCCACCGGTAGAAAAAAGTCTTTTAAGACCGGATGAAAGAGCTATTTTAAGACCGGACGAAAGATGTATTTTAAGACCGGATCTGTGACCGGTCTCGTTCCAGGTGGTCTTAAAAGTCTCTAACTTTTTAGACCGAACATGAATTGGTCTTAAAGAAATTTTTTTAGACCGAACATTGAAAATATTAGATCTTAAAAATCATTCTATATAGACCTGATCTATTTTTTGTTCGGTTTAAAACCAAAATTTTAAGACCAGACAACTAAAAAGGCCAGTCTAAAAAAAAAATACTTTTAAGATCGAACAAAAAAAAACGACCGGTCTAAACATTCTAACTTGTAAGACCGGCTAAATAAATACACTGGTTTTAAAAAACCGAAATTTAAGACCTTAATGTTACATACATCGGTCTAAAAATACCGACCTTTAAGACCAGACTAATTAATACATCTGATCTTAAAAGTTATGACTTTTAAGACCGGAAAAAAATTGTGCGGTCTAAAAAGTCTGATTTTTAAGACCAGATGAATAATTACGCCGGTCTTAAAAAAACGGTATTTAAGACTAGACTATTATTAAATACACCGGTCTTATTAATCGAATTTTCCCCTGTTCTATTTCTTCCTGATCATACACATTTCACACCCAATCCAACACTTAAAAGATAGTACTTTAAGCTACAAGCTATGAACAATCCATTATGAATTACAAATTGAATTGGAAATGGATACAAATTATTCACCATGAGTTATATATGTGGCCTCTTAATAAATATACTATTACAGTACAATACCTTAATGAATATATATACAATAGAATATAGTTGTTAGCTAGATAGGTTTTAAACTTCCTCCAGCGATCAGTACAATATAACAATGTCCCGTCTTTCAACTTCTAACTGTCAAGAACAGTGTATGTAAGCCGGATAGTGTCCTAAATAAGATCCTTTGCTTTGGCCTGGTCGACATTTCCCCCCTCATATATCAAGATGCTAGGCTTGCTGCGTGCTAGTGTGCCGACACTAATATATGTGTTTTTATTAGGGCCGAAAGGAGCCAAATTTTCATCATATCCAACTGAATATCCAGCTTTTCCCCGATAGTCCAACTTAGGGAAAACTCTTTCATTCGTGTTTCTCTTCTACAATGGCGTGCAGGGTGGTTAAGAGGCTCACCTTTGAGATGAACATGGTTTGTTCTGACTCACACTAGTAACTGGCGTTTCACAAACAGGACTTGAATCATTTTCTCTGTTCATTTTCGAGAAAGGAAGAGAGGTTGAGAGAGGTGGTGCGAGAGAGAAATGTCTGAGTAAATGAAAGAGTAACAGAGGATGGTGGTGGTGGGCGAGGAATAGAGTTAATGCAATAGGAAGAGAGGTTTCGCTACAGGAAGAAAGGTTCAGACTTTAGAGAGAGCAACCTAAGGTTTCGCGCAAAGAAGAATATATTTAGCGCTTCATTTGTAAGACCGGATGTATTAAAAACCAGTCATAAAAGTTAACCTTTAAGACTGGTCATATTAAACTCTAGTCTTAAAAGTAATTAATTTTTTGTTTAACTTTTTTTTCCCTCAATATTTTGTACCGGTCACAATTTAAGTCCGGTCTTAAAATCTTTAATTTTAAGATCGGAGATATTAAATAGATGGTCTTAAAAGTTAATTAAAACTAGTTCTTATTAAACTCCGGTCATAAAATTAATTAATTTTTTGTTTAATTTTTTTCAATATTTTGTACCGGCCACCATTTTAGTTCGCGCTTTTAAATATATCCGGTCTTAAAAGTTTTAAACTTTTATATTTAAATTTTTCCTTATATTTTTGGACCGGATAAAATTTAAGTATGGCAGTCTGAGATTTCTCTAAAAAGTAATTGATATTTCAATTTTTTTAATAATATTTTTAAGATGGGTTGTTTTGTATACCGGTTTGAGTAATATATTTAAGACCTATGAATAAAGGATCTGGTTCAAGAAGTTCTTTATATTTACAAAATTGCCACTGGTAATACTTTTAAGACCGACGTGTCAATACTCCAATCTAAATGATGAGGTCTTAAAATGCTTCTTTGCACCAGTATGCTAACTATGCGTACTAATTAAATACTAATCTCTCTCCGTTCCTCAATATAAAACATGTTTATTTGATTTGATTAAAGAAGTTAATTAAGTTATATATATTTTTAAAACATCCTAATCATCTTTCTTAATCACGTATTTCCTCTCCTTCTTGATTATTGTTGAGCAAAGTAAATTAGGAAAAGATTGCAAAATATAAAAAATATGTTTCTATCTAAGATTAAGATCAACTCACCAAATATCTTATATTATAAGGATCGAAGGGAGTATTAATTATGTATTTTATTTGGATCGTATGGCCTCTCATTCTTAACCCGTAGCGGCATCTGCGAATCTCACTCTCACTTACGCGGGAAAATTAAAACCATACAGTAGTAGAAGTAGTATCGCTTTATTAATCATGTAAGAATGGTCGTCATTATAAATAAATTAAATGAAATTTTCTAGAGACGATCTTGTGCGTAATTTGTGGAAGGGGAAAGTGGAGTTGTTGGGGTAAGATATATATGTGACGAACACACGCCATTTGCCTCAATATTGGTCACTAAATACGCCGACAAACACGAATTCTTTGTTCATATCATTGCTTCCTTATTGGAAAATTTCAATATCCACCGTCATTATTCGCTATATTATATTGATATACACAATGTGCTTAATATAAGATTTCGTTCATTGCGTAAATTTGGTATCTAACAATCGGAGCATAAGTTATTAAGAAACCAAACTCTAAAAACCAATTGTTGGAATTAATCGGGTGGATTTGTAGTAATGATATATAATTCCCTTAAAAAAACAGAAAAACGTTAAAGTGACCTTGAATTCCCCCCTCGATTGCCTAATTAATATACCTCATATTTATTAGTTAAAAATAGTCAATTTCAAACTAGTATTTACCTTTGTGTAAACACCCCAAAATTTAATTATAGGTTAATGATTAAGCTAAATAATTTCTTTGTTATTGAGAAATGGCAATTTTTCTTTATTTGCATTAGTTCAGGGGCAATAGCTAGCGCAGCTGGATCCATTTCGTGACCTTTCACTTGTAAGAAAGTATTCAACTATTCATGCCATTATTTGCCTTTTGATTAACAAGTGGTGCTTGATATCCTAAAATTTATTTATTTTTAAAATGTGATTTTTCAATTTTGTCCTTCATAAAAATTAATAATCACAATAAAGTGCTATCCATGAATTAAAAATCACACAAACAACTCTTTTTTGTGTGGCCAATCATACCAACAACTTATTGTAGTAAAAGAATAAAGGAAAGATGAATGAATATTTAATTACCACATCTTTATCCTATATTTAGAATAGAATAGTTTTAAAACTTTGCAATATAAGGACCGGAGGTGGTATTTTTGTGAAAGGAGCACAATGCTTTTTTTTTTTTTTTTTGGAAAAGTAAAACGAAGTTTAAACTCTACATACAAAAAGTCCAATGATTGAATTAAAAGTTAGAACTTTTTGGGAGACAAAATCTTGGTAGCAGGTATACTAGGAAAGATTAGTCTGGTTAACAACTCCATATTATATTTTATTGAATTGAACAATCAACACCATCCCTAGAGCTAGCCAGACTAGATTAAAAAACATATAATAACTTACAATAATCCAAAAATAATAATTAATATTATGTAAACTTATTAAATGTCTTGAGCACCAGGGCAACAGATTAATTAAATATAGCGATATCTGCAATAATGGTCTTTGTCTCATTGCATATCACTGCATATTTGTTAATTCGTTAGCCAAAAAAAGAGGATATGTGTTAATTCATAGACAAAAGATGTTAATGTGGAAATAAGAAAGAATGATATATAGAGGGATCACAAAAATAAATAAACACTGAAGTATTATACATTTGTGAAATGTATGAGAAGGATCAAGGTTAAAAATTAAAATTAATAGACAGAAATTAAAAGTTCAACCATAGTTAGTTTAATTAATTGCAATTATTGAAAAGCTTCGTTGCAAATCTATGTTTGTTGTAAATATTGGATAATTAATTGGAAATGGACAATTTATTGTTAGAAATTTTTGTCATCAATTGCGGAAGCTTGATTATCAAAGTTGTAGGATTCATTATAAATAAGTTATAGATGGTAAAAAAATTCACTACTTACTTTAGTTTTTGAGATTTATAAAAATTTTATAATCTACTTTTGATTCGCAACTATATATTTTTTTCGTTATTTACAACTTACTTAGTCTTTCAAATAATAGTTTTTTTGTTCATTTACTTTTTACTATTTTTAAAATTTGTTCTGTCTTAGTCATTTCATAAGTTTGAGATTTTTTAATATCATTCATTTCTTTATTGGGCATTATGTGTCATTTTCCAAAGAATAAAGCAATTTGATTTTTGTGGAAAAATGAAACAAGCTGCTTATTACAAAATCTACTAATATTCGAAGTCTCAAAAGGTGGTATATGTCTTTTTCTGACTTGAAAGAAAACATTTTTTTATATTGAATAAATTGAACCACTCCAACAATGCGCCACACTGGGTTTGTTTAAGTTGTTTTTTCAAAAGTATATTTATGTTATACTTATGGGAAAATTATAATAAAGGATCTAAGAAAAATAATATTTATTAAAAAAGACCATAAAAATGGTAATTATTTTGAAGGACTAAAACTTAAAACATTAAAATAAAAAGATTAAATTGTCATTGGTTCTACAATTTTTGCGTAAATGTAAGAAATCCAAAAAAACATTTTACTTTTACAATTCCAAGTCTTCGTACTTACCGTATATTGCCTCGGGTCTTGAAAAGAGATAAATGCATAAAAATTCATAGAACACAGGGGGAGGAGGCCTAGGAGATCTTTGTCAACGGAATAACCTACGGTTTCTCCACGAAGAGATAAAAAATTACCAAGTAGAGATTCTAACTTACATATTCCGATTTTGATTTGATATCTATTTATCATTTTTAATCAATCACCCCGACTCGATTTAATTAGATATAATATAGGAAATCTCACCAAGAGCAATTTAGTCTTTCTATTTTAATTTTTGGTTCTTTAAAATAATTACCATTTTTGTGGTCCTTCTTAATAAATATTATTTTTCTTAATACTTATTTCATAAATCGAAAATTACATCAGAAAAACAACTTATGGCGTTGATTCGAACAGACAATTTATACCATTAATTCAAACAGACACGCATGTCTATTTCTTTTCCCCATAAACATATGGGTCTCTACTTATTTATCCATATTCATAATTAAAAATCAGACTTTAAGAAGATATTGCCGTATCCGGAGGATATTCTTCTCCTCGTGATGCCACAGTTCACAAAAGGTTAAACTACTAGTCCATGAATTTATTTAATTATTCTTTATAATTGAAAAAATTTCGCTCTATTCCTCTAAACAAAATAACTTGACCATCTTAAAATTATATAGAAGCCAAATATTTTTTTTTTCGTTGTTAATTCACATAAATTATCATATGTATCCAACAACAATATATTCATGAAATTATAAACAAAATTCAACAACAATTTTTTTTTTAAGTGCTTTATCCTGATTTATATATATATATATATATATATATATATGGAAGGTTGGAATTTATGTTTATAACTCTTTTCTTATTTTATTTTAATATGTAATTGTTTAATATTTGATGTTAGTGTTTAATCCAAATTTAACCATAGTAATCAAGCTATATAGAGGATGCTGCAAAATATTATTGTATCAACTTATTTTAAACTTTAATTTTTACATCTGGCCCCAATTTTATTTTAGGCAATATAACAAAAAATGAAGAGATACATAGGACCAGACAGCAACATAATGAGTTAACTAAAATAATTCACTTGATTTTTTTCCAAATTAAACAAATGATTGTATGGGGGTAGCATTATGATAGATGTTTAGTTGAGGTGTCTCTTTGTTATCAAAAATAATAATAATAATAATAGAAATAATAATTCACTTGATTTTTTTCCAAATTAAACAAATGTTTCTTTAATTCTTCAAATCTCTTAAAGTTTGAATCAATAAATGTATTTTTCTCTAATTGAGATAGAATAGTAAGGAAAACATATCTTTTAAAACTCAGTTTCTCAATTGTCAATATTCATACTAAAAAAGTTAAAATAAATTATACTATCCATTTATAAATTATGAAACAATATCATTTATTTTTTAAATTTTCTGGTGGAAGAAATCAAACGTTGTTTTATGACTCTTCCCTCTATAAATTAAAAGATTCTTAAACCCATGCTTGGGATTTGCTTTAAAAATTAAATAACAAAACATAATATAGTCTGGCACGCTTTAACCTTAAAGGTGAATGTTTTAAAGTGAAAACTGTAAAGAAAGCAATAGTACGCTTCAAACAACATATATTGATAGATTATTGACCAAAAGAGAGTATAGGCTGAAAATGAACGTGCCACAATGATTTTAAAAGAAGACTCCATATTTTTATGCACAAGTTGATGCAAAAGGGATGGAATAAAGTAAAGCCTAATCCCTATTCAGAACCATGTCCTTCGTTGAATTGGCCTAACCCCCTGCATTAAGGTAAAATTATACTGATTATATATGAATTTTTCACAAAAAAGAAGAAGACATCTTTATTCTCTTAGAATATACTACATGTGTTAATCATTACTATAGAATCAGGTATATCTCATGCTCCATATTTAACGGTTTTCATGAAACCGTTAAATATAAATAGGCAGAATTATGAGAAAGAATTATATAACGGTTTTTTAAAACAACCGTTAAGTATATGAGATAATTTTTGACTGTTTTATATGACAATTGTGATATATAAGTTTGATTTTTTTGAAGGAAAAAACATACTGTTTACTTGACGGTTATATCTAAAAACCGCTATATATATATATATATATATATATATATTCTATCAATATATGAAGGTTGTTTATAAAAACAGTCAAACTTATATAAACAGATTTTCAAAATATAAACCGTCAAATATATGGTTTTAAAATCCCTTTATGAACCATATTCTCATGATTTCAAAATTCCCACCATTTCTCCGCACGCTTGTCAAACAGTTCTGACCACTCTTTTCCGGCATCTCCACTATAATTTCCCTCTCCAATGTTGCTGAAATCATGATTCTCTTCCTTCCCCCATCCTTGGCTGTCTTTGAAGTTGTTTGCGGCATGTCCTGGGTTTTCGGTTCGGTTTTCTCTTAAGCTCTGCAAGTTTCGCGTCTTTTCGTATAAAGGTGAGAAATTTCTGCCCTTAAACCGTTATATATAAATATTTGATATTTGAATATTTAACTATTAAATGTTGGTAAAAAAACCATTAAATATAGATAAATATGCAATAGTGAATATATTTTACAGCTGCTAATAGTGGCAATTCGTGTACTTTTATTATAAAACTAGCTTGTCCGCCAGATGATTTAATTGTGCTTGATCAAAAACCTAACAATGCAAGTTATTAAAATTATAAACTATATTATGATACAAATTTGTATTCGATTCAATTGAAAAATTCCTAAAACGCAAAATTAACTCTCTTATAAAATTTAGAGAAAAAAACTTGAACACGCCTCTTCTTCATTAAGGAAGCTGCCGGTCAAAATTGGGGGGAACATATGGATCGATGGCAAAGCGCATAAGTCTTGACCAACCAGTTGGAAATTGAGACCCTAAGCAACCTTATTCTTTAAAAAAGTGAATACAAGTTTCAATTTCGGAAAGCACGTTTGTTAGGAAAGGTGGAAATCCTTTAAGTTTTTAGTCTCAAAATACAGGGTTTATACTTTTTCAAATAAGAAAAAGATCACAAGTCTATGTGAAAATAAAAATTATATATATATATATATATATAAAAAAAAGAATGAAAACTAATATTTTTTTTTTTCAAAAAATAAAAAATCACAGTTAACAAACATCACGTTCTTCTCAACTAAACCATAAGTACTCTCTATATATGGCCGCCCACTATAGATGACCATAAATATATAAGGCATGGATTAGTCATTATTGGGGGACCACTCAATTCTCATATACTCCTCTAGTCCTCAATAAAAGATATAGCTGACTTTTTTTATCAAAAAAAAAAAAAACAAATAAAGCTGAAAAGAGAAAATAAGTTATTTAATCATATTATATCTTAAGTAACATTAGATTATATATATCAGTTTATAAATTAGATAAAATAACTTGAAAAAAAAACCATTAATATAAATGCTTTAAAATAATCTATTTAGTTATTTTTAGCATCTCTAAAAAATTCAACTAGATTTTATATTTATGACTGACAACACTTTTAAAAATCAAAACTTTCAGAAAAAAGAGGGGGCTGTTCGTTGGACTAAATAAAAAAAAAGGAAGAAGGCGAGTTAGTATGCTAATTACTCACCCTCAAATCAGCCCTTCCCATGGGACTATGGGAGTATTAATAAAGGTATTATTTCTGGAAAGAAAATTTGTCTATGAATAAATGTCTTAATACTAATTAGGTTACATGCTAACAACATCGTCGTGACTAGCTCGACTGGGGACCACAATATTACCTTAGTAATTAACCCATCACCATAATTATCAATCAAGATCATGGTGCCAAACCGACCCACTATTTGTCCTCTATAAATAAACGCTCATAGAGAGCTCTCAGAACACACAAGAACAGTTCACAAACACAGAGAAAAAGAAGCTTATTAGTAAGTATGATTTCTCTTCGTGTCTCTGTGGCAGCTCTATGCTGTGCATTTGTGGTGTTCGCAGGAACAATATCAGTTTCGTACGGCCAGTTAGATCCTTCGTTTTACAAAAACTCATGTCCTAAGGTGCATGCCATAGTACGAGAGGTTGTTGATAATGCTTTAGACTCTGATCCTCGTATTGGTGCCAGTCTCATCAGGCTTCACTTCCATGATTGCTTTGTCCAAGTACGTTCTTCTTCTTCTTCTTCATTCATCTCCTTCACTTTCTCTCTACATGCTCTTCTAATGTACTATTTTTTAAGGTTAACCACAAGTCTTGTAGTGAATAGAGGATACTTTAAAGTTGAATCTAACTCTATGTTTAGATGGAGAAAAAATTAGGGAGGAAAAGAAAATATGAGGGAAAACTCCAAAAATTAGTAAATTTTTCCCTGTTTTGGAAGTTTTTCTTCGTAGTCTCCCCTCCCCTCAATTTTCTTCCCCCTTTTCTCTCTATCCAAACATAGCTTAAAACTTTTTTTGTGTGGTCATGATGAAAGCCGTTTGAGTTATTACAGGCATTATTTGGAGAGTAATGTTGACAGAGTTTTATGAACCAATTTTCTGTTATGTGATTATTTTGATGGTGAAGGTGAGAGAGGTCTTAGTAGACTTAACTATGACTGTTACTATTTTAGTAAAGTTTTTATTTGTTGTTTTGAGCTTAATCTGTATGAAATGAACCATTTATATGAATTAAATATACACTGTCCAAGATCATAATAACTTGGATATTGCCGGGATGGTACTTTAATAAAGCTGAGAAATGCGTAGATCTCATCTAACTTTAATTTAGAATAATATTAAAATGGAAAGGATGGACAATAATTAAGAGTTCGATGGATACTGTCCGAGTTTATTTCTCTGCTCTTTCGCTTCTTGTTACAAGTCTTCTCTTAATGTCTCTTGATCACGTACGCTCAGTGGAAATTTCAACGAAATTAAAGTGGGTGGCTTATATACTTGGAAAGCTTGATAATAAGTTTCAAATTGTTTTGAATTAAATGTAACGGAACATGTCGGTGTGGTGGGGCATAATGCAGGGTTGTGATGCATCGATATTGTTGAACAAGACGGACACAATAGACAGCGAGCAAGATGCTTTGCCAAATGTTGACTCTATCAGAGGGCTTGACGTCGTCAACAACATAAAAAAGGCGGTAGAAGCAGCGTGCCCGGCCACCGTCTCTTGTGCCGATATTCTCGCCCTTGCTGCTGAAGTCTCCGTCATTTTGGTACTATATATGCTTCTTCTATATATCCATCTTAATTCCTCTCACCCATACACACACACACACAATTCAACCATACTCTTCTTATGAAAAAATGTTGAGAGCCAACTTTGCACTATATTCTTTTGGTTCTATTTACAGGTAGAGAGAAAAATTTTTATAAGAATGTACAATTTTACTCTTTATGTATTATTTTATTCACTTTATTCTCATAAAATATTATATATTTCTCTTGTCTTAATTATAAAATCTAGTTGACTTTTTTTGATAGATTAAGAAAGCTAATTAAATTACTTTAGAGTATTTTTTTATTTTTCTTCAAACTAATTAGTTTGACTAATAAACTAATATATAATCTAAGAATACATAATATATGAAATTATTAAGTAACTTATTTAGCTTTCTTAATTTTTTTAAAAAATCAACTAAGTCTTATAATTAGGACCGGAGGTAGTATTAAATAGGGTAAAGTTGAGAAATTGTTGAATTTTATTGAAGAGTTAATGAATGAAGTTTAAGTTTTTTTGTCTATAAAAAATGCTTTGGAAATGTCTTATAAATAGGACTAGATCTAGCAGTATATACCATGTAATCCTTTGATTCTTTGTACAAGTCACTACCAACATGTTTTGCCTCAAGATAAGAAAAACCTTAACCTTGTTTGGATGGAGAGAAAATTTTTTTTTTTTTTTTTTTTTGGGGGGGGGGGGAGGATATGAAGAATACTAGGTTTGAAAATTTCTAAAAATAGAGGGGAGTTTTCCCTTCTAGTATTATTTCTCCCCTGATTTTTTCTCCATCTAAACATAGGGTAAATCTCATTAACTCTATTTTAAAATTCAATATCTTTTCAGCTTTATCACTGTTTAATGATATACATTATTGTAACCCATGAGTATATATGGGGAGCCGCCTTTCTATTATTTGCATGATTATTCGGGGTTTGATCTTCCTGGAACAACCTTACTTGAGGCGTTCTCGAGGTTTGTCTACACAATAAGCAATAAATGGTAAAATTATACATATATATATGAATCGTGTGTTTATGAATAGGACTGAAAAATCTTCCCCTCTACCTTATAAATAGGACACAGTTCAGTCATAGAGAGACGGGAAGTGGCAGAAGCCATAATAGACCATGCTTGTCTCTCAGAATTTTATGGGAACATTGTATCATGTGTCTCTTTTAATCTCTGTCCCTCTCATTCTTAAATGCTGGTTCAACCACATTGATATGATGTAGTCAAGCCCATAGGGAAAGTAAATTTTCTTGGTGGTTGATTAATAGAGTAATGGATGTGTCAATTATTAGTGTATATATATATCTTTATGGGGTAGGGGTGCATGCACTTTACTTTTCTTGAAAAAAGGAAACTGGATGTGTGTGTGTGTGTAGTACACATATTACACATATATTGGATGTGGGAAAAATTAAAAGTGGAAGTTGTCGGCCAGGAACATGATTGAGAAACACGTTATTGAATAATAATGCAGACTGAAGGAAACGGGTGGAAAGTTCCACTGGGACGAAGGGACAGTACAACAGCCAACCGAACCTTGGCAAATTCAAACCTTCCTGCTCCTTTCTTCAACTTGACTCAGCTCAAAGACGCCTTCCTTGTTCAGGGCCTCGACACTACTGATCTCGTTGCCCTCTCTGGTATATTACATTTATATATATATACATACTAATGTTTTTAATATAAAATTCAATTGATTTTTTTAGAGAGATTTATAAGGAAGCTATATACATTGTTACTCATTCATAACATATGTTATGTATTACTATATTATATATCTCTTTATAAGTGACGAAAATTAGTTTAGAGAAAAATAATAAATTTCAATACTTTAAAGTAATTTATTTACCTTCTTTAATTTCTTCAAAAAAATTTATTGAATTTTATGTTAAGGACCAAAGAGTGTGCGAATATGTGGAGTGTAAAGGTTCAATTTTATCGTATAAGTTTCCAAATAGGAATTATGGATATATTCTCAGAAGTTTTTACTGGAATAATTTTGCCCTAGAAGTATTAAAAAAAGGAGTAATGCCGACTCTAACTATTGAAAATATTAATGGTCAATATCAATTTTTTAATAGTCAATATTTGTTTTCTAATGGTTAGAGTGATTTTACTCCCTTTTTAAAAAAAAAATACTTTCAAAGTGAAGTTAGCCCATCAAAATCTACCGAATGCGCATTGTTCCTATGCGAAAAAATTCAGAAGCAAAATTGAAACCTAACCCCACACACAGATATATGTGCACGCGCTCGCTTTGTTTCTGTGTTTAATTTTCTTGTTGTGCTTTATTTTATATATAAATGAAATATATATTTGGTTTTACTTCTTCAGGTGCTCACACGTTTGGAAGGTCACACTGCAGAAATTTTCAGGACAGGGTATACAATTTCAGTAGCACAGGCCAACCAGATCCTAACCTCAACAAAACATATCTTCAAACCCTAAGCAGAATCTGCCCTCAAAATGGTGACGGATCCAACTTGGCCAACTTAGATCCGACCACTCCTGACACGTTCGACAAGAACTACTACAACAACCTTCAACTTAAGAGTGGCCTCCTTAACAGTGACCAGGTCTTGTTCTCCACTTCGGGCGCAGACACCATAGCCATCGTCAATAGCTTCGCCGCCAACCAAGCCCTTTTCTTCAAACAGTTTGCTGCTTCCATGATCAAGATGGGTAATATTAGCCCCTTGACTGGAACTCAAGGTGAAATAAGGTCTCAGTGTAACTTTGTTAACTCTGATTCATCTCGCTTGAAGGCTGTCGCTTCCACCAAGGAATCTGATCATGATGTTCTTGTCAGTTCAATCTAAATGAGTTGATCCATGGATGGGTTTAATTGTCTGTGTAGGAGCATGTGTGCGCTATGTGCCTGTGTGTACTGTGTTTAGTGGTCATAATAACTTCTGCATGTGTTATGCCACTGGTAATAATAATAGTGACGTTTGTATTTCTTATATCTGTATTTTCCTCTATCTTCTTATATGGTTGACAAGAAATTGAGAATTTTACTTTTACGTAGGGAGAAATGTTGTGGGTCCCACAAACATAAAATCATGTACATTTTGCTCAAATTAAATAAACAGTTTTGTCATTTTTACCTTGTTTTAAAAAGTTAATGTGTATTTTTATATCCAGAAAATTTTTATGATGCCATGTGCAATTTTGACAAAAATAATTACAGGTAGATCTACACTTTAACCCATTTTTTATACCAACAAATTTATATGAGTTAAGTCTTAAGACTCACCTACAAGATCTGGTCATGCCTTGGCATGCCTTTATGGGTTGGGTCCCAAGCTCACTAGGGATAGGACTGTCTTTATTGAGCTTAAAAAGAACTGATAAATATACTTAAAATCACCTACCAACAATAGTAACGCACAACCTTATAGTGATATAAGCCAACCCCTATATTTACCGAACTAGCTTTTATTGGCGAAATTGGGTGTTTTAAACAACACGGTGCATGCAAAGGAGTTTGAAAGGTTTGAAAAGAAGGATTTCGTAATTTAAACTCAACCTGAGGACTTCTTTTAGCTTCGAAACTTGTGGCTTAAAACGTGGATACGTACCATTGAAATTCTCGTTGAACATTCCTAGTCACTTTCTTTCAATATATAAATAATTATCCATAAATGTTAATACTATGACTTAATACTCCTCTAATCCTTAATATAAAAAATATTTAGAAAGTTAATCTTAGTTCTAAATATAATAAAGAGTTTCTTTATTTGGCAATCTTTTCCTAATTTCCCCCTATTGATACTTCTTCAACTATAATTAAGGAAGAGAGAGAATTGAAGAATTAAAGAAAATGATTAGGTGTTGTAAAAAATACATGTTAACTAACTTTAATAATCTAATCAAATTAGTTAAATATGTTATATATTAAGGAGGGGAGGTAGTAGTAATTAATTTAAGGATGGTTTGAATAATTTAATCAATAAAAGATCAAATCGCATGATATATACAGAAATGCAAGACAGTTGTCAACAAGTTGGTCTGAACATTAAAACTATTGCCCCGTTAAACACACACAAACGCCACAGAAGATAAGGTTTTAAAACAAAAGGCTATATTGATATCAGACCTATGATCACTCACTATGTATCCCTATAATTCAAGCAATTTAATTTCGTGAGATATATGTAATGCAAAGAAAAATTTCTCAGCATTTCTCTTTTTTTTTTTTTTTTTTTTTTTTCTCTCCAATTCTAATTATAGGAACATTTTTATAGTGTGTTCCTATAATCAAGATTGGAGGTAGTAATAGATTTTAACACAAAAGTCTGTAATAGTGGAAATATATATGTAGGGATGATTTGTTGATTTTTAGGATAAAGGTTGAAAAGCGATTCCTAAATCAAAATGAACCTAAGGAAAAAACATGCAATGCTTGAGGGTTTGAGAATTTTTATTTAACATATATATAACTATATATGGGTTTACACCAGCAGGGCAAACTTTAAAATATATTCCCTCCGGTCCTAATTATAGGACATATTTAACTGATTTTAGAGGGATTAGGGATAGAGGTTAAATTAGTTTATTTTACTTATTTTCCTAAAATGCCCTTATATAAATTTTATACTTCAACTACCTTATTAATTTCACATAATCCCTCATTATATCAACAGGAGTATTCTAGGAAGAAATTGACAAAAATTAGAATGTTGTCTTATAATTAGAACCAAAACAAACTCTCAAATGTTGTCTTATAATTAGGATCGGAGGGAGTATATCATAGTTTCAAATTTAAGTAAAATGTCTGTCTTAATCTACATCATTCATAACGGGTGAATTTTTCAAAGGGAAACCTGTAATGTAAGTAATAATAGGACAGATGATATAATGAGGTCAGGTACACTTTATATTATGATATTGGTAGAATATTGACCAAAAAGAAGCTATGTATAAGCAGCGTTTAGTGTTGTATCTACAAGTTGATGCAAAAACTTAATTTAATTAAAAACCTTGAATTGAGCACCTTTAAACATGGATGACGCTTTATCTCAACTAAACCTTACATATATAATTACTATACAACATATTGCTGCAAACTGCGATGCTATAATTAAATTAAATTAAATAATAGTAGTATATAAAACATGGACGATCAATCTCGCTCTTTCGTAGGGACCACCATTATCTTGATGCCAAACTCTTGTTGCTCTACAAATAAATGCTCATAAAGAGCTCTCAGAAGTCAGAACACACTAGAACTTCACGACCCACTGGGAAAAAAAAGAGAGTTATCTTGTTGGCCTCTCTATGTATTGGGAATAATGTATCAGTTTCGTGCGCTCAGTTACATCCAGAAAGACATGGCCAATGTTGCTTTCTGTTGTACTAATTTTGGTGTTTATCATGTGTGCGTGTGAAAGAGAGAGTAAAGCAATATCCTGAATAGTGAATACTCTTAAAGCTGAATCTAACACTACCTGTTTTCAAATAATTAATTAAATTATGTGACGTGAAAAAGTTGATTAAAATTGGTTAAAAATTATAATAAATATGAACAGAAATACAGCTTATTTTTCAAAAACAGCCTTTTCATTAAGAGGGTAAGTGGTAGAGAGAATAAGTGAAAAATAAAATAAAATAAGAGATGAGTGAGACCTATAAACAATTTAAACTAAAAAATGAAAACAGGGCATTATTTGGAGTCGGGGTGGGCAAAAACCCAGTGGTCCGATCCAATCTAGTCCAACCCGAACTGATCCATCTGGTCTAGTTCAAATAAGTAACATAACAAAATTGGATCAGACTGATTGGTCGATTGGATCGGGTTCCGAGACTATGGGACCAAACCACTTAGACTGGTCTGATCTAGTCCAAGTCAATTTTTGTTTACATATTTTTTTATTGTGGTCGAAGATCGTTATTATTATAGATTTATGTTGTTTTAATTTTATGTGACACATTTTATATTATCATAAGTATTTTTATGATTCTAACTGTGTTTAATAGGTTTAAATTTTTCCTTCCAAAGAATTAAAAAGCACACTACATCTACAACTTATTTTTTTGGCCAATCACACCAACAACTTATTGTAATAAAAGAATAAAGGAAAGATGAATGAAGATTTAATTACCACATCTTTGTCCTATATTTAGAATATAATAGTTTTAAAACTTTGCAATATACTCGTAATAAGCACCAAGAGGTAGTATTTGTGTAAAAGGAGCTCAATTCTTTTTATGGAAAAGTAAAACGAAGTTTAAACTTTACATACAAAAAGTCCAATACTTGAATTAGAAGTTAGAACTTACCGAGAGACAAAATCTTGGTAGCTATACTAGTAAAGATTACTCTGATTAACAACACCATATTATACTTTATTGAATTGAACAATCAACGCCATCCCTAGAGGCGAGCTGGCCAGACTAGATAAAAAATATATAATAACTTAACAGTTCAGAACAATTAATGAATATTATGTAAACTTACTAAATGTCTTGAGCACCAGGGCAACAGATCATTAATTAAATGTAGCGATATCTGCAATAATGGTCTTTGTCTCATTGCATATTACCGGATATGTGTTAATTCATAGACAAAAGATGTTAATGTGGAAATAAGAAAGAATGATATATAGCTAGAGGGATCACAAAAAAATAAAAATAAACACTGAAGCATTATACATTTGTGAAATGTATGAGAAGGATTAAGGTTAAAAATTAAAATTAATACACAGAAATTAAATGTTCATATATAGTTAGTTTAGTTTATAATAAAGTTTAATCAATTGCAATTACTCAAAACCTTGGTTGCAAATCTATCTTTGTTGTAAATATTGGATAATTAATTGGAAATGGACTATTGATTGTAAGAAGTTTGTGTCAATTGCGGAAGCTTACTTGTGATCAAAGTTGTAGGATTCATTATAAATAAGTTATAGATGGGTAAAAGAAAATTTACAACTTACTTTAGTTTTTGAGATTTATAAAACTTCTATAATCTACTTTTGATTCGCAACTATATATTCTTTCGTTATTTACAACTTGCTTAGTCTTTCAAATGATAGTTTCTTTTGTTCATTTACTTTTTACTATTTTTTAAAGTTGTTATGTCTTAGTCATTTCATAAGTTTGTACTTTTTTAGTATCATTCATTTCTTTATTGGGCCTTACGTGTCATTTTCCAAAGAATAAAGCAACTTGATGGTTGTGGACAAATGAAGCAAGCTTATTACAAAATCTACTAAAATTTGAAGTCTCAAAAAGTGGTATGTCTTCTTTTGACTTGAAAGAAAGCATATGTTTATATTGAATAAAGCGAACCACTCCCGACAATAAAATCAAAACCGTCCAACAATGCGCCAGCCTTATTTATGTCTCTTTTTCCCATAAACATATGGGTCTCTACTTATTTATCCATATTCATAATTAAAAATCAGACTTTAAGAAGATATTGCCGTTTCCGGTGGATATTCTCCTTCTCGTGAGGCCACAGTTCACAAAAGGTTAAACTAGTCTATAAATTTATGTAATTATTCTTTATAATTTGGAAAAAAGTTCACTCTATTCCTCGTGAGTTTGGGGTAGTAATTCTACAAAGTAATTAAATTACACTTACACACCTTTCAAGATTTGCACATTCGAGGCATTGACTCCCTAACAGTGACAGCAAGTAAGTGTCACCTCACCCTGCAATTAGTAGCACTATATACTATAGCCTTTTTTCCCCCTGAAGTGGTTCATCCTGATTTTTTATATATACCACTATGTAGAAGGTTCGAATTGATGTCTATAACTTTTTTCTTATTTTATTTTAATATGTAATTATTTAATATTTGATGTTATTTTTTAATCCTAATTTTTCCTTTTCCCATAGTCATTGTATGCTGCGAAATATTATTGTATCAAGTTATTTTAAAATATAATTTTTACATCTGACCCTACTTTATTTTAGGCAATATAACAAAAAATGAAGAGATATATATGACCAGACAGCAGTAAGGTATACCCTAATTAATTAATCATAATGAGTTAACTAAAATAATTCACTTGATTTTTTCCAAATTAAAAAAATGTGTCTTTAATTCTTCAAATCTCTTAAAATTTGAATCTTGAAATGTATTTTTCTCTAATTGAGAAAAGCAAAAAAAAATCTTATCTTTTTAAAACTCAAAATCTCAATTATCAATATTAATACTAAAAAAAATAAATTATACTATTATATAAAGTATGAAACAATATGATTTATTTTTAAAATTTTCTTCATATATAAAGTATGAAACAATATGATTTATTTTTAAAATTTTCGAAGAAATCAAACGTTGTTTTGTGACTCTTCCCTCTATAAATTAAAAGATTCTTAAAACCATGCTTGGGATTTGCTTTAAATATTAAATAACAAAACATAATATAGTCTAGCACGCTTTAACTTTTATGGTGAGTTTTTTAAAGTGAAAACTGTAAAGAAAGCAATAATAGTACACGTCTTTTTGCTCAAACAATAATAGTACACTTCAAACAACATATATTGATAGATAATTGACCAAAAGAGAGTATAGGCTGAAAATGAACGTGCAACATACAATGACCTTAAAAGAAGCTTCCATACATTGTTCAATGTTTTTATACACAAGTTGATGCAAAAGGGATGGAATAAAGTAAAGCCTAGCCCATATTCCAAACCATGTCCTTCGTTGAATTGACCTAACCCCCCACACTAAGGTAAAATTATACTGATTGTATATGAATTTTTTACAAACAAAAAGAAGAAGACATCTTTGTTCTCTCATAATATACTATATGTATTAATCATGACTAAAGAATCGTGCATATTTCAAATTCTATATTTAACAGTTTTCATGAAACGCTTAAATATAAATAGATAGAATTATGAGAAAGAAATATATAACGATTTTTTAAAATAACCGTTAAGTATATAAAATAATATTTGACGGTTTTGTATGATTAGCGTAATATATAAGTTTGATTTTTTTTTTTTTAAAGCATCGTTTATTTGATGGTTGTATCTAAAATATTGTTATATATATTCAATTAATATATGACGGTTATTTATCAAAATACCTTAAAACTTATATATTTGATAGTTTTTTTAAATTAAGTCGTTAAATATATAGCTTGAAAATCTCTTTCTAAACCCTATTCTGTCGATTTCCAAATTCCCAACATTTCTCTACTTGCTCATTGAATAGCTTTGACAACTCTTTTGGGGAATCCCCATCATTATTTCCCTCTTCATTGTTTTCATAATCGTGATTCTCCTCCTTCCTATGTCTTTGGTTGTCTTTGAAGTCGTTTGTGACTTGTTCTAGGTTCAATTTTCTTTGAAGCTCTGCAAGTTTTGCATCTTTTGGCATAAATGTGAAAAATTCACTACTACAAAATATGAATACTATTATCCTAAAAGACGTTCATTTTTTTTAAAAAAAAAAAGAAGTAAAAAATGAAGGCGGTGGCATTGTTGTAATTATTTACTTGGGTTTGAGACTTTAGGACGCCAAAATTTTTTTTGACGTCCTAAATATATTTTAGAACGCCTAAAATCAGCATTTTTGGCGCAATTTAGGATATTTGGGGAATTGTTTTAGCGCCATAAAATTTTTTGGCGTCCTGGAATAGGTTTAGGACGTCAAAAAGTTATTTTGTGGCGTCTTGAAACACATTCAGGACGCCTAACATCAGCATTTTTGGCGTAATTTGGGATATTTGGGGAATTTTTTTAACGCTAGAAATTTTTTTTAAGTCCTGAAATAGGTTTAGGACGTCAAAAAACTATTTGTGGCGTCCTAAAACATATTCAGGACGCCTAACATCAGCACTTTTGGCGCAATTTGGGATATTTGGGGAATTTTTTTAGTGCTAGATTTTTTTTTTGGCGTCCTGAAATAGATTCAGGACGTTAAAAAAATATTTTTGGAGTCCTGAAATACATTCAAGACGCCTAACATCAGATTTTTGGTGCAATTTGGGATATTTAAAAAAAATTCCAATTTTTTGACATCCCGATAAAATTTTATTTTTTGGCGTCCCGATAGTTTTTCTTTATATATTTTTTGGCATTCTTAATTGAGATTCAAGACGCCAAAAAGCCCACTTACACCCTTTATTTTGTCGAGCCCACGTTCCCTTTTAGTTTCTAAGCTAAATCCCTCTTGCCAAATAGATAGAGCCCGCGTCCGACTATTTCCCTCTGCTTCCCTCATCGCCGTCGAACCCTATCGAGTGAGCCGCTGTCCGTCTCCTCCGTCTCTTCGCGGCTTCCGGTGGTTCTCGTGCTCTGTTTTCGGCACATCCCCCCCTTCTTCGACGATCTCTAGGTACGCCCTTGCTTTCATGGTTTCCCTCTGCTTCCCTCATCGCCGTTGAACCCTATCGAGTGAGCCGCTGTCCGTCTCCTCCGTCTCTTCGTGGCTTTCGACGGTTCTCATGCTCTGTTTCCGGCGCATCCCCCTTCTCCGACGATCTCTAGGTACGCCCTCGCTTTCATGGTTCTTCAACCGTGTATGTGTAAAAGATAAATGTTTCAAATAGGAAATTAGGGTTCATTAAGGAGAGTTAGAGAATCGAGTTTTAGAATGGTTCTTGAGCTGGAATGGAATCCTTTTATAAGCCTATTGATCGAAGATTCTCAGATAGATCTTTCTTTAGGATATAATGTTTAGCCGATTCCTTTCCTCTAGATATAAGTCTATCAAGTAAGTCTGGAGCTAACTGAAACACATTCTTTTATCATCGAATTGAATTGTCATAGACTCTATATCTGATTGGAGTTTCTCTAACTCAAAAATCAAATTATTAGGATCTATTAGCTTATTTTTAAATTGATGCAGGACTTCAAAGACTTTATCTTGATATGTAGATGTTTTGGAATAATTAACATTATTGGTACCTAAAGTTCTTTTTGGCCGTTTGCAAACTCTTCTACTAAAGTTGATATTTCTGCTGCAGCCATTAAAGAAAGTAATTAATTGGTTCATCCGTGATTATTATTCAGGACGCCTTATTCTTTTTAGGACGCCTTATTAAGGTGTCCTGATTCCCTTTCAAGACGCCTTAATAAGGCGTCCTGATTCTTTTTTAGGACGCTAAAAAAAAAAAAAAATAACTACCTACTACGAGACATCTCACTGAATAAGGACATTAATTGGGTCTAATTTAGGTCGTTTTTTGAGTTTTTTGTAGTAGTGATTTCTTCCCTTAACTAGAGTTAATAATACGAAATTGATGTTCTATACTTTTGTTGCTATCTCATGTGATATGAATTAGACAACAAGTAGGAAATGGTTGTTCATCTCATTTTTCAGTTTTGTGATATTGAGTTTGTATGATTTGAGTGAAGTTGCTATCTCATGTGGTCTACTTTTGTTCCTATTCCCTGTTTTGGACAGTCAAGATTTCCAAAGGAAGAGTTCTCTGGTTTTGATGAAGTTTTTAATTTCCGAAGTGCTTAGAAAGAAGAGTTACGTTGATGAATTTATGCTTTATAAGTTGGAATTTTAAGGCTAAAAATTGACAAGAAACTAATTGCTTTATACTTTCACATTTTAGATAAATGTCTTGATTATTAAAGCACGCTCAAGACTCTAATATAATAGTTAAAACAATGTTCTTCAAGACTCACATTTTAGTGAATACTCTTAGAGCTGAATCTAATACTATCTGTTTTCAAATAATTAATTAAATTATGTGACGTGAAAAAGTTAATTAAAATTGGTTAAAAATAATAATAAATATAAAAAAAGGGGAAAATGACAAATAAATACCATATGAATTTGTAAAACCCCAAGAAGTCTCCCAAATTTGTAAAAATACTGAGAGGTATCAACGACCTATGAGGGATATGCAAATTCGGGTGAAATTACCCTTTTGCCCTTAGTTTTAAATTTTTTTTTTTAAAAAAATACCCTCGCCGGAGGGCCGCCGCCCGAACCGAACGGAGGAGCGGCGGCCCGTGACGGCCATCGTCAAGGGGTTGGGTTTTTTTACATATTCATTGAAAGTGTGGGAGGTGGAATTCGAACCCCCAACCCCCCACACATCCATGGGGCCAAGTGGCCCAAGTTCCTTTAATATAATATATATATATATTTTTTTTCTTAACATTTTTTCTTAACATTTTTTCACGGTATTTATAAAACTTGCAACGGTATTTACAAATCTTGTAACGCCATTTACAACATTTTTTTCAAGTTTACATTTTCTTTCCTTTTAATGCCCCTAGTGAAAAAAAAAAAATGCACTATCACAAAACTTGAAACGGTATTTATAAATCTTGTATAGCCGTTTACAAATTTAGTAACGCTATTTACAACTTTTTTTTTTTCAAGTTTACATTTTTTCCCTCTTTAATGCCTCTAAGTTGGGGAAAAAAATATATGAACTATCATAAAACTTGCAACGGTATTTACAAATCTTGTAACATTATTTACAAATTTAGTAACGCCATTTACAACCTTTTTTTCAAGTTTACATTTTTTTCCTCTTTAATGCCTCTGAGTGAAAAAAAAAAAAATATGCACTATCACAAAACTTGCAATGAAGTATTTACAAATCTTGTAACGCCATTTACAAATTTAGTAATGCCATTTACAACTTTTTTTCCAAGTTTACATTTTTTTCTCTTTAATGCCTCCGAGTAAAAAAAAAAAAAAATGTAAACTTGAAAGAAGTTGTAAATGGCGTTGCTGAAATTTGTAAATACTTTTGTGATAAAATTCTTTTCACTCGAGGCATTAAATAGGAAAAAAAATGTAAACTTGAAAAAAAATTTTGTAAATAACGTTACTAAATTTGTAAATAGCGTTACAAGATTCGTAAATACCGTTGCAAGTTTTGTAGATACCGTTGAAAAAATGTTAAGAAGAATATACATACATATATATATATATATGTTAATGTATATATATATTAAAGGAACCAAGTGGCCCAACTGACCTTGGCCCCATGGATGTATGGGGGTTGGAGGTTCAAATCCCACCTCCCACACTTTCAATGAATATATTTTTTTATTAAAAAAAACCCACCCCCCCCCAAAAAAACACCCCCTTGCCGGTGGCCGGTGGTCGACGCCGCCCCCCCGTGCCCGACGGCGGTCCTCCGCGGCGGGCGGCGGCGTCCTCCGGCGAGGGTATTTTTATTTATTTTATTTATTTAAAACTAAGGGCAAAAGGGTAATTTCACTCGAATTTGCATATCCCTCATAAGTCCTTGATACATCTCAGTCTTTTTACAAACTCGGGAGACTTTTGGGGGTTTTGCAAATTCATATGGTATTTATTTGTCATTTTCCCAAAAAAATATAACTTGTTTTTTCAAAAACACCCTTTTTATTGAGAGGGTACGTAGTAGAGAGAATAAGTAGGGAAAAATGAGGGAGAATGACTGAAAAAACAAGAGATGAGCGAGGCCTATAAACAATTTAAAGTAAAAATGAAAAAAAAAAAAAAAAAAAAAAAAAGCATTACGGGAGTAGGAGTGGAAAAAAAAATCCGATGGTCCGATCCAGTCTAGTCCAATTCAAATAAGCAACATAATGAAATTGGATTTGATTTATTGGTCAGGTTGAACCGGGTTCTGGACCAAGGGACCAGACCACTTGGATTGGTCTGATATGTTCCAAGTCCATTTTTTTAACATTTTTTTTTTTATTTTTGTTAGATATTCTTATAGATTTATGTTGTTTTAATTTTGTGTGACACATTTTATATTATTATAGGTGTTTTTATGGTCCTCATTGTGTTTAATATGTTTTAGTTTTGCCTTCCAAAGACGAAAAACAAAAAATTTAAAAAAATTTAAAATGAGGTTTTGGACTACCAAGAATAATCCAGGCAATCCACTAGACCCTGTTTGATTTAGTCCGACCTCAGGTTGGTGCTAGATTAGACTAGACCATGTAATACCCTAAAAATTCTATTTATCATAAATACTAAATTTTGATAAATAATACATATTAAATAAAGGTGAATAGGTGTCTCAAAATTTTAGTAAGCTACTTGATTAATTTTGTAGGCAATTTCTCTTGAAATTAAATAAACCAAGGGCCAATTTTGAAATTATATTTATGGATTTTGAAATATGATATAATTATCATATTAAATCATGGTTCTTATATAACCAAGAGGAGCAAGAAAATGTTATGGAAATACTTAAACAAATTAAAGGAAATTAATAAAGATTAATGAGCAATTAAGTTTTCACTAATTAAATAATTGTGTAAATCTTCATAATTAACCAATGGGCAAATTAAAAAGCAACAATTAGGGAATGTCTTAATAAAAAAATCAAGGATCAATTAAAAGACAAGATTAGCTACAAGATAATTAGAGGCAAGCTAAGATCATCAAAAAGGGGGCTAACTAATGAAGAATTAAGCTTGTCTAATTAAGCACTAATTTTCATGGTTAGTTAACAAATGCAATTAAGAGTTAATTAAACTTTGTTAATTAATCAATAATAACACCTAAGCCTTGATTATGTCATCAAGATGACATCACAAGAGCTCATGCTTCATAGTGAAGGGTTAAGATTAAAACTTCTTGATTAAGTTTAGATCTAATGGTTGAGATTAAGGAAGAGGCAAATGGTGGGCCACATTGGGCTTGAAATTACCATTTTAACCTTGAGTTTTCCCTATAAATAGAAGTCTTGCCTCTTTTCATTCTTCACACCAAATCTACCTTCAAGAGGTGATTTCTAAGAGAGTAAGAGAGTGAAGCAAGGAGGAAGAAGGAGTAGCAAGAGGCTTCAAGAGGTAAGCTTGTCTTTAGTTTTTAGTTTCTAGTCTTTAGTTCTTAGTAATTCTTAGTATAAATGTTAGTTTAATCTAGGAAATAGGTAAAGTAATTTCCCATAATTGTTTTTAGGCCTTATTGCATCGAAAGATGCCTGACAAGGTTGGAACATGTTGGGAAGTGACTTTTAGGATTAATAAAACAAGTTAGAGTAAGATAGGAATTGTGGGGTTTTGCTGGGCTGTTGGAGTCAGTCAGTTAGAGGGCATTATTTTATATGTAAATCTATCTTCAAAAATTATGAAATAATTCATGGTTATAGTATACATGTATAGATTTCCATTGATGTAAATTATGTATCAATTAGAGGTCTGTAGAAGGAAATAAAAATTCTGGAATCTTGGCTATGTTTTCTGGAAAAAAATCTGGGCAGCGTTGAGAAAACATTCAACTGGGAATGATTCTTGATGTTCTAGTTTCTTGGAATATTTTTCCTTGAAAATAGACATGCCAAGGGTCATGAGGAATTTTACAGAACCTCATTTCTATTTTTCTAGAATTAGCTATAATTTTTCAAAGTTACCGAAAATTCTGCCCAGAAATGCTGAAGTAGCGTTTTTAAGAAAATGTAAGGGCAAAGTTGTAAATAACAAATCCACCAAGGGTAGAAAGATAAATTAAACCTTTAGATATTATTCTAAGAAATATGATATTTATCAAATATCATAAAATAATCTGACGATAATGTATAGGATATCCGGGAAGTCCGGAGTCAGGTTCAAAAGTCGGGCGTTTGACAATTACCCGGTGAAGGTATGTTCGCGTACTAGTAACTTTAACTCTGATGTGTCTTGTATGCATGTATGTGATGGAATGATTCATGAAGTGATGGACAAGACTAGGTCTTGGGTCATGCACTGTGACTAAGTTTATGGGACTTAGATCACCTGTTTATACATTCAGCTTTATGTGTAATTATGGTTTTGATAATACCGTTACAGTTTTCCTAGAGCTGAGGACACGATAGGCCATCGTGGCATAGTGAGGTGTAGACATAAATAACTTTACATGTGATGTGTTCTGTTAACATAGATAACTTTACATGTGATGTGTACTGTTGATATATTAATCTTACATCTGCTGTGTGCTTATGTGTTGATTAATGCTGTAATGTCATAAACATCTGTCATACATATACTGTTATACTTTTCATATGAGGTTAACTGTTACCTGAGGTCCGATGGGTATTGGACCTCAGATTTGACTAAAGTTTAGGAAAGGAACCTGGAACAGAGAAGGCACCGGTAGATAGAGCCGTGAAGAGGCACTGATGGATGGAGCCGTGAAGAGGCACCGGTCAAAGCAAATGCCAGAAGAAGTTTAACAGAGCCTACCTTCTAGCATGAATCTAATAAGGTTACTTCAAAACCATTTGGTGTCTAGAAAGGGTTCGTCTATATGGTTCAATCAGTGAGTCGCCGTGAATTTGGGGAGACTTCCACTAGACACCGACCTGACCAAATTGTTTGATTGATTGAGTTAGGTTCATTGCCCCAAGTCTACCTAAGGCTTGGTTTAAGGTTGTATAGTTACCATGGAAGAATTGTAATTATACAAGCTCTGTATTTTTGTATCACACGAATATTCCTTCGGGAAATTTTAATATATCAGCTTATGTCGGGACATCAGCATATGTCTGGGCATTTTATATCAGTTACTCGTTGTCCAAATATTAATGCATGCTCTCCGTTTCCTCATTACTCTGAGTTGTAGCACCTCAAACTTTGTCAATTTTTCTAAAATTAAGTGTCAACCGATATAATTTGAAGTATGGAATTTGAAGTGTTACAAACCACAGACTAGCTTGTACAACCCGATATTCTCTGCAAACCAAACCTCGAATTAATATCAAACCCATTCCAGTCCAGTCCATCCTCTTCCCTAATTTGGAGGCTATAATGGTTTATATCGTGAACGTTGGTTTACAATACACACATATATATATGACCATTGAATAATTCGACCATGTGTCATTTCCATCCTACTCAATTTTGTGACGATCCTGTTATTAGTGCCCAACAGTATCCACACTCCCTTATATTCTTTTTATAAAAACCTAATAATCAAAATACACAGTTTAAAAAAAGTTGTTATAATTAGTTAGAAATAATAAGTATGTCTTAAATTAACTTTTTTTCAAGTATATATTCTTATTTGTTAGGGGGCAAGAGAGAAATAGAGTAATAATGACAGAAAATAGGAAAGAGAATGTAATGTGATAAAAATGAGGTGTTAAAATGAGGGAAAAAAAATCATTAAATATTGAAACAATTTTTATCAAACTCTTATATAAAAAAACCAAAACAATTCAAATTTTTTTGTTTCTGTTGAGCAATATATGTGCACCATCAATATTAAATCACTACTCCTCACTTGCGATCACGTGTCCAGCGTGTGTTTATAGTTATGCCTCAATAATGACTACATGCATCGTCATGCAATGGAAGAATATTCTCTTTATTCTCTCTCAAAGATCTAAGTATGTCGGCATATTTATGTATAAATAAAAATAAATGTGTCTTCATTTAAACCAAAATGCTCATAAAATATATGGTAGAGAAATTAATTAGAACTCGGAACTAATTCAGGGAAAAACGTCTCGTGTGTGTGTATAGGTGCTGGCAACAATATAATATATATATATATATATATATATATATATATATATATATATATATATATAAAATGAAGAAATCATGGGAACTTTTTCATTAAAAAAAAAAAATTAAAAAAAATATTAGTGGCAACTAAAGTAATTGAAATTGATATTGAACATAGTGAATATTGATTTTAGCTTATATATATAATAGTTAACTAGGAATTGAATACTAAGGTGACTAGATGCGGATGAAGCACACGACTACTGTATTTTTGGGAAACAATAAAACCTTGGTTTCAAAAGTCATTTTTCACAAACTAAGATAAAACTCATTTCACATACTTATCTCATAAACCGTAAACTAAAAGCTAATACAAATATGAACGCTTCTTGATTTATTCATTCATGATGTTGGCAAAAAAAAAAAAAAAAGATTTATTCATTCATGATTTGGTAGGAAATTAAAGCACACGTCTTGACTAAATAACTTGGTAGGAAATCAAAGCACACGCCTTGACTAAGTAACATAAGTTTTCAGGGGGGAAGTCAGCAAATCAAATTTTCCAATTGATAATTCGCTAGGTTGGTTTTAATTTCGATAAATTTGACTATGTTGTTGCGTGTTGTTTTATTTTCATTAAGGAAGAATAATACGACAATACAAAAAAATAACTATGTTATTTAAAGTGGTATTTTATAGTTGTAGCAGTAGATGATACAGAGTGTCAGTAGAATCTTTAAGTTATTAAAAAAATGATTCATAAAAAGGAGATTAATGTACGAAGTTCCAAGGTAATGAATACGATAGGAACCAAAAAGTCGCATGAACCCTTGATATATATAAATAAGTATATACAAAGCATCCATAATGACGAACAGCCGAGTGAGTAAAAAACTTAGATATTGTAATCTCTGTCAACATCTTAATTATTCTTATCTTTGTCAGATAATTCAACGAACTGATAAATAATGTGTGTGTATGAAAGATACTGGGATATCAGTGTATCCGCTTAAATATTTAAAATTGTCAATCTTAGAAGAAGGGTTGGGTTATGCATCTAACTTTATGGAATTAAAGCGTTAATATATAAAGGATTTAAATACTAATAAAGAAAAAAAAATGACATAGGCGTATTAAATTTTGTTGCATGGTCAAGAAAGAATATAGTAGTAGTATATTTTTTTGGGGTGAAAATTGTGGTAGTATATTTATTTCCCTAATCAATAGTACTTTATTTTTTTTAAAAAGAAAAGGCTTATGTACTAAATGTGGAAGAAGACAAGGCACTATAGATGAAATTCCAGTAAAAAATTCTTATAATCAAGTGGTATGAAAGTTTTCTAAGAGTATGATGTCATGGGTTTAATCATATTTGTAATACTATTATTGAACTGGTTCGTAGCATAAATTACACAAACGAGATCTTATTTTAAGATTAAGATCCAGTGTATATAAAGCTACTAGATTTGCCAATTTAATTAGAGAGAGATAGAAAGAGATGAGGTTAGAAAAATAGTGTGGCAGCTAAGCCTAAAACTATTTTTGGATGTGTTATATTGAAATGACGTGAAAGAAAAATAGTGCGGTTTCTGTTCATGTTCAAGCAATTCAAATAAGACTTGTTATCTATTCTTCACGTTCTTATTTGTATGCATTGTGCTTTTGCAGCCTTTTCCATTTGTCCCGCTGGCACGTGCTGTCACCGACAAGTTACAACAACTACTTTCAACTCATTCATCCATCCTTAATTATTTCATTTGTCTTCTCCCCCTTTGTAAACACTAACATGGATATTGATGCATTTACCTAACGTTAATTTCATCAAAAAAGAATAAAATAAATATACAAAATATAAGAATGGTTCGAATTAATTATAGACTTTTATTCTCATCACATCATCCTATCCTATTTTGACTACTAACGTGACTTTATTTATGTTTAAGGTCAGTTAAGGATATGATGTGTTCAGAGCACGTGGCATGGGGTAAAATGATTGCGTGTATTAACAACTTTGAAATATTTGGATTAAAGATAATTAGGTTAAGCATGGTAAGTGGCCCTCTAGAAGGATTATTTGGTTTCTAATATAAATCACCTGGAAATTCTGATTCTTCTGCTCTTATTTATAAAATAAGGAGAGAAGAAATATTTTGGTCCTATTTATAAGTTATAGATAAATTTTTTTAAATATGAATGCATAATTTTATCATTCATTTACTATTGTATTGATTTTGTTTTTATGGATATATAATGCAGGTTAAATAGGGATAAAATTGAAAATTTATTGAATTTTAAGGTGGGATTATTTAAATAAAGTTTGAAGTTTTTTTAATCTGTGTGAAATATCTTGGAAATGACTTACAACTAGGACTGGATGAGTATTTGTAACAACCCTCCGTAAATACCGTATAATTAGTTATTTTATACTGAAAAACATTTAGGCCTAGTTAAAATAAATTATCTCACAATAAACTTCATATCAAAGGGCTCGTCCAAGATACACATTCTAGTATGCAACGGAATAATCAAAACATTCAGTGCATAAAAAGGTCCTAAAGTTCGGCAATATACATTAGACTAAGTTCATGTAACAAAATGAGACATACAATATTTGATTACTCGGATGTCTTACCCTTATTAGTATCACCTCCTAAATTCTCGCCTAAAAAAATAAATAATGACGGGTTGAGTCACAAGAACCCAGTAACCATATATCCAATTTAACAAGTATACTAGGAATAATTGCAAAATAGTTAAGTGGGCCAAAGATACCTTCATATAACCATTAGTTTGAGTAGTTTTCCAAACCATTTACTAGTTCAAAACTATTCAATATGCTTGTAACTCCCTCAATCATCCATATAACCTCCTTATTACTACGGACAGAACCCTGGGCTATAATATAATAGTTTAGTCTCTTTAACAAGACTTCACCAAGCTCTCCAATATAATGAGGTGTAACCGGACCAAAGGCTAAAGAATTCATATCGGACCATGGGTTCCCTTTCTTTCGAATAGAGAAATGTGTCACTGTCCCAAGGGCTGACCCTTATCCCGGCCAAAGGAAAAGATTGATCGCAAGGGGCCCTAAGAATGTCATAGCCATCCACTGCGTGCTCAATGGCGGCTATACCACGTATTGTTGTCAAAAACCAGTGTAAAAACGTACTTTTTTACTAGGGTCATACGTGCTAAAACGCAAGTAAAAACTGTCGTGAGCAAAAACTGGTAGAAACGTCGTGCAAACATGTAAAAACAATAGAAACTTAAGTTTCTACAATTTTTACTTTAAAAAAAAAGGATGAAAAGTGTTTTTTACCAAAAAAGGATGAAGCTAATGAGGACGTCTTAAAGATCTACTTTAATCTCTTTCATTTTCTACATAATCCGAAACCCTTTCCACTTTCTAGCAAAAAATAACAAATAAAAATATTATGAAACCTTTTTATATTTTTTCTTTCTATTGATTTGGTTTTTAAGAAGTTAAGTACAGAAATAAATTAAATTTAAATAAAAGAAAGAAGGATTAAAAAAAAAAACAGATAGAGAGTTTATGTTCGAGACAATTTTTTTTTCCTTATTTGTCTTTTCCGTTGTATCTCCTTTTTAGTACGAATCTTTTCTAGCATTTTAAGAAGTTAATCACGAGAATAAAGTTAAATAAAAGAAAGAGGGAAAAACAGATAGGATCCATGAAAAGTTGATAATTCTATATGAAGAAATCACCCCCAAACTTTATTCTTTTGATGTTTTTAGACTTATATTTTATATAGTTATATGACTTGCATCTTTTAGATATGAAGTTGTTCATTGAATTTTGAGTAGTGATTTATGATTTTTTTTTCCATGCGCGCGCACACATACACACAATATTGAGCTCTAATGACCTTAAATAGTAGAAAGTATAGATTTTACGTTCCGTATCGTTTCTACGATTTAAGTTTCTACCATCCCTTTCCGTATCTATGTAGAAACTCAATTTTGACAACATTACTTGACGTGCTATAAAATCAATCTCCTATAATCACATCTCATAACAATCCAGTACACCTCAATATGCAATGCAATGTTACAATTTCAACATCAATAATATCTTCAATATTTAATACCATGCATAATCTATCATAATAACAATATAAACAATTTAAGCCTACTTAACTAAGAAGTTTACTATGAAACGTACATTATATGTGTGTGTGTGTGTTCATTTGTAAAATACTATAACATATTCATATCATTTGCAAATATGAACATGCACTTGTAATCACTTCAACAAGTATACAAGATAAATTGAAAAGTGGTTACCTTCAATAATTCAAATAAATGCCTTAAACCTCATTTAATTTGTAGAAATAACCTATAAAACATAAATCCCACATTTTTTTAGATAGAAAAATTAAATTTAAATTCCTCCAACTACCCACTAATAAATCTAAACCGATTAAAATTTTTTATTAATCATGCTCTACAAATATACATTCATCTATTATCAAAACTGAAAACTTTGCCAAAATTTTAATACTAAAATTTTCATTAATCAATACTATAATACCTTCATTAATTAAAAATACAAAAATATGTAGAATAAATTTCATGGAGAATTTTTTGTTTAAAAGAATAATTTAACTACCTAAATAATCTTATAAAATAAATTACTTACCTTAAAAACTTAAAACAATAACCTCTCGCTCTCCATCTCTTTCTCTCGCTATCACCCTCGTTAATTACACACACGCCGCATGGATATATATAGATGGGAGGGGAGGTGGTTTGCAGGAATTAATTATTATTCCCTCTTCCCCAAGTAAATTTCCTTTCTCTCTAGGGCATATACTGCCACCGTTTTAAATTTTATTATTATTATTATTATTATTATTACTATTACTATTACTATTATTATTATTATTATTTATTATTAAGATATTACAGCATTTGTCAATTTTATCTCAATAATTAATATATTGCTTAAATGCAGTTTTTCATATATATATTTTTCATCTTCTTCAAAATCTCATTAGCAGGAATAAAGTTGGAAAATTTATCAATTTATGAGTTAATTGTTATTCTTGAATTAGTTTGAAAGTTGCATACATAGTACAGAACCATAAGATATATAGAGGGGTTGCAACTTGCAACTCTTCCCAGTGCCCACTTTTACATCCTTTTATTTTTTTCAGACTCTCCCAACAATCCCAGTTATTGGTGATTTAATTAAAATGGGTTAACTCCGGCCCCTTCCCTTTTCTCCCTCTTAATCAAATCCATTTTCAAATCCTTTATTTTCATAATTTATCAAAATCTCATGGAGATATATAATTATAATCTTTTTGGCCAAACGGTGAAAAAGTGGTCAATTAATAATTCTCTGATCATACTTTATTTTAGTACTGTTCTTATAACATGCTTTTTCTTTATATTATTTAACTTTATAGTGGTTATCTCAACCTATCCTTATTAAATCTTTCATTCAAATCCTCAAGTATTTAACTGTGTTAAATTTCCGCAGAGAAATGAATGCGCTAATTTTTAATAATTGCGCTAAAATTAATTTGAATACGAATCCTGCAACTGTTATCAAATCCATGCATGTCTCAATGTGTTTGATATATAGAGAGAAAGAGAGAGAGGGGGGGTCGTCATTCTTTAAGAACTGGTTTAACACAGTTCGTTAAACAAATTAAAGTCTTTTTCCTCAGAGATGAGATGGATGACTCAAACAAGATAATGATGCGAAGCCACTATCAAATTCAAAGTTATTGGAAGAAGAAAAACAGTGGTATTTGGGAAAAATAATTAAATAGATCAGTTAAAGCACTGAGACTCAACTAGCTGAGCCGGTGAGATATAATTACGGGAGTCCGATGCATTTAATTAACAAAGACCAGGCCGGTCACAATTAAATATTTTGTACTGGGCACGTTTCTTCTGAGCACTACTTTCTTCCGATCGACCATCTTTATAAAATGAAGGGTCGAAGCAGAAGCCATTAGAGATCTGCAAATTAAATATGTGTGTGTGATGGGATCACTGTGGTGAGTGGTGGCGATGCCTGTAGGATTATTGCCGCTGAAGACGTGACGTTTTAACAGATAAAGCAATTTTGGTACAATATAATATTATCCTTTTTTTTTTGCTCCAGAATATAATATTATCCTTAAAGTAACTTTTTTCATTACAATTGTGAGGATGAGGGGTGAGTGAATGTACGTGTTACTCATCGTAGTGGTGCCACGCACCTTCAGGAAAATTGATTTGATGTCTCCCACCCCAGTGCAAAGCCCACCCTGTTTGACTCTTCCCCCCGAATTACCTACTACCGAATTATTGTCTACTCCATGTCCTATATATATATATATATATATATATATATATTTGTATAATTTTTACACTATAAATCATGTTCTATATTTGAGATCGGACGAGTATATTGTTTTTCCTTTTACTTACATTAACTTATATAGCACAGGTTTTGAAATTCGGACCGGCTCGGATCAGAAACGGGAGAACCAGTATGGTTCGGGCATCAACCCAGTTCGGTATTTCTTTTTTAAAATTTTCCTTAGAATTTCATATTAATTACCTTAAAATCTTTAATTTGTCACCAGTTTTGCACCAAATTAGCTTTAGTTTAACTCCGATATAACTCACTAACCCTTGACCCAATACCCCTACCGAATTATTTTTGATCTGGTCCAAGTTTAGAACCTTGCTGGCAGCAAATTAAGTATCAATAATTTAATTTCTTATTATTCACCATTATTTGGCACTTGTCCGTCTATAAATAAAGAAGACCAACAACAATCAGAAACCACATTCTTAGGATATTTCAGACACAGTAGAGAGAAAGAAGAGAAGGAATGGGTTTTGTGGGTGTGAGGATGGGAGTTGTTTGGGGTGCCATATTTGTGGTTCTGGGAACAATATCTGTGTCTCGTGCACAGCTGAGTCCAACATTCTACAACCAAACATGCCCTAACGTCACCGCCATCGTATCTTCGGTTATCCAGAGTGCTTTTCAAACCGATATTCGTATCGGAGCCAGCCTCATCAGGCTTCACTTTCATGATTGCTTTGTTCAAGTATGTTTCATATCACTCCTTATATCTCAGCTCACTTTCAAGTTTTAGGTTTATACTCTGTGATTTCGCATAATTTCTGGCTTTTCATTCATTTAAAAGTGGATTTGCTTGAGAGTTTTCTGTACTATTTAGTGAATGAAATTCTTGATTTTGAAGTGAGAGAGGGAGATGCTTCCTCAGCTCTCTCCGGTATGTCTTTTTCTAAAACAAAACAGGCCTATATTTTATGGGAATTTATAAATTGATCGTACACACCCTCTTAGTGCATTAAGTTAGCGTTGGAAAAATCTGTCCCAAATCAGGCGGTCGGAAACAAAACTATTTTTATATACTTACCTCATATATTGTAAAATCATAAATTATGTTAGAAAAGCAGCTGAAACTACTAATCTAAGCAGCCGCTTATTTTGTTTAACCCCACACATGATTTTTTAAGTGATTTTGTGCTGGATGAAATGAATATATAAAAAAGTTTATCTCATAAAACATAAAAAGAGCTTCTTCTTTTTTTTTTTTTTTTTTTAATTAAATCAAATATATACCCTCTAATGAACGATCTTATAATTATGGGGCAGAGCCGGGAGGTGAAGAGGATAGGAACAAACAAATTAAAGCCCCATACAAATACACTACAATTAGTAAAAGCTAACATCAATATCGTGGTTAAGCTACATCTTATAATTATAAGCCTTTAAACGCTAATAATTGACTACTAAAAATATCCCAGTCTTTTCACATGGAAGCAAACTTTCAAGTTTCTCCGTTTGATATACATCAATTAGCTAGTTTTGATATGTGTGTCTTAGCTGACTGGCTGGCTACTGTAATTGAGAAAATGACATACTATTATATATTTCTGATTCTATCTATAAAAATTCAATAACTGAATTACTTAGGTTCAGAAAATGAATAAAATTAGTTAAAAATACTAATAAGTATGTCTTAAAATAATTTTTTTTTTCATGTATACCCTTATTTTCAAAGGTGTGGGTAAGAGAGAAAAATAGAATAAATATAAATATTAACAATAATTTAATTAATGCAATATATACTATTAATGAGTGGTACAAATGAAAAAAACACATTAAATTTTAAGACAATTCTTATTGGGCTCTTATAAAAATATCATAAGTACTGTTTATAAACTATACTCAATAACAAGCACACACATGCACATAATTCTAGTTTTTTATTTTATATATTTGGTATTGAGTGTTATATTTTCTTTTAGAAAAACTCACATTCGGAAAAACACATTAAAGACACACGCACGTTATATGCACACTTTTTTTGTTGTTGCTATATATCCACATATATAAATACCTTCTAGCTTTATTAGATAATTATAACATGAGTGAAATCAATAGTAAATATTTAATGAAGATTATATATAGTTTTCTTATTATATTAAGTTGATATATCTATGAAACTCTCTTTAAATTTAGAACAGAAATTAACTTTTACCTGTGGGAAAACGCACTATATCATTGATTTTAATTGTTTGGACCTTTTCGGAAAAGGAAAAGTGATATTGGCGTGTGGAGGAAGTTAGGCAGCCATGAAGTTGGACCTTGCCTTTTTGCTTTGAAAAAATATTTAATAATTTTGAATAATGTGAATTCAAATCGCGTCATTATAAGTTAAACAAGGATATAATTGTTTGGATTGGATGAACGAATATTTTACTTACAAAGAGAATTTAATCAATCGATGTTACCCTTGAGTCATGATTATGGTTGAGGCTTCGCTTTAATGACTTTAAAGACAATTTTTGAGTATGGAATCAATAAAGTTAAAGGGTGAGACGACAGCTAGGTACGGTAAAGTAATCAAAGAGTGCTTTTCTAATATACAATTTATAAGTCGACAAAAAAATTTGGTCTTTTATAGGTCCATTTTGACCAAATAAATGAGATTGTGACAATTTTACCCATATTATTGTAGCAATGAAAATAGAGAGAGAAAAAAAGTTAAAAGATTATAAATGAGGGTAAAATTGAAAATTTACCCTATAATCATTGAGTTGGTGATGATGTGTGTTTTGGTCAAAAATGACTTATAAATAGGGCCAGAGCGGTATGTTGGTCAGACTCGAGAGATAATTTTAGTTGGTGATGAGGAAATTAATTTGTTTATGATGAACTGACAGGGATGTGATGCTTCACTTTTGCTCAACAATAGTGCCACCATTGTTAGCGAACAATCAGCTCCTGGCAATAATAACTCAATCAGAGGATTGGATGTTGTCAATAACATCAAGACTGCTCTCGAGTCCGCTTGCCCTAACACCGTTTCTTGCGCTGACATACTCGCCATTGCTGCTAATGTTTCTGTTGTCTTGGTATATATATCTCTTAAGATTTTGGGAATTAGTTATTTATTAAAAAAATATAGGTTGCTTTTTCTAAAATAATTTTTTAAATTATTGGTATTGAATATTACTCCCTTATAATTTTTTTAAAAAATATATATATGTGCAATGTAGAGGGAGAGTTTAGAGAAAAAAATTATAAATTTTGAAAACAAAATGAAGTAAAGTCTTGTATTTATGATCAAATCAAACTGAGGGCTTGATTATTTGATCCTAAATATATAAGATTTTAGTTCACTTTGTCCACCATTTTTATCGTGTTTTCCTTGAACTAACCCTCTATTGGTTGCACATATATACTAACTAACAGGGAGTTTGCTTGCGTCATTATCAATTGGTAGTTTCAATACAAATGATTATAAAAGGAATTTTAAGGAAACTAACACACAATTTAAAAAAAATAATTAAGTAGGTGTTATATTGCTGAAGATATGTAAGAGTAATTAGAAGGTAACTTCGAACAGGCAAGTGGGCAGGGATGGACAGTTCCGTTGGGAAGAAGGGATAGCCTCACAGCAAATCTAAGCCTTGCTACTTCTAACCTTCCTTCACCCTTCCACACGCTCGCTCAACTCAAGCAAAACTTCACTTTTCAAGGCCTTGACACTACTGATCTTGTTGCCCTCTCTGGTATACTATACTAATATCACTTCATTAATTGCTCATCTCTATCTCTCTCTATACACACACACACACACACTACCTCCAAGTTTTAATATGATGTTCAATTGGCTTTTTTTTTTTTCTTTTGAGAGATTAAAAAACTAAATATGTGATTTAATTATATTATTAGTTTATAAGGCATGCAAATTAGTTTGGTATAAAAATAATAAATATTATAAATACTTGAAAATAATTTATTCATCTTCCTTAATCTCTCTAAAAAGAATAACTGGATTTTATATTAAGGACCGGAAGCTCATTGTGAGATCTCATATGTGTGTGTATTTTCAGGAGCTCACACATTTGGAAGATCTCAGTGCAGGTTCTTTGATAACAGACTGTACAATTTTAATGGCACTGGCAATCCAGACCCGACCCTCAACACAACCTACTTGGCGACATTGAGACAGTTATGTCCACAGAGCGAAGTGGGGGCGAACACTAATCTCACAAATCTGGACCTGACCACACCTAATATCTTTGACAATAAGTACTACTCCAACCTCCAGCAAAATGATGGCCTCCTTAACAGTGACCAGGTCTTGTTTTCTACTTCTGGTGCCGATACCATTGCCATTGTCAACAATTTCACTGCCAACCAGACTGCTTTCTTTGAAGCTTTTGCTGCTTCCATGATCAAGATGGGTAATATCAACCCTTTGACTGGCTCCCAAGGCGAAATTCGAACACAATGTAATCAAGTGAATGGAGCTTCATCATCATCCGGATTAATTATGGGTGGTGGAGTAGAGTCACAAGCTGACGATTTGGTTAGTTCAATCTAAGTTATGATCACAATGTGTTCTGGGAGAGAAGAAGAAGAAGAAGAAAGTATTGGCATAAATAAATGAACACGTTTATTGTGCTTGTGAGCGTGTAATGCCCGTAGTTTGCTGTTTTATATATATATATATATATATATATATATATATATATATATATCATGTATTAATGAGTCGTATTTTTCTTCCTTGAAAAGAGTTTAATAAGGTTATATTATGCTTCCTGAATTAAAAGAACTAGGCCAGTCCCCGCGGGATGCGCGGGTGAGCTGATGAGCCGCCACATGTGAAAATCACTTGGATGTAAAGGCATGAACTTGCAGGTCAAATAAAACTCTTTGATACGGGGATATGATGTGGAATATACTGTAAAGAGAAAATTACAACAAAGTCCTAAATAAATAAATAAAAATGAGAAAAATCTCATGACTTATTATTGATAATCTATGAAATATACTACTAATGTGAAAGATGTATCCAATGTTACTTTCTATTGTACCAATTATGTTGATTTGTCCTTGGTGGACAATTTGAATCGTGCCCTTATTGAGCATTGGACTAATTTTGGTATTTATCATGTGTGTGAGAGAGAGTAAAATATGGGGTCAATATCCAGAATAGTGAATGCTCTTAAAGCTGAATCTAATTATGCTACCTGCGCTTTGAAATATAAGTTTCAAATAATTAAATTACATAACTTGAAAAGTTAATTAAAAATAATAAATATAAGTGTCTTATTTTTCTAAAAGACACTTATTTATACAGAGGTGAGTGATAGAGAAAATGAGTGGGAAAAAAAAAAAAAATTTGACCCTTCAATAATTTGAGATGAGAGACATGTAATCGATCTAGTTTATGATTTAATTTCTTGTATTTTTATTTTAGTGATTAACATTTGAGACAATTTGTTATTGGTTGTTTTGGACTTATATATAAAATTACAGCTTACGCTGCCGACACGGATACCTGTCTAGGTTCACATAATTTATGCATACATATTGTGAACACAATAATATGTCCGTAAATAAACTACTTCCTATGGCCTTTAACATTTAATATATGGTATGATCTCACTGGGGAGTTGATTTTAATCATAAATGTAAGATCTATTTTTTATATTTATCATTCTTTTATTAATTTACCGTTAAATAAGAGAGATGAAGCGAATTAAATAATATGATTAGGGCATTTAAAAAAAAAAAAGTCATATTACTTAATTTAGCTAAAAGCTTTAATCTAATCAAATTAATTAGATATGTTTTACATCAAGGAAGAGAGAGAGTACTACTCACTGGCGATCACGTACATGTCAAGCTTGTGTTCATCAACCATCATCAATTCGTCACGCATTGGAAGAAAATTCTCTTTCATCTTTCAAATAAAAAAATTCTTGAATGAAAATAGTTTGCCATGTTATTTATTGTCTGATCAGTTAAAATATAATTGACATATTAATAAAATTAAAAGATTTTACAAGATTCACATTTTTATTACTTGTGAAATCTTAATTATTTTTTAATAAAAATAAAAATATGAAATATATGGCTAGCTAACAAAGATTAATGTTAGTTGAGTTGTATATTTTAACTAGTCAACTATAAATAACATAGTAAACCAAATTCACACCATAATTTCTCTTCAAATTATAATAGTCCAAGGCACGTGGCTCTGCATCAACCTAAACATTATTTTATTTCAATGATCTAAGAATGTCGGTGTTACACACATGCATTGTTGTCATTAAACCATGAGTTGACTCTCCAGTTCGCTTTTTACATTTCTAGCTTACAAAAAACGAGTCGAGTCGGTGGTAAACTCTTACTAGTTGTAAATTCGGTTAAACTCATGAGTTTATATACTGAGTTTACCGTTTTTATATTTCTAGCTTACAAAACCATGTTAACTTTTTTTATTTGATCATGCTTAGCGGCTTTATATAGAATTTTTTTAGAAATTTCTTTATTAAATATGATAAATAATGAATGTTGATGGATTTAATTTCAATTATTTATATTTAAAATATATTTAAATCAAATTGTTGTCATTTTTATATTTAATTATTTAATTATACACTAGTAATACCTATTTAATAATAAAAGTAAACTCTTACGAGTTAACGATTCGAGTTCACATACGAAGTTTACGCCATCACGAGTTTCTTAAAATCGTGAGTTTGACAATCTTGCACACATGTATATACATATATAAGCGTGCCCTCATTTAAACCAAAGTGTGTTTTTCCTGTAAAAAATGACATTATGGTCTTAATTAAAAAAATAATATAAAAAAGTCTTATAACTTGTTAATTGTAACTTTTTTATCAATCATAGTTCTTTCACTTATTATTGATAAGTTATAGTGATCTTTCTGATATTATTTTTAACTAGGACCTTAATGTGATTTTCATATATGGTAGAGAAATTTGTTAGAACTTAGAACTAATTCGGGGAAGAAATACGAAGAAGACTGACGTGAGTAAAGCACACGCCTTAATCTTAATTTATTCATTCATCGTGTGATCGGAAATTAAAGCACACTTCTTGGCTAAATAACGCCAGTTTTCACACGGGGGAAAAGTCAGCAATCAAATTTTCAAATTGATAATTAGGTTAGTTTTTATTTTGAGAAATTTGACTAGTCTATATGTTGTTGCGTGTTGTTTTATTTTCATTAAGGAAGAATACGACAATAGTACAAAAATAACTACGTTATTTAAGTGATATTTTATAGTAGTAGCAGTAGATGATAAATAAAATTATTCAATTTTATACACGAGTTTTTTGGGAAATGTTAAAAGACCACCAAGTTTGAAAATGAAGAAAATACACACGACATTACGTTTAGGAGCGCCAAAGACCAAGACCGTTAATTACTAACCGTTAGTTGACCGTCAACTTAGATGGAATGCTGACGTGGCAGCGTGACGACGATGGACATCGATACATGGACGGCGATGTGGAATAAAAAAATTCAAAAAATTAGGAAAAATTTCAAAAAATTAGAAAAAAATTAAAGAAAATCGGCCGAGTGAGTCAAAAAATTAGGAAAAATGGAAAAAAAAAAAAAAAAAAAAGGATTGATGTGCAAAGTTCCGAGGTAATGAATATGATACAAACAAAACTTGGTCGCATGAACCCTTACTATATAGAAATAAGTATATATACAATGGATCAATAATTAAAGACAATCGGCCGAGTGAGTCAAAAAACTTAGATATTGTAATCTCATCAGTCAACATCTAAATTATTCTTATCTTTCTCAGATTCAACGAACTGGTAAATAATATACACACACTCACACAGGGAATATCATCCGCTAAAATATTTAAAATTGTCTATCTTAAAAGGGTAGGGTTATGCATCTAATTTTAAATACTTTTTTTATAAAAGGATTTAAATATTATTACCTAAAATAATGACATAAGTGTAAAAAAAATTGTTGCCTGATCGAGAAAGAATATACTCCTCCGCTTTTTTATAAGACATATTTGAAGAATTGATCTTGGTCTTAAATATAAGAAAAAAATTTATATTTGTCAATCTTTTTCTAATTACATCTATTAATACTTCATTAATAATAATTAAGGAGGATGGGGGATAAAGAAATTGAGGAAGATGACTATGACATTTTAGAAAATATATGTAATATTAAATAACTCAACCAACTGTTTTAATTTAATCAAATTAGGTAAATATGACTTATATTAAATACCAAAGGGAGTAGTATATATTTATTTTCCTAATCAGTACTCCCTCTGATTTAAAATATAAGAGCCAAACTTGTGAGGGGTGTTTTTTTTTAATAAGAAACACACTTTGCTTTTGTCTCTATATTTAATGTTTTTTTTTTCAAATTTGCCGCAGTCTATTTCATCATTCTTCCCCTCTACATTCTCTTTTTTTTTTTTTTTTTTCCTTCCATTTATTATGCTCTCTTACTTATTCCCTTAATAAATAAGGGTATATTAGAAAAAGAAAGCAGATATCTTGCGTGTTTATTGTTTTTAACTCTTTTTAACTAACTTTTTGATAAATGTAAAGTAGGTAATTGGCTCTTATATTTTATAGTAACTTATTTTCTTGGAAAAAAGGCTTATTATATGGTAAATAGGGAAGAAGACAAGACAGTACTGTAGATGAAGTTCTAGCCAAAGATCTTGTACTCTAGTGATATGAAAATTCCCTAAAAGTAAAAGCATGAGGCCATATATTTGTAATATATATCAGAAGTTACTAGAGTTTGCCAATTTAATTAGACAGAGAGAGATGAGGTTCTAGAAAAATAGTGCGGCTGCTAAAACTATTTTTGGATGTGTTATATTGAAATGACTTGAAAGAAAAATAGTGCGGCTGCTGTTCAAGCACTACAAATAAGACTTATTATATATTCTTCTTCAATTCAAGTTCATATTATTATGCGTCGCGTGCTTTGGAGAGTTTCCTTATTATTATGCTTCTGCAAATACTAACATAAATATTAGATAAATGAACGTACCGAACATTAATTTCATCAATAAAAATTCAAAAAAAAAATTGAAAAATTAATGATTGTTAAAAGCCTGAAATGAAGCTAATTTTAAAATAAACAATGATTATGTGCATTAACCACTTTGAGATGTTTTAATTAAGCATTATTAGGTTAAGACGTTAATTAGTATCATATTGAGGGAGAAAAAAAAGTTAAGTAGTATCATAGATTCATACTCCCCCCAATCTCCTCCTTAAATAGATCAATTAAAGCACCTAGACAAAACTAGCGAGCTGAGCTGGTGAGATATAAGTAGTTAATGAGTACAATAATGCTTTTAATTAAAAAAGACCGAGTCACAATTAAATATTAGTACAGATGATAAGCTCAAAGAGCTCGCCACCTCTGCAAACTGTTTAAGACCTGATTTAAATGGTTTTGATTGGTCTTAAAAGCCTTAAAATGTCAACCGTTGAAGTTTTATTTTAATTGTGTAGATTTCACCACAATGACAAGCTCTTAAGGCTCATCATTGTGATGAGGATTGAAAATGATCCCCATTTCTAATTGCTTCCGCGATTGATCATCTCTATAAAACACTGTACTACTACAAAAACAGTCTTTAACATTAGTGTTTTTATACATTATACGTCCCTTTATAGAGGAACGTCTACCAAGGGACAAAACAAATCAGACTTAATTACGGCGTCCCAGAATAAAATGGACATTATAAGTACTAATTTATGACGTCCTAAAATTAAATTTAGGACGCCATAAGTCCTTTTCTATTAAAAAGAAAGCCCCCCGAACCTTGGTGCTCTAAACCTAACGCCGTTTATGAGCAGCATGTGGATAGCAATTTCAGAACGCCAAATATTTCCTAGAAAAACAAAAAAAGCTTTTGTTCAGATCCAAAAATTAGCAGATATAGAGGGAGAGTGGGAGGAGCATAAATTAAGAATCGGACTAACAAATCCAAAATTACAAATCCAATAATCAAAAGAAAAGGAAAAACAAATCACTTCAAAGTTTTTAAAAAAAAAAAAAGATCAAAAAAAAAAGATTAAAAAAAAAACATATCAAAACAAATCACTCCATGGCTTTCTCATTCAAAGCCACGGAGGTCGCCACCGTTGTCGGCGAGGGAGGAGTTGGAGGAGGCAGTCAGAGAGGCAAACCTAGAACCTGAAGATCCAAACAATAACTTTAAATCGGGGAAAAAAAGATCAAAACCTAACCAGTGAGAAGAAGGGAGGCGGTGGCGGGGGTTCCAATGAAGAGGAAGGATGAGAACACAGAGAGTTTCAGCTGGAGCTACGGTGAAGGTTGAATGACAGTGAAAATCTCTCTCTACAATTGAACAACGAGCGATGGAGACTGAAGGCAAGAGGACCGGACGACCGAACGAAGAGCAACCGAAGGCAGAGAGGACCAAACAATGAGCGAAGTCGAGAGAAATTTTCTTTTGGTCAAGTAGTTGAGAGAGAAATGATGGAATGGGATAGATGATGAAATGAGAGGCACACGTGGGAGCTAAATCTGCTAGGTTTAACAATATTTTTTGCATCCTAAATTCTATTTAGGATGCCGAAAGTCCATTTTAGACGTCCTAAATTAAAATTCAGACACGAAGTCCACTCTCTGCGTCCAAATTATAAAAAGAACGCTCAATATGTCAAATTTCCTCCATATAATTATAAAAATGTCACTGTCTTTATATTTTACTTCCCTTCTAAAAAAAACAGACATCCTTTAGAGAAGTAAAAGACCTTTTTTATAGTAGTGAAAGGAAGGCTCCAAACCATCAGTAGGTTTGAGGCAGAAACCATTGGAGATCTTTGCAAATGAAATTTATGTCAGTTGTGTGGTGGCGAAGCTTGTAGGACTTAGGGGTGTCCGTGGGCAGGGCTGGGCAGGATGAGACCCTTGCCCAATGCCCTACCCGAAAGATCATTGGGCGATCAAATACGACCCGTGCCCAAATTTCAAATTTGAATAGAAGCCCTAACATTTTTGGGTCAGGCAATGATGGTCAAAGGTGAGCCTTCCATGCCCAAGTAGCGATGCCCTGCCACACCGTTTGTGGAAAAAAAAATTTTAAGTCATACCTAATAAACAATACTGCAAACTTTAAATGAAATCCATAATTCTACACTTTTGAATATTCCAAAATAAATCTACAACTTAAGTAATGAAATTAAAAACACAACCATATGTCTTAACAAATAATCAAATACTCATAAATAAAAATAAAAAATATATATTACTATCGTATCAAAAAAATAAAAAAAATATTATATATACTACTAGGCAGGGCCAAATGGACAAGGCGCCATACCTGGTCCGATGCCCAGCTGACCGCAAAATTGCCTAGCCCAATTGTACCCAATTTTTTCTTAGGCTGAGCAGTGCGATTTTTCGGTGGGCTCAAGCGGGCACACAAGGCCATAGGCATCATAAACAGTTAAACAACCCTAATAGGATTATCGCCGGTGACGACGTGGACGGTTGCTCAGCTGAGCCCAAACCACGTGACTGAATTGTAAGATAAGTTAAAGTATACGTGCTGAACGACAATGATACGATAGTGAGTGAACAAGGAAGGTGTTTAGACGTTGTGATCGAACAAATACCTTTCTCAGTATGGCTGCTCAACTCTTCCTTTTGAAATAGTGGTTGCAAAGTGACTTTTCTTTGACATGATTTTTACAAATTTAAAATTGGATAAAAGTCATATTATATAATGTGATTTATGTCCGGATTAGTGGTAACATAAATTATTTTTCTCATTGAAACTTATTTGAATGATTATTTTTAAAAGCAAGTTTAGATGGAAAATGAATAAAAAAAGACATGAATCTTATTAAATACTCCATTTGATCCTAAATATAAGACTTAATTGACTTTATTTTAAGAGATTAAGAAAGCCATATAAGTTATTTAATGATATCATATGTTGCGTTTTATTAGATTATATATCAGTTTATAAATTAGATAAATTAATATTAAAAAAAATACTTTAAACTAAATATCAATATATTTTACGTATGGTATAAAGTTAATTAAGTTATTATTATTATTATTATTTTGTAACAACGTATGCCAGTTCACCTACAATTTCCTTTAATTATATGTGTATTGAAACTACCCCTTAATACAAACACTCTTAAAATATGTCCATCAATAAAAGATACTTCAAGGAAAAAATTATAAATTGGTTAGACAACAAAGTAAATCAAGGAATTAAATTTATAACCAAAGGATCAGAAATCTCTTATCTAAGCATATATATATATATATATACATATATACTCCCTTTGATCCATAATAAAGGGTACTTAAATTATATCACGGGAAATAAGAAATAACAATTAAGTAATTTAATGTCTTAAAATGTAAATTTTTTCTTATTTTTACTCTTCCTAAGAAATGTGTTTAATTACACTAGAAAAAAATTATTTTAGAGAAAGAAAGAAATATAATGAGTGGGTAAAGTGAAAAGTGAATATTAATTAGATGGAAAAAAATAACATTAATTAAACTTTAGGTTACTTTTAGGATTATATTCTCAGGAGACATTGAGAATAGGGGATAGGGGGTAGTATTAAATAATTATGTCTTTTGGCGAAAAAACAAATTATATGCAGAAAAAATGAATGGCTGCTATTGTATGGCCATTGCCATGAGGGTGAGGGGTGAGCAAACGTACATGTTGGTGGGAAAGGCGACACACAATGAAGAATATAACATCTATCACAGCTAGTATTATTTGTAAATTAAAAATAAAACAACAACTCATATCCAATGGCTTATATATGTATGTGTGTGTAATGTTAAATTATATATCAGGCTATAAACTAAATTAATTAATTAAAAATGATAAATATATGTGAACGATAAAATGACAAAATATCTTATATTTACGAACAAAATTCATTGTCAAATTAATCTTATATTTAAGATAAGAAGAGTACTCCACTCACGCACGTACCAACTCCATTAATTTAGAGATGGAACACAAACATATACACTAGTCTACATTATCACATAGTTTTTGTGCTTCTTATATGCTCATATTCTATTAGAGGTATGATCATATTTTCTTTTTATTTTTTTATATATTGTATTTATTTAGATTTAAATTGTATGTTGCTTTTTGATATGTTTTTTGCATCCAGTATCTCAAATTAATTAGTTTCCAATTCTACATTCAAAAATATTTGTTTAAAACACCAGACATTTATATTTTAACTTATCAGACCGTGGCAAACTATATTCATTCAAGAATTTCTTTTATTTGATCGCAAGTGAGTAGTACTCTCTCTGTCCCTTGATGGAAAACCTATCTAATTATAAGATTTTACAAGATTTAAATTTTTATTACTTGTGAAATTTTAATTAAGAGATTTTTTTAAGAAAAATAAAAATATGAATTACATGACTAGCAAACTAAAATTAATGTTAGTTGAGTTGTATATTTTAACTAGTCAAACTACAAATCACGTGGTAAATCAAAATCACATCATAATTTCGTTTCAAATCATAGTAGTCCAAGGCTCGTGGCTCTGCATCAACCCAAACATTATTTTATTTCAATGATCTAAGAATGTCGGAGTTATACAAATACACACACACACACACATATATATATATATATATATAAGCGCGTCCTCATTTAAACTAAAGTGTGATTTTCCTAAAAAATGACATTAAGGTTCCAATTAAAAAAATAATAGAAAAAAGTCTTATAACTTATCAATAGTAACTCTTTTAATTACTAATAATAGTTCTTTTATTTATTATTGATAAGTTATAGTGATTTTTCTGATATTATTTTTAAATAGGACCTTAATGTGATTTTCATATATGGTAGAGAAATTTGTTAGAACTTAGAACTGATTCGGGGAAGAAATACGAAGAAGACTAGACGTGAGTAAAGCACACGCCTTAATCTTAATCTATTCATTCATCGTGTGGTCGGAAATTAAAGCACACTTCTTGACTAAATAACGCCAGTTTTCACACGGGGAAAAGTCAGCAATCAAATTTTCAAATTGATAATTAGGTTTTTTTTTTTTTTTTTTTTTTTTTTGGAGAAATTTGACTATTCTATATGTTGATGCGTGTTGTTTTATTTTCATTAAGGAAGAATACGACAATAGTACAAAAATAACTTCGTTATTTCAAGTGATATTTTATAGTAGTAGCAGTAGATGATAAATAAAATTATTCATGGCAAAAAAAAAAAAAAAAGAATTAATGTACAAAGTTCCGAGGTAATGAATATGATACGAACAAAATTTGGTCGCATGAACCCTTAATATATAGAAATAACTGAAATAAGTATACATACAATGCATCAATATATAATTAAAGACAATCGGCCGAGTGAGTCAAAAAACTTTTAGATATTGTAATCTCATCAGTCAACATCTAGATTATTCTTATCTTTCTCAGATTCAACGAACTGATAAATAATATACACACACTCACACAGGGAATATCATCCGCTAAAATATTTAAAATTGTCTATCTTAAAAAGGTGGGGTTATGCATCTAATTTTAAGGAATTAAAGCGTTAATACCTTTTTTATTAAAGGATTTAAATATTATTACCTAAAATAATGACATATGTGTAAAAAAAATTGTTGCGTGATCAAGAAAGAATATACTCATCCGATCTTTAATATACGATATATTTGAAGAATTGATCTTAATACTAAATATAAGAAAAAGCTTTTATAATCTTTTCCTAATTTATCTTTATTAATTATTCATTAACAATAATTAAGGAGGATGGGGGATAGGAGAATTAAGGAAGATGATTAAAGCATTTTAGAAAATACATGTAATATTAACTAACTCAACCTACTTCTCTAATTTAATTAAATTAGGTAAATATGTCTTACACTCCCTCAGGTCCTAATTATAAGACAACATTTGGAAGTTGGTTTTGGTCCTAATTATATGACAACATTCTAATTTTTGTCAATTTATTCCTAAAATACCCATATTTTATTCTCTCAAGTGTGTTTTGTTTTTTATGATTACATGTGTGTGTGTGTGTCTATATATAAATATATATACATATATACACAGACACATATATATAGACACAAACATATGTAAATACACACACACACATATATATTTGTGAAAGTGTGTGTGTGTACATATATGTATATCTGTGTGTGTACATGTGTGTGTGCCTGTCAATATATATATGTGTGTATGTGTACGTATATAAACACACACATATATACATATATGTGTGTGTGTGTGTTTATATGTGTGTGTCTATATATATATATATATATTTGTGTGTGTGTGTATATTCATATATATGTATGTAGATATATGTATGTATATGTATGTGTTTTGTGTGTGTATCTATATATATTTAGCAAAACCATTATTTCAATTAAAAAACAAGTGGAAAAGAAATTCTAAGTCAGAGAGGTAATGTAGTAGGGGTTGTTAATTCACTTTTACTTATGTCATTTTAAATTTATACAAGGACATTTTAGAAAAATGAGTAAAATTAACTAACTTAACTTTTTTCTTTAATCTCCCCAAAATCGGTTAAATATGTCCTATAATTAAGACCAGGAGGGAGTATTAAATACCAAAGGGAGTAGTATATATTTATTTTTCTAATCAGTACTCCCTTTGATTTAAAATATAAGAGCCAAATTTGTGAGGGGTGTGATTTTTTTTAATAAGACACACACTTTGCTTTTGTCTCTACATTTTTTTTTTTTTTTTCCAAATTTGCCATGGTCTATTTCATCACTCCATTACTACAAAAGAGACTTTTAACGTCCGTTTTTGGGATACTAAGATGATTGTTTTCAGGGACATTGTATATGAGCGTCGTTGAAAGTTTTAAAATAAATGTCTGTTTTTAATCGATCGTTATAAGTAATACTTACAATGACTATTTTTAACAATTGTTATAAGTTAGATTTGCAACGACTATTTTTCAAAAAACAGCGTTAAGCCCCTTTTTTTGCATACAACAACTTTTTTTTAAAAAAAAAAAAAAAAACAGTTGTTGTCCCTAGTTTTTTTTAGCGTCATTTTGGGTTGCTTTAGTTCCATGATAGATTTATGATGGAGACAGTTGAAATTCTATTCCCTTTGTAATAATGCACAAGTCTTATATCTATGTACAATAAGCACACACATCCTCTATTCGCAATTCAAGAGAATCGAACACTTTTCTATGTAATAAAGCCTCTTTGATGATACATCAAGAAGAGTGATCTGCTTTAAGGATCAGGAAATTAAGGACTGGAGAGAGAAGAAGATGAAAGTTCTAGGTGTGTGACTGAAAAAGCACCCAAAATTGGAGCCCGCCACACTTTGTCATCCACTTCCATACATCTTATCAAACCCTTGAAAGATCCCAAACAAACCCATTAATCAATTCAAAGAAATAATCCAACCCCAAAAGCGAAGTTTGAATCTTTTAAAAGCTCAAACAAAATTTTATTTAGTTTACTAAACTTTTATCTCAAAGGTTTGGTGATAAACCGATGCTCTAATCTAGCACCTTTGGTTTCTCTTTGCCGCGGCCTCCATCTCCATCCCTTACGACAACGATGGTGGCGGCAACCCACCAGGAAAGTGTAGGACGGCGAGGTAGATGTACATATATAGGTTGCAAATCTACAAATCTGGTTAGATTTTTCTAATTTTCTGATTATCCAAGTTTTGCCGCTCCTCCATCTATCTTGTTCTCTATGACTTTTCTTATTTTTTCTGTGATTTCAGATCTCTGATCTTGTTTCCTTAATTAAATATAAAATACTAAGTTTTGATATGAATAATTCAATATTATAATAAAAAAATAATTTTATATTAAAAATAAATCTAAACCATCATCTAAGGCTTCCTTTGCTTCAACCAAAAAGCCAATTTGCTGCGGTTGGGGAGAGGGACTAGGGCGTGTTTGGATTAGTTTTTGGAGAATAACTTTTGGAGAGAGAAAATAGTAAAAATGATTTTTCAGAATAGATTCTAAGTAGAATAGATTTTGTAAGAAAAGTGATTTTATAAAATAATAATATTTGGATATTATTATCGAATAATTTTTTCATGCTCAAATTACTAAGAACGACATTAGTTTTTGTGATAATTACATATAAATGATAACTTTATAAAATAACATGTTGCCCATTTAAGAAAAAAAGCTCCAATCCTGCCCTTTTTTGGGACTGAGTTTATAAAATACTTACTCCCTCTGGTCTTTATTATAAGCACCAACTAGCAATTGTATTTGATCTTTTTTATAAAGCACTTACTTGTTTCCAAAGCGCATTAATTATTTTTTTTATGTATGCCCATAATTAATAAAGGTAGTGGGTGATAGTAATAATTGATATAATTTTAGAGTTTAGTGTAATTAGTAGGGCTAATATTGGAAGTTACTTAAATTGTAGGATAACTTTATTAACTTTAACTGTTTTTATTGATTTATGAGAATTGTTAGTTAGTACTGATAATAAGAACCAGAGGGAGTATAACTTAAAAATAAGTCAACTCGTCTTATATTTAAGACCAGAAGGAGTATCTCTTAATGTCAGTTAAAAAGTTTGGTATCTTTTCTACTTTCTCGTCTTAATTATGAAGATTTTTTTTTTTAATAAAAGAATTTTAAGAGAAGGGTTGGGCTCACCGACGTACTGCCAAGGCGGGCGTTTGGAGCCCACTTCGTTATAGGAATCCACGATTTGTAGGGATGAGAGATAATCTTCATTAATAGTCATTATTAGTCATTATGAGTCATTACTATTGAGGCTCTCTTATCTTGTATATATATGTAACGTTTGTATATGAGAGACACAACATTCATTCTTTCCATTTTGCCAAGTCACATGGTATCAGAGCCATAGGTTGATTGTTTTTTATTAATTTGAGTTTTCCGGTGGCCATCATTCTTCGTAATGTTAACGATAAATAATAAAGGCCGGCCAAAATGCGTGCCATCTCTGTTTCTTTTCTAGGGGAGAGAAAGTGTGTACCTCCTCGTTTGGTTGTTTATACTATCTCATGGTGTGGGTCTTTACCGTTAAGCATCCATATAGTTTTTTTTTTCTCGAGACCTATTCTCTCGATTTGCTTGACCATCCATCGCAATAGGTTTCTTTCGTTCACCAATTTTCCTTCCCCGGCCTCACCACCTTCTACTGCTTCTCCTCCCATCACAGATTTAGGCGTCTCCCTTTTATATACACATTTTTGAAGTTTTCTCTTTCTTCCCCGTCACTTTCGGTTTTTTCTCATTTTCTCGAGACCTATTCTCTCGATTAGTTTTTCCTCGTTTTCTCGAGACCTATTCTCTCGATCAATTTTTCCTTTTTTTTTTTATAGACCTATTTTCTCAATTGCTATTTAAGGTCCTTATGTGACCTGTTCGTTCTTTGCCTCCAGTGAGGTGTTTGGCAATTATTTGCTGTTTGGGGCCCTTGTGTAACCTGTTCGTTATTTCGAGGTGTTTTGTTTGGTGTTTGTCTCTCGCCATTAAAATTGCTGCCAATCCAACTTTTCATGAGAGGACCAAGCATATTGAGCTAGATTGTCATTTGGTAAGGGACAAGCTTCAAGCCAAGCTGATTCATCTTCTACCTGTTCGGTCTGCTGATCAACTTGCAAATATATTCACAAAGCCACTTCATCCTACTCGATTCCATGAATTCAAGTCTAAGCTAGGCATCCAAGACATCCATGCTCCAAACTTGCGAGGGGGGGTTGACAGGGATTACATAGCAAATTGTATTCTAATTTATAGGAATCCCTGATTTGTAGGGATTAGGGATAATCTTCATTAATAGTAATTATTATATTTATAGGAATCCCCGATTTGGCTAGTGAACGATTGAGGGCAAGCGAGCTTCACGAGGGAGAAGACAGCCGCGGGAATGAAACTTTGCGGCTGAAAATTAAGACAAAACTGGATCGAGCATTTAAATTGATAGAAACCCATTTGCGACAGGATTGGTATTTCTGTCACTAATTGGGATTTTTTTTTAAAAAAAAAAAATTATTTTTGCTACGGATTTGTCTTTCCATCGCAAATAGGGAAATTTTTTTCTATTTTTGCGATGGGATTTGTTTTCCTTCACAAATAAGGATTTTTTTAAAAAAAAAAATTTACGGAATTTGTTTTCCGTCGCAAAACTTTGTGATGAATTTGTTTTTCCATCGCAAATAGGGAAATTTTTTTCATTTTTGTGACGGAATTTGCTTTCCGTCGCAAATAAGGTTTTTTTTTTTTGTGACAGAATTTTTTTTGCAACGGATTATTTTTCCCATCGCAAATAGGAAATTTTTTAAAATTTTTGTAACAGAATTTGTTTATTTTGCGACGGGTTTGTTTTTTCCATCACTATTTTAGTATTTGCTAATAGTGTTTTGTGTTTTAGCTAGGACTGATAACAATACATCAGGTAATCTGACGTGTTGAGTAATATTTGTCAGGCGCACATACGTTTGGGAGAGCAAGGTGTTTGTTGTTCAGTGACCGCTTATTTAACTTTCAGAATAGCAACATTTCAGATCCATCTCTAGACTCCAGTTATCTGCAAACACTTCGTCAGGCATGTCCTCAAGGTGGGAACGGTGGTACCTTAAACCACCTAGATCCCACAACTCCTGATACCTTCGACGACAACTACTTCACCAACCTTCAAAGTGGACGAGGTCTTCTACAATCTGACCAAGAATTATTCTCCACCACCGGATCTAACACCGTCGCCATCGTCAATAGGTTTGCCTCCAGTCAGAGCGACTTCTTCACTAGCTTTGCTCAGTTCATGATCAATATGGGCAACATTAGTCCTCTGATCACGGGAAGCAATGGCCAAATCAGAACCAATTGCAGGAGGGTTAACTCAAATTGAAATATGGGACTATGTATGGTTTTTAGTACTTTTGGTTTTCTTATAATTTTGATTCCTCAAGTGTAGTTATAAGAAATTGGAAAACTTGTTCAAGCTAGCTAAATAAAATCAGAGAAGTGGGAAGACCGTCTCTGTTGATTTAAATTGTAACTTTGGATTTTTAGGATTCTGTGCCAACTAATTCAAAGTTGGTGTAACATTGTAATTGCTCAAGGAGCTGTTGTTGCATGAATATTATTACCATTTCTTTCGATATAAAAGGCAGTGTTTGTAGTATATATGAGTAGTTTGTATAAATATGCAGGGTTAAGTCGTAATTGGACTTTTGAATCTTTTATGGATAATGGATTCATGTGTAAATATCATGGGGTTAGCTAGTGAAGTTACCCTTTTTTTCATTTTCATTTAAAAATAGTAGAAAAAAGAGAAAACGACATTGAGAAAATGAAGCATCATCATGTGTCATGAAGAAGAAAGGAAAAAGAATATGATTATCATAAAAAGTGTTTCAATAATGTAGCAAATGAATAAAGTGTTTGGGCAGTGAAAAACTTGGTTTCAAAAGTCATTTTTCACAAGTCGAGATAAAATTTTTCTCACATGTTTACCTCGTAAATCGTAAAAACTATTCTCCAAAAAATAATCAAAACACATTTATGGATAACTTCTGAAACTGTGGTTTCAAAAACAATTTTTCACAAGCCGAGAAAAAACTCATTTCATATACTTGCCTCATAAATTGTAAAAGTTATTCTCTAAAAACTAATCCAAAAACATACTAAATCACATTATGCTTTATTAGGGGTTCGGTCCTGCTTAAAATCACATATTATTAGTATATGCTTCTCTAATTGAAAAACAGGGTCTGATGATTTGGTGTTTGTCATTTCGTTTTTGATATTAATTAAATAAAATTTGACTCTTTTTGTGGGGGAAAAGCGGGAGTAAATGAATTTGATTAGTGGTTAGTGACGTGACATCATCTTTGCCGTTGATAAAATGAAGGGTTTGGATTGATGGACTTGAGGAAAACTAAGAAATGACTTGAGATGTAGACTTGCTTTCCCCTTTATTAGTTTACAAATGGGGAAAATATTACTCCGTCAAAAAAAAAAAAAAAAAAAAAAAAAAAATCTCAAAAAAAATCTCAACCCTAAATCTCTTATTTGATATTAACTATGGAATTCTAATATATAAAAAGTCACATTGTCAAAATAGGTTTTCATGTTGTTAAAATAGCTTTTCCTCTTGTTAAAATTTTCCTACAAAAAAATTGTTGTCAACGTGATTTTTCATGTTGTTAAAATAACTTTTCTTATTATAAGAAAATTTTCCATGTGAGGAAAAACTTGAAAAAAATTTTAACAACAGAAAAAACTATTTTGACAACATAAAAACCACTTTGACAACAATTTTTTCATAAAAAAAAAAAAAAACTATTTTAATAATATGAAAAGCTATTTTGAAAACAATATTTTTTTTGATATTTTTTTCTCCGTAATTAATATCGAGAAAAGTCCCTAGGGACTTTTTCAATAGGGGATTTACAGTTGAGATTTTATATATATATATATATATATATATATATATTTTTTTTTCTTTTTTGGGATCTGAGTGATATTTTCCTAATATAACACAATGTGGGCCCGGGTCCGGGCAAAGTTGCACTGTATACGTACGTTGGATAGGACGCACCACCTTGTTAAATTATTTTATTCTCAAAAATTGCTTTCATCGTAAAGCGATTTTGCCCACTAATTTAACGTGTAGAAATTCTTGAGCTAAGCATCAAAATCAAGGACTCTTTTTTTCCCCTGTATTTTTCCTTCCATTATAAGTTATTTACTTTATTGTTTACCCACGTTTATATTCTAACCCACTTACCCACGTTAACTGATCAGAAGCAACTTTGATATATGCTTTTGCATTATTTTGGTGCGTTAGATTTTACCCCTTTGTCTAATTGAATGGGCATTTAAAAAAGTTTACAAACCCTTCTTTACCCCTTTATCCTCCATTATTGTTAATACATACTGTGCTTAAAGCCTAAAACACGTTATTGCGCATCAATAACTAAACACTTACTCCCTCTAATCTTCAATATAAGACATGATTGATTTTTTGGAGAGATTAAGGAAGTTAATTAAATTACTTTGGAGTATTTGTATTTTTTTCTTTAAACTAATTAGTTTAACTAATAAACTGATATAATATAAGGATACACAACATATGATATGATTATGTAACTTATTTAATTTTATTAATCTCCCAAAAAAGATAACTCTATCTTATATTTAGGATCGAAGGCAGTATCATTTAAACCTCAATCTACAAATAGTCAAATTAATGCAAACATATAATTTTTACAAACGAAAGCATATGCTAACTAAGTGTACTAATTAAATACTGCTCTCTTTTTTCGTGCCTCAATATAAAACATATTTATTTGATTAAATAAAAGAAGTTAGTTAATTAATATGATATGTATTTTCTAAAACACCCTAATTATCTTTCTTAATTTCACATTTCCTCTCCTTTTTTATTATTGTTGAGGGAAGTAAATTAGGAAAAGATTGTAAAACATGAAAAATATATCTTATATATAAGACTAATATCAACTCATCAAATATATCATATATTAAGGATTGGAGTGAGTATTAATTATGTATTTTATTTGGATCGTATGGCCTCTCATTCTTTACCCGTAGCGGCATCAGCGAATCTCACTCTCTCTTACGTGGGAATTTAAAATATGGAACAAAAATTAAAACCATACAGTAGTAGAAGTATAATCATCGTATATATAAACTATAAAGTAGTATTGCTTTATTAATCATGTTAGAATAGTCGTCATTATAAATAAATTAAATTAAATTGTTCTAGAGACGATCTTGTGCGTATTTTGTGGAAGGGGAAAGTGAAGTTGTTGGGGTAAGATATAGTATGTTATAAATGTGACGAACACACGCCATTTAATTTGCCTCAATATTGGTCCCTAAATACGGCAACAAACACGACTTCTTTGTTCATATCATTGCTTCCTTAATATAAGATTTTGTTCATAACGTAAATTTGGTATATAAGATTTTGTTCATAACGTAAATTAAATTTGGTATCTAACGACCGGAGCTTAGGTTATTAAGAAACCACACTCTAAAAACCAATTGTTGATATTAGAAAGCGAAAGGCCTTGTATGGGGGAGGAAGGGACTTAATTTCCTTCCAAAAAATTTGCTTAAGCCAAAGTTTATTCGGGTGGATTGTAGTTATTTGTAGTAATGATATATAATTCCCTTAAAAAAACAGAAAAAAGTTAAAGTGACCTTGAATTCCCTCCTTGAATGCCTAATTAATATACCTCATATTTATTAGTTAAAAATAGTCAATTCAAACTAGTATTTAACTTGGTGTAACCCCCCCCCCCAAAGAAATTTTAATTATAAGTTAATGATTAAGCTAAAGAATTTCTTTGTTATTGAGAAATGGTAGTTTTTCTTTATCTGAATTAGTTCAGGGGCAATAGCTAGCGCAGCTGGATCCATTTCGTGACTTTCACTTGTAAGAAAGTATTCATGCCATTATTTTCCTTTTCATTAACAAGTGTTGCTTGATATCCTAAAATTAACTTATTTTTAAAATGTGATTTTTCAATTTTTTCCTTCATAAAAATTAATAATCACAATAAAGTGCTATCGATGAATTAAAAAGCACACAAACAACCTTTTTTTTTTTTAATAACACCAACAAATTATTGTAGTAAAAGCGTAGAGGAAAGATGAATGAATATTTAATTACCACATCTTTATCAGAATAGAATAGTTTTAAAACTTTGCAATATAATTGAATTAGAAGTTAGAACTTATTGAGACAAAATCTTGGTAGGCATACTAGTAAAGATTACTCTGGTTAGCAACACCATATTATATTTTATTGAATTGAACGATCAACGCCATCCCTAGAGCTAGCCAGACTAGATAAAAAACATATAATAACTTACAATAATCCAAAAAAATTAATTAATATTATGTAAACTTATTAAATGTCCAGTCAACAGATTAATTAAATGTAGCGATATCTGCAATAATGCTCTGTCTCATTGCATATTACTGGATATGTGTTAATTCATAGACAAAATATGTTAACGTGGAAATAAGAAAGAATGATATATAGAGTGATCACAAAAAAAAACACAAAAAAAAAAAATTTAAATAAACACTGAAGTATTATACATTTGTGAAATGAATGAGAAGCTAAGGATTAATGTTAAAAATTAAAATTAATAGACAGAAATTAAATGCTCATACATGGTTAGTTTATTTTATAATAAAGTTTAATTAATTTCAATTACTCAAAAGCTTGGTTGCAAATCTATCTTTGTTGTAAATATTAAATAATTAATTGGAAATGGACAATTGATTGTTAGAAATTTTTGTCATCAATTGCGGAAGCTTAATTATCAAAGTTGTTGGATTCATTATAAATAAGTTATAGATGATAAAAAAATATATATATATATATATATATTACTACTTACTTTAATTTTTGAGATTTATAAAACTTTTATAATCTACTTTTGATTTGCAAATCGCAACTATATATATTTTCGTTATTTACAACTTGCTTAGTCTTTCAAATAATAGTTTCTTTTGTTCATTTACTTTTTACTAAATAACTTGGTAGGAAATCAAAGCACACGCCTTGACTAAGTAACATAAGTTTTCAGGGGAAAAGACAGCAAATCAAATTTTCCAATTGATAATTCGCTAGGTTGGTTTTAATTTCGATAAATTTGACTATGTTGTTGCGTGTTGTTTTATTTTCATTAAGGAAGAATAATACGACAATACAAAAAATAACTACGTTATTTAAAGTCATATTTTATAGCTGTAGCAGTAGATGATAAAGAGTGTCAGTAGAATCTTTAAGTTATTAAAAAAATGATTCATAAAAAGGAGGCTAATGTACGAAGTTCCAAGGTAATGAATACGATAGCACCAAAAACGTCGCATGAACCCCTGATATATATAAGTACATACAAAGCATCCATAATGACGAACAGCCGGGTGAGTACGTAAAAAACTTAGATATTGTAATCTCTGTCAACATCTTAATAATTATTCTTATCTTTGTCAGATAATTTAACGAACTGATAAATAATGTGTGTGTATGAAAGATACTGGCCTGGGAATATCAGTGTATCCGCTTAAATATTTAAAATTGTCAATCTTAGAAGGGTTGGGTTATGCATCTAATTTTATGGAATCAAAGCGTTAATATATAAAGAATTTAAATACTATTACAGAAAAAAAAAACGACATAGGCGTAAAAAATGTTGTTGCATGATGGAGAAAGAATATAGTAGTAGTATTTTTTTTTTTTTTTTGGGTGAAAATTGTAGTAGTATATTTATTTCCCTAATCAATAGTTCTTTTTTTACCCAAAAAAAAAAAAAAAAAAAAAAAAAAAAAGAAAGAAAGAAAGAGAAGGCTTATATGGTAAATGTGGAAGAAGACAAACCATATAGATGAAATTCTAGTTAAAAATTCTTAAAATCTAGTGGTATGAAAGTTTTCAAAGGCTATGATGTTTGTAATACTATTTGTGATCTCGTTCTTAGCATCAATCACACAAACCCAAACGACATCTTGTTTTAAGAATAAGATCCAGTATATATAAAGCTACTAGATTTGCCAATTTAATTAGAGAGAGATAGAAAGAGATGAGGTTAGAAAAATAGTGCGGCAGCTAAGCCTAAAACTATTTTTGGATGTGTTATATTGAAATGACGTGAAAGAAAAATAGTGCGGTTTCTGTTCATGTTCGAGCAATTCAAATAAGACTTGTTATCTATTCTTCATGTTCTTATTTGTATGCATTGTGCTTTCGCAGAGTTTTCCATTTGTCCTGCTGGCACGTGCTGTCACCGACAGCAACTACTTTCAACTCATTCATGCATCCTTAATTATTTTTGTCTTCTCCCTCATTGTAAACACTAACATGGATATTTGATGCATTTACCTAACGTTAATTTCATCAATAAAGAATAAAATAAATATACAAAAATGAAACTAATTTCAAAATAAATAACATAAGAATGGTTTGAATTAATTATAGACATTTATTCTCATCACATCATCCTATCCTATTTTGACTACTTAATTAAGCTACACTACCAACGTGACTTTATTTATGTTTAAGGTCGGGTAAGGATATGATGTGTTGAGAGAACGTGGCATGGGGTAAAATGATTGCGTGTATTAACAACTTTTGAAATATTTGAATTAAAGATTATTAGGTTAAGATCATATTCCCGCTGGTCTCCTATCATAGGTCGCCTTCTAGAAGGCCTGGAAATTCATTAATACTGATTCTTCCGGTCTTATTTATAAAATAGGGAGAGAAGAAATATTTTGGTCCTATTCATAAGGCATAGATAAATTTTTTTAATATAAACACACGTACAAAAAACACCTTTAAGACCGGACGAAAGAGATATCGTAAGACCGGTTTGCTTGTTTTAAGCGGTCTTAAAAGTCTGATGAACGACCAGTCTTAAAAATTTAGATCTGAACTTTTAAAATATCCGGTCTTAAAGGTGTTTCAAAATAATAATAAAAAAACCCAAATGAAACAACCGGTCCCAAATCCCCAAATCGGCAACCAGGGATGGAGCTTGGGATAAATATTTGGGGGCCAAATATATACTCATTAACTAGTTTATTTTAAAAATATTTGGGGTGGCCAAATGTATAAATTTTTAGGCCAAATATACAGAACAATCCAATTTCCATGAAATATTTAGGATTTTTTTTTTTTTTTGGGGGGGGGGGGGGGGCATTGTATCAAGGAAGCTCCGTCCCCACGGTGGCAACATTTTGAATGTCCCTCTGTCGTCAGCGACAAAGAACCAAGAGAAGATTGGAAGTAACACCAACAAGAAAAACAAAAAAGATGAATACAAAGTCCAGAAATAAGAAAACACAGCAAGAAATAGAAATCATTCTGTAACATCCCGGTTTTCGAAAGCGTTTTCATGGTATCGTGATCGAGTAGAGCATCGGAAGTAAATAGTATTGAAAAGTAACTGATAAGTAACCACCGTAATGTATGTGTTAGCCGTTAATAGCGTTTACAAAAAAAAAATTCCAAATGACATCATCAGTAAGTACAAAACAAAAAGGGCTTCCTCCAGCCAGATCCTATATCTACTGCTTACCCCTGTCTTCGATCCTGTTCACTCCGGATCCTGAAGCTATGGTAAGAGCTAAGTTCAATACCCATTGAACCTCAGGTAACGGTTAACCTCATGTTCATATACAAGTATGTATGACAGTTTATTCATGATATCACAGCAATATTCACATATGAAAGATAATAACAGAACACAGCCACTACATATGAACGTCATTACGGTCTGCACTATTCACCAGTGCCACGGTATACATCCGTGTCCTCAGCGCTAGGAAAACTCAACGGTATTATCAGAACCATGACCCGTGTATAGTTGTATATGTATGATCAACACTTTTAAAAACAGAGTTTCAGTCTAGGAATACAACTATCACACATATAGGTATACAATAAACATCGAGTTAGTGTTACGACGCGTCCGTACCTTTGTCGATGATATTGGTACGTTGACGTTCGGACCGTGGTTGCGTTTATCCTATAATGGTAATATCACATTTATTAATCTACAAAAAATATCCTAAGAGATATTTTGGCCACTAATGACTATTTTACCCTTGAAACATTTATTTTCCACTTTATTCCCCCAAAATTCGTAAAACAACACTGGTACAAATCTGGGCAGCATTTCGTCTAACTTTGAAAAATAATAATTAATTCTAGAAAAATCAAAACGAGGATCCATAAAATTCCTTGGAATCCTTAGGATGTCTATTTTCAAGTAAAAATAATCACCTTTGCCTAGATTACACGAATCACTCCCAGGTTTTAAGTTTTGAACCTCTGCCCAGAATTTTTTCCAGAAATTCGTAGCCTAACTTTGAGGATTTTTATCTCTCTGTACAGAAATCATTTTGACATGTTCTTGACATATTTAAAAATCCCTATATATCTATTTTAACCATGAATTGTACCAGAATTTTAGGACTATATTTTCAATATGAAATTCTGGCATTTTCACCACTGATTCCAGAAATTCCGAAACCGATGAAATTTCGCCAGAACTTCGTTACTTTGATGATTTTCTTCCAAAAATTTTGCTATATGACCTCCCTCATCATTTTTTCGAAATAAATCTAATTTTGACTATAAAAACATGTAAATAAAATTATCCTAGCATATTTAAGATCTAAGCTACTTCTATCTAAGAATTTAAGAACTAGAACTTAAAGAACTTGAAGCTAGAGCTAGAGAACTTACCAAGAACTTTGCTACTCCTTCAAGAAGCTCCTCACTCTTACTCTCAACTCTCTATTTCAGATTTCTTTGCTTGTTTTGGTTGGAGAATATGAAGACTCAAGCCCCCTATTTATAGCAAAAGGCTATGGCAACTTTGGTAATTAATTCACCTACACATCTTTCATTCTTGGCCATAGTTTAAATCTGATTTCTTCTTTTTCCCAAGGCCAAAAACGTGGCCTCCTCCATTCCCACTCTTCATCCATTGATTTTTCCACAAAAGCTTCTTGCCTTGGTGTCTCAATTGGCTCCAAGCATGCATTGGTGGCATCTCCATCTTCATGCACTTCCCAACTTGGTGTTCTAATTTCCTAGTTACTTTAAGTATACTTGTAACTAGATGACTTTGGTGATTGGTTAGCAATTAAGCAAAATACTCTTAGGGTTTAGTCTTTAATTAGCTTAATCTTTGGTCATTAATCCTAAAATGGTGTTTTAGGTGTTATTAAATTTATTCGCTTGGTTACTAATTTAATCATGATCATTAGTAATCATATTTATGCTAATCCTAACCCCTTATTGGTCCTTGACCTTTAATTGTCCTAATACATCTTTAATTGGTGACTATTAACATTAATTGTAAAGAATTATCTAAATATTCCATTAGTGTAATTTTAATTGCTCTTTAATTGTTGGTAATTGCCCCTTAATTGTCTCAAGTGTTTTGATAATTCTTTATGGCTTTTTATAAATCAAATATGAACTAGGTATTAGAAAATTTAGTCTCTTAATAAATTATAATAATTGGTGTTTAAGGTCTTTTGATTAATTATGAAGGTTTGGACAATTCATTTAATTTTTAGAAGATCCTTATTGGTCATTAATTGTTATTGTTGTCTCCAATTTTATTTAAGGATTTTCATAGCACTCACTTGCTCTTTTTGATCTTACATAAACCCTAGTTTAATAGGGTATTTATTGTATTTTATAGTATTTTATGATGCCTATTAAATCATTGGGTATTCTAATCCTAAGGAAAAATTACCTAGAAAATAGAATAAACACATCTCATAATTTGAGACCACATATTCACCTATTTTAAATAGGTTTTAACTATCAAAATATTGCATTAAGATAAATAGAAATTTTTGGGTATTACACATTCACCATGAAAATTGAATTTGAATCAATATAAAATCGAGGTGAAATTGAAGTCCAGATCTACAAAAAAATCTCAAGCTTAAAGCAACCAAATCGAGCGGATTCTCTTGTCGATGCTAGCAAAGCTTCAAGCAACCAAAATCAAAGTTCGATCTAAAAGAGCGGTCAAGGTAGGAACAAATAGACTTAAGCAAGAAGAGATCTGGGTTTGATTTTAAGTCGGATCTGTGCGAAGGCAGCGTGAGAGGAGCCATAGATCGAAGAAGAAGGAGCCGCCGTCGTCCAAAATCCTCGAAGCAGTATGCTTGCACCGTTGCTGAGGATTGGAGTCGACGCCATCGTAAAACCCTCGAAGCATCTCACTGCCAACGTTGCTAAGGATTTGATTGTGTGGCTCTTAGGACGACTTACAAAGATTGCGAGTGGGTTAGAGGAAGAGGATGACATTCTTGCTAAGGATTTGACCTGTGAGGCTCTTAGGACACTTGTTGAATCTATAACTAAGCAAATGTTATATCACCAAGAAGACAAGCACACCCACGGACTTAACAGGTTTAGCAAATTTAGCCTTTTTTTTTCTTTTCTTTTTTACACTTTTAAGACCGGTTGTTTGTAAAAACTGGTCTTAAAAGTATATTTTTAAGAGCGAATCCTTTATAATCCGGTCTTAAAAGTATTCTATATATTTATGAAATTGTCACCAGTCATACTTTTAAGACCGGATCTTTTATAATCCGGTCTTAAAAATGTTCTATATATTTATAAAATTGCCGCAAATCACACTTTTAAGACCGGATCTTTTGGATAATCCGATCTTAAAAGTGTTCTATATATTTACGAAATTGCCACCGGTCTTACTTTTAAGACCGGATCTTTTATAATCCGGTCTTAAAAGTGTTCTATATATTTACAAAATTGCCACCGGTCATACTTTTAAGACCGGATTCTCTATAATCCGGTCTTAAAAGTGTTCTATATATTTAAGAAAGTGCCACCGGTCATATTTTTAAGACCGGAACCTTTATAATCCGGTCCAAAAAGTTCTTTATATTTACGAAACAGCCACCGATCATACTTTTAAGACCTGATTCTCTATAATCCTATCTAAATGAGGCGGTCTTAAAGCTCTTTTTCATACTAGTGAAATGTACAATTTTATCCTTCATTTATTATTGTATTGACTTTTTTATGGGTGTATAATGGAAGTTAAATAGAGATAAAGTTGAAAATTTATTGAATTTTAAGGTGGGGTTATTTAAATAAAGTTTAAAGTTTTTTTTTAATGTGTGTGAAATATCTTGGAAATGACTTACAACCAGGACTAGATGAGTATTTGTAAGAACCTTGTAACAACCCTCCTAAATGCCGTATAATTAATTAGTTTATACCAAAAACATTTAGGCCTAGTCAAAATAAATTATCCCACAATAAACTTCATATCATATCAAAGGGGTCCGTCCAAGCTACAAATTCTAGTATGTAGCGGAACAATCAAAATATGCAGTGCATAAAAAGGTCTTAGGGTTTGTTTGGTTTAAGGGGAGGGCTAACCCAAAACTTTATTCTCCCTTCCCTCTCCTCCCACTCCCCCCTCAAACCAAACAAACCCTTAAAGTTTGGCAATATACATTAAACTAAACTCATGTAACAAAATGAGACGTACAAGATTTGATTACTCAGATGTCTTCCCTTAGTATCACTGCCTAAATTCTGGTATGAAAATAATAATAATGATGGGGTGAGTCACAATGACCCAGTAACCATATATTCAATTTAACAAGTATACTGGGAATGATTGCAAAATAGTTAAGCGGGCCAAATATACCTTCATATAACCATGAGTTTGAGTAGTTTTCCAAACCATTTAATAGTTCAAAATTATTCAATACGCTTATTGTAACTCCCTCAACCATCCTTATCACCACTGACAGAACCTATGAGCTATAATATAATAGATTTAGTCTCTTTGACAAGACTGCACCAAGCTCTCCAATGATGAGATGTAACCCAACCAAAGGCTACAAAACTCATATCGAATAATCGGTTCCCTTTCTTTTAAATAGAGAAAGGTGTTACTGTCCAAAGGGCTGATCCTTATCTCGGCCAAAGGAAAAGAGTGATCCTAAGAAGCCCTAAGAATGTCATAACCATCCACTGCATGCTCAGTGGCGGCTATACCACGTGGTATAAAATCAATATCCTACCATCATGTCTCATAACAATCCAATACACCTCAATATGCAATGTAATGTCACAATTTCAACATCAGTAGTATCTTCAATATTCAATATAATGCATCATCAATCATAATAACAATACAAATAATTTAGGGTTAAGTAGCATTTTTGCCCCGAAGTATACGATCGAGCAATTTTGCCTCGGAAGTTTTTTTCTAGAGCAATTTTGCCTCTCCGTTAACAACTCTAACGGTCAACCGGGGTTTTTCACAGAGGGGAAAAATTGCTCCTAACTGTATACTTCGGGGGCAAAAATGTTACTTAACCCTTTTTTTATATTTAATATTTAATTTTGCAATAATGACTCGTTAATGAAAATGTAACCCTTTTTATTTCTCGTTTTTGCTTATTTATGTAATTCACCTATTTAAAGTAGGCATATTTTTGACCTATTTGAAGTAGACCTATTTTGCGGTGAGGCCACACTGTTAACCTAATTATAAAATTTTAAAAAATATAGGCCTCCTTAACAGGGGCACGGGCGGACTCGAAAAAATGGCCTTTAAATGCCATAGGCTAGGCTCGCCACTTTATTGTCGGACAAGCTTGGCCTATTAAGAGTGAAGCTTGGGCCGGCGACTTGTTTCCACCCCTAGATATTATATAAATAAGAATTAAAAATATATGATATCATAATTAGTAGTTTTAACATTTTTTTTTGGGTTAAGTAGCAATTTTGTCTCGGAAGTTTTTTTTTTTTTTTTTTTTTTTTAGCAATTTTGCCTTGGAAGTTTTTTTTTTCTAGAGCAATTTTGCCCCTCCGTTAGCAAGCCTAACGGTCAATGATTTCATTTACCATTAGGCTTGCTAATGAGGGGCAAAATTACTCCAGAAAAAACTTCCAAGGCAAAATTGAACCCAAAAAAATTTTGGTTGGGGGGAGGGGAGGGGAGGGAGGGAAATGGACAAAATTTCTCCCGGGAGAAACTTTTTTGGGCCCCACCACAAATAACTTTTCTCTCTCTCCATTTTCCTCCCCCCCTTCCCTCCCCTCCCTCCCCCTCCCCACCAAACAAAATTTTTGCTTGCTACTTAACCCAATAATTTAAGCCCACTTAAGAAGTTTACACACACACACACACTTCATTTGTAAAGATACTATAACATATTCATATCATTTGCAAATATGAACATATATTTGTAATTACTTCAACAAGTATACAATATATATTGGAAAGTGGTTACCTCAAGTTTTTGACACAAAAATTAAGTGTGAGAGAAATCACTCCCCTCTAAAAATAAATATATAATTATATGTTAATAGAATTAACCAAGAATATCAACTAATAAATAATAATTAATTAATTTAATTATGACTGGCTCACTTTATTCCTTAGAAAAATGACAATTTATCCATTTCTCAAATCAACACTACAATCTCATCTCCTTCCTTCATAAATTGTTTATCACTAATTATGATCAAAATATCATCATATCCTCAATTTATCCTCCAATAAATTATAAATGAATTATAAATTCAGATATAAGAGACCTATTATTACAAACTTCAATTTTTTAACCTAATACTAACTTTTATAAGTATAACCTAATTTATTAAGCAAATATTCAAATCTCCACATAATAAAAAGCATAGCAAACTTTAATTTAAATTCTAAATCCTAACTCATAATTTTATATAGTTTAAGACTTAGCAAAACTAAACTGATTAAACCAACAACAATACCTCCAATAATTCAAATAAATGCCTTAAACCTCATTTAATTGATAGAGATATCCTATAACATAAATCCTAAAATTTTTTAGATAGTAAACTTAAATTTAAATTCCTACAACTACCCACTTATAAATCTAAACTGATTAAAACTGCTCCCTCCAGTCCTAATTATAGAAACTATTTACCAGAATTTGAAGAGATTAAGGAGAGAAGTTAAATTAGTTAATTATAATTATTTTCCAAAAATACCCTTACTGAAAATCAAAAATTAAATTGATTAGCTACTAAGGTGTGCCTTATGGTTTACCTGCTATTGAATAGATTCTTAGAATAAATAAACTAATATTATTTAACAATATAAAAAAACTGATAAGATTTTTTAACCAAGTGATGATTGGAAAGACGTATAAGTGTGAAAGAAAATGAAATGAAGAGGTCGATATCAAAATTGACAGACGTTGAACCCAACAGGAATACGTGTGGCACGTGCAGGAGTTTTTTAACAATATATCATGCATATATTATTAAATTATTATTGTCTTTAATTATTATTGAGAAAGTATAAATAGGGGTATTATAGGAAAAAAAATTGACAAAAGTTAAAACTTGCTCTTATAATTAGGACCAAAACTAACTTCAAAATGTGTTCCTATAATTAGGACTGGAGGGAGTATCTATAAATCATGCTCTACAAAAATATATTCATCTATTATCTCAAAACTTTGCCAAAATTTTAATCCCAAAATTTTCACTAATCAGTACTATATTACCTTCATTAAAAATACAAAAATATGTAGAATAAATTTTATGAAAAAATTTTATTAAAAAAATTAATTTAACAACCTAAATAATCTTATAAAATAAATAACTTATCTTAAAAACTTAAAACAATAGCCTCTCGCTATCACCCTCGTTAATTACACACACGCCGCATGGATATATATAGATGGAAGGAGAGGTGGGTTGCAGGAATTAATTAGGGAAAACTACGTGCAGGTCCAAGGAGCAAAAATAATTACAAAAAAGTCCCTTAAAATCACTATATTACACAGAAGTCTCAAAAGACTTTTTTGATATTATTTGTATTAACAACGAAAATATCATATTTTCAACGAAAAATGCCATATTTACAACAACATTAAACACCCGACCATTTATAACGAGAAAAATTCATATTTACAACAAAGAAAGTGTCATATTTACAACAACATTTAAACACCTGGATTTTGAACATAAAGAGGTCATTTACAACAGAAATGCTATATTTACAACAAAATTTAAAATCTAGCCATTTATAACGTAAAAACCCATATTTACAATAGAAAAAACCATATTTACAACAAACTTTAAAAACCTAGATTTTTTTTCCAAACAAATAATATAAAAAATGTCCCCGAGGACTTGTGTAATTTAGTGATTTTAATGGACTTTTTTGTAATTATTTCTGGTCCTTGAGACCCTGAACATAATTTTCCCAATTAATTATTATTCCCCCTTCCCCAAGTAAATTTCCTTTCTCTCTAGGGCACATGCTGCCACCGTTATAATTTTTTTTTTATTATTATTTATTTTTTAAGATATTACAGTATTTGTCAATTTTATCTCAATAATTAATATATTATTTAAATGCAGTTTTTCAATTTTTTTTCCCATCTTCTTCAAAATCTCATTGGTAGGAGTAAAGTTGGAAAATCTTATCAATTTATAAGTTAATTGTTATTCTTGAATTAGTTTGAAAGTTGCAAACATAATATACAGAACCATAAGATATATATATATATATATATATATATATATATATATATATATATATATATATATATATATAGTAGTAGTAGTATAGGGGTTGCAACTTGCAACTCTTCCCGGCGCCCTCTTTTACATCCTATTATTTTTTCTGACTCTCCCAACAATCCCAGTTATTGGTGATTTAATTAAAATGGGTTAACTCCGGCCCCTTCCCATTTCTCCCTCTTAATCAAATCCATTATTTTCATAATTTATCAAAATCTCATGGAGATATATAATTATAATCTTTTTGGCCAAACGGTGAAAAATTGGTCAATTAATAATTCTCTGATCATACTTTATTTTAGTACTGTTCTTATAACATGCTTTTTCTTTATATTATTCAACTTTATAGTGGTTATCTCAACCTATCCTTATTAAATCTTTCATTCAAAGCCTCAAGTATTCAACTCGGTTAAATTTCGGCAGAGAAATGAATGCGCTAATTTTTAATAATTGCGCTAAAATTAATTTGAATACCAATCCTGCAACTGTTATCAAATGATTCAAATCCATGCATGTCTCAATGTGTTTGATATATAGAGAGAAAGAGAGAGAGAGAGGTGGTCATTCTTTAAGAACTGGTTTAACACAATTCGTTAAACTATTCAGGCTGAATAAGAAGAGTGTAATTTATTAATTTTGATGTCATATTGAGCCAGGGCAGTGCGTCATTAGGTTAACAAAGTCTTTGTGTCCTCAGAGATGAGATGGATGACTCGAACAAGATAATGAAGCGAAGCCAATATCAAATTCAAAGTTATTGGAAGAAGAAAAACAGTGGTATTTGGGAGAAATAATTAAATAGATCAGTTAAAGCACTGAGACTCGAGTAGCTGAGCCGGTGAGATATAATTACGGGAGTCCGATGCATTTAATTAACAAAGACCAGGCCGGTCACAATTAAATATTTTGTACAGGGCACGTTTCTACTGAGCACTACTTTCTTCCGATCGACCATCTTTATAAAATGAAGGGTCGAAGCAGAAGCCATTAGAGTTCTGCAAATTAAATATGTGTGTGTGATGGGATCACTGTGGTGAGTGGGGACGATGCCTGTAAGATTATATTATTGCCAGAGAAGACGTGACGTTTTAACACCCTATATGATAAAGTAATTTTGGTACAATATAATACTATCCTTAAAGTTATTTTTTTTCATTCGAATTGTGAGGATGAGGGTGAGTTTTTTTTTTTTTTTTTTTGCTCGAATGTACGTGTTACTCTTTTTTTTTTTTTTTTTTTTTTTTTTTTTTTTTTTTATAATAATGTACGTGTTACTCATCGTAGTGGTGCCACGCACCTTCACGAAAATTGATTTGATGTCTCCCACCCCAGTGCAAAGCCCACCCTGTTGGACTCTTCCCCCCGAATTACCCCTCCTCTTTCAATTTTAATATTATTATTCAAAATCAAGAATATAAATAGAGGTGTGACTTATTACTACATGTACTAAATATATGATATAATTTTTTACACTATAAATTATGTTCTATATTTGAGATTGGATCAAGGAGTATATTGTTTTTCCTTTTATGTACATTTACTTACAGCACAGGTTTTAAAATCCAGACCAACCTAGCTGACCGAACTAGAAACAGGAGAATCAGTTTGGTCCGGGCATCAACCTAGGTCGGTATTTCTTTTTTAAAAGTTTTCTTTAGAATTTCACAATAATCACCTTAAAATCTTTAATTTCTTACCAGTTTTGGACCGAGTTAACTCTAGTTTAACTTCAATCTAACTTACCAACCCCCAATAACTTAATTTCTTATTATTCACCATTATTTGGCACTTGTCCGTCTATAAATAAAGAACACCAACATCAATCAGAAACCACATTCTTAGGATATTTCAGACACAGTAGAGAGAAAGAAGAGAGAGAATGGGTTTTACGGGTGTGAGGGTGGGAGCTGTTTGGGGTGCCATATTTGTGGTTCTGGGAACAATATCTGTGTCACGTGCCCAGCTGAGTACAACATTCTACGACCAAACATGCCCTGACGTCACCGCCATCGTATCTTCGGTTATCGAGAGTGCTTTTCAAACCGATATTCGTATCGGAGCCAGCCTCATCAGGCTTCACTTTCATGATTGCTTTGTTCAAGTATGTTTCATATCACTCCTTATATCTCACCTCACTTTCAAGTTTTAAGTTTATACTCTGTGATTTCGCATAATTTCTGGCTTTTCACTCATTTAAAAGTGGATTTGCTTGAGAGTTTTCTGTACTATTTAGTGAATGAAATTCTTGATTTTGAAGTGAGAGAGGGAGATGCTTGCTCAACTCTCTCCGGTATGTCTTTTTCTAAAACAAAACAGGCCTATATTTTATGGGAATTTATAAATTGATGGTACACATCCTCTTGGTGCATTAAGTTAGCGTTCAAAAAGTCTGTCCCAAATCAGGTGGCCAGAAACAAAACTCCTTTTACATACTTACCTTATACATCGTAAAATCATAAATTATATTAGAAAAACAGCTGAAACTACTAATCTAAGCAGTCGCTTATTTTGTTTAACCCCGCACATGATTTTTTAAGTGATTTTGTGCTGGAGGAAATTAATATATAAAAAAGTTTATCTCATAAAACATAAAAAGAGCTTCTTCTTCTTCTTTTTCTTTTTCTTTTTTAATTAAACCAAATGCCCTCTATATGAACGATCTTATAATTCTGGGGCAGAGCCGGGAGGTGAAGAGGATAGGAACAAACAAATTAAATCCCCACACAAATACACTAGAATTAGTAAAAACTAACATCAATATCGTTGTTAAGCTACGTCTTATAATTATAAGCCGTTGAACGCTAATAATTGATTACTAAAAATATCCCAGTGTTTTTACATGGAAGCTAACTTTCAAGTTTCTCCGTTTGATATACATCAATTATAGCTAGTTTTTATATGTGCATCTTAACTGACTGGTTGGCCACTGTAATTGAGAAAATGACATACTATTATATATTTCTGATTCTATTTATAAAAATTCAATAACTGAATTACTCAGTTTCAGAAAATGATTAAAATTAGTTCAAAATACTAATAAGTATGTCTTGAAATAATTTTTTTTTTCATGTATACCCTTATTTTCAAAAGTGTGAGTAAGAGAGAAAAATAGAGTAAACATAAATATCAACAATCTTTTAATTAATGCTATATATATTATTAATAAGTGGCACAAATGAAAAAGATTTATTAAATGTTAAGACAATTCTTATTGGCTCTTATAATAAAAATATCATGAGTAGTACTTATAAACTATACTCAATAACAAGCACACACATGGCACATAATTGTAGTTTTTTATCTTATATATTTGGTGTTGAGGGTTATATTTTCCGAAAAACACATTAAAGACACACGCACGTTATATGCACACTTTTATATTTTTGTTGCCATCCACATATATAAATACCTTCTAGCTTTATTAGATTATTATAACATGAGTGTAATTTAAATCAGTAGTAAATATTTAATGAAGAGTATTTATAGTTTTCTTATTATATTAAGTTGATATACTCTATCTATGAAACTCTCATTAAATTTAGAACAGAAATTAACTTCTTCTTCTTTTTTTTTGATTTTTTATAACAGAACAGAAATTAACTTTTACCTGTTCGAAAACGCACAACATCATTGATTTTAATTGTACCGGAAACATTCATATCCTTGGTACAAAGAATTATTTGGAAGGAAATGAACTTAGAAGAGGGAAAGGAACTTAAAAAAAGGGAAATGAAGATTTGAAAGATGAGGGAAGATGACTTGAGTTGATTGGTAAGAAGAAAATGAAAGGATGGTAGTTGATAAAGAATTAGAAAATGTCTATTTTACCCTCAAAAGAAATTAATTCAAAATAAAAAAGAAAAATATTTTTTTTTGTTAAAATATATTTTTTTAAAAAATGTTCTTGTTAAATTCGAACTCGTGTAAAAAAAATTTCGCCAAGTTCGAACTTCACACTAAGTTTGAATTTCGGGTGTAAATTTGTCAAAATAGTGAATAGTGACGTGGGAACTTAGATCCCAGAATAGTGACATGGGAACTTGAGATCCCACCAATTTTGGTGGGATCTCAAGTTCCCACATATATGGGAAGAGTAGTGGGTCCAGGAACTTGGGTTGCTAGGCACTTAACGTACCAAACACGTTTTCGGCAGGGAACTCTGTTAAGTTCCCATTCCCTCTCCCAAGTCCCGTGAACCAAATGGCCCTGGGAGTTTGGACCTTTTCGGAAAAGGGAAAGTGATATTGGCGTGCGGAGGAAATTAGGCAGCCATGAAGTTGGACTTTGCCTTTTTGCTTGGAAAAAATATTTAATAATTTTGAATAATGTGAATCCAAATCCCTGTGATTATAAGTTAAACAAGGATATAATTGCTTTGATTGGATGAATGAATATTTTCCTTACAAAGAGAATTTAATCAATCGATGTTACCCTTGAGTCATGATTATGGTTGGGGCTTCACTTTAATGACTTCATAGATAATTGAGTATGGAATCAATAAAGTTAAAGGGTGAGAGTGTGAGACGACCACTAGGTACGGTAAAGTGGACCCGGTTTTGAGGCACTAAGAACTTGGAGCATCTGGATCGTCCAGATGATTTTTTTTTTTTTTAATTACTACTTTTTAAAAAAAAAATCATTTAAAAAAAATGTTAGTTGAGAGATTATCTTTATTTTAGATTCTCAGATCCATTAAAATAATTTTTTTGAAAAAACAAAAAGTAAAAAAAATAAGATCTAGACCGTCCAGATCAAATCTGGACGGCCCAGAAGGAAGAGCTCTCCTTGCCTATCAAAAGCAGAGAATCCAGTTCCCGGTAAAGTAATGAAAGCTTGCTTTTATAATATATGTTGGTGAGAGTGTGAGACTCGAGAGGTAATTTTAGTTGGTCATGAGGAAATTAATTTGTTTATGATGAACTGACAGGGATGTGATGCTTCACTTTTGCTCAACGATAGTGCCACCATTGTTAGCGAACAATCATCTCTTTCCAGTAATAACTCAATCAGAGGATTGGATGTTGTCAATAACATCAAGTCTGCTCTCGAGTCCGCTTGCCCTAACACCGTTTCTTGCGCTGACATACTCGCCATTGCTGCTAACGTTTCTGTTGTCTTGGTATATATATCTCTTAAGATTTTGGGAATTAGTTATTTATTAAAAAAAATGTAGATTGATTTTTCTAAAATAATTTTTTAAATTATTGGTATTGACTATTACTCCCTTATAATTTTTTTAAAAATATATATGCACAAATTATAAATTTAAAAAACAAAATGAAGTAAAGTCTTGTATTTATGATCAAATCAAACAAACCACTTTACTAGTAGCTCTTACATTTGAAATGAAGGTAGTAATTAATGAAGATATTAATATTACCTCCAATCTCTAATATATATATATAAGAGTTAACTGAGAGGCTTGATTTGATCCTAATAAATATATAAGATTTTTGTTCACTTTGTCCACCATTTTTATCATGTTTTCCTTTAAATAACCCTCTATTGATTGCATATATATACTAACAGAGAGTTTGCTTACATCATTATCAAGTGGTAGTTTCAATACAAATGATTAAAGAGGGAATTTTAAGGAAATTAAACTAACACACAATTTTTAACAAATAATTAATTTAAGTAGGTATTATATCAAGGACTTTATATTGCTGAAGATATGTAAGAGAAATTAGAAGGTAACTTTGAACAGGCAGGTGGGCCGGAATGGCCAGTTCCGTTGGGAAGAAGGGATAGCCTCACAGCAAATCTAAGCCTTGCTAATTCTAAGCTTCCTTTATCCCTCTTCAACCTCACTGAACTCAAGAACAACTTCGATTTTCAAGGCCTTGACACTACTGATCTTGTTGCCCTCTCTGGTATACTATACTATTATCACTTCATTAATTTCTCATCTCTATCTCTCTCTCTATACACACACACACTAGCTCCAAGTCTTAATAAGATGTTCAATTGGCTTTTTTTTTTTTTTTTTTTAGAGAGATTAAAAAAACTAAATATGTGATTTAATTATATTATTAGTTTATAAGGCATGCAAATTAGTTTGGTATAAAAATGATAAATATAAATACTTGAAAATAATTTATTCATCTTTCTTAGTCTCTCTAAAAAGAATAACTGGATTTTATATTAAGGACCGAAAGCCCAGTATGTTTAATTTCTCATTGTGAGATCTCATATGTGTGTGTATTTTCAGGAGCTCACACATTTGGAAGAGCTCAGTGCAGGTTCTTTGATCACAGACTGTACAATTTTAATAACACTGGCAATCCAGACCCGACCCTCGACACAACCTACTTGGCGAAATTGAGACAGTTATGTCCACAGAGCGAAGTGGGGGCGAACACTAATCTCACAGATCTGGACCTGACCACACCTAATATCTTTGATAATAAGTACTACTCAACCTCCAGCAAAATAATGGCCTCCTTAACAGTGACCAGGTCTTGTTTTCTACTCCTGGTGCCGATACCATTGCCATTGTCAACAATTTCAGTGCCAACCAGACTGCTTTCTTTGAAGCTTTTTCTGCTTCCATCATCAAGATGGGTAATATCAACCCTTTGACTGGCTCCCAAGGCGAAATTCGAACACAATGTAATCAAGTTAATGGAGCTTCATCATCATCCGGATTAATTATGGGTGGTGGAGTAGAGTCACAAGCTGACGATTTGGTTAGTTCAATCTAAGTTATGATCACAATGTGTTCTGGGAGAGAAGAAGAAGAAGTAAGTATTGGCATAAATAAATTAACACGTGTATTGTGCTTGTGAGCGTGTAATGCCCGTACGCAGTTTGCTGTTTTATTTATATATGTCATGTATCAATGAGTGGTATTTTTCTTCCTTGAAAAGACTTTAATAAAGTTATATTATTTTTCATAATTTGCTTCCTGAATTAAAAGAACTAGGCCAGACCCCGCGGGTTGGCATATAAGCCGCCACATGTGAAAATCACTTGGATGTAAAGGCATGAACTTGCTGGTCAAATAAAACTCTTGGATACGGGGATATGAGATGTGGAATATACTGTAAAGAGAAAATTACAACAAAGTATACTGTAAAGAGAAAATTACAACAAAGTCTCAATTAAAAAAATATCAGTAAAATCTCATGATATATCATTGATGATCTATGAAATATACTACTGATGTGAGATGTATCCAATGTTACTTTCTATTGTAGCAATTGTGTTGATTTGTCCTTGGTGGACAATTTGAATCGTGCCCTTATTGAGCATTGTATTAATTTTGGTATTTATCATGTGAGAGAGAGTAAAATATACAGAATAGTGGATGCTCTTTAAGCTGAATCTAATTATACTACCTGCGCTTTGAAATACAAGTTTCAAATAATTAAATTACATAGCTTGAAAAGTTAATTTAAAATAATAAATATAAGAAAAAATACAACTTATTTTTCTAAAACACACTTACTTATATAGAGGTGAGTGATAGAGAAAATGAGTGGAAACAATATATGAGAGACATGTAATCAATTAGAGATTAAAAAAAATGTATTAAATAATCAAATAAATCAAAACTGAAATTTATTTTTTTAAAAATGACCCTTCAATAATTTGAAGCTTATAGTTTGAATGTGAGGGATTACTGTTCTTTGTTATAATGAATGCGTTTGAATATTACAGGCATTATTTGGAGAATCATGTTGTGGTGGAATGTAATCGATCGAGTTTATGATTTAATATCTTGTATTTTTATTTTAGTGAATAGAACTCTTAAATAGAAATTATCATCCCGAACTCTTATATATAAAATCACTGACGCCTGTCTAGGTTCACATAATTTATGCATACATATTGTGAACACAATAATATATATGTCCGTAAATAAACTACTTCCTATGGCCTTTAACATTTAATATATGATATGATCTCACTGGGAAGTTGATTTTAATCATAAAAGTAAGATTTATTTTTCATATTTATCAATCTTTTATTAATTTACCGTTAAACAAGAGAAATGAAGCGAATTAAAGAATATGATTAGGGAATTTATTAAAAAAATATATCATATTACTTAATTTAGCTAAAAACTTTAATCTAATCAAATTAATTATATATGTTTTACATCAACGAACATAGAGAGTACTACTCATTTGCGATCACGTACATGTCAAGCTTGTGTTCATCAACCATCCTCAATGATGACGAGATGCATCATCAATTCGTCACGCATTGGAAGAAAATTCTCTTTCAACTTTCAAATAAAAGAAATTCTTGAATGAAAATAATTTGCCACATCATTTATGATCTAATAAGTTAAAATATAATTGACATATTAATAAATTTAAAAGATTTTACAAGATTCACGTTTTTATTACTTGTGAAATCTTAATTATTTTTTAATAAAAATAAAAATATGAAATACATGGCTAGCCAACAAAGATTAATGTTAGTTGAGTTGTATGTTTTAACTGGTCAAACTATAAATAACATAGTAAACCAAATTCACACCATAATTTCTCTTCAAATTATAGTGGTCCAAGGCACGTGGCTCTGCATCAACCTAAACATTATTTTGTTTCAATGATTTAAGAATGTCGGTGTTATATACACACACATGTAAATATATATATAAGCACGTGGTTCTTTCACTTATTATTTTTAGAACTTAGAACTAATTTGGGGAAGAAATACGAAGAAGATTAGACGTGAGTAAAGCACACGCCTTGACTAAACAACGCCAGTTTTCACGCGGGGAAAAGTCAGCAATCAAATTTTGCAATTGATAATTACGTTTTGACTAGTCTCTATATGTTGTTGCGTGTTGTTTTATTTTCATTAAGGAAGACTACGACAATAGTACAAAAATAACTACGTTATTTCAAGTGATATTTTATAGTAGTAGCAGTAGATGATAAATAAAATTATTCATGGCAAAAAAAAAAAAAAAAAAAAAGAACTAATGTACAAAGTTCCAAGGTAATGAATATGATAAGAACAAAACTTGGTCGCATGAACCCTTAATATATAGAAATAAGTATATATACAATGGATCAATAATGAAAGACAATCGGCCGAATGAGTCAAAAAACTTAGATATTGTAATCTCATCAGTCAACATCTAAATTATTCTTATCTTTCTCAGATTCAACGAACTGGTAAATAATATACACACACGCACACAGGGAATATCATCCGCTAAAATATTTAAAATTGTCTATCTTAAAAGGGTGGGGTTACGCATCTAATTTTAAGGGACAGAGAGAGATGAGGTTCTAGAAAAATAGTGCGGCTGCTAAAACTATTTTTGGATGTGTTATATTGAAATGACTTGAAAGAAAAATAGTGCGGCTGCTGTTCAAGCACTACAAATAAGACTTTTTATATATTCTTCTTCAATTCAAGTTCATATTATTATGCATCGCGTGCTTTTGCAGAGTTTCCTTATTATTATGCTTCTGCAAACACTAACATGAATTGAATATTTGATAAATGAACGTACCTAACATTAATTTCATCAATAAAAATGCCATAAAATAAAATTAAAAAATTAATGATTGTTAAAAGCCTGAAATGAAGCTAATTTTAAAATAAACAATGATTATGTGCATTAACCACTTTGAGATGTTTTAATTAAGCATTATTAGGTTAAGACGTTAATTAGTATCATATTGAGAGAGAGAGAAAGTTTAGTAGTATCATACTCCCCCCCCCCAAAAAAAACAAAGAACAAGTCACCTCCTTAAATAGATCAATTAAAAGCACCTAGACACAACTAGCGAACTGTTAAGGCATGATATAAGTAGTTAATGAGTCATCAAAAATGCTTTATATATATATATAAAGTTTTATTTTAATTGTGTAGATTTCACCACAATGGCAAGCTCTTAAGGCTCATTAATTAGCAAAGACCAAGTCACAATTAAATATTAGTACCGATGATGAGCCCAAAGAGCTACCACCTACAAAAGTAGTCTTTAATGTTAGTGATTTAAATGGTTTTGATTCATCTTAAAAGCCTTAAAATTTGAACCGTTGAAGTTTTATTTTAATTGTGTAGATTTCACCACAATGACAAAATTTAGGACGCCGTAAGTCCTTTTCTATTGGGAAAAAAAAAAAAAGCCCAAACCGTGGTGCCCTAAACCTAACGCCATTTATGAGCAGCATGTGGATAGCAATTTCAAAACGCCAAATATTTCATAGAAAAAAAAAAAAAAAAAAAAAAAAAAAAAAAAAAAAAAAAAAGCTTTTGTTCGATCCAAAAAGTTAGTATATACAAAGGGAGAGTTGGCGGAGCATAAATTAAGAATCGGACTAACAAATCCAAAATTACAGATCTAATAATCAAAAGAAAAGGAAAAACAAATCACTTCAAACTGAAAAAAAAAAATAGATCAAAACAACAGATAAAAAAAACATATCAAAACAAATCACTCCGTGGCTTTCTCATTCAAAGCCACAGAGATCGCTATTGTTGTCGGCGAGGGAGGATGTTCGGAGGAGGCAGTCAAAGAGGCAAATCTGGAACTTGAAGATCCAAACAATCACTTTAAACTGGGAAAAAGAAAGATCAAAACCTAACGAGTGAGAACAAGGGAGGCGACGGCGGAGGGTTCCAACAAAGAGGAAGGATGAGAACACAGAGAGTTTTAGCTGGAGCTACAATAAAGGTTGAATGACGGCGAAGATCTCTCTCTATGATTGAACAACGAGCGATGGCGACTGAGGGTGGAGAGGACCGGACGACCGAACGAAGAGCGAATGAAGGTAGAGAGGACCAAACGATGAGAGAAGTCGAGAGAAATTTTCTTTTGGTCAAGTGGTTGAGAGAGAAATAACGGAATGAGATAGATGATGAAATGAGAGGCACGCGTGGGAGCTAAATCTGCTGGGTTTAACAATAATTTTTGCATTCTAAATTCTATTTAGGACGCCTAAAGTCCACTTTAAACGTCCTAAATTAAAATTCAGACACCTAAAGTCCACTTTCTGCGTCCAAATTATAAAAAAAATGCCCAATATACAAATTTCCTCCATATAATTATAAAAATGTCACCGTCTTTATATTTTACTTCCCTTCTAAAAAAACAGACGTCCTTTACAAAATTAAAAGACTTTTTTATAGTAGTGAAAGGAAGGCTCCAAATCATCAACAGGTCTGAGGCAGAAACCATTGGAGATCTCTGCAAATGAAATTTATGTCAGTTGTGTGGTGGCGATGCTTGTAGGATTATTGCCGGTGACGACGTGGACGGTTGCTCAGCTGAGCCCAAACCACGTCACTGAATTGTAAGATAAGTTAAAGTATATGTGCTGAACGACAATGGTACGATAGTGAGTGAATAAGGAAGGTGTCTAGATGTTGTGATCGAACAAATACCTTTCTCAGTATGGCTGCTCAACTCTTCCTTTTGAAATAGTGGTTGCAAAGTGACTTTTCTTTGACATGATTTTTACAAATTTAAAATTGAATAAAAGTTACATTACGTAATATGATTTATGTTTGGATTAGCGGTAATATAAATAGTTTTTCTCACTGAAACTTATTTAAATGATTATTTTTAAACGTAAGTTTAGATGGAAAATGACCTAAAAAAAGACATGAATCTTATTAAATACTTCATCTAATCCTAAATATAAGACTCAATTGACTTTATTTGGAGAGATTAAGAAAAACCAAATAAATTATTTAATTATATCATATGTTATGTTTCATTATATTATATATCAATTTATAAATTAGATAATTAATTTTAAAAAATATATTAAAAAATACTTTAAACTAAATAACAATATATTTTACGTATGTTATGAAATTAATTAAGTTAGTTTTTTTTTGTCACAACGTATGCCAGTTCACCTAAAATTTCCTTTAATTATATGTGTATTGAAACTACCCCTTAATACAAACACTCTTGAAATATGTCCATCAATAAAAGATATTTCAATAAAGGGTAATTAAATTATATCACACACACACACAGCCTTTGAAATAATAAATAACAATTAAGTAATTTAATATGTCTTAAAATGTAAAAAAAATTTATACTTTTTCTCTTCTTAAGAAATGTGTTTAATTGCACTTCAAAAAAAATTATTTTAGAGAAAGAAAGAAATATAATGAGTGGGCAAAGTGAAAAGTGAATATTAATTAGATGGGAAAAAATAACATTAATTAAACTTTAGGTTACTTTTAGAATTATATTCTCAGGAGACATTGAGAATAGGGGATAGGGGGTAGTATTAAATAATTATGTCTTTTGGCGAAAAAACAAATTATATGCAGAAAAAATGAATGGCTGGAATTGTATGGGCATTGCCATGAGGGTGAGGGGTGAGCAAACGTACATGTTAATGGGAAACGCGACACACAATGAAACTTAATTTAATGTGTCCCCACAGTGCAAGCCCATCCTTTTTGACTCACTGCTGTTTCAACTGCCTTCTACTCTCATTTAATTTCCTAATTTCTCTCAATAATGTTATCTTAATCCCAAATCAAGAATATAACATCTATCACAAGTGGTATTATTTATAAATAACAAATAAAACAACAACTCTTCTCCCATGGCTTTTATAAATTATATATCAGTCCATAAAGTAAACAAATTAATTAGAAATGATAAATATATGTGAATGATAAAATTGCAAAATATCTTATATTCACGAACAAAATTCATTGTTAAATTAAAGCTTATATTTAAGATAAGAAAAGTACTCCACCCACGCACCTACCAACTTGTGCCTTGTTCAATTGAAGGAGATGGAACACAAACATATACTCTAGTCCACATTGTATATGCACATAATTTATGTGATGAGCATATTTTTATTTTATTTTTTATATATTATATTTATTTAGATTTAAATTATATCTTTAACTTTTCGATATGTTTTTTGCACCCAGTATCTTAAATTAATTAGTTTCTAATTTTACATTCAGAAATATTTCTCTGTAATACCAGTATCATGGAAACCAATTAATTTAACGTATTGGGTGTAAAAAATATGTTAGAAAGTAAGATACAATTTAAATCTAAATAAATACAATATATTAAAAAATAAAAAATAAATTTAAGGTAGGAGCACATAAAAAATATATAAACTATGTGTATATAATGTAGACTCCACTCGTACCTAAAAAGAATGCATGCATGGCAACGATATGCTCTAATTCTTTAATCTTCGCTTAGGATCAGTGACCCGATTCACAACACTAATAGTCGAATTAGTTACATATCACTCATTAATTACGTACTTTAAATCCAAGACTTCTGTAACTATATATATTATTCAACAGCCCGCCTTTGGAAAAGTCACATTCATCCCCTGAGAACATCTCATTGTCTCCGTCAACCATTTCTTTTTCACTTTTCCTTTCTCCATTTGCCCCCCAAACAGGACTTTTTCTTGGGAAAATCTCCCCATGGCCCAAATTATCAAAATATTATCAAAAAAAGACCCCAAAAAAATCAGATATCAAAAAGGCTCTAGAACATTTTCTAGTATTATTTCAGAAAATGTTATACTGACATAGTTGTTAATGTGTACTGATTTAGTTGTTAGGATATTATTGTTAACGTATACTAATTTAATGTTAGTGTTGTATTGATATAGTTGTTGACGTTTATAAATAATATCAGAAAAAGTCTTCAGGGATTTTTTTGATATTTGACTCTCTAGACCCTTTTTAACAATTTTTTAATTATTTAGACCCTGAGAGGGATTTTTCCCTTTTCCTTTTGCACCACATGCTCACTCAGGTTCCATTCATTGACTTACTTTTCACCTTTTACTCACAAAAACTGAGAATAACTTAAGTAATTTCTTATTACTCACCCTTATTATTTGGCACTGTACATGTAACCCATTTTGTCAGTCTATAAATAAAAGTCACGTACAACAATCAGAAACCACAGCCTTGGGATATTTTATACACAGTAGAGAGAAAGAAAGAAGATAAGAATGGGTTTTGTGGGTGTGAAGATGGGAGGTGTTTGGTGTGCCATATTTATGGTGTTGGGAGTAATATCTGTGTCTCAGGCACAACTGAGTCCGACATTCTACGACCAAACATGCCCTAACGTCACCGACATCGTATCGTCGGTTCTCCAGAGTGCTGCACAAAGCGATCCTCGTATCGGAGCCAGCCTCATCAGGCTTCACTTCCATGACTGTTTTGTTCAAGTATGTTTCATATCACTCCATTTATGTGTGTGTGTGTATCTTATCTCACTTTCAAATTTCTGGCTTATTCAGTAATTTCGCATTATTTCTGGGCTTTTATTTTTAAGTGGATGTGCTTGAGAGTTTTCAGTGCTGATGAATGAATGAAATTCTGGGTTTTGAAGTGAGAGAAGCTCGTGAGCTGAATCAAGTACGGACTCTCTCAGGACAGCTCTTTCCTGTCTTTTTTTCTTAGAAAAACAAAATAGGCCTATATTTTAGGGAAAATATCAATCGATCAATGTCAAATGGCCCCAAATAATTCTAAAACATCACTTTAGGACCTTAGGGCAAAGTGAGATATTTTTATTAACAAGATAAATTAATTGCTTAAAAAGATCATGTCATTTCAGCATAAAAATTTTCATTTTTCTTATAAGGTCTTGCAATTATGTTTCAGGATTTTTTGAAGGCCATTTGACATTAATTGGCTACAAAGTTCCTTTACTGAAATTTTTCCTATATTTTACGTAAATTAATCTCTTTTTTTTTTTTTTTTTGTCAAGATCCTCTTGTTTTGTTTAACTCAGCCCTAACTTTTGTACAGCACGAGGAAAAAAAAAAAAAACTCAGCCCCTTTTGTACACAGCACGAGGCAAAAAAAAAAAAAGATCTCGTGAAACATGAAAGAGCTTTTTTAAAACTGAACCAAACACTCTCATGTGACTAGCTGTAATATAATATTCTGGGTAGGAGTTAGGAGGGCAAGAGGATAATAGGAAACAAAGCCCCACTAATTAAAACATACTACGTAATTGGAATAACTTCATCTTCAAAACTAACATCAATATCGTTGTTAAGCTATACATCTTATAATTATAAGCTGTTAAGCTTCAATAATTGATGACTAAAAATGTCAATGTTTTTCACTTGGAAGCTAACTTTGAAATTTCTCCATTTGATATTCCTGTACACATCAACTAGTTGTGGCATGTGGATCTTAGCTGACTAGCAACTATAATTGACAAAATGACAAACACTACATATTTATCTACGCACGTGGCGCTTGATTGTAGTTTGTTTTATATACTTGGTGTTGAGTGTTTATATTTGCTTTTAGAAATACTCACAGGCTAACACAGACCCACACACATTTGTAGACACAGATTAAATTAGGTTATATTATTTATTTCTCACATACCATTTTTTGGCCATATATATGCACTTCTTTTGTTTTTTTCTTGTCATCTACATATATGCCTTGTAACTTTATTAGATTATTATAATATAAGTGAAGTTTGACCCTGCAGTAATTGTGATAGAAATTATAGTTTATTAATTCTAAGTTGATATCTATGAAACTCTTAATTATTGGAAAATTTAGAACAGAAAGTTGTATACTTGTGGGAAAATTATAGTTTATTATCTTAAATTGATATATATATGAAACTCTTAGTTAATTCTTTGTATTGGTCACTTAATTTTCCATTCCATTTTATTACAACTGGGAAGACAGCGATTTTGGCTTCACACTTAACATTTTAGTCAATATCATTCAAAAAAAAGTTTAAAAATTATATTATTATAAATATTTTTAAATTTAGCATGCGCCAAACTAAATTAAATTGTATTAATTTTTCCTTTAATTGGAAAAACATCGTACCCGTTGGATCTTTCCGAAAAGGAAAAGTGGTATTGGCGTGTGGAAAAAGCATATTAACTGTTGGACTTTGCCTTTTTTTTTTTTTTTTAAAAAAAAAAAAAAAAAAAAAAGTATTTAATAATTTTGAACAATTTGAATCAAGATCAAGTGATTCTAATTAAAATAAGGATACTTTTATTGGATGAATACTATATTTTACTTAAAAGAGAATTTGAAATCAGTCTTACGTAACTGTAAAGGCTGCTTCACTTTATAGCAGTGTAATTAAACCCGGACCAGCTGGTTCTGCCCGAAAACCTATCCGGTCCGTGCATTAATCAGGTTTACTTTCCTTTTTAATTGAATTTTTTTTTTATAATTTCATATTAATAACCCTGAAATCTTCACTTCCTTATTGGTTTGACCCGAGTTTGACTCCGGTTCTCGGTCAGCTGATCCAAACCATTTCAGTGAAACCCATCCGATTTTAATAACTTGCTTAATTCATAGACAATAGAGTATGGAATAATAAAGTTAAAGGGAGAGACAGCTAGGCAAGGTAAAGCAATGAAAGCTTGCTTTTCTAATATATGTTGGTGAGGAAATATGAAGGAAGTTTCTGAATGAATGAGTAATTTGTCTATGATGAAACTGACAGGGATGTGATGCTTCACTTTTGCTGAACAATAGTGCCACCATAGATAGCGAACAAGGAGCTTTTGGCAATAATAACTCTGTCAGAGGATTGGATGTTGTCAATAACATCAAATCCGCCCTCGAGTCCTCTTGCCCCAACACCGTTTCTTGCGCCGATGTCCTCGCTATTGCTGCTGAAGTTTCTGTTGTTCTGGTATATATACTTCTCTCCGGCTCAACTATATCTATCTATCCATGCATCATATAAAGTAGAGCGATAAAAAATTACAACCCTCCAGCCCTCTGATCCTAGCTGACAGTGGATCGAGATTTTACATTTAGAACCAAGGCATACTGCTTTGATAGTTTTTAGTAGAGAGAGGGAGTAATTAGTATAGATATGGTTGGTTCAATAATATTTGTAACATTAATTAATTAGAAGGTAATTAATTAACTACTTGAACAGGCAGGAGGACCTTCATGGACAATTCAGTTGGGAAGAAGGGACAGCCTAACAGCAAACCGAACCCTTGCTAATGCTAACCTTCCTTCACCCTTCTTCAACCTCGACCAACTCAAGCAAAACTTCACTTCTCAAGGCCTTGACACCACTGATCTTGTTGCCCTCTCTGGTACGTACTACTATATTACTCTCTCAATTCTTTACTAAATGTAAGACCTAGTTTGTAGCACAATTAGTACAACAAACTAGATCCTAAGGGTAGTATGTATGGTTTATCATTCTAAGATATCATGTCTGTGTGTTTTCAGGAGCTCACACATTTGGAAGATCTCAGTGCAGGTTCTTTGATAACAGGCTGTACAATTTTAGCGGCGATGGCAACCCAGACTCAACTCTAAACACAACTTACTTAGCGACATTGCGTCAGTTATGTCCACAGAGCGAAGTTGGGAGGAACACTAACCTCACAAATCTAGACCTGACCACACCTGATACCTTTGATTTGAATTATTACTCTAACCTCCAGCAAAATAATGGCCTGCTTACCAGTGACCAGGTCTTGTTCTCTACTTCTGATGCTGATACCATCGCCATTGTGAACAATTTCAGCGCCAACCGGACTGCTTTCTTTGAAGCTTTTGCTGCCTCCATGATCAATATGGGTAATATCAGCCCTTTGACTGGCTCCCAAGGCGAAATTCGAACCCAATGCAATCTTGTTAATGGAGCTTCGTCATCATCTGGACTAATTATGGGTGGTGGTGTAGAATCACAGGACCATTTGGTTAGTTCAATCTAAGTGATCACACTCAAGTAAAGTATTGCCATAAATAAACAAGTGTATTGTGCGCTTGTGAGAGTGTATGCATGTAGTTTGCTGCTTTATTTATATATCATGTATTGAAGACTGATATTTATTTTCTTCCTTGAAAAGACTTTAAGGAATCATAAAAAAAATTTGCTTCCAGATTTAATCAAAGGAATGCTTATCAATCAACTTAATTTTTTAAAGAACGTAACGAGGCTCTTGGATTGGAACCAATGATGTTAAGGAGAAGAGAGTGAGTGATTGCCATTATGGGCCCCTCCAAGTCCCTGCCGAGTGTGGGCTTAATTGGTGGGCTCAATTTGGGCTGATCCTGCTAATTGAAAAGGATGTGAAGTCCATATCTATTTTATGAATTAAATGCAAAAATATACCATAAGTACGTGGAAGGAATTTTATCTTAGAAAAAGATTTCTAAAAGTATGGTTTCAGATTTACCCAAACAATCACTCAATCAACAACCTCTCATCATTTATGAGAGAATTTTTATGTCACTGTATCACAAGACTATTAGCCAGACAAATAAGTAAAAGATGTAGGATTCTGTCAGCAAATATAATAAAGTGTAATGAAATTCAGGTTACATGACATTTATTATTAAATTAATTTTTAATTTATCTTGCAATTGAAATTATACCAGTTTTTTTCGAGTACTGAACAGGCTTTTAAATTACAGGTCAAAGAAAAATGGGAAAATCCATATGAGGGCCCCTTTTGGAGAAAAAATCTCAAAAATGGCCCCAAGATTATGAAAATCTCGAGAAAAAATGACCCTTTGGTCCCTTTAGATTTTCGAATCTACATCGACAACTAAATCGACACATTTACAACAAAATCAATACCCGTTTACAACTAAATCAGCATTAACAACAATATTTTAACAACCAAATCAGCCACATTAACAATAATATCAACCAACGGCGGAATCAGGGGGGGCTAGGGTGGGCCCCCGCCCCCCCTAAAATTTAAAGAAAAAAAAAAAAAACATGAGAAACTATATGTGTCACAAGCACAACTGGGCTATTTTTGTTGTTGATGGATACATTTTCTTGTCCTCTCAGTTTGCAATTTTGGGCCTTTGGTTCTTAAGACTTCTGGATCTACATGGGTCTTTTTGGTTTTGGACCTAATCGTATTTTCGGCTCACAAATCTGGGCTTCCATATTTAATAACACTGCATCCCACTTCATTTTTACTTCATTTTTTTTAAAAAGAAGATTACTTGTCAAAAGGAAATTCTTCATGTTGTTTTAGAAAAAGCTCCTCAAAATGCATCATATAGTTCCCTCGAATTCAAAAGAAAACTCTTCATGTTTTCTCGATCTCAAAGAAACAGCTGGTTATTATTTTGAGATACATCGATAAAGATGGGTTACAAGGGAAAGGTTTTTCGGTCTTGTACATATGGAAGATACAAGTGTTAAGACTTTGAAATAAGGAATATTCAACACTTTCCGTTACAATAATCTTATATTCAAAATATTCGAGGACAAAGCTATGATGGAGCGTTGCAATATGCTCGGTGAATGTCACCTTTAATTTTAAAAACCGATTCAATTATAGATGAGTTTAATAATATGAAAAGCAAGCTTTAATTTCTAGCAATGTGCAAGGTGAATTTCACTGGCTTTAATTTCTATAATAGATTTTTTTTTTCAATTTTTTGTATATTAGGCCTGTATTATATTTTAAGTATTTTTATTTATGATATAATATTTTTTTATTTTTCGCCCCGTCACTAAAATTCCCAAGCTCCGCCCGATATCAACCCCGATTAATAACTATATCAACCACATTTACAATTCAAAATTAAAAATCCCGGAATCCAAAGACGCTTTTTGATATTTTTTTCAAAAAAGGGCCCCTAAATATATTTTCCAAAAAAAATAGCCCCGGAGTTAGGCAATGGCTCTGGCATTGGAGGAACGTCAAAGAAATCGAAGGAACATGATAGATGACTCTAGCTTTCGTTAGGTTAAAAAATGATTATGAGGTTTTTTTTTTTTTTTTAATTCTTAACTAATCTAAAATTAAAAGTCAAAATAATATGTCCCTTCAATCATAAAGGTTTTCTAATAGGTTTATAGTATATGCCCTGCCCCTTCGTAGGGTCCAAAAGCTTTTAAGCACCTCGAGGTCCTCGTTTATAGTGTGTATTTTTGATATGATTTTTAGAAAACCCAATCAAACTTATACACTGTTTAAATTGAGCTCATAAAAAAAATACATATTTAGTTAAGAAGTTATTGTAATCAAACTTATAGACTAAAAATAACTTTTTAAAAAAATTAATTTAGAGAGTTTTTGTTCTTATTGAATTTATGGACCAAATTTATCCGATATTATTTTAGTATTGTTCAAGATCCTAAAGTATATTTTTAATACCATTTGAAGATCCTAAAAAATATTTTAGAGTACTGTCAAAGTACTAAAATTAATTTTTTTCAAGATCCTAAGATAATTTTTTAAGATCATGAAGTATTTTTTAATACCGTTCAGTATATTTTAAGTTTCATTTAGTACCTTAAAAAATATTTTAGGTACTAAAACTAGTATTAAAAATAATTTTTTCAAGATCATAAAATACCATTTAGTATCCTCAAATATATTTTTAGTGTCAATCAAGACTCTCAAAAAATATTTCAGATTAAGTATAAATTTAAATATAAAAAACTAAGTATGCTACCGCTAATCTAAACATAAATTATATTTGACAATTTACATGTTTGGGATCACGGCTGTGGTAGTTTTCTAATATGTCATCAAACATTTTATAAAACAAGATTATCAAAGCCGAATCCTACTCTTTTTATATGGTAATTTCGGTTTTGCTGTTTTCTGTTGGTCTTTTGTTTTCCCATTTTATTCCCTTTTTAATCATAAGAAAAATAAAAGACTTAATGTATAACTTTCTCCCGTAACTACTTATGATGAGTATTGGATATCCACAAATTTTTCTATGAGCAATTTTATTATAGAAATGTCAAAAATGAGCCAACTCACCTTAACAGTTAAAAACTAATATTCACCATTACCATTTTTAACGATAAAAGGAAAAAACTACATTTCAATTATTATAGCACAAAATTGCTAAAAAAAAATTCAGATACTCAATGTTTCTGAGTGGTTTGTTTCACGGTTAATATACACCTCAAACCCCCCCCCCCCCCTCCCCCAAAAAAAAAAAAAAATATATATATATATATATATCAAACCAAAAATTTAAAAAAAGTTGGTAAAAATATGGAAAGAAAGATGAAAATAGTGGAGATGATCCATTGAATAATTAGTCAAAAAGCTGGTAAATGGCAATAGTTGGTTGAATGATTATACCATTATTGGAACAAGAAATGTGGTTCAGGATAATGAGTAAATTAAATTACCTTGATATCCTTTGAAAAAATAATAATATCATCATATTTTTCTTGATAAGCACAGCTAATTGCTTTTTTCGCCAACCTACCAATAACGGAATATTCATTATTAATATTTATACTCCTGGCAAAAAAAAGTTATTAATATTTATCTCTGCATATTAATTTCACTGGATTTGCTGAGGATGTGATGTCATTGCAGACTTGAAAACGACATATTTTTTTGAAAATTAAAAAAAAAAAAATGGATTTCGTTAATTATCAAGGGCATGATCTTCAAAAAATATATGGTCGCCACTCAAGCTTGAAGGTTTAGAATTTGTGGTGGGTTGGTGGCAACATGTTTTTGAGTACCTTATCTGAACAAAACAGGATAAACTTTAGGATATTCATTCATTCTCCCAATACCTATTATACAAATATCTCTCACTTTCAATATGGGCCCTCATTTCTGTCTCCTCACCTCAATTTCTCTTACAAGTTGTAGTTTTTTGTTCAATAATGGATTCATGTGCTGTGGTAAGAAAGTATATTTTTCATATTGTTGATAATAAAAGTAATGTGATTAATAATAATAATGTGATTAATCAAGTAATTAACAACTCATTTTATTGTGGAATTATCTATTTGAGATTTTGATATTCAAGTAGTAATATTTTTCTATAATATTTATTATTATCTCTATTCCTAAATATATGATAAAATTTATTGTACAATTTACATTACAAACTTTGTCATATATTTAAGATCGAAGGAGTATTAAAATTTATACACTTTTTTTTAAAAGGTATATGTATCTTTGTATGAGAAGCCATCCTCGTATCTCTCCAAGTATAAATTCAAATATTGATTTACCATGTCCTTTATACTAGACAACCCCATCTGGTTAAAATTTATATACTAATTATCATATTTAGTTTAAAATTTTAAACATGAAAAATTATAAATAGATATTTTATTTGTGGGTTTTTAGTTAAATTTTCATGCTATAACAAAAATTTCTCCAGAATTTATAAATTTTCCTTGAACTACCTTTTTATTATTAATTTCATTTTTTTCTCGATGAAGTTAATTGCATATTTTAAGTGAAGGTTTTCAACTTTTCATGCATGGTAGTTTTGTTGTTGTAAATTATTAAAGGAGATATTTTAAAAAAAAAAATTAAAACACATATTTTATATAAATAACCAACTTAACTAATTTTTTAAACATCCATAAATTAATTATCCATCTAAAAATATTATATTTTAAAATATAAACAGAATTGAAATTTAAAGTAATTATGATAAAGTGGCAGTGGGTGCTTACCCCAGCAACGTACAATTAAAAAAATACCCCAAAGGGAAAAGGCCACAAATATTCGGAATAAAAATAAATAATAAAATATCTGTTGTGTCTGTTATCAAAATGAAGGGGAAAAGGATTGAGAGGTAGAGAAGCACCTACCCAAAAGCGTAGGTGGAGATTGGTCGTTGCTTTAATCTAAAGATCAAGTTCACTCCCTCCTCCTCCACCTGCCTCCCTTTGGGACTGTGAGTCAAACCTTTTTGGCTCTCTAAATTCTTTCCTCACCGGAAATATCCGATTTTCTGCCACCCCCATTTCTTCTCTCGGGCCTTTCTGAAACCAAGCTTTCATCCATGGCTTCCTCTTCTTCCTTGCATCTATCCCAAGCCCTTTTGGCCCGAGCCACTTCCCTTCACTCCTTCAACTCTTCTTCTGACCGCATCTCACTTTCCGGCGTCTCCTTGCCTTCCTTCTCCGGCCTCAAGTCACATTCCTCCAATTCTTCTTCCACCAAGCCGGCTTCCGTTTCTCGTCGTCGTGGGGTTGGGTCTGGCTCTGTAATTCGAGCTGCAGCTGTTGAGACCTTGGATAAGACCACCGAAGCGTCTTTGGTTGAGAAATCGATTAATACTATTCGGTTCTTGGCCATTGATGCCGTCGAGAAGGCCAACTCCGGTCACCCGGGTCTACCCATGGGTTGTGCTCCGATGGGTCACATTCTCTACGATGAGGTGATGAGATATAACCCGAAGAACCCGTACTGGTTCAACCGTGACCGGTTTATTTTGTCTGCTGGCCATGGATGTATGCTTCAGTACGCTTTGCTTCACCTTGCTGGATACGACAGCGTTAAGGTGAGGTTCTTTCACCTTCTGTGTGTGCATGTGTGTTTGGTCGAACTGGTTTGGACTTGGATCTATCATGTTTTTATTTAATTTAAATGCATTTGAGTTGAAAATCTTATCTGTGTGTAACTTTAACCTGTCTGAGGAGGAAATGGTTTCCGGGAATTAGGTGGGTGAAGGATTTGGAATAATGGATAATGAACTGTTTTCATTAAGTTTCGAGACTGTATATTGTTTACGCTGCATTTCTGCAAATTCATTCATATTAACTTGTGAAATCGGTTAAAAGTTTCTTTTGTGGGAGATGTTTTGTTTTAGTCTGTCATCGGTCATACAATATACACCCGAGCAAAGTTCACAGGATTATTCATGAAATTGTAATGGTGAACATGTAAACTGTAAGGTATTCATCAAACTAAATTCGTGGTGTTCACATCAAATCTAGGAAGAAGACTTGAAGGAATTTCGCCAATGGGGAAGCAAAACTCCTGGACACCCTGAGAACTTTGAGACACCTGGAGTTGAAGTAACAACAGGTTGGATATTTCTCTTGTTTATATGAATTTGTATCATTTTCTTGGATTCTTTTGTTTGTTCTGTCCTCTCATTTATTCCCTTATTTTCTTTAGGTCCTCTTGGCCAGGGCGTTGCCAATGCAGTGGGATCGGCCCTTGCAGAGAAGCACTTGGCTGCCCGATTCAACAAGCCCGACAATGAGATTGTTGATCATTACACGTAAGATGCCCACATCTTATCGCCCAAGGGCTCTAAGTCACCACTTTTGTTATGATCTTTGAACATGTAATGCCTTCCTGGTTCTGCATTTTACTAATTACATTTGATTTCCACAGGTATGTGATTCTGGGTGATGGTTGTCAGATGGAGGGAATTTCAAATGAAGCTTGCTCACTTGCTGGGCACTGGGGCCTTGGGAAGCTTATTGCTTTCTATGATGACAACCACATTTCCATTGATGGTGACACTGAGATTGCATTTACTGAGAGTGTTGATAAGCGTTTTGAAGGACTTGGGTGGCACGTTATTTGGGTAAAGAATGGAAATACTGGATATGATGATATCCGTGCTGCCATTAAGGAAGCCAAAGCTGTCAAAGACAAGCCCACTTTGATCAAGGTTAGTTTCTTGGAAGCCATATTGAAGCAAACAGATTTTTAGAATGGGGGAAAAACCTAAAGAAACCTTAATGTTTTACTCTTGAAAATTGATATGTCCTTTCAAATTAATCCTACCAAGTTACTTGATTCGAGTAATATGACTTGAAGCATCATATTCTGTGCAGACCTAAATGTTGTCAAGCCATATGAGGAGATTTTTTTGTTTATGGTTCTAGTTTTTTTTCTGCATTGATCAACTATATATATATATATATATATATTATTATTATTATTTTCTCTGGCCTACTCATTTTGGATTTGCTGATAGTAACGGATGTGAAGATAGTAACGGATGTGAAACTAATGCATTTTTAGTTTTATGCTGCTTTTATGGAGTTATGTTTTTCTGAACGGTTCTTTTTCACAGGTGACCACTACTATTGGCTACGGTTCTCCTAACAAGGCTAACTCCTACAGTGTGCATGGAAGTGCATTGGGTGGCAAAGAAGTGGATGCTACGAGGAAGAATCTTGGGTGGCCATTTGAACCTTTCCATGTGCCTGAAGATGTTAAGAGGTATTGATGATGGGATTTGAGATTTTTTTGATAGCCTTCAGAGCATTGATATCCAAATTTTCTAGTGTTCCAGTGTATAGCTGTGTATGATATGTGCTGGACATCTACGCCCATTAGACTCTACCTGACACAATGCTGATACATGTCCAAATAAGAAAAGAAGACTATTTTGTGTCTTATAGACAGATAGGACACAGCTGAGCCAAATTCTAGGGGGAAAACACTGCCCTTCCGACAAGATAGAATGATAAGATAACCCCATCTTGAGGAGAGAACAGAAGCTTTTCCTAATACTTTTTTAGTGAATATGGATAGTTTGAATGATGTGTGTGTTTGTAACCATGTGCACCAATTGTTTTCTTTTAGTCTCTTGAGATTTAGATGATCCTGAATGAGACTTTCTTATTCTCAGCCACTGGAGCCGTCACACCGCTGATGGTGCCGCACTTGAAGCTGATTGGAATGCGAAGTTTGCTGAATATGAGAAGAAATACAAGGAGGAAGCTGCAGAGTTGAAGTCCATTATTACTGGTCAATTTCCTGCTGGTTGGGAGAAAGCACTTCCTGTGAGTAAACATTCAAATTTCTTGTACAGTCTAAAATTTGACCAACCTGCACTCAATGAGTGTTGCAATTCATATTAGATAGCATGCTTATTTTCATCTTCATCATGAAACTTTTAAGCTTTACAAAACCTGTTTCTAGAATACTGATCAACCTTCCAATTTGATTTCAAATTTCAGACGTACACTCCTGAGAGTCCTGCTGATGCTACCAGAAACCTGTCTCAGCAAAACTTGAATGCCCTTGCAAAGGTTCTTCCTGGTCTGCTTGGTGGTAGCGCAGATCTTGCCTCTTCAAACATGACCTTACTGAAAATGTTTGGAGATTTTCAAAAGAACACCCCCGAGGAACGCAATGTTAGATTTGGTGTCCGTGAGCATGGAATGGGAGCAATTGCCAATGGCATTGCACTTCATAGCCCTGGGCTGATCCCATATTGTGCTACTTTCTTTGTCTTCACTGACTATATGAGAGCTGCCATAAGAATTTCTGCCCTGTCAGAAGCTGGTGTTATCTATGTTATGACCCATGATTCGATTGGACTTGGGGAGGATGGGCCAACCCATCAGCCAATAGAGCACTTGGCAAGCTTCCGGGCGATGCCAAACATTTTGATGCTCCGTCCAGCGGATGGAAATGAAACTTCTGGTTCATACAAAGTTGCAGTACTCAACAGGAAAAGACCCTCAATTCTTGCCCTTTCTCGGCAAAAGCTGCCTCAACTAGCAGGAACTTCTATTGAAGGAGTTGCGAAGGGTGGTTACATCATTTCCGACAACTCTTCAGGTAACAAGCCTGATGTCATTTTGATTGGAACCGGTTCTGAGTTGGAAATCGCTGCCAAAGCTGGTGATGATTTGAGGGGCGAAGGGAAAGCCGTGAGAGTTGTTTCTCTTGTTAGCTGGGAACTTTTTGAGGAGCAGTCAGATGCCTACAAGGAGAGTGTTCTCCCAGCTTCAGTATCTGCTAGAGTTAGCATTGAGGCAGGATCAACATTCGGATGGGAGAAAATTATCGGAAGCAAGGGAAAAGCCATCGGAATTGACCGATTCGGAGCAAGTGCTCCTGCAGGAAAAATTTACAAGGAGTTTGGTCTCACGAAGGAAGCCGTAATTGCTGCAGCCAAGTCACTGTTGTAAGTTGTGATAATTCTTTGGTTGAAATTCTGGATGGTACAAGAGGGATATTATCAGGAGCACTGTCTCTTTTGCTGCAATAAGGGAATAGTAGGTTGTTGTATTTGTATCATTCCTAGTGGAAGCAAAGTTAGATCAAAGGGAGAGAGTTAATAATGAAGAATTTGTAACAACTCTTGGATCAATGAGTTTTATATTGTGCTGTGGTTAAACTCAATTATCATGATTCTCACTCATGGCTCTTGGTTGATGATTTACATTTCAGTTCAGCAAGTATAAACTGTTTGGATGTACGTCTTGTCCTCACATTCCGGGACAAATGGAATAATCTTTTTGTGGTTGAGAATACTCTGCCTTCACTCATTGCTTCAATTTTCTTTGTGCGGAATGGATCACACCATGTATATAGATCTAATGGTAAAATCTTGGTATGCTTGAAATTATGGAACGAATTAAATTTTAGAGATTGAGGGAGTGATAATGAGTTAAACTAAAGAAACTAAATCACAAATTATGAATTTTATTTTACGTTAATAAAATAAAAGTATCGATAATAAAATATTAAAAAATAGTTTCCACAAAAAATAATGTAGTAATAAATAAATTAAATTATAATACCTCATCTAATTCTTATTAAAAGGCAATAACTACTAATTTTTGCCAATTATTAAATTTATCCTAAATTGATAGTTCATCCAATCTTAAATATAAGACATAATTCACTCTTTTTAGAGAGATTTAAAAGTTAAATAAGTTATTATTATTATTATTATTATTTGGTAATAAGTTAAATAAGTTATTTAATCATATCATATGTTGTGTATGATTAAATTATATATCAATTTATAAGTCATACACATTAATTTAGGGAAAAACAATAAGTATAAATATTTTAAAATAATTTAATTAGCTTTTACTTAATCTTACCCAAAAAAATCAACTGAGTCCTATATTTTTTGACCCAAGGTAGTAGTAATTTTTTCAAACTTTGCCTCTCTTGTTGATGTTTTATAATAATAAAAATTGGAGGGAGTAATTTTAAAAAAAAAAAAAAAAAAAAATTTATACATATACTGTAATTAAAAATTATACGTATACTAGCATCTATATACGCATAAGTTCATACTTCACAACACACATGCACACTTGGCAAAGAAGATACGATTTTATTGATTACACAGGAGGACGTGGACATACCCAGTTTCCGAAGGAAAAACATGGTGGATATTACGTTTGCGCCTAACCCCTATCCCTCTGGTTCACTCTCCTCACCGCGCAAGCGCTCTCCGACAGGCTGTTAGAGGGAAAGGGACACAATGAGGTCTACTACACTCTCGTCTTTCTCTTCTTGCCTTTCTTCAACTCCTCAATTATCTCCTAACCAACGTGAGTTTCCTTTCTTCTTTCCATTTCTCTGTCTCGCCCTTCTTTCTTTCGATGATTGCTAGAATTTCATTGCTCAAGATGAAATTTTGGTCCTATTGGGTTTATTCCCTGCTTCGACTTGTTGCCTGAATGAGCGCATACAGCCATATGCTTCTTTTCGCCAATAAATTCACCTGGCTATGTCTTTATAATTCTGGCTGTTACGCTTTTGGTTGTTTAGAGAAAGTGGCTTTATTTAGATTGTTCTGCATGCTTTTACAGATGTGAATTTCATTGCCATGTTTAACTGACACCTAATGCAAACCGAAGATTTCCTTTACGGTTATTTTATGATTGGTAGTTATCTTCTCAGGGAAGATGCGTGTTAAAGCGAGTCATGAATCTGAGAGCTCGGTTTCAGGGGACGGAAAAGAGTCACCAAAACCATCCAAGGTGAAAGATCATGCATTGCCAATGTTTTTTATAAGCATCATAAACCTGTGCATTGGCTGTTCCTGTGAAATAGTTGGATGTTTGCGTGACTTTATAGCTATTATTACACAAAATAGCTTCAAAGGTCACACAGTGGAAATAACCGTGTGACTTTTCTCCATCTTGTACCCTGACTTTTTGGGGAATTGGGAAGATTGTTGGTCCCTTGTATGTGTGTTCTTCAGTTCATGTATAGGTTTTGACTTTTGAGTGGGTTAATACGAGTAGTTGTTGGGAAGTGCCCAATGATTTTGGAAGGTATAACCTTTGACTGCATTTAGATTTCAAAGTAGTGATTGGTGAATTATGGTAAACATGCTTAAGAAACACATAATCAACCCCATGATTCACTGAAAAGGCTTAAATCTCACTGGCATTTATATAAAATGATCCATGTTGCAGGAAATTCAAGTAACAATCTCCAGGAGGCATTGTCTCACTTGTTTATGTTCAACCGTACCTTTGATAAGTGATTTTGGAAGGCCTACTTCTGCAACAAATGCAATTGCTTTGGATGACAAGGAAAAACCTGTTTGTAGGAATTGTGGGGGAATTGGTGCTGTGATATGTGAGTAAAGATGAAACTGCTGTTCTGTTTACTCTCCGATCTTCATTTCACAATATGGATAATTACAAGATTTACATGTCGAGCATGATATTCATAACAGCACGTCTCAACTTTATAGGCTCTAAACATTTATTTTGACTCAGACTCTTGCGAGAAGAAACCTGAAAGTTCACTGAATTGTTAATACGCCATCCTTTGTTACAACAAAGCAAACCAAGATTCATGTATAATGTTTTTGATCTTTAGATAGATAGCTGTATAATGTGCATACATTTTATCAATTTGAACCCAGTGGATGTGATTGACTTTCTTCTGTCTATTTTAGGAAAAGAATGAATACCTCTTGTTGTTTACATTTTCTGGTCCATAAGATATTTACTTTTTATTTAGGTGATATGTGTGGTGGTACAGGAAAATGGAAAGCTCTAAACAGGAAGCGAGTGAAAGATGTTTATGAGTTTACAGAATGTCCAAATTGTTACGGTATGAACTTTCAGTTTTGTACTTGACTCCTCTAATGTATTATCTATTGATAGCGAATCTAGTTTTTATGTTGGTATTTTTAACAATGGCTGAACATGGAATGATTGGTCTAAACTTGTAATATATTTTCTTACACATTGTCACTTGCTTTTCAACATTCAGTTATGCTGTTCGTTTTCCATTTTCACACTTTTTTTTTGTTACTTGTTTTCATTCCGACTAGTTATCATGTGCAATTCACTCTAGCAAGTGATAAATATTTTATATTGTGAATAGGTCGAGGAAAGCTTGTGTGTCCTGTTTGTTTAGGAACTGGCTTGCCAAACAATAAAGGTCTCCTAAGGAGGCCTGAGGCAAGGAAGCTGCTTGATAAAATGTATAATGGAAGGCTACTTCCAAACTCATAAGGTACTTCCTCATTGTTCTTGTAGTGTACTTGTACAATAATGATCTCCTTTTGCTGTTATTTTACTGGAGAATCTCCCAAACTACCATATCATCAAGTACTGATGTCTTCAATTGTGTGTTCACATGGCATTAATCTTTTCTTACAGATATTCTACTGCAACATATCTTTAGGAGGAGTTTGATAATTCTGCCTTTTGGAACATCTCTGGCATGTTGTCCATTTCGTTAAACAGAGCCAGTGGCAGACATAGCAAACAGAAGATTGTTTTGTCTTGTATTTTTGGTGTAGAAGTATTACGGAGTGGCAATAACAATTAGTTTTACTCAAGGGCTTTGCAGGATATGTAACAAAAGTGAGCATCCCTGTGCGGGACTCGTGTCTTTGAGAATGTAATGTATGATTGTAAACAGTGAGTACACATTTTCAGCTGTAGTATCTATTTCAGAGTAAACATCTAAGGTCCCATCTGATTGCACAAAATTCTTCAATTTAATTCATATTCACCTAATTTGATTAGATTAAGTTAGTTAAAATGACATTTTTATTTTCTTTTTCCTTCCGCTCCCTCATTTTCTCTTCTCTTTTATTAGTGTTGATTAAGCGGTGAATTAGGAAAATATTGATAAATATAGGAAATAGGTATTATATTTAGGATTAAGATTAATTTCTTAAATATATCCTATATCATGGTCTAGAGGCTGTAGAATATAGAAGTTCTGTTGACCAAAAACTATATATTGAAGAATATTAAAAGATACGTGTATTTGAGGTAATCATACATGTGGACAAGAATTTTCCTCCATTACAGACATACAATGTAATATGCCAAATTAAGTCTGATGACATATTGACGTCCTAAAATTTGAGCAGACACACTTTAGATAAAGCAGCTACTATAGATATGATACTTCCAATCAAGGGAGTGACATAACCGTTTCCCTTCTAAGGATTGGACTCCAAAACAAAACAAAAAAAACTGTAAAATTTCCTGGCGGGCGAGAAAACCATGTTTGATACAATACAGCCGAATACTGCTCTATATCCTTCAAGAAACTGAAAGTTACCAAAGGTCCAACGGTTCCAAGGATAAGTATATTCTCTTGATGACCGATAACGGGGTTGTTTAAACTCAAGGGTGTTACATTTGTGTTAACATATTTTTGACATAACATTTATGTCCTTGTAGTTATAATTGAACACAAAGGAAAGAGTCCAATTGAGTTTTGGACAAAGACACAATGAGATGATTGACAAAGAGAAGAAGAAGCGTTTAGATAAAGGCAGCTACTATAGATAAGTGACATATGACGTTTAATTCCAATTATATTGTTGGCATTATGTTAATGACCCGAGAATAATTGTGTTAATTTTAGGTTTTAAAGGAGTTGTATGACAAGTCGTTGCAATCAATGAAAATCACAAAAATCTAAGATGAGATTTAACATTAGGACTTTAATGACGAAGAACAATTTGTTCCATACCGCGATGAACAAGAAGATGCGAGTCAAAAGGCCAAGAAGCCCAAAAACATGTTTGATTTGACGACCAATATCAATGAGTCCGGTACCCTGTGCAACGGCGATATGTATGCAAATGGGAGTAAACACTTATTTAATGCATGTGTGTTGTTTCACAAGAATTTTCCAAAAACCTCATGTGGTGGCCGGTCATACCATGAATTGAATACGCTACGTATGTTGCTTTGGACCATTACAGAAAATGACATTTTTATTTTCTAAAACACCTTAATGATTTTCCTTCACTCCCTCATTTTCTCTTCTCTTTTATTAGTGTTGATTAAGCGGTGAATTAGGAAAATATTGATAAATATAGGAAATAGGTATTATATTTAGGATTAAGATTAATTTCTTAAATATATCCTATATCATGGTCTAGAGGCTGTAGAATATAGAAGTTTTGAAAAATACCGAAGGAGCTTGAATTGATATATTGAAGAATATTGTTGACCAAAAACTATATATTGAAGAATATTAAAAGATACGTGTATTTGAGGTAATCATACATGTGGACAAGAATTTTCCTCCATTACAGACATACAATGTAATATGCCAAATTAAGTCTGATGACATATTGACGTCCTAAAATTTGAGCAGACACACTTTAGATAAAGCAGCTACTATAGATATGATACTTCCAATCAAGGGAGTGACATAACCGTTTCCCTTCTAAGGATTGGACTCCAAAACAAAACAAAAAAAACTGTAAAATTTCCTGGCGGGCGAGAAAACCATGTTTGATACAATACAGCCGAATACTGCTCTATATCCTTCAAGAAACTGAAAGTTACCAAAGGTCCAACGGTTCCAAGGATAAGTATATTCTCTTGATGACCGATAACGGGGTTGTTTAAACTCAAGGGTCACTGTTTGGCAGTGTGCTTCGAATTGAGTGCTCTGGTTTGTGATCACATTCGAAGTCCAGATGAACAAATGCCCGCTCAACTTCTGGAAGTTTCTCGAGCTTTATTTGTAGGGTCTCCCCAATGGCATGTGCTTCTTTTAGAGGGAGATCCTCTGGCAGTTCAATGTCAACCTGTTTCAAATTCAATCCATTTGATGATGCAGACGCAAACCAAACATTCATTGAACTGTTTTTTAAAACAGCATTCTTGAAACACTGCGTTTGGGAAGACATTATAGGCATATACATTTTTCTACTTTCAAAACTAACAGTTAAGGTAATTATTTTTAACATGCCTTTCTGTTGGCTAAAAGTAAAGATGCCCTTCAAAAGAAGCACTACAAACATGGTGGCTTTTTTAAGGAATCTTCGAAATTTCACTCCAAACAAGCGTATGCCAACACTAAATACTCCTGCTATATTACTCCCACCACTCCTTAATTTAAGATCCATTTTATAATTCAATAATAAAGTGAATCTTATATTAAGGACCGGAGGAAGTATTTAGTATAATACAACATACCTCTACAAAGTATAGAACACCAAAGGTGTATGCACGAACAGTGTCAACTCGCTTAACTTTTGGGTGCCTTAAAACAAGATATGTTAACTTCTGCAGAAATTCAGGAGGTGCAGATTGTCCTACTAGTGAAACTGCATAGGAATAGTCGCAAGTTATATCACTTTCTATAAAACATGACGCTCTAAGTCATTCTGAGCTATAGCAAATATCACTCTTTTAATTTTTCCAATATTGAAACTGATTACCATCCTTAAAAAAAACAAGTATTTTACTTATTTCTCTTTTACTTTCTATTTTCCTTTTTGAACCATACAACAATAAATATAATAAATTAAAGGGAAAAACATCCCTCCTTTTGATTGACATTCGAACCTATTAAAGTGAAGAGATAAGAAGTCAAAACAAATGTACTTGGTAAGAATGGCGTAGTTTGTGCTTCCTAGGAACTATCCCAACTTAATCCCTAAGTAGATCTCGAGTAGCCAGGTGACATTTTACAGTTGAATTATTTTCCTAGTCCACGTTTATTTCATAGTTTTACTCATAAGAAATTATACAAAAGATAGAAAGAGATCATTACTTGCATTCTCCATGACAGTGCCAGACCAATTTGTAATTGTATAAAGTGCAAGCAAAATAGCACCAGATGGGTCAATCCACCAGTAATATTTATCACCAAGAACAGCTGCGATTAATCCAACCACATTCGTCACAACATCAAAATAGTGATCCTGCATTTTTGCATTTGTGAGCTGATGCAACAAAGTCGGGATTCCATGGATAAGGCAGTTCATTAAGATGAGAAGGGACCATACCTTTGCATAGGCACGAACAATCTTGTTTCCTGAGCTTTTACAGTAAAGCCACAGTGCTAGTTTCACTACCGTTGCAAATATCATAATAGAGTATAACCAGACTAGCTGATCAGAAGACATCTTTTCAGAAGGCTCATTTTCTATTAATTGTTCTGCAGCTTGCACAAACACCTGAAAGCCTGTAGCAAAATGATGAAAAGATGTAATGTTTCTATTTCCTCTCCCAAAATGATTCGATGCCTTCTAAACATATCTTTCATTAAAGAGGTGAGATGAAGAATATATGATCCTGTTCCTATAAAACTATTTTTTAAAAAAATAAAAACCTGAAGTTAAAGCATGAGAAACTGAATCTATGCCAAATTATCATCTTTAAACAAAAGTAGAATGACGTCCTCGAATACAGCAAAGTCAAGATCTCGCTCACTTTTGATTTTTGTTCTTTGGTTCAAAAGGATATGAGCCTTTTCTCACTAGTAAATTGAGCATTTAATTTAAAGCTAGTCATAATATGTAGATAAGAAAAATAGCTGATAAATCTGAGGCATATGACGATCCTAATTACGGGCATGCATTATATATAAGATGCAGTTACATATTCAAAGTAGAACTTAATAAACAGCATGAACATGTTTTGTGTAAGAAGGAACTCTACCATTGCCAAATGCCAAATGAAAGTGTAAAAGACAAGAAAATATGAGAAGTTATTAACATTGTTGCTTCTGCTGCTTGCCCCCTTCCAAATGAAGAAGCATTTTTAAAAAAAAAAATAATAATAATGAACAAAATGATAGTACAAAGAAAGGTTTTAAGTACATACTATAAAGGAAGAAACACTTTTTAATTATTGAATTTGGGTGAGAAACAACAAATAAACAAACAGGAAGCTAGAAAGTGTTTAAAGCTAGTCTTACACACCTAGTGTTGCCATGATAGCTGCAAAGATAATTATGCCCACTGGCTGCACTCTCAACTTTCCGATCGGGTATTTGTAGATATTTATGTTTTTCATTGAGAGGTGAGTGAACCAGAGTATTCCACCAGCCATAAGATCAAGCAAAGAATCTAAAGTTGATGCCGCAATAGCTATCGACCCACTCCTAACTGTCGCATAAACCTATATATAGATAGGCATGGTCGCATTGTCATGAACTGGTGGGGTATCAAGAACTACAAAAGCATCAAAAAAGTATGAAAGAAGCTTATGCTGAAACAAGTTTAAGAGGTCGAAACTTAAAAGTTAGGTTCTGCTTCCCAAGATTAAATTAGTTTGTTGAAAAATCCTATTAAGACGTGATTGACAAATCATAATATTAATCAAACCTGAAATCAATGACATTTCAAAGGTACTAAAATCGAGCATTCTTGTGAGAACAGATGCTTAATATTTTTCTCATAAATGGAAGTATTGAAAAAAAAATGAAATATCACCTTTAATGCCAATAAAACTACATTTGCATAATTCGAGATCTTCATTGCTTTTTCATGTTGAGCCTGTTCCTCATTATCTACCTCATCTATGCCATCAGACGCCACTATGGAGTCAACTTCCTCAAATGATTTCAGGGTAGCAAACTGTCTTTCATAGTATTCCTTCTCTTCTACAGGAAAATTGTAACATGTCACCTCAAAGAAAAACAACAAGAATTTGTTCTTTGAAGTACAACGCAAGATTCTGCAGCAGAATAAGTTGTTCTAGGACGTAAATAAATAAAACCATATTGAACCTTCCACTATAAAGAAAGGTATAGTAATATATTTTCATTATTGTAGATTGTTGAAGGAAATAAGTAGTTATCGGTACCACCGTACCAGCACAGAAAATGTTAGCACACAGCTGTTATAAAAACTACAGCATGACAAGAAAAAGTATTTTATACAATATATACTGTATTGGGATCGGATGTGTATGGAGACAGAGTAGCTCAATTTTTTCCCCAAATCAAACGAAATATTTGAAATTACATCAGTCTTCTCTGTTGTGCGACTCTAAAACAGAGATAATAGGAGGCAAAGACACAGATTTTAGTTTGACGTTACTCATCCCAGAGATTTAAATATGTAAGAAGACCTGACACTACTGTCAGCATCTTATTATTCAGATCTAATTGGAAGAAAAAAGAAAGTTCAGATATCATGTTAGAATTATATGACTTCCATTGCAACAGTAAAAGAGTAAGAATCGCCTCTGGATAAGAATTTTTTTGTCGGCTGACCACATATAGGACTGTAAACAGAATCCAAGAATATATAGATATATCAAAAGGGAAAATACACAATATCAAGGAGAATATGTGAAAGATCTGAAGGATAAAAAATTCATCAGAAACTACACACGTAATGATTGCTTCCTTTTCGGTCATCTAGATACGTTCATGTCAATTATCTTCGCTAAATGCAACGAAGAAAAGCAGAACTAAAAGGCGATCCAACTCTGTACTCCAGCTTCAAACACAAGCAAATTTCTGTCAACCAAACATTAAATTAGGAAGCATGAATGGAAAGAATCACTGACTTGGCCCATACGCAACATTTTTCCTGTGCAAAGAGAAGTTTTTATCATGCATTCCCTAAAATGCCTCAATTTATGAGCCATCAAATAGTCACAATCAGACATGAAGGATAAAAAGGATTAAACCTTTCCCTAAGCCTACAGTTCTGGAGAAATCAACATCGAGGGACTCAGGGTCGACGCCAGAGATGAGTTTATCGGGCAACTTCGACACAAAATCATCCCTCAACGTGTTGAAGGAGTTACGGCGATGGAGCCGCCTGCGCCGCTCTCCTCCACCGAGACTCCAATCATCCTTCAGCAGCAGCGGTGACTTAGGATCGGAATCCGAATTCCTGTCCATAATTCAAGCCACGACACCGCTCAAAAAGCTTTCTAGTAGTATCAGCCTAGAACATACCATTTACATTCGAATCGAAGCTTTTTATAAATGCTGGCCTTTTGGCCTTAATAATTTATTAAAATTAAATAATCCGAAGCACAAAGCAAAAGGATTTTTTATTTGGACGTCTATAAGTCCAGTGGGAAGAAATTAATACGAGTACTTATTAAATTTTTCCAAATGATCTGCATGAAGGTAACTGTTGGTGTTTCTCTCCCAAACCTCATTAACAGGGTAAAAGTAAAAAAATGATTTGCAAATTTATCCTAAAAATTTCGCTAAAGAGTAATGTCATTCCAAAGTCTGTCCGAAAATCTTAAAATGAAACAATATTACCTATCACCATTAAAGAAAAATAACGTGAATTTTTATCGATATGGGGAAACATAACTAAATTTTAAAACTTTTCTCGATGATATTCAACCTACATTTTTGTTGAGGCCATATTGTTCCTTAGTAAAAACTTTCCGAGCGTATTTTCACTTTAATCGGAAAGGTTTAATGTTTTTGTTTTTCTTTTGCTGCAAAAATATTTTCTTTTTGTCACACTCACATAAAAGTGGATGGATCCAATTGTAAAGAAAGAAATAGAAAATATTATTGTGACCCACGTATTTTTATGTGAGTGTGACAGAAAAAATGTTTCTTCTTCCTAATCTGAAAAGGGCAAAAAAAAAAAAAAAGACCGTTAATTCGTTAGCCGTTCTTTTTTCAACGAGGTTGTTGAAAATTACGGAGATTTTAAACTGATTGACAGAGTATGATTGATTAAGTAAGATTCGTGTGGTTCGTATGAGACAGTACGTTTTCCGACCTCTTTTGTTGTCTTTTTGCCTAAAATACTTTTAGGTCCACAACATTGAAGCCGAATTCCAATCACTAATTTGAACTCTGAAATTGATTTAAGGCTAACAATAAAGAAATATAACTTCGTCCTTTTCAATTAATATATCAATCATTTCAATTTTATTTAATTTTTTATTATTCTTTTTCATAACAAAATTAAAATAAGAAACTAAAACATATTTTATACGAAAGATTTTTAAAATAAAGACAAAATATAAACAGTTAAAATATACTGAATGATATTATTTCTATTTATATTAAAACTTATAGAGTAATATATAGATGCTTTTCTAAAGCCAAGGACATTTATGATTCTTATCATTGTGACTCTCCGAGTTTACGTTTTTACGTTTCTATCTTACTAAATATTTAGATCTAAAGTCCGAACCGTCAATTTTCGTACTTATTTTTTAAATATTAGTAATGTTAATACTAATAGTGACTTATTTAAAAAGATCAAAGTTTAAAGCAGTGCAGGGTTTTTTTAGGGAGTTTAATTTAAACAAATTTTAAAGTATTAATATATAAATTATAACAATTTTTATCCCAAAGAAGTATAACGATTAAGTAAAATAAATCACCCTTTGAAGATACAAAAATATCATAGAGAAGAATATTTACATGGGAAAATTACATACAAGTTTTAAGTAACAAAAAAAATCACAAATAAATCCCTTAAAATAATCAAATTGCACTAGACTCTTACGGGATATGGATTAGACTAATTTGAATTGAGAAATTATCACTTTGCCCTTGTTAATTAAATAACTAATGACAAGTCAGTGTGCAACAATAATAAGCCATTAAAACAACTAATGACACTTCTTCAAGTTGTTGGTAACACTCCAACTTGCTCAAATTAACAAAGAATTTTTTTTTTTCCAAATTTGAATTAATCAAAGTTAAGTCTTATAGGATTTCAATAAAATTTAATGATTTCGATAAACCTACATGTGTATAATTCCCCTATTAATATATCTCTTTAAAGATGACATTTATAGATCAGACAGGTAAGGGAGAATATGATTGCTGTGTATAGTTGGCAAGATATTTTTTTTACCATCTCAATTCTCAAGTACTATGGTAAAAAAAAAAAATATTGTTCTTTATTTTGTTGACCATCAAATATAAAATAGAAAGCGCTTAGCTTTTTGTACATATGATCATTGTTGTTAAACTTGGAAGTTGACTATCTGAATTTACTGTTTTTACATTTATAGTTTATCAAATTGAGTCGAATAATTGGTAAACTCATGACCATTGTAAACTCGGTTAAACTCACGAGTTTATATATCAAATTCACTATTTTTACGTTTCTAATTGACAAAACTATGTTAACTCATCCTTAAATTTATGTTAACTTTTTGTATTTGATCATGATACACTCCTTTATATATGAGTTTTATAGATATTTCTTTGTTAAATATGGTAAATTTTAAATATTGATGGATTTAATTTCAACTATTTGAATTTAAAGTATATCTAAATCAAATTGTTGTAATTTTTTATATTTTAATTATTTATTATACACTATTAATACTTATTTAATAGTGAAACTAAACTCTTACGAGTTTATATTGGAGTTTCAATATAATTTTACGTCATTATCACAAATTTATTTAAATTGGCGAGTTGTCTCAACCTTGCATATGATTAGAGCTAGAAATTAGGATTTAGGCCCCTACCGGGCTCGAGATAAAGAAAACATCTGTTTTTCAAAGTCCGGCCCGATAGTACCAGGTCAGGGCCTGGAAATTACTATTCCAAATTTTAATTATTTTTTCTGGGTTTTTTTTCAAAGATATATAATTAGTAAATTGCAACCATTAAAGTTCTAATCTATCAAATAAATATTATCAACATTAATATCTAAATAATACAAATTATCCAACAAATAAACACATTCATTAATTCGTAATAAAAAACAAATCATTTTCCACAATTGTCTCACATAAAACGTAAGAAAACATTAAACTAAGAACATTAAATAACTCACATAAAATATAAAAGATACCACTATCATTGTCAATTGTCACTTTCTTCATCACTATCATCATTTCGTAGATATTTGATTGTCTTCACTTTCGAAAGCAAGGGTGTCTTCACTCTTTGACTATTTTTTTTTTTAAAAAAATGAAAATCTTCGATATGCGGCCTAACAAATTTTACCCAATTAAGCCCGAGGCCCTACAAGGCTGGCCCTGCAGGGCTAATTTCAAATTTTATGCATATTTTTCAAACCCGAACCCTACAAGGCCAGGGTTTAAACGGCCCGACCCGACGACCCGACTTCGATTTCCCGGCTCTACATATGACATAAAAGTGAGGTTAAAATGCTCATTTAGTAAATAAACAAAATAATTAAAACAGTGAACAACGTAGTACTATTCATTATCTCATTACGAAAAATTGTTGAAGTGACATCTGTAACGGTAGAGCAGTGTTAATTTGACCGTACTCCGTATTTTTTTTTTTTTGTTTCTTGTGTCTCGATGAGATAAATTATATTTATAAAAGGAAAAAAGGGATAATTCCCAGCTCTTCTAATAATTAAGTTTAATAAAATCAATGGTTCTAGTGATGCCACACCACTGCGGTTACTGCCACCTAAAATAAAGTCAAGGTATGTGGGTGCGTAGTCTAAAAATTGGTGTCGCCATCTGTCAGACAATTATTCACAATTTCACAATAATTAATTCTACGGACTTCAATTAATTAAATGTACGACTACAACAGCAAATGGTATTAATGCGGCAGACAGAAGTATTAAATTATTGATATTTGGGACCTATTTGCAAGTACATAACTTTCCCTCAATATTTAATTGGGTAAGGGTTTTTTTTTCTCAAAGAGGTGTATATATATTACTGGAGGAACCATTACATAACTTGACCAAAAAAAAAAAGGAACCATTACATATCAAAGTCACGCATTAACGACAAACAGCAAAGACAAACAATCTGGATAATAGCGACATCGCTGCAACTAAAAACCAGAAACATACCAGCAACCAGCAGAAAACGAAAATACCCATAAACACATCTAAGATACTACCTACAACAAAAGCTAAATCAAAGGAATTAAAATCAGCCTCCAAGCAGAACCAGATCAGAGCTGTTGACAGTTCCATTGGAAACCCCAACTTCTTGTCTATCCAAGATTAGAAGAGAACTTAAAGCAGGTGATGGTCTCTCGACCCACCCGACGGCACATCTCTTTATGAGCTTCTACTGCAAAGAAAATCACCACACAATTTCCCTCCTAGGGGTAAAAGCAACAGAGAACCCAACCTTAGAATTAAGAGAACTGAAAATATCCAACAAAATACCTCTACATCTCCAATCTGCCAAATCTGAAGACCTTTCAGCAACACATTTCAGGAGGAGCATACAATCAGACTCAAAAATTACCATGTCCAATCCTATATCAATAGCCACCAGCAAAGCCTTCCTCAATGTAAGGGCCTCGGTCATAAAAGCTGAAATATATTTAATTTTATCCACATATCCCCAAACAAAATGGCCATAATTATCCCTGCACACTACTCCCACAGAAGCACGGTTTGAATTAGCAAAAAAAAGATGATTATGTGATTTTCAAAAACTGTATTAAACATAGATTTTTTTTGTTTAGGTTAAAAATGATTATGTGATTATAATAATGAGATAAAAATCATAAATTCTATTAAATGTAGATGACAAAGTTAACTTTAAATTGATGGACGTAGCCTATATTTAATTGAATCTGTGACTTTTGTCTCCCTTTTTTTAATCTCAAAGTCATTTTTACACCAAAATAAAGAATTTGGTGTTTGACACATTTTTTAAAAAACCACCTAATTAATTTGGTATCTTTAAGTTTCTCTCTCTTCATTAAATCATTAATAATGTTTTATTCTCACAACTTTATTCTATTAACGCTATTACCCCTTGTACAAAAAGTTAACCAAATTACCAATATCCTACAAATGAGATAAAAACATGCAAGTAATAAATTTAAAATTGAAAAAATTATAGGTACTTACAAATGAGTTTCCCTTTACATTTTTAATGAGTTGGTTTCTCACCTTAAATTTTTTATATTTATTTTATTTCTCAGAATATTAACTAGAAAAAACTTATATTAATTGTTGGCAAGAAAAACTTATTAATTATATATCAAATTAAGGACATTTGTAAAAAAAAAAAAAAAATCATTAATTATATTTTTATAAACAATTTTTTAAAAATATTTTTTAAGTGATAATATTTTAGAAAAAATATATTATAATTTTTTAAAATAGGAGTAATTTTAAATACTAACTTTAAAATTAATTTATTATTTGAACATTTTTTCATGCTATTATTGGTTACCATTATGGCTTCTTGATTGTTATTTTCTTAACAATTTGTTAATTCTTATAATACACTATGATATATTTCACCCAAAAAAACTATATTATATATTGCTTATGTAGGTATTACAATTGTTGCAAAATTCTGCTTTAAAACATGCAGTTGGTCCAAAAAGGGAAAAAGAACAAATAAACATGCCATTTTTTCGGCCGGCCTGTTGACTTTTCCGACAAACATTCTTATTTAAGCTAATCCTCAAAGCTTTTAAGCTTTTTATCTAAAATTTATTAGAATTTAAATTTATGTGTTTAGTATTTTAGGTTATAGTTTTTATGGAAAATATCAGTGAGGTTCCAAAGAAGAGAAAAATATCAAAAAAGTCATAACCTCAAATCCCCTATCAAGAGGGATTTTTTATATTAATTACAGAATTCTAATATCAAAAAGTATGGTTGTCAAAATAGTTTTTATGTAGTCAAAATGACTTTTTCTCGTTTTAAAATTTCCTTATGAAAATATTGTTGTCAAAATGAATTTTCATCTTGTTAAAATGACTTTTCCTATTCCACAAAAATTTTTAGGTTTCTAAAAATCTACACGCCATAAGAAAAACTGGAAATTTTTTTTTACAACAATATTCTCATAAGGAAATTTTAACAACAAGATAAGCTATTTTAATAACATAAAAAGACATTTTGTCAACGAGACTTTTTTTATATTGGAATTCGTAACTAATATAAAAAAAGTCCTTAAGCACTTTTTTTATAAAAGATTTGAGGTTGAGACTTTTTTGATATTTTTTCTCTTCCTTAGGATCTCATTGGTATTTTCCCTAGTGTTTATGTGGGAAAATCCATCTCAGGGCCCAAACTAACAAAAAAAAAAAAGTCAAAAAAGACTTAAGAAAAAGTCATATGTTAAAAAAGGCCCTAGGGCCTTTTCTGGCATTATTTTATAAAACGTTAGTTGTTAATGCCTACTAATATACTTGTTAACGGGTACTGATTTAGTTGTTGATGGTACTGCTTTAGTTGTTAGGATATTATTGTTAATGGTACTGATATAGTTGTTAACGGGTACTGATTTAGTTGTTAATGGAATGATTTAGTTGTTAACGTTTATGAAATAATACCAGAAAAGACCTTAAGACTTTTTTTGACATATAACTTTTTCTTAGGTCTTTTTTTTGACTTTTTTTTTTTTACTATTTTAGTCCCTGAAGTAGATTTTTCCTTTTTATGTGTTTAGTTTCATAGCATTACAAATCGTTACATGATGATTTTTTATTACGTAAAATCATGATTTTAGCATAAATATATGGGCTATGACCCAGGAAGGGCATAGTTCGAAACTGCCCTTCATGGGCAGATCTGGCATAAATATATGGGCAATACTTTAAATAATGAAGTACAACATTAAATAAATACGCAACAAGACAATATAATAGTGTCAAGAACAATTGTAGAATAAATTTAGCATAATAAATATATATAAAAATGAATCAGCCCATGGTTTTGAAGTAGTCAAATAGAAAATGATTTAAGGTGCTTAAAAATGTATAAAAAAATCCTGATAAAATCACAGTTATTCAACACCTTGATAATATAATATAAGCTGATCTATAAAAAATACCTGCAGAATAAGAAAATGAAGGAGTGATTGATTCTCTTTGAAATCGAAAGTTATTTAATTAGTTTAATAATTTAATATGGTTAGTTTTGAATATAATGTTGTGATGCGGCTACATAAATAAATATTATTATTGGTGAGAAAATAACGTCGAGTTAATAAAGGTTATAAAAAAAATTGATTAGCACATCACGGCCAGAGTGTCTATTAGGAGTTTGATGCTTGATGATGTTAAGTGGATCCACTAACCACATTATATATATAAGAATTGAAGTCTCTTCTGGTGGTCCAAAAAAAAGTCTCTTCTGGTGGAGGCACATTCAATAAAAAAAAAAAAAAAAAGTTCTCCTCTGGTGGAGGCACATTCAATAAAAAAAGAAAAAAAGAAATTAAGGTCGAATATGGCAGATTCTCCAATCACTAGTACGTACTTCAATGTTTAAAAAAACAATTTTATAAAACCATTTTGGGTAACAAAAAAACAACAACAAGCAAGGCCATCACAAATTATATATATATAAAATATTTGAGCAGAAGAGAAGACTGAATGATTCAAATTAATAGGCATGTAAAGTGATAAACTCACTCTTGCCTGAAATATAAGAGGTTGTCCTTGTCAGTATCAGTATTAAAAAAAAATATATAAGAGGTTGTTAATTAATTCAACTAATTGAGAATTAATATGTTTCACATTGACAATATTTATTTATTTTACTTTTTTCAAATAGACATTAATTATTTTTCAACTCTATCTCTTCTTCAAGAAGTAAAAGTGGAAAAAATCATTAATTATCACGTCAAAATCATATATTTTAGGCCAAATTTCTTTTAAGAAGACCTTTTTTAAAATATTTTGGACTTGGGGGAATACTAAATTAGTTTTTTTTAAAATATATTTTAATTTTTTTCTTAAAGAAAAAAAAAACATGATAAGAAGCTGCGTATGAGTTGGCAATTCCCACGTCGAAGTGACGCATCTAATACTTTAGCCATCTCCTAATTGACTGGGGCAAAATAAATAAAAGGACAAACAAAAAGGGCTTAACATGTGGCATAATTTTTTTTCGGGCTGCCTTGACTTTTGCCGTGCCAAAAGTTTCTAACTTGGATAAAAACCATGTGGATCCTCTAATTTTACAATGGGCTTCACCCACAAGACTTTATTCACGTCAATCAAGATAAAATTTATTTTATATACTTATTTCGTATAGAGTAAATCATAATTAAAAATGTGCTTTTGAATGCTCCAATCGTTATTCTAAACAAGCACAATTATCATCTTGGATTAATGCTCCAATCATTATTCCAATCAAACACAATTATCACCTTGGATTTAACTAAGGTATGTAACCATGAGGCCTACCACAATGTCATCTTAGTTGGGTTCTTTTAAGATCTATTCAAGGGTTTAATAACTGGCGAGGTGTGTATAGAGAGTATCTTATAGCCATTAACCCCTTCAAGAAATCTACGATAGGAGAGGATTAATCACCGTACCATCGGTGAATACTCTAAGCATACAAAAAAAAAACTAAAGTCTGTTTGGTATGAGAGAAATAGAGGGAGGGGAAGGGGAGGAAAAGTTTTTAAGAGTTGGATTTAAAAAATTTGATTAAGTGGAGTTATAATATTTTAATAAAAATAAGATATAAAATAAAAGAATATAAAAAATTTATTAAGAACTTTCAATTATACTTCTTTAATTTTTTTCAAATTCAAGTTGTAAGATTTTCTCCTCCCCTCCAAATCCTTCTTAGCCAACAGCAGCGTAAATAACCTAACAAAGCAGGATGTGGCAAAGTTATAAGGCTTATATGGGATTTAGGTTTCCGGAAAACTGTTTATATATATATATATATATATATAATTTACGGTTTATAAGATAAATATCTGGAAAAAAAAATTTATACTAACTTATATAAACGTTTTTCTTTAAATACCAACTCAAATAGGTCATTATTATAACATAAAATTTAAGATATCTCTATCAATGTATAATTGAACTTTAAAAAAATCTTGATGCAGAAAAAAGTTTACCATAATTACTGTCGCTAACATAACAACTTTTTCATTAGATAAAAATATGTTGACCAAAAGTACGAAATAACCTACAAAAATTTGTGGCAAAACTTTATAAAGTAAAGGGCTTAAATTTAACAAATTTTATGCAAGTACATATGTTCATCATTAAGCTAAAGCTGTGCTAAACAAATGGGAAAAAATAAGGATAAACAAAAACAAAAAAAACTATCATTTCAGAACATATCACATAAGGATTCTGTTTTTCCCCCCTTTTAATCGAACCCCACCTTCGGATTAGCATTTAGCTAGGTAAGAAGAAGTTCGTACGAAGTTGTGAGAACACTTTGATAATACACACACACAGAGACACAAACCTTGTTCCGTCAAGGGATTACGTCATATCACTTAGATCATGAATTAGTACAAGTTATAATTTCTTGCACTTTAACAAGCTTTATTTATCATAAAGAACAAAATTAACAGTTAATTACATAATTTATCATGAAGAAAAAGTCTATGCAAGTTAAAATTCATCACAACTTCCATGGATTTTGTAAGAACACAGTTCAACTCCAGCTCTAAAATGCAGGAAGACACCTTGTTGCCCTTGTCAGTAGTAGTACCTACCTTCGTGAGGCTGCAATATTATACATTCACACAAGAAGAGAAACATAAAACCTTATCAGAAGTGACTGGTCTTAAGCTAAATCCCATAATCTCAAAGTTTTTAAATGAGAATGTAACTATACTCACATTATATGAAACCAGAGATCTGCAATACTGAGTATTTGTGAGAACTGTGCTGGTAGAACCACACTCACTTTCTATGAGTGAAACAGAGGACCTGTCAAGCTTGATTGAGTTTGGGTATTGATAGTGATGAGCATTAGAACCTACATGTGAAGATGACCTTCTCATCTTCATTACTGGTCTGTGACTACTATTTCTTGCTTCCATTAAAGCTCTAGGACGGCTTAATTGCCTCTCAACTGTGTCTGGTCTTTGCTTAGGTGCACTTAGTGATCTGAATTTGGCCCTTGATGATTCTGTGTTGGCCATGTAATTTGGGACTGGGGAAGTAAAAGAAAGCTTCCTTTCTTCAGGTTTTGATGATGCAGGGCTGCTTTGTCCTGATATGGCTGGAGATACCTTGTGGCTTTCTTCTTTTCTGTTTCTGCCATTTTCCCTTGATCCAGAAACATCCACCTGCACAATTCTTATGTTCTCTTCCGTTTCCATGTCAGTTTCCTAATTACGCAAAACCCAGATTCAATTTTCATTAAGAGATTGAAGTTGTATCAATTTGGTCACTGATCAGAATCATTCAATAGACAAAACAAGAGAAAGTTTTTGAACTCACATCATCAAAGTCATACACATGCCTTGTTATAGTTGAGTATCTCTGATTAGAATTTGGTTCTGATGCCATTCTGCTCCTCAGAGCACAAGCTCTGGCTTGTGCCGTTAATAAAGCTTCCATGCATCTTAGAGTAGCCGAAGCCTGTTTTCTCACTAATTTCCCCTTACCAATGCCTGCAACTTTACTATTCCTCTCAGAGCACTTAATGCTTTTCTTGCCTGTTACTCATTCATCTCAGAAATCACAACACAGACAAAAAGGACATAACAGTATTGGAAAATCATCATATAGGCTTAGCAGAAAATGACACACATACCAAGTAAGACCGAAAGACAGATTGAATTTTAATAGCAGCAGCTTCTTCAGTGAAAATAGCCAAGATATTGTTGTTCTGCAAATTCTGATCAGCATCTGTGGCGGTTGGTGGTGTCGGTGAGGCAGTCACACTGGTTTCTGCAGAATTATTGAGTTGTTTGGAATCTGATGGCCTACGGAAACTCCATCTTCGTTTCTCTTTTGGGGTTGGAATTTCAGAGGCACTTGTTGAAGAAGGAGGAATCTGATAATCTCCACATTGTCCCTTCTCTTTGTCCTTGTGGTTCTTCGGGGACATCAACAAGTTTCTAAGCCATTTCCTGGTCTTCCCCATGAAGAAAGAAGCAACAAACAAAAGATAAATCAGATCTACTGTTCTTGTTGTCCAGTGATATAGTACTATATACACCGGTCCACTTGACAGAAATGGCTTAAGCGTTAATGAACATCATAATCTTCTTGTCTCTCCATATACTATTCTTTAGCAAGTGGCATTTGCAGAAGATGCTGTGGTGGTTGTCACACACTTGTGTGATAGCTCTAAAGTGTAACTATCAATGGGTTAATACACAAGGTTCCTATTAGGTGGGGTCTGATGACTGATATATCCGATCTTATCCTCATAAGTAAAGAGATTGTTTTTAAGATTTAAATGTGTGATCTCCAGGTGACATGAACTGTTGCACTGGAAGTCACCTTATGAGGGAGTGTAATTAAGGGATGTGTGAAAATAGAAGAAGGAAGGAAGGTTCCAAATATGATGAGAATGGGCCAGTTGAGAGGCGTCCACATGGATTATGTAAGGTAGTGATCAAGGGGTGTTGTGGTAATTTCAGAGAGCGGGCTAACGTGGAATTGAGATGGGGATAGATCAGAAACCATGTGGAGGCATCACATGATGCAGCAATCGTGTACAAAGAGTTGGCTTCAATATGTAGTTGTCCGGTTGAGCCCTCGTATTTAAGGACACTGTATAGGACAACTCAGTGCCGAGTAACCTGCGTGGTACTTAGAGGAATAACACAAATTCTATCAAATGTGAAACCTAGTTATACTTTTCTTTAGAGATACTCTAAATGTTCTTTTTTTTTTTCATTAATTAAAGGGTTAATTAGTAAATCCGTCCGGGAAGTATAAGCTCAAGAGCAATATTGATCTAAAGTTTTTTTTTTTTTTTTTTTTCCTTCAATGTTTTAAAGTTTCAAGTTTCAAAACGTAATAATATTATCCTATTCTATTAAAAAATTAACGTTGATTGTCAAAAAATTGATATTGACCGTTAACTTTTTAACGAAAATGAGCAACATTAATACATTTTAAAACTTTTGAGGTAACATTGAGATAAAAAAAACTTTCAAGGCAATATTGCTCCTCGATGAAAACTTCCGGGACAAATTTACTACTTAACCCTTATTTAAATGATATGTTGTTTGATGATTTAGAAATAAGACTATATCATGTTCAATATATGCATGATATTTCACCAATACAAATAAGATTTTGTGCAATGCGTGATTCTTATACACCATTCATCACACCCTTCTACAACTTTCTATGTTATGTTTTTATCAAATACTTTACAGTTTTTAGTGTTTATATTACTATCTTCTATCTTAAAGGTAGGACTTAATTTATAATACAAATTACAGTATAAACTAGATCATCCGACATTTAGAACAAGAAGAGTAACATTTATATTCTTTTGGGTATATATAATAGATGAATCCTTTTCCCCGGCCTTTCCCATTATATGAAGTTTGATAAATGGTATTACCATATAAATAGACATAAAAAGAATTTAATATTCATAAAGAATGTCTCTCCCATGTAATAAGTAGTAATTAATAACCAACTTTAACGTATTCTTTGGTATTTTTGATATAAATATAAATGAGAATATTACATTCATAAAAAATACTTAATCCGATCCTAATTATAAGACCTAGCTGATTTTTTTAAAGAGATTAAGGAAGCTGATTATATTACTTTAGAGTATTTTTATTTTTATTTTTTCCTTCAAACTAATTAGTTTAACCAATAAAATAATATATAATCTAAAGATACACAACATATGAAATAATTAAGTAACTTATTTAATCTCTCTAAAGAAAGTCAATTAGATCTTATAATCAGGACCGGAGGTAGTACTTCCTACGATCCTAATTATAAGACATAAATGACTTTTTTCGGAGAGATTAAGAGCCTGTTTGGATCCTCTTATTTTTAACTTAAAAGCTACTTTTAAGCTAAAGCTAAAAAAAAGAGCTTTTGAAAAAAAGTTAAAAGTCGTTTGATTATTATATAATTTTTTTCAGCTTAAAAAAATTACTTAAAAACTCGAAATTAAAAATAAACCGTTTTGACAAAATTTTTGTCATAAGCACTTTTTCTAATAAAAATTATTATAAAAGGTGTATTATAATAGGGTGGTGGTGGAAGAGGTGGTGGGGTGGCGGCGGTGGTGGTGGCGGGGTGGCGGCGGCGGCCGCGGGCAAATGTGGTGGGGTGGCATGCCCAGAATGGGCGAATGATCGATCGAGAGATTACATGTTCTCTTTTTTTAAAAAATAAAATAAAAAGAGCTTATAAAAAAAATGCTTAAAAATAAGCTCCTCATAGGAGCTTATTTTTAAACTCTTTTTTTTTATTATAAAATAAGCTCTTTATAATTATAAGAACTTATGTAAAATCTTGTTTGGCCTAGCTTATACTTATAAGTAGAAGATAAGCTAAAAATAAGCTAGACCAAATAGGCACTAGGAAGTTAAATAAGTTATTTATCATATCATATATTATTTCGTATCCTTAAATTATATATATAAGTTTATTAGTCAAGTTAATTATTTGGAGAAAAAATATAAATAAAAATATTCTAAAGTAATTTAATTAATTTCGTTAATCTCTAAAAAAAAAGTCAATTTTATCTTATAATTTTAATCCCCATGAATAAATAAGTTAAACTTAAAATTACAACAATAAATTCTCGTATCTCAATTCTATTCAAGTACGAATAATATTCTACTGTGAAATTTGGTTTTAACAAAAAAAGAAGTGTTATAAATGAACATTAAATTATTGTACTGAACAAATAGATATTAATATATAGAACTAGGCCCCACTTTACCCCCACTTTGCCCATTGCAAACTACTAGTGATCGGGATAATTTTCTTAGAAATATATTTTTTATATACAAAATAAGCCAATACAGGTCTTAGTCACATGGTATGTTTATATGCTTAATATTTGATCAGGTACTGTTTGAAGAAACATTTGCTTCTCTATTCTTCAACTTAATTCTTTAATCGTTAGCAAAAATATTTAATTCCTTAATCATCACTTAATTACTTTATAACACTAACTAAACCCCTTTATTTTTATAATTTGATTTCTTTTTTTTTAACTTTCGTGTAAAGCAATAATAAAAATTTACTAGGGAAAAGGATGAAAAAGTAATTCACAGGTTCAAACCTTAAAACAGTTTTAATTAGAAAATAACAATATCTTAGTAAAAATAAATCTGACTTGCAATGTGTTAAATGCTCTAATGACATATTAACAGCCTTTAATAGCATGAGTTGACACTAGTTAAGTATCCGTGTAAGTAAATATGGTCAAACAAACTCAGTTAACTATTAGAATTAACATCAACATCATGATTTGAAAAGTTTTAAGGCAACATTACAAAAAAAAAAAAAAAAAAAATCTTTCGGATACCTAGGCCCCTAGCACCTTTGAGTGAAATCTTTTTAAGGTGCACTTTAACTAAAAAAAAGAAGTCAAAGATATGCGGGATTATCAGTTCAAGATATTTAAGCAACTAACTATCAAATTTAACCTGAATAACAGCTAAGACGACATTGTTACACGATTTGGAAACTTTCATAATAAATTTGCAGTGTAACTTTATTTTTTATTTTTTATAAATAAAGTTGAGACACGTCAGCTAATACCTAGTGTAACATTATAACTATGACAATGCTGACAGAACAACATCTGCAGCTTAACCTTTTTAATTGTGCAACATATATATATATATATATATATATATATATATATATGTATATTTTAAAATATACCAATAAGTTTCTAGAAGTTATATCAAGCTTTAACTAATATGGAGTATGAATTATGCCTATTTAAAGGGTTAAATATCAATTTTGTTTTTAAAGTACACGTCCAAGAGCAATTTTCCACTCCTAATAAATTAAAGTTTATTATGGATGTTGTATAATTTATTCATTATACATCCCTTCTAGCTGTTTGGTTTTCCTGCATATTGAGTTGCAATATTATGATATAAGATATTTTATTTTGGGAAATTAAACTTTTAATTCTTCAAATTTTAACTCAGTTGTGACTCAATCCCTTAACTATGATTCGCTATGACTTAATCCTTGAACTTTTAACTTGATTAAAATTCAGTCTTTAATGTTTTCCCCTCTAAAAAATAGATTCTTATCATATACAACCATTGTTGTCAAACTCGTGAGTTGATTCTCCGAGTTTACCGTTTTTACGTTCTTAGTTTACCAAATCTAGTCAAGTCATTAGTAAACTCTGTTAAACTTATGAGTTTATACACCAAGTTTACCGCTTTTTACGTTTTAAACTTACAAAACCATGTTAATTTTTTTATTTGATCATGCTCAATGCCTTATATGTGATTTATATAGAAATTTCTTTGTTAAATATGGTAAATTTTGAATATTGATAGATTTAATTTGAATTATTTGTATTTAAAATATATTTAAATTAAATTGTTGTCATTTTTTATATTTTAATTATTTATTATATACTATTAATACCTATTTAATAGTGAAAGTAAACTCTTACGAGTTTATGATTCAAGTTCACGATACGAGTTTATATTATTATCATGAGTTTACTTAAACTCGTGAATTTGACGACAATTGTATACAACAATTGTTGTCAAACTCGAAGTTGATTCTCTAAGTTTATCGTTTTTATGTTTCTAGTTTATCAAATCGAGTCGAGTCAATGGTAAACTCGTGCTCGTTGTAAACTCGATTAAACTTACGAGTTTATACGTTGAGTTTACTTTTTTTGCATTTCAAACTTACAAAACCGTGTTAACTCATCCTTAAACTCGCGTTAAATTTTTTTATTTGATCATGCTTAGTAGCTTTATATACAAGTTTTATAGAAATTTCTTTGTTAAATATGGTAAATTTTGAATATTGATGGATTTAATTTGAATTATTTGGATTTAAAATATATTTAGATCAAATTGTTGTCATTTTTTATATTTTAATTATTTATTATACACTATTAATACCTATTTAAGAGTGAAAGTAAACTCTTACGAGTTTATGATTCAAGTTTATGATACGAGTTTACATTACTTATCACGAGTTTATTTAAACTCGTGAATTTGGCAACACTTGTATAAAACCATTGTTGTCAAACTCGCGAGTTGACTCTCCGAGTTTACCGTTTTTACGTTTTTAGTTTATCAAATCGAGTCAAGTCACTGGTAAAATCGTGATCGTTGTAAACTCGATTAAATTAACGAGTTTATACACCTAATCTATCGTTTTTACATTTCAAACTTACAAAACCGTGTTAACTCATCCTTAAACTCGTGTTAAATTTTTTTATTTGATCATGCTTAGTAGCTTTATATCTGAGTTTTATAGAAATTTCTTTGTTAAATATGGTAAATTTTGAATATTGATGGATTTAATTTGAATTATTTGGATTTAAAATATATTTAAATCAAATTGTTGTCATTTTTGATATTTTAATTATTTATTATACACTATAAATACTTATTTACTAGTGAAAGTAAACTCTTACAAGTTTATGATTCAAGTTCACGATACGAATTTATATTATTATCACGTGTTTACTTAAACTCGTGAATTTGACAACACCGTATACAACAATTGTTGTCAAACTCGCGAGTTGACTCTCTAAGATTATCGTTTTTACGTTTCTACTTTATCTAATCGAGTCGAGTCACTGGTAAACTCAGATTCGTTGTAAACTCGATTAAACCTACGAGTTTATACACTCGAGTCTATCATTTTTACATTTCAAACTTACAAAACCGTGTTAATCATTAAATTTTTTTATTTGATCATGCTTAGTAGCTTTATATGTGAGTTTTATAGAAATTTCTTTGTTAAATATGGTAAATTTTGAATATTGATGGATTTAATTTGAATTTAAAATATATTTAAATCAAATTGTTGTCATTTTTTATATTTTAATTATTTATTATACACTATTAATACCTATTTAATAGCGAAAGTAAACTCTTATAAGTTTATGATTCAAGTTCACGATACGAGTTTATATTATTATCATGAGTTTACTTAAACTCGTGAATTTGACAACACTGTATATAACAATTGTTGTCAAACTCGCGAGTTGACTCTCTAAGTTTATCGTTTTTATGTCTCTAGTTTATCAAATCGAGTCGAGTCACTCAGTAAATTGTGATCGTTGTAAACTCGATTAAACTTACGAGTTTATACATTGAGTGTATTGTTTTTGCATTTCAAACTTACAAAACTATGTTAACTCATCCTTAAACTCGTTTAAATTTTTTTATTTGATCATGCTTAGTAGCTCTCATGTGAGTTTTATAGAAATTTCTTTGTTAAATATGGTGAATTTTGAATATTGATGGATTTAATTTGAATTATTTGGATTTAAAATATATTTAAATCAAATTGTTGTCATTTTTGATATTTTAATTATTTATTATACACTATTAATACCTATTTAATAGTGAAAGTAAACTCTTACGACTTTATGATTCAAGTTCACGATACGAGTTTACATTATTATCACGAAGTTTACTTAAACTCGCGAGTTTGACAACACTATATACACCCATTGTTGTCAAACTTCGCGAGTTGACTCTCAGTTTAGTGTTTTTATGTTTCTAGTTTATCAAATCGAAGTCGAGCATTGGTAAACTCCTGATCGTTGTAAACTTGATTAAACTCACGAGTTTAAATACCGAGTTTACCATTTTTACATTTCAAACTTATAAAACCGTGTTAACTCATCCTTAAACTCGTGTTAAATTTTTTTATTTGATCATGCTTAGTAGCTTTATATGTGAATTTTATAGAAATTTCTTTGTTAAATATGGTAAATTTTGAATATTGATGATTTAATTTGAATTATTTAGATTTAAAATATATTTAAATCAAATTGTTGTCATATTTTATATTGTAATTATTTATTATACACTATTAATACCTATTTAATAGTGAAAGTAAACTCTTACAAGTTTATTATTCAAGTTCAGGATACAAGTTTACATTATTATCACGAGTTTACTTAAATACGTGAGTTTAACAACATTGGTTATGGGTTTACTTAAACTTATGAGTTTGACAATATTGTATACAATAATTGAGATAGGATGGGAAAAAGGAAAGTGGAGAGAATTCAACTCTCTCAGCTAATAGAAAATGTAGTTGTTGATGGTGTATCATTTATTCATTATAGATATCCTTGGTTATTTTTTGTTTTTGTTTTTCTACATGCTAAGTTGCAATAATTTATGTGTAAAAGATCTTTATGATTAGAAATCATTTATGAGTAATCAATAAAATAATTTGGCATAAGTATATAAATTTGAGAAAAATATTAAAGTTTTATATTTAAAATCAAAATAAACCCCTTAACTAATTCAATAATTAGGCATGTCCAAAAAAGGAACAATAAAACTGGAAGTGGCTTGTATAGCTAATTCCATGTACAAATGTTCTTAAATTGCATGGACACATGACACTCGCATTTTGGTCTGAGTATTCATTAATGGATTAAACATCCTCTCTTTTTCTACTGCTCCACTTGATTACTGGCATGGATTCATGTTAAATATGAAATGGTCCATATTTTTTTAAAAAATAATTTTAGGTTTATTTTAATTTTAAAAGAAGCAGAATAAAAAGTAAAAATAATTTCTCAATTAAAATAAAATGATCTTTCGACAGATCCAGATCCGAATTATTGGGCTGAGAATTGAATCATGGGCCACAAGCCCACCAGTGAAGCCCGGTAAAAATATCTAGCTCATTTCTCGAAGATGTGAACTGATGACCAAAAGCGAGAAGACTTGTGGAAGACGAGATTGCCAGACAAGAGTGTAATCTGATTGTGCAAGCCACACAACTTTAGTTTGTAAGCAAGGTTCAGAGTGTGCTTTCATGTATTCCTCTCATTCGTCCGCTTCCATGCTTTCAGATGTCTTCGAAACTGGAAAATTCACCACCCAACTTCAGACGATCGATTCACCCGTTAATGGTGAGTACTATTTATTGCTTATTGTTAGTTCCACTATGAGCGTTATGTTTGTGAAATGCTCGCTTACGTTTTCATCTTCTTTGTTGGATCTGGCTCATCAGTGTTTTCCTCTTGTATTTGCAGTTCCACCTCCGAAACCGCTTTTGATTGCAACGCCTCTTGAAGCAGGAGATTTCCCTGTACTCTTGTTCCTCCATGGCTACCTTCTCTCCAACTCCTTTTACTCTCAGCTTATCCTTCACGTCGCTTCTCATGGCTTCATTGTCATCGCTCCTCAGGTTAGTCCTCATTTCACCCTTGTCTTTGAACTACTGGTACTTATCAAAGCCTTATCGTATATCTGATATTTGTTTCACATATTGCGTGTCTGTTTGTGCCCGGTTTGATACTGCTAGATGCGCGTTTGGGAAATTTATAACCAGCTTATGTTGACTAGCGAATAATTTATTTGTTGCATGCTTTTGGAGAGAATTTTTTATGATCAAATCATGCAAACAGGAGCCTAGGTTATATTTAAAGTGCATTATATATTATTATAGTTGGAGAGAGACAGTATACTTTGAAGTATATTATATAGTATAATCGGAGTGAATCAGAGAAACAAGAGAAGACAAGTCAATTTTGAAAAAAAAAAAACGAGCTTTCTTTAAATTTGTAATTCTAGATTGAATGCACTGTATAACAGAAACCAAGTTCTGAAAAGTTTCGGTCAACGAGGCTATAACTTTACTCTCTTTGGTCCATATCGTACGGTTTTAATGAGTCATTAATTTTGAGCTTTTCTGGATCTGAAATTTTGGATGGAACAGAATGAAGGGACGACTAAAGAAACTTTTCTTTTGAGATTTCTCTTAAAATGAGAGGTTAAAAATGTTCAAGTAAAAGTTTTGCTTCCATTTCCTTCTTTATTTTCTTCCATTCAAACATGAAGAAAGTATCATCATTGTATTCATCCTTGATGCTTATTTTATTGGTTCATTTTCCTTCAGATTTTTTATGCTACAGAAGTCCCTTCTTGTCTGTCGCGTGAGTTCAATCACTGATACGCGAGGCATTTGCAACTGAGGCTGCTCTATATGACCCATAAACTGTCTATTTGTCACTTGATTAACAGAATACTGCTTTTTCTACATTTCACGTTATTACAGTAAAACACAAAATGTTGTTGTATCGTGTTCTGTGATGACAGTTATACACAGTGGCTGGACCGGATATAAGCGACGAGATTCACTCTGCGGCTGCAATAACAAATTGGCTAGGTGAAGGGCTCTCAAGATATCTTCCTCCAAATGTAAAATCAAATTGCAGCAAGTTAGCACTTGGAGGCCATAGTCGTGGAGGCAAAACATCTTTTGCTGTGGCTCTTAAGAAACTAAACACCATCACAAATCTCAAGTTCTCAGCCTTAATAGGCATAGACCCAGTTGATGGAATGGACAAAGGAAAACAAACCCCACCACCTGTGCTCACTTACATACCCCATTCTTTTGACTTTGATATCCCTGCCATGGTTATTGGATCAGACTTAGGTGAACTCAAGAAGAACCCTTTGTTCCCACCTTGTGCACCTAAAGGTGTGAACCATAAGGACTTCTTTGACGAATGTCCCAAACCTTCATGGCACTTTGTTGCAAAGGACTATGGTCATCTTGACATGCTGGACGATGATACTAAGGGAATTAGAGGCAAATTTACATATTGTCTTTGTAAGAATGGAGAGTCCAGGAAACCTATGAGAAGGTTCGTTGGTGGGGCCATAGTTGCTTTCTTGAAAGCTTACCTTCTAGCTGATGATCGAGAGTTGATTGCTATACGTGACGGGCACCAGAATATGCCAGTGGATCTCAAAACTATTGAGTGTTATGTTTGACAACATTTCATAGTATAGTTATGTACCAGATATATTTACTTAATTTTGGAGAGATTCAATATAGTAGTTAAATTAGTTAATTATATTTGTTTTTCTAAAATGACCTTGTTTAAAACTGTTTCTGCAGTTTTTTCCCCTCCCCCTCAGCATCCCCTCCAGTGTAGCGTCTCATTCAGCGACTTGTTTTGCTCCACTCTAGCGTACCTTACAAGTTTGTAAAATACCAACCACTATGCAAGGAATAGGGTTATTTTGGAAGAAATTGAAAAAAATTAGAACTTTATCCTATAATTAGGATTGAGATCAACTCCTAAATGTTATCCTATAGTTAGGATCAGAAGAGAGGAGGACTTTTATGTATAATAAATATGATTATGCAGATGTTCTGTCAATTGCATACAGATTTTATGAGTGAAATTACTAATTATCAGCCTTCCCTCATAAGTACGAAAGTTGTGCCCAAAACAAAAATAATACGGAGTTCGAATTTCAGTGGAAATCAAAATTAATGACTGGTTACGGTAATATAAGAAGCTTTTGAGCAAATATACTACGACAAATTCTTCATTTTTATAGGGTCGAATTAATTGGAATTTGTCAATAATCTCCGCTGTGTGTTAGTAAAAGTTGTTGATGGGTGGATACAAGTTCGTACCCATTGTTGTTAAATTTGTGATTTTTTTTTTCTGAGTTTATGATTTTTACATTTATATTTTACAAAATCATATTATTTAAACTCTGTATTTTTAAGATGCCTAAAGTTTTTTTTGTGTGTAAATTTTCACCTAGCAATTTAAGTAATTTAGGTGATAAATACATCTGAAAAAAAATACTTTAAATTATTGGATGTACCAAAAAAAAAAAAATATTTTAAGGTATTACATACCCAAAAGATTTCTAGACGCTGGCTGCACAAAAATACTACAGGCAGTTAACCCTACAAGGCTACAACTACAAGTAAAACACAATAGTTGTCCTGTCGTACCAAAAAAAAAAAAAAAAAAAAATGTAAATATCAAAACTTGTCCCAAAAAAGTAAAAATCAATCCCTAAAATTCCAAAATCCCGTTGGATCAGCGAAGGTTCCCCGCTCTTCTCATATCCCGGCCTACCTCTGCCGCAGTGGCACCTATCTCTCTCTTCTGAATCTCTTCTTCTTTGAGCGAGAGCGACAGGGAGAGACAGGTTGGAACTATTCATCATCGTCTTCTTCAACGGAGGCTGCGAGGTGGGAGCTGCTGAGGGGAGGACGCCGTTCCCCGAACGGTGTTCTTCATCAAGTGACGAGCTGCACGAGAGAGTGAGGGACCTGGTCCTTCTTTATCGACGCCGTCTACTGCTGCTGGTTTTTCTCTTGGAGTCGTGTGCACGACATTGGAGGAGCTCCTAATTTTGACTGAGAACTAATTGTAGGAGTGGAGGAACAGAGATTGGCCGCAACCGTCGTCTGTTCACCTTTTTCTCGCTCAAAAGGTTTGAACTTTCAGCTTGAGAATCTACCTTAATGTAACCAACAATCACTCCGCAACCCAGTTTCCCCCGCTCATTTCTTGCATTGGAATGTTCTGATCCCTCATGTGGCAATCTGGACTGGAGACTCAGTTTCCAAACTATATCAATATACTCTTAATGAAGCCATGTGGTCGGTTCTTATTTTATGCTGTCTTCAACGTTGTTTTCAGTATCGAGAAATCAATTCTTGTCTCAAGTTCAAAAGTTCATACCAAAATCATGGAAGCTACCCACTTGCCAAGTTGATACACAAACCGTTCCTGGTGGTGCATCTATGATTGTCTCTCTTCATGCATCTCTCAGAGAGTTTGTAAAACAGAATCAGCTATCAAATGCATTCAGAGTATTTTCTCAAATCCAGAGCCATGCATCTTCTTCTGGTTCTTTCGACCTTCTATTACAGCCCATTAGCTCTCTTCTTTTACCTTGCATCAACCTTAAATCATTGCCACAGGGTAAGCAAATTCATGCCCAGATTATTTCACTTGGTTTTGATCAACACCCCATTGTGGTTCCTAGGCTTATTACTTTTTATGCAAATGTCAACCTTCTCGCTGATGCATTCAGAGTATTTTCTCAAATCCAGAGCCATGCATCTTCTTCTGGTTCTTTCGACCTTGTCTTGCATCCTATTAGCTCTCTTCTTTTATCTTGCATCAACCTTAAATCAGTGCCACAGGGTAAGCAAATTCATGCCCAGATTATCTCACTCGGTTTTGATCAACACCCCATTTTGGTTCCTAGGCTTATTACTTTTTATGCAAATGTCAATCTTCTCGTTGATGCTCACATTGCCATCGAAAACACTAGTTGTTTGGACCCTTTACCTTGGAATTTGCTCATCTCGTCCTATATTAGAAATGGGCTTTTTTCAGAGGCTATTTCTATTTATAAGAAAATGGTGAATAAGCAGGTTAAACCAGACAATTTCACTTATCCATCTGTTCTCAAGGCTTGTGGTGAATTATCGGATTGTGTTACTGGCATGGAGATTCACAAGTCTATTGAAGCTAGCTCTCTGGAGTGGAGTTTGGTTGTGAACAATGCACTTGTCTCCATGTATGGTAGGTTTGGGAAAGTGGAGGCTGCCCGTGGTTTGTTTAATCGTATGCCTGATAGAGATAATGTTACATGGAACACTATGATAGGTATTTATGCCTCTAGGAATATGTGGGAGGAAGCATTTCAGCTCTTTGAAAGCATGTGCAAGGAGGGCATTGAAGTGGGTACGATCACATGGAACACCATAGCTGGGGCATGCTTGAGAACAACCAATTTCAGGAGGTCACTTCTTTTGATTTCTCAGATGAGAATATCTGTTCCTCATTTGGACTCTGTGTCGATGGTCATTGGATTAAATGCATGCTCACACATTGGAGCCCTTAAATTAGGAAAGGAGATTCATGGACATGCTGTCCGAACTTGCTCTGATGTCTTTGATAACATAAAAAATGCATTAATTACTATGTATTCTAGGTGCAGAGACCTTAGGCATGCATATATGGTCTTCCATAAAATAGAAGAAAAAGGTGTGATTACTTGGAATGCCATGCTTTCTGGGTATGCTAACATGGATCGATATGAAGAAGTGTCCTTCCTTTTCAGAGAGATGTTCTGTGAGGGGGTTGAACCTAATTATGTGACCATTGCAAGCATTCTTCCTCTATGTGCTCGCATAGCAAATCTACAGCATGGTAAAGAATTTCACTGCTACATAATGAAACGTGAGGACTTTAAGGACCTTTTGTTATTGTGGAATGCTCTTGTGGACATGTATGCGAGGTCTGGCAAAGTCTTAGAAGCTAGACGGCTCTTTGATTCATTAAATGCAAGAGATGAAGTCACATATACTTCTATTATTGCTGGATATGGCATGAAGGGGGATGGAGAAATTGCTCTAAAACTATTTGAAGAGATGTGCAGGGTTGGGATTAAACCTGACAAGATAACAATGATCGCAGTTTTATCGGCATGTAGTCACTCAGGCCTTCTAGCACAAGGAGAATTGCTGTTTAATAAGATGACAGATGTCTTTGGGGTAAGTCCTTGCATGGAGCACTATGCCTGCATAGTCGATCTATTTGGGAGAGCCGGTCTTCTAAACAAAGCAAAGCAAGTTCTAATTGGGATGCCATACAAGCCTACTGCTGCTATGTGGGCAACTCTTTTGGGAGCCTGTAAAAATTATGGAAATACAGAGATGGGGGAATGGGCTGCAGGGAAATTGCTGGAGATGAAGCCTGATCATTCAGGTTACTATGTGTTGATCGCCAACATGTATGCTGCTGCTGGCCGTTGGAGCGAACTAGCATATGTGAGGACTTGTATGAGGGACTTGGGTGTGAGAAAGCCTCCTGGTTGTACTTGGGTTTCTGTTGGCAATGAGTTTTCCCCCTTTTTGGTTGGGGATACTTCTAACTCTCATGCTTCGGAGATTTACCCCTTGATGAATGGATTGAATGAGCTAATGAAAGATGCCGGTTACGTGCCTAGTGAGGATTTCGCTTCATCTGAGGAAGATTTTGAAGAATTGAATGCCCTTGGAAGTTCACACTGATAAGAGTTACAACCTGTTATGCCTGAATTTAAGATAGCTATCCTTGTTTTACAATCCTATTTGTAAGACTTGTGAAACGAAATTTCCTAAATTGGTTGCTGGATCTGGAACTATCATTGAAGCCTGAGTGGTAAAACTATCATGGTAGTTGACTTCCTGATAACCTTTTTGCTTCTTCTGTACATCTAAGCTCAATGAAATTATTGACTGGGATTTTTTGGTGAATAATTTATTCAAAGATTTGGTTCTTGAAAAAGCACAATGACACTGTGCGATTCATGTAACTGACCCCACTTAATAAGATAAAACTTATTGTTGTTGTTATACATCTGAGCTCGTTACTGGTTTCATCGGTTCCTTTAATATTAACAGCTTGCATTCATATTATAGGAGTTGAAAAGATAAATGCGCCTTCTAAGGATATAGCAGGATTGGTCGTGTCTGCAGGCTTCCCCAATGATTATCTCACATGGTTTATGCATAAAATGCTTACAGGAAAAAGTTTGTTACTCAACTTGATTTTCTGATATAGTTTCAAATACTCCTTGGCATCTTGCGTAGTTTTCTGCATCAGCAAGAGTTATTCATGTTTTGTGAGCTGCATATATGCTTATCTTTTGTTTCTTTTTTGGGGATAATTTGGGCTACTGGCACGGATCAAGTGTAGTCTTGTGCAGTTGTGCCTAAGGATTTGAAATGTGGGCCTGTTGATTGCATGCGTACATGAAGACAAGGCATTCTAGAAAATTATTCTTCATGATCACTCCGTTACCTGCGTCTGATTTACTACAACAACAACAACAACGATAATTTTTTTTAAAAAAAAAAAAAAAAGGGAAAATGAACTTAAGGGCTTTTTTTAGAAAAAAAAAATCCTTAAAAAGGCTCCAAGATTCGAGATAAGTTTGTAAAATATAATTTCTTACGTTCTTGTTATGAGGTTATTTTGATAAGATAGACTGTAATTTTTTGAAAGAAAAAACATTAAAGTCCTAGGCAAAAAAGGAGGATCTGGAGCAAAAATACATAAAAAGGTGAAGCCCCAATGACAAGGCGGGCATTTGGTCTAGTGGTATGATTCTCGCTTTGGGTGCGAGAGGTCCCGAGTTCGATTCTCGGAATGCCCCTTTTTATATCGATTATTGATTCATTGTAGGTTCAGCTGAAAAAAAAACATGTCAGCACGTGTTGGTGTTGCGCCTAATATACTGCATAAAAATCCCAACCCCCCCCCCCATTTTATAACATGTTGATTTTTTTAAGATTTTAAAAAATATATAATTAACTAATTTAACGATTTTTTTAGTCCTTCCAAACTCAATTAAAAGTTTCATATTATATAATGCTTATTCATTATGAATTTATTTTAATCTATTTCATATTGATGTCAATTATATATTGGGAATTGATATAATCTCGTTATATATCCTTCTTTTGACAAAAAAAAAAAAAAAAAAAAAAAAAGATTATATATCATTCATCAAACACAAAAGCATAAAACCCAAGTTGGGATCAAAGAACGATGACAAACTAAAATCACAACTGAAACTTGTAAACTTCATTCATGAAATTAAATGTGATACAACACTTATTTCTCCATAGCGTGGGCGATAATATTAAATCATCTGCCCAAACACAACAGCAACAAACAAGGACAACATTAACAACATGAACGAATATCGAAACTAATGAAGCTCAAGAGCTTCAGAGTGAAATCTGGTTCCTCAGACTCAACCTCACAATTCTCAATGGGAATATCAAACTGGTTGATACAAGGCTCAGTTACTTGGACTTAGCTTCTCTCCGCCGTCATTTGGGTCTGTTGCCCTCCCTTTCTCAAAACTATACTGTTTTGGGTATAGTTTTGGATGTAAAATGATGGGGTTAGGAATTTTTTTTTTTTTTTTTTAAAAAAAAAAAAAAAAAGAAAAGACACTAGATTTTTTCAGAAGTATCTAGTATCTTAAAATATTTTTCTAATAGCATATAGTATTCTACAATAGTTCTAGTAGAAAAATATTTTAAGACACTAGATGCTTCTGAAAAAATATTTCAAAATACTAGACATCATTTTCTTTAAAAAAAAAAAGTCAGCCCCATCATTTTACACCCAAAATGGTGTAGTTTTGAGAAAAGGAAGGGAACAGACTCAAATGCCAATGGAGAGAAGCCAAGTCCGAGTTACTCCACTGTCATCAGTTGCAGACTCTTCGCTTGGACCAGGTTCTTATGATCTCAACCCCTCATTAACCACCACCGCATTATTTAATGGTGGTGGTGGCCACGGTGCTGCTGGACAGTTCTGAGCTGGAGGAGGCCGGGGGGAGACAGGCAGTTTTGACAGCTGAATAATCTCCCAACTGATGTTGTTGGAGGACATATTGTTGTAGATGAAAAGATTGCTTGGAGGTTTTAGGGTGAAGAGGAAGGTACTTGGTGGTGGTATTGGGAGAATGGTTCTCATTTTATAGCTAGGCTGGTATAGGGAACATATTAAGAATTCTTGCTCACATAATTGTTATAGATTTAACATTTGGTTACATTTATATTTGTTTTTATAATTCTGTATTTTTTTCTTTATTTTATATTGTATATACACTGAATTCATTTTTGTATGTTCATTTATTTGTCACAGTTACATGAATGCTTTTACGTAATCAACAAATTTAGTTAGACTTGGAGTATTATTTCTCAAACAGTAAGCGAGGTACTGTTCACCTATCATTGGTTCCAAATTCAGATGTTAAGTTCATCAACAAAGTAAATTAAGAAAAAAATCAATGTGGAGATATATGCCAATGGCCACGTAAGCTTTAGTGGAGTAATCCATGAAATTTTATCATTATCATCAACAAACAACAAAGTTGTAGCCATATGGAATCTTTAATTTGAGTCCTTTTAAATGCAAAAGTCGTATTTGGACAAGTGTGTGAATACTTTTGACAATAGCGTAATCACTTAATAAATTTAGTTTCATTCAAATAATTGGTTCTTGAAGAGTTGGCAAAGTTTTATATTATTCATTTAATTTGGTTTTTATTTTGAATTCTGATCAAATCAATGAACAAAGTAAATTAGCAAAGAAATCAATTCAAGGAGTTAGGCCAATAGCCAAATATAAGTTTCATTGGGAAAATTTGCCTCTAAAGTTTTTGTGTAGAAGATGTGAGTAGAGGGAAGTTATTGTTAGATCAATATGGCCCCACAAGAGTTAAAAACAAAAGCAAAATCATTCAACCGATAAAAAACTAACATTGACCATTAACATTTTTAATGGCGTTTTAAATCATGAAAATGCAAAAGAAAAAAAATTATTATCACTTAAATTAACAAAAGATGCTTTTAAAAATTAAGTGCATGTTTGGGTTAGTGGTTAGAAGCTGCATTTACAACATGATTTATGATGTACGGGGTAAGTATGTGAGAGGAATTCTATCTCATCTTGCGTGAGCGTGCTTCTTGAACAATAACTCAAACATGTAAATAGTAATAGATATATTATCATTAATGTAAATTTATATCACATTGATTGGTAATTAAAAGTTTCACATTATATGTGATTTTTATTCATTATAAAAAAATTTGATGTATCAAAACATGTAGTTTGGATTAAGTGCCTATTTAAAATAATGGTAGAAGCTACTTTTTCAACATAATTTCTAGTGTAAGAAGTATATAAAGAAGTTTTGTTTTAAATTACGTGAACCTACTTTTTAAATGTTAATTCAAATAGGCCCTAAAAAGCATATATGTTTCCCTTAGACCTAAAGCTCTAAAATTTTAGAGGCAAATTAAATTTATAACGGAAACATCTATTATTTGGGAAAAGTGGCATGCATGATGGCTGTCATTCTTTTTCTTTTTCTTTTTTCCCCATATAGCGGCTGAATTATTTAAATTTTATAGGCTAAAGTATCCGTTTGGTCCTTTATGTTTGCTTAAGCTTGTGTATCCATTTAGTTCTTTAAATTTGTAAAGTCTTGTTGGTCCTTAAAAGTTAACATCGTTAAACAACTTAATGGAAAATACTAACTCAACAATTTTAAACGATGATCACAAGACTTAAATGCCGACAAAGCAAGCTTACATATTATTTTTTTAATAGATTAATATTTTAAATCACCGTAAATTGAAATTTATTTAAGCAAACTTTAGGTATATGTTCTTCGTTTGAGGCATTTAAGTGCACATTCATCGTTTAAAATTTCAATTTAGAGGATTTAAAATATTAATCTATTAAAAAAGTAACATGTAAGCTTGCTTTGTCAAGATTTAAGTGCACAATCATCGTTTAAAATTACTTTGAGTTACTATTTTCCGTTAAGTTTACTTAACGGTGTTAACTTTTAAGGACTAAACGAGCACTTTACAAACTTAATGGACTAAATGGATACCAAGCAAACATAAAGGACCAAACGGGTACTTTAGTTAATTTTATATAAGCGTTTCATATTATATTATTTTTTAAACTAAAGTATACTTTTAATTCTTTAAGTTTACATAAGGTATTCTTTTTTATGTATTAATTTTATAAAGTATACTTGTGGTTCTATGATTCTAATATAATTAATGTTGCTAACGGAAAACATTGATGTAACAAACTCAAGTGATGACCGTGTAATTAAATACTATTAATCTTAAATTTGAAATATGTGTAAATTGAAAATATCTAAAAGCCTAATAAAGTAGTTAATATTAAAATATCGATTGTATTAAAAAAATTAGTTTAATAATCTAAATAGCAAAACTTCAATTTCATTTGCAGCAAGTTTATTTTAGTTCAATATTCTAAATATATTATATTAAAAAATTAAAAATTAAATATGCTTTGTTAGTTGCACAATCATTACTTGGATTTCCTGCATCAATATTTTCTATTAGTAATATTAATTAGGTTAGAAATACAGGACCAAAAGCATATATTTATATAGTTAAGGAACAAAAAATATGCATCATGTAAAACATACAGCATTAAAAGTATACTTTAACTTATTTTTATTTTGATAATTTTGTTGATATTTCAGTTTTTTTAAGACATGTGAAGAAATATTTAATAAAATAAAAACCTCATGTGGGATCGGAAAGTTAAATGCCAAAATAATAATAATAATAATAATAAAGATGATAATATTTTTAATGATTTACAAATAACGAAGGTGGCTTCTTATTAATCTATTTGATATTGATGTCAATTATATATTGAGACCTGATATCATATCTCGTAGTATATCCTTCGCCAACGTTTCGTCAAACACAAAAACTTTAAACCCAAGTTGGGATCAAGAACAATGACAAACTAAAATCAGAATTGAAACTTGTAAACTTCATTCATTAAATTAAATGTAATACAACACTTATTTTCCAAACCCTGGGCGATAATATCAAATCATCTGCCCCAACAACAACAACAACAACAAAACAACACACAAGCACAATAACAACATGAATAACAAGAACCACAATTGAAACTGATGATGAAGCTCTAAAGCTTCAGAGTCAAATCTGGTACTTTAGAGTTTAGACCCAACCACGTCATTCTCAATGGGATTGTCGAGCAGGGTGATATAGGGCTGAGTTCCCCCCACTTTCAGTAGTTGCAGACTCCTCGCTTGGAACGGGTTCTTGTGATCTCATGACCCTCTCATTAACCACCACCGCGTTATTCACTGGTGATGGCGGCAGTGTTGGATGGTTCTGAGCCGGAGGAGGCGGGAGACAGGCAGCTCTGATCCGACCATAAGTAGACATAGCCGCAGGATCATTCTGTGACATCCTCATCAAGAATCTCCTAATGGTTAAAGCTGTGACAAACTGATGAGGGAGCCGACGACATGCCTGCTGTGAGCCACCATGACCAGAAAAGAGTCCGCCTTGAGGGGTAACAGCGAAGATGCGATTATTATTCAGGCGATGCGATCCAGTCCCTCGGCGGAGGACACGAACCATAATGCTGGGACGACGAGCCCCCATGATGAGAAGCCGGTAATACCGTTGTAGGTTTGAAACCTGTTGTGGGGTAGTAGTAGTTCTTCTGAGAATGCGCCTCTGTTGTACTTGGAGACAACGATTTGGCATCTGAATAATATCTCAACTGATGTTGTTGGAGGATATTGTTGTAGCCGAAAAGATTGCTTGGAGGTTTTAGGGTGAAGAGGAAGGTAGTACTTGGTGGTGTTATTGGGAGATGTATGGTTATCATTTTATAGGCCGGCATGGGGAGCATATTAAGAATTCTTGCTCACATAATGGTTATAGATTTAATATTTGGGTAAATTTATATTTGTTTTTATAATTCTGTAATTTTTTTCTTTATTTTATATTGTATATACACTGAATTCATTTTTGTATATTCATTTGCCGCACTTACATGAACGCTTTTACGTAATCAACAAATTTAGTTAGATTTGGATGATTATTTCTCAAAGAGTAATTAAGCGAGATTCTGTTCCTGGTACGGATTCTAAATTCAGATGTTAAGTTTATCAACAAAGTAAATTAAAAAAAAAAAAAAAAAATCAATTTGGATATATATGCCAATGGCAAACGAAAGCTTTAGTGAAGTAATCCACGAAATTTTATCATTATCATCAACAAACAACAACAATCCTAATAGATTAAGTTGTAGCCATATGAAAGTCGTTTTTTTGGACAAGCGCGTGAATACTTTTGACAATAGTGTAATAATGGATTAACAAATTTAATTTAATTTAGATAATTAGTTCTTGAAGAGTAGGCAAAGTTTTATATTGTTCATTTGGTTATCATTTCGAATTCTGATTTTAAATCAATGAAAAAGGTAAATTAACAAAGAAATCAATTCAAGGATTTAGGCCAATAGCCAAATATAAGCTTCAATGTGAAAATTTGCCTCTAAAGTTTTTGTGTAGAAGATGTGAGTATACAGATGTTATTGTTAGATCATCTATCGCCCCACAAGTGTTAAAAACGAAAGCAAAATCGTTCTAACTAATAAAAAATAATGTTATTCATTAACATTTTTAATGGCGCTTTAAGCCATGAAAATGCAAAAGATGCTTTTGAAAAAATTATTCTCACTTGAATTAACCAAAGACGCTTTTAAAAATTAGAGTAAATACCTTTTTCCTGGTCTCGATAAAAAACGCGTGATCCCCATTTTGGTCCCTTATAAAAAAAGGTCTTTTTTAGTCCATAAAAAGGACGAATAAGGGTAGATTGATTGACATTTTGATCCCTCACAAATTTCCAAAAGGTCCTTTTTAGTCCCTTAAAAAGGACGAATGTCGATTTTTTTGTAATGGACCAAAATGGGGTCTCGTGTTTTTTATCGTGGACCACAAAGGGTATTTACTCTAAAAATTAAGTGCCTGTTTGGGTTAATAGTTAGAAGCCGCATTTACAACATGATTTACGATTAATGCGAGGTAAGTGTGTGTGAGGAGTTTTATCTCGGCTTACGTGAGTGTGCTTCTCGAACGATAACTCAAACATGCAAATAGTGATAGATATATTATCATTAATGTAAATTTATATCATGTTGATATTGGTAATTAAAAGTCTCACATTATATATGATTTTTATTTGTTAGAAATTTTTTTGGTTAAGATTTTTATGTATCGAAACATGTAGTTCAGATTAAGTGCCTCAGTATAGATTAGTGGTAAAAGCAACTTTTCCAACATAATTTTTAGTATCGTGTAAGTATGTAAAATAAATTTTGTCTCGATTTACGTGAACGTCAATTCAAATAGGTCCTAAAAAAGCATATATGCTTCCCTTTAACCTAAAGCTCTAAAATTTCAAAGGCAAATTAAGTTAGAACTCAGACATCTATTATTTGGGAAAAATGGCAGGCATGATGGCTATTATTATTTTTTTTCTTTTTTAATAGCGGCTGAATTATTTATATTTAATATAAGTGTTTCACATTTTATTATTTTTTAGGCTAAAGTATACTTTTAATTTTTTAAGTTTACATAAGTTATACTTTTAACCTATTAACTTTATCAAGAATAGTTGTGGTTCTATGATTCTAATATCGTTAATGTTGCTAACGTAAACCATTGACGTCTTTATCGTAAATAATGTTTTTAACTTCAGTTTTTATTTGTCCAAAAAAAAAACTTTTGTTTTTAAAGCCTTTTAACGTCCAAAAATAGGGGGACACCTATTCCAAGGACATAATAAATTTAAGATACGACTCGTTAAAAAATTGGGACGCCATAAAAGAGACTTACAACGTCCCAAAAAAATTTAGGACACCGAATTGGGACGCCATAAAAGAGACTTACAACGTCCCAAAAAAATGTAGGACATCGTAAGTTTTTTTTTTAAAGAAAAAAAAACCAAACACGTATATGAAGAAGGAAGAACCAGATCCAAAAATTCTATAGCATGACTACTATAAAGATCCAAAAATTGTGTTGCGGACATAATTCGATTAGCCGATACGATAATAAAGATCCAATAATTCCATATGTAAAAGATAGACTAACATATCAAAAAATTCACATCTAATAATTAGACTAACAAATCCAAAATTCCAGGTCTAACAATCAGACTTACAGATCCAAAAATTCCAGATCTAACAATCTAAAAACGCTGGTGAGGTCAAAGTCGCGAGAGTTAGTTTACGTGAAGGAGCCGCGAGAATCATAAGACAAGGATGAGGAAGTACAAATAGAGGGAACATGGACAGGCGAACAGATGCGAGAATCGGAAGGCAAGGAAGAGAGAGCATGCATGGAGGGAGCACGAGACAAGGAGGGGAACACAAACGAGCGAATGGAGCACGAACGGGCGGAGAACGGACGGACAGACGTGAGATTCTCAACACGAAGATGAGGAGTATAGACGAGAGGACACGTGGGAGTCTTGAGTTTTGGGGAATGAAAGGATGGAGAGGATGCACAGGAGTAGTAGGAGTAAAATTAAAGGAGGGAGAGGACGTGCGGGAGTTTGGGTTTTGGAGAACACTTTATAATTGGGACGCCTATAGTCTATTTTAGGTTTCCCTATTATAAATTGGGATGCCTTAAGTTAATTTTAGGCGTCCCAAATTTAAATTGGGACACCAAAATCCTTTTCTAAATTAGGACGCCAAAAGTATATTTTTGGAGTCCCATTTATAATTGGGACGTCAAAAACTCACATAATTATAAAAAATGCCACGCTTTATTTTTTACTTCCTTTTAAAAAAAGGAAATTTTTAAGGGAAATAATATCTATATTTTGTAGTAATGCGTAACAAACTCAAATGATGATTATGTAATTAAATTTTATTAATTTTAAATTTAAAATATGTATAAATTGAAAATATCTGAAAACCTAATGAAGCAGCCAATACTAAAATATCGATCGTATTAAAAAAATTAGTTTAATAATCTAAATAACGAAACTTCAATTTCATTTGTAATGATTCATGAGTTTATAGTTCAATATTCTAAATATAATTATTAAAAAACTAAAACTTAAATATGCTTTGTTAGTTGTAAAATCATCACTTCAGTTCTTTGTCATCAACATTTTCTCGTTAGTAACATTAATCATGTTAGAAATATAGGACCAAAAGTATATATTTTATATAGTTAAGAGACAAAAAATATACTTCATATAAAATATAAAGCGCTAAAAGGATAGTTTAGCTTATTTTTTATTTGGACAATTTTGTTAGTATTTAAATTTTTTTTTTTTTTTTTTAAAAAAAACATGTGAAGAAATGTTTAATGAAATAAAAACCTCAAGACAGGAAAGTTAAAATGCAAAAAAAAAAAAAAAAAAAAAAAAAAAAAAAAAAAAAAAAAGACGATAATAATTTTAATGATTTACAAATAACGAAGGTGGCTTGTTAATCTATTTGATATTGACGTCAATTATATATTGAGACCTTATATCATATCTCGTAATGTATCCTTTGCCAACGTTTCATCAAACACAAAAACTTAAAACTCAAGTTGAGATCAAGAACATTGACAAACTAAAATCAGAATTGAAACTTGTAAACTTCATTCATTAAATTAAATGTGATACAGCACTTATTTTCCAAACCCTGGGCGATAATATCAAATCATCTGCCCCAACAACAACAAAAAACAACACACAAGCACAATAACAACATGAATAACAAGAACCACAATTGAAACTGATGATGAAGCTCTGGAGCTTCAGAGTCAAATCTGGTTCTCTAGACCCAACCACGTCATTCTCAATCGGATTGTCCTGCAGGTTGATATAGGGCTCAGTAGTTGCAGACTCCGCGCTTGGAATAGGTTCTTGTGATCTCACCCTCTCATTAACCACCACTGCGTTATTCACTGGTGGTGGCGGTGGCGGTGTTGGACGGTTCTGAGCCGGAGGAGGCGGGAGACAGGCAGCTCTGATCCGACCATAAGTAGACATAGCCGCAGGATCATTCTGTGACATCCTCATCAAGAATCTCCTAATGGTTAAAGCTGTGACAAACTGATGAGGGAGCCGACGACATGCCTGCTGTGAGCCACCATGACCAGAAAAAAGTCCTCCTTGAGGGTTAACAGCGAAGATGCGATTATTATTCAGGCGATGCGAACCAGTCCCTCGGCGGAGGACACGAACCATAATGCTGGGACGACGAGCCCCCATGATAAGAAGCCGGTAATACCGTTGTAGGTTTGAAACCTGTTGTGGGGTAGTAGTAGTTCTTCTTCTGAGAATGCGCCCCTGTTGTACTTGGAGACGACGATTTGTCATCTGAATAATATCCCAACTGATGTTGTTGGAGGACTTTGTTGTAGCTGAAAAGATTGCTTGGAGGTTTTAGGGTGAAGAGGAAGGTAGTACTTGGTGGTGTTATTGGGAGATGTATGGTTATCATTTTATAGGCCGGCATGGGGATCATATTAAGAATTCTTGCTCACATAATTGTTATAGATTTAAAATTTGGGTAAATTTATATTTGTTTTTATAATTCTCTAGTTTTTTTCTTTATTTTATATTGTATATACACTGAATTCATTTTTGTATGTTCATTTATTTGTCGCAGTTACATGAACGCTTTTACGTAATCAACAAATTTATTTAGATTTGGATGATTATTTCTCAAAGAGTAAGCGAGATTCTGTTCACCTGACGCGGATTCTAAATTCAGATGTTAAGTTTATCAACGAAAGTAAATTAACAAAAAAATGAATTCAGAGATATATGCCAATGGCCACGAAAGCTTTAGTGGAGTAATCCATAAAATTTTATCATTATCATCAACAAACAACAACAATCCTAATAGATTAAGTTGTGGCCGTATGGAATCTTTGATTTGAGTCCTTTTAAATGTAAAAGGCGTATTTTTTGACAAGTGTGGGATACTTTTGACAATAGCGTAATCACTTGACAAATTTGCTTTCATTCAGATAATTAGTTCTTGAAGAATAGGCAAAGTTTTATATTATTCATTTGGTTTTTAGTTTGAATTCTGATTAAATCAATGAACAAAGCACATTAACAATGGAATCAATTAAAGGATTTAGGCCAATAGCCAAATAAAAGTTTCAATGGGAAAATTTGCCTCTAAAGTTTTTGTGTAGAAGCTGTGAGTATATGGAAGTTATTGTTAATTAGATCAATATCGCCTTGCAAGTGTTAAAAACAAAAGCAAAATCATACTAAAATGAAAGCAAAATCGTACTAATAAAAAACTAAAGTTGACAATTAACATTTTTAATGGTAAGGAGATTCGCGACATTGCTCAATTTTGCAACATTTCAAGGAGCGACACTGCTCATAATATTGATGTAACAAAAACTTCTAGATATTTGCAGCTTACACACAAAAAACTTCTAAATCAAAATAGAACCTTAACCCAAAAATCTATATAACTTAATAATTATCACTAATAAACATTTGTCTTATAGTAAAAAGCATTATGAGTTTTAATATGAAATCTCACGCTTTAGACCATGTATGCAAGAGATGCTTTTAAAAAAGGCCAAATCATTGTGAGGTCCCAAGGACTATAAAAAATTATAGAAAAGTCTCATATCAAATTCCCCTATAAAAATTAAAGGTCCTTAATGATTGCATTGTGATTAATATGGAATGTGAAGTTACCGAAATGTCCTTACTAATTTAAAACAGAGTGTCAGGCATAGAAGAATGACAACTTAATGTGCCTATTTTGACAAGTCTCTATGCCAATTTTGACATATTTTAATGTCTATTTTAAAAAGTAGATTTTTCTACCTGGAAAAGTTATAAAATTTTACAAGTTAATGACCTAACTTTTATAAGTGCATATGCGAATTTTACAAGTGTTTATACATATTTTCACAACTATATGAGCCTACTTTGACAACTAGATTTTAAAGTTATGAAATTTCACAAGTTAATTTCCCAACTTTCCCAAGTGCATATACAAATTTTGACAAGTTCTTATCCCTATTTTCACAACTGCATGAGCCTACTTTGATAAGTGAATATAATATCAAATACAAATATCATATCACATCCAACATTAAGTTTTATGAGAAAGTGGCTATTTGCTCCTACTCATAACTTAATATCATATCATTTCCAAATATCAAATATAGTTTCATGTCCATGTCTATGTTGTAATTACCCCAACTTCTCAACCCATCAAAAAACCAAAACAGGTTACAAGAAGTCACTAATTCTAGGTTTATATAGACATAATCATACAAAAAAGTCACTATCAAAAGCATGTACAAATTGTTTTCAACTGAGATTTGGATTTTTGCATGTCTTCACTATGTGTCCAGCCTCTCCCACAATGATAAAGCGTTTTGTTTTGAAACTGAGATTCCCTTCTTTTTCTTTCGGGTCTCCCTGGCGACCTTGTAGTGATTAGAGGGCCCAAGAATGTCTGTTCTAAGCATATGTGTCACCGTCGGAGCATCAGCACGTGGACAATCATGTATTGCACATAATATATTCTTTCTCGAAGTAGTAGTCATCTTTCATGACAATCTGTAACATACAATTTGTATTAACAACTGCAACATTCATTATTGTATTAACAACTATAACTACACATATTAACAACACTTTTTTTTTTAATCTCATATCAGCGTTTTGTAAGCAAACAGACTTTCATCACATTCAACCCTTCCAACTTAAAGAAAGCAACCCTTTGTTACCATGCCGAAAAACAGAGCATGATTTTATTAACCCTACCCAACCACGATGAAACCTCAAGTTCAATGGGTAAGATGATATCTTTAACAAAATTTTAGCATTACTTATCTAGTTCTAGCAAATAATCCACTAATAAGCCCAAGCTCCAACCTTTCACAAACTCTTAAATTTGAATGCAGTGAACATACACAAAAAAAAAAAAAAGAAATCAATATTTAGCCTCTAAGAGAGTAGATGAAATCTGCAAACTCTAATCTTTGCCTAGGACATGAAAACGACACTTGCTTGCCTTCAACTTTGCACTTGCAACCTTGATCACACCATCGTCGCTTTCTTGAGTTTATTCACAATTGTCAGCACTAACACTATAATATGATTGATTTTGTTCTCACTATATAAACCTTATCCTGTATGTTTCATTGCAGTATTATGTCTAGCATTTGCATCTAACTGCTTTAATTTCTTTAATTAGTAGTGAAATGTAAATGCTATTTTGAGATAATATTTTGATTCATAGACATTTTATTGATGGAAAACGTGTTACAGTACCTGTTATTTCTCCTTCATCAACTCCTTCCAAAATCATCAATTGGAAAAAGGGTGGAGCACCACTTGCTGCGCCTTTGCATAATTCATCAAAGCCACTTCCAGCTTTAATACATCCCCCAGCTCAAGGTATGCAACACTGGAACAACTTTTCATGAGGAGAATGTACTTTTTTGTTTGGTTATAAGAAAGTGGTGAAGCCCAAAATACAAAAGGAGTCATAAATTACAGAATACAAAATTCTACTGCATCCTCTTATAGCATATCTTGAAGCTATTAGGCAGTTGCTCCCATATCTTGAGTTTTTCATTCTGATTTAGACTAGTCTTTGCCAATTGAGCATCTATATCCTTCCCTTGTTCACATCTTTCACAATGCTCTGTTCCCCGCTCCACTAGCTTGTCACTGATTTAGTATGCAAGTCTTCTATTACAAACCAGCCACATAAATTCTCTTACTCTTTCAAGTACTTTAAGTTTCTATATTCTCTTCCAGATCTCGTCTTCATGTACCACTTCAATTGAGTTTAAACTTTAATATTGATATACATTGCTAATGTGACATTATATAGGTTTTTTTGGGAAATGAGGTTTTTAAAAAGATAAATGATATATTTTACTCAGCGATTCTTTCTTACTGTATTTGTCCAAAAACTTCAGCTGAGGAGAAACATCGTAAAGAGGTAATGTAAATGTTAACACATACTTTTTGTGCTTTATTTACATCTATACCTTTTGTGATTTAGCCCCTGGTGCACATGGGCATCATCATAAAAGGAACATAGTCACCAGTCCTGCTCCTGCATCATCAGATCTAGTCTCTCCTCCTACTTCAATTAACCCAGGTTTGACGTGATACCTGATCTCTATTATCTTGCACAATTTACATACTGCAATTTTGCATAACTCCTTTCTTTTGCCTTTCTCTCTCTCTTATTTTTGGTCATTTTCACTGCTTGATACTGGTCAAGCAATGCCTCCTTCATCACCCCCAACAAGGGGACGAAGACATTATGCTCCTCCACCAGTGAACCCAGGTACCTTCACAAGTATAAAAACTTGGTTAGCCATCTATTCTAGGAGATAGTGAAAATAGGTTATAGGCATTTTAGTTTCTGACCTTTTCTTATTTGCATGGTTGGAAGTTGGAACGTCAGCTACTACATTCTCTTTCCCAACTTTGCCACCAGCAAGCCAAGTTTCACATGCTCCATCCCCATTGTTCAAATTCGGTCCTCATCCTACCAAAAGTATGAAGGAAAAATTATATCCTTTTAATTCATGAAAAGTTATATTTGAAAATCAAGTCTTTTCATTATCATCTATTTTCCACTTTGTATGATTTATTGTGTTTTCTATTGCAAGTACCATTTCTTTCTCCTGAATCGCCTCCTCGGTCTGCTTCCAAGAGGCCTAAGACATCAGTCCTGCCTAAAGTTCAAGCACTTCCACCTCCACCTCCTAATGAAGGCTAGCACCTTATTTCCTTAATCTTTTTATCTGCCTTAAAAGATTTGCACATTCTTTTAATTGTTCCCAGCCTTATTCATTGTACTGAAATATTGCTTTTTTCTTCAGATTGTTTATCAACTGTTTGCACAGGGCCCTATACAAATTCTCCCCCTGGAGCACCTTGCAGGTGTGTCTGGCCCATGCAAGTTGGTCTTCGCCTTGGTGTTTCTCTTTATACCTTCTTTCCTTTGGTTTCGGAACTGGCTTCTGAAATTTCCGCTGGGGTTCTCATGAAGCAAAGTCAAGTTCGTATAATGGGAGCTAAATCAGCTGATGAGCAACCAGAGGAAACCGATGTCCTAATTGATTTGGTTCCACATGGGGAAAGTTTTGATGACCCTACTGCTTTTTTTTACCTCCCAGAGATTCTGGCATAAACTGGTAGCTATAAAAGCTTCCTACTTTGGAGACTATGAAGTGTTATATGTGAGCTATCCAGGTATGTACAAATTCAGAATTCCTTGTTTAATTCCCATCTCTTCTATTTTTTGGTGAGAAACCTTGTGAATTCCTCTATGTTCCTCTACCCCCCAGCACGACAATGATAGATGGCGGCCCATATTCAGGACAATAAAGCCCATTGGGGTGGACATACCAAAAAGACCGCATAAAAATCCACTTAGTGGTAGCGTGATTGCCATTATTTCACTTTCAGCTTTTGTAGCTGTTCTTTTATGTTCTGCAGCTGCTTGGGTATTGTTGTTCAAGCACAGAGATCATGTATCTCAAACAACATCAACTCCACGGACTTTGCCACCTTCTCTTTCCAAAACCCCTGGTAATGTAACTGCTGGTATCTAAAAAACACTTGAACTTGTGCATTTTGTCCTGTCAACTTTTTGGGATGAGCTAAAGCTTTTTTCTTGGTGGTTAATTATTGAATACAACACTATTTAGTGTGTGTTTGGGAACACTTTTGAAACCATGTTTTCGGCCCAAACCATGGTTTTAAAAGTGATGTAAGCAAACACCCCTTGAAAGCCATGATGTTACAAAAGCTATTTTTTTCTTACCTTTTCAGAAGCTATTCTCCAAAATCTATTTTCCAAAGTCACCTTTTTCCACTTTTTCTCCAAAAGCTATTCTCCAAAGACTAATCCAAACACCCCCTTACAAGCTGAAAAACAGCTTATAGGTTCTTATCTTATAGAAGGATAACAGGTGGAGCCTTAGCAGGAAGAAAAAGGTTCAACTGCACTTGTTCAAATTAGCTGGATGATTTTTCTTAGCATTATATTTTTTAAGTTATAACTAATATCACATTTTTTAAGTTATAATTGAAGTTGGTAAGTTATGGATGTTGCCATATCACACAACTGCAGTAACGTTTTGATTGATCAATCTTCTGCCACAATGCTTAAGAAACAAAATTATGAATTTCTCAGGCACTGCGGGGTCATTGACTGGAGGGGGGCCAGTTTCAGCATCTTCATCATTTCGATCTAGCCTTGCAGCTTATAAAGGTTCTGCCAAGACTTTCAGCATGAGTGACATTGAGAGAGCCACTAATAAGTTTCACACTTCAAGAATACTTGGAGAAGGTGGTTTTGGGCTTGTTTATAGTGGTACCCTTGACGATGGGACAAAAGTTGCAGTCAAGGTTCTAAAGAGGGAAGATCATCATGGTGATCGTGAATTTCTAGCTGAAGTCGAGATGCTTAGCCGTTTGCACCATAGAAATTTGGTCAAGTTGATTGGCATATGCACAGAGGAGACATTCCGCTGCTTGGTTTATGAACTCATTCCAAATGGCAGTGTGGATTCCCATTTGCATGGTTGGTAGATCTGCCTTAATTTTCTTACTCTGGATTTTAGGTTCCTTGCAATAATTGTTATGACTTTTGAACATAATGGTTTTGTGCTTTTCCTCTTGACCTGCTGATAGGAGTTGACAGGGAGACCAGTCCAATTGACTGGGTTGCTCGCATGAAGATAGCTCTTGGTGCTGCTCGTGGTCTGGCTTATCTGCATGAAGATTCAAGTCCTCGTGTAATACATAGAGACTTCAAGTCTTCCAACATCTTGTTGGAAGATGATTTCACACCAAGGTTTCTGATTTTGGACTGGCCCGAATAGCAACGGATGAGGAAAACAGACACATATCAACCCGTGTCATGGGAACATTTGGGTACTAAAGTCTTTTCCTTTCCTTTTATACTTGCTTACAACTTATTTCTTTCTCTTGGGTGTCCTTGATTGAAGCTTGCCGACTCTAGCCTCTAGGCCCCATCTTGAATAGATTACTTGAGCTGAAACTTAAGTCATCAATTAAAATGGCCTAATCTCTCTCACATCGCAAGACATTTGTTTGAGGAGTCTAAAGTCGTAGAGAACTTTTAACTTGGAACCCCCCCCCCCCCTCCTCTTTAGAGGCATAAAAAGCAGTGGTTTCTATAACTGACTGGTGCCAACTCCTGACGTTCAAAGTTCAAACCTATTTTTAATCTTTGATGAGTTTTACTATTGTTCATTTGCTGCTTTGATTTATTTTTAATGTTTAAATTTGCTCCAGTTATGTAGCTCCAGAGTATGCCATGACTGGGCATCTTTTGGTAAAGGGTGATGTTTACAGCTACGGTGTTGTTCTTCTTGAGCTTCTGACCGGAAGAAAGCCAGTAGACACGTCACAACCTCCCGGTCAAGAGAACCTTGTCGCATGGGCACGCCCTCTGCTGACAAGCAGAGAAGGACTCGAAGCAATAATAGATCCGTCTCTGGGACCCGACGTGCCTTTTGATAGTGTGGCTAAAGTTGCAGCCATTGCTTCAATGTGTGTGCAGCCAGAGGTATCGAACCGTCCTTTCATGGGAGAGGTTGTTCAAGCTTTAAAACTCGTATGTAACGAATGTGATGAAGCAAGAGAAGCATTTTCAAGAAGTTCTAGCAAGGATGATCTGTCTGTTGACTTGGATATGGAAGTCACTAATGTTTCTGGACAAGAACCCGATAACTTCCAAGGACAACACTTTGCTGCTACCGACATGGACCGCGTAGTAGATATCGAAAGAGGGTTATCGGCATCAGAATTATCCAGTTCATCTGCAAGATTTAGCAGGCAAGAGCCTGGATCATTTAGAAGACACTCTTATTCAGGTCCTTTGAGGACTGGAAGAAGAAGAAGATTATGGCACATGTTTAGAAGGCTTTCTGGTGGTAGTGTCAGTGAACATGGAGTCATGTACAGGTTATGATCATTTTGACATTGAAAAGTGAAAACCATTGCATATTGTGAAGTCTCTGTTGATTTCTCTGTCTGGGCCTTTGAAAGAGTGACATGGGAATTGGCATCAATATATCAATATCAATATCAATATCAATATATATATAATAACACATCTCTTCAAGCCACCTTCATCAACGGCTTACATCAGCTCTCCTCACAAATTACTAGTTCATAAGCCGGTTAAGTTGTCATTGGGCTCCGCGTGAGCTGGTCTTCATCTCCACTGCACAACCACTCATAAGCACCTTCATCTCTCTCCTCTCTTTTATCGGGACCCTTTTTCTCCTTTCTTTCTATTCCCCAGAGGCCTTTTCCTTCTCTCACGTCACGTCTCATATCTGAAGGAGATTCAAAATTTGAATCCCTTCTTCTCTCTCCTCTCTCTTATGCTCCTTCTGTTTCTTCTTCTTCTTCCCTTTCTTTTTTTCCTCAGTATCTCGGGAGCAACTTTTTTCCTCTGTTTCTTCTCCGACTCTCTCTCGGTCATCTAGGTCCGAAGGGTAAGGGATCTCCTCACCGAACTCAGGCTCGATGATCTCTGCCGTCGCCATCGGTGAATTTTCTAGTCCTTTCTTTTGTAGCTTATCGATGCTAAGAAGGTTTGTAGTCTTGCACCATTCTTCCGTTCGTCTTTGATTTCTCCCATTCCTCACTTTTCATCTTCTTCTTCTACTTTTGTGGTAATTATTTTTGCGTTTTAATACATAAACGCCTTTCCTGCTTGCTCTTCTGCCAATTTAATTTTTATTGGGATTTGTTTCTTTTTCCGCTAACGATTTCTTTTGTGAATCGTTTGAACATAAATCTAGAGCAGTCATTGGTAATGGTAAGGAAATAACCGAGAAAGCAGGGATGCGATTGTCATACACCAACATAAGAAGATACAGAGAAGTTGTGGTTGCTAATCTACATCTACTCAAACGACGCTATCAATCTCAATCTGGTTTGTTTTCCTTTCCTTTTATTTTCCTTTGTTTCTTGGAAACTTTCGGTTCCATGCTGCTGTTCTTCTTCGTCTGTTTTTGGCTTTAATGATTTCAAAGTTTATCCCGTTATCTTCCTTCCTCGGTTGAATGTTAAGGATTCGTTGTTTTTTTTTTGGGGGGGGTAAGTTTTGGCATCATAACCATGGAATGAATAGTCCTTGAATCAACCCCTACTATTTAATCAAATATGCAGAATGCTGCTCATGAATCATTGAGGGAAGCACTTATATCGGGATATTTTAACAGACGTAATTTTATATGCTGTATTTTGGGACTGGTTTTGTTGTCTTGAGTATCCTTACATCAAAGGTATTGTTTCTTGAAGGCTAACGTTCCATAATTGGTGCTGTTTCGGGAGTGGGTATTCTTTCATTGTAAGTATTCTTTCTTGAAGGCTAATGTTCCATACATCAAAGGTATTCTTGATCTCGGGATTGCTACTGTAATCCATGAATTCCTGGATTTGCATGCAACTTACTCAATTCTACTGTTTCTTATTTGTTGCTTTGTTAGTTTTTTGAAACCAGTATACAAAGGGCATTTTTTTGATCTCAAGATATACCGGTGATGAAACCAGAGTACAAAGGGCATTTTTTGTCAGTTGATGACAGCAGGTCAATAATTTTGTGAAACATACCAGTCCCTTGAAAAGGAAGATTTGCTTCAAAGTGAAACCAAGGGAATCCAAATTTGATCTACAATATATACCAGTCTGCACAAGAGTCCTGTTGTCATCTCTAACTTTTTTCCATTATAGCCATCATCACTCCTCCTCCATGATGTCCTCTACAAATATTTGTGAAAAGAAACAAAATAGACGTGAGAGTTAGACAAGTAAGTCATTTGTAATGAGTAAAAGATACTACTGTCAAACAAAAAGATGGCAGTTGCCAGTAAGTTGGGCAAATAGATTCTATACTAAGGCCCTGTTTGGTTAGACTGGAAGTATTCCACTAGAGTGGGCTCTAAGAGCTTTTAATATGCAGAGCACAACTGATTCAGATGTACATAAATGTAAGTAAAGGACATTAACACATATATATTAGCAAGAACCAATAGAACCATAATTTGTGAGTATAATTTGACCTTTCCCATGGCTCAGATGATCGAAGATATTGCCATGTGTTTACAAGTTAAATTCAATTATATTTATATCTATTAGTTCATGCTAATATATATCGGTTAATGTCCTTTATTTACATTTGTTCCTTCCAGCTTTTTTGCTTTATCTTATACCGAGAATGCTCTTCTGGAGTTGAAGGAAATATGGAAAAGGTAGTATCATTTGGCCTTATAACTCTCTGACCTGCTTCTCCGTCCTCCTTTGCAATATACCTTAAACACTAATATGCTTTCATTTGTGTTGACCACGTGCGTGTTGTTGCAGAAAAGGTTAACATTGAGGGGTCACTTTCATTCATGCCTATGTTTAATGGTATTTTTAGGAGCTATTTTTTCAAGTTTGTATGTTTGTGTGTTTTCAAAACAATTGTAATCAACTTTATTGGGGAGTGTATGCTGATTTAAGGAGCTTTTTACGGTAATGATTTCTTTGTTCACCATTTGTACAGAAATCCAGAGCAGTCAAATTGAACAAAAATCCAGAACAGAAATCTTTTTTGGCTAATGGTAAGAACCTCTATTTTTTAAATTTCCTTTTTTAAATGGAAGGTATTTTAATAACTGTTTGTTTTGTGACTATCTGTTGATGCTTATGGGATCGTTTTGGTTTTCCTGGAAAGTCTGTGTTCTTCATCTGTTTTCATGGCGTCCTGATTTGGTGCTCTATGTAATGCATCCCCCCTGTGTGTGTTTTCGGGTCCTTTTCATTTTGTTTTCCAGTTCTATGCCTATAATAAAAGATAGGTGTGTTTGCCTTTATGGTTTCCCTGTTAAGTCTGTGTGTTTCATGTTGTTTATAAAAAGATTTTTCACAACCTAGAACCATTGTGCCATGTAGCTTTAACAACCTACAATCATGCCCCATCACAATGATTGGAAGTAATTATTTCTTCTTCCAGCCTGTGTTTCCTTTTGCCAACCGCTTATATACTTCTCATTATAGCAAGTCTTATATACTTCTCATTATAGGCATTAATTTTTCTCCATTGGCATTAAGACTACTTCTGCGATTACGTACTGGTGTTTTAACCGAAATTCAACATTTTGGGAGAATGACTTGTGTCATTAAAAGTTTACATATGAAGAATTTCCTTTTAAATTTTATCAATTGGTATTTATTTTTTCCCATCTCGAGTTTTGTAGTTTATAGATTATTATGTATCATTTCTCTTCAACTTATTAGTGATAGATATTGCGGTTGAATATGCATTATTGCCATTTTACGAAGCAATAGTAGTTGATTTCGGCATCATTTCTCTTCAACTTATTGTGACTCACCACTGTAGTGTGTTAGAGTATCCTGAAAGGTGTGCTGTAAAATTTATATTACATTATTGGTGACTCTAACTATAGCAGCCTTCTGCAAAACAAGGTCATACATGCAATTGTCATAGCCCCTATCGCATATGTAAAGGTCAGCATCAATAACAGAGTATGCTGAAAGGTGAACTGTATATTTTATTCAATCATGCAATTGTCTTAGCCCCTATAGCTCTGTATATTGTAGAAAAAAAGATATTGTTGAGGCAAGTAAGAGGTTCACAAAGCATTTGATTGGAAGTTACACAACCATCAATTCTTGAAAGTCTTCTCCATGTTCGGCCATGCTAACCTCATTTTAGTCTCATTATAAATATACTTTTTGATGCGCTATTTTATCTTTTAATAAAGATGGCAGAAAATTTTGTATACCAGCAGAAAGCATATATCACTCAATTCATCTCTTTTTGACTTGCTGATTTATTTTGTCACTTAATTTCTTCAATGGTCATATATCAGCAGAAAGATAAAGAACAATAAAGCTGAGGAAGGAAAAAAAGCACAGGAAAAGGCACAAAAGCATAAATGAAGAAAGAGACAAAGGCTATAGTCAAATTCTGCAATTAATAGCTTTGCCCATATGGTAAAGACAAGAAGAAAGAAGCCTGCATGAAAGAAGCAACAGAAGTTTTAATTACCAAATGCACAAGACTTAGAATTGAAACACTTTTGTGAGTAATTTTTTATTGATAGGAAAGTTAGAGAAATTACCTTTCCTCCATGTCAATATTGTTAGATTATGGAATCAGTTTGAGTGTATTAGACATGATGTTGACAAATTTATTATTGGTATTTTCTGCTAGCAACCAAACGAGTTTGAAATGAAAAGTAATTTCTTTATCTTCTGTCCTTTTTTTAAGGCTGCGGATGTTATGATCCATAGCCCTAATGTGTCTTCATGCCACCATAAGAGTAAGGTGAATGATAAGGTTTTGGACATTTAGGCAAAATTTTAGGTGTATGTAAAGCAAATGTCAGTCAATACTGGCAAGGAAGGAATTTTTAGTAGGGCATTAACAAAGCTTTAACTTCTTAGGATCTTTTTTGAGATTTCCCTAAAAAAGAATGTACATTGGATGCCAAAGTCACAGCCATAGATAAACAAATAAAGGAAAGCTATGACAGTAGCAGTAGCAAACCGAAAGAAAGATAAGCTATATTAGTACTTTTACTCATTTATACGAAGAACCCAAGTTTGAACAACTTGAACCCTGGACTAACAGAGGTTGCTTTATATAGAATATATAAATAATATGCATTTAAAGAATTTGCGAAATAAAATGCCACCTTGCATTGCAATTTGCAAAAAACGAAGCCCATCTTTTCACCTCTGAAAGCATTCTCTCTCTCACTTATGTTCCCCTCTAAAACGTTTCATCTTCTAGCTAAGCTACATCAGTAACAGATTGTATAAAGCTACATCGATACTTGAATAATAAAAGTCATGGACTCATGGCCCAAAATATTGCAATTTAAATGAAGAAACGAAAAGCTTACGTGTAATTTGATGAATCCCCTATGACAGCTACTTTTCCACTGTTACTGAAAGGGAAGCTCAAGCCCTTTCATTCCCAAGTGTTCGGCCTGTCGGAGAGTAGAGCAGTGGGGAGGGCTCTTGAAGATCTCACCGTTGACGTTAACGGTGGCATAAGCGGGTAAATATTAAAAACGGAAACGGGCTAAGAAATGGTATTGATTAAAATAAGGTACTAATTCCATCAAAAAAATTAGGTACTGATTAAAATCATGACAATTTTCTTCTAAACAATAGTATTTTGAAATATATTGATAAATATTTGTCTTATAATTAATATATTTATTATTTCTATATATCTTTCCTTTTACCATTTAATCAAATAAATATAACAAAATAGATGACTTATTTTTTAAAGATGTAAATTAATAAAAATCTTCATAAGAAATATATCAGAAATTTTGAAATCACATGATTAAAATGTTTAAATAAGCGAATAATTATTGCTACTGAAGGTTAGAATAAAAGCCCTAAAAATCATGAATTATATGACCATTGTAATCTTATCTCTAATTTATAGTTATCTCAACTTGCGATGTTGTCATGAATTATATATAAATGTTGCTTAGGGTTAAATGGTAAAAGGTTAGAATTTATAGGCAAATGTCGTTTATACATGAATTATATATTATTTTTGAAATCATGGATTTAGTCGAGCATGCTTATGGATTATTTGGTTTTAATGAATTACATATATACCTCAAAGTTTGAGACCAAGAAAAATATAAGCACCTCATGTTAGTCATGTTGGAAAATTTTCTTTAAAAAAATGTGAGTCATCCTGGTGTCTTTTCCTTTCTCACATATTAATGAGGTCCCAAAACTGGCATCTAGATGCACTGAGTTCTTAAGTGCTATATTTTCGTTTGGGATTTGTCCAATGTGATGTATTTGAAGGTAAGTTGTTTTTTTTACCTTAGCTTTCCTTTTTTTAATATTTGTTACACCTTTTATGATGTATTGTAGATTTTTCATCTCACTCTTGGATATAGATGCCAAATACTTCAAAAATGATGAGATAGACAAGAGAGTGTGGAAAGATCGTAATTTTGTTCTACATATTTTCGGATGAAATGAAGTAAGCTTTTAAGTTTTTTTAAAAAGTTTAAGGTCACATTTGAATCTTGAGCTGTCAACTTGGAAAAACAAATCAGAGTCTTGAACAAAGGTGGTGAAGCACATGATAAAAATTGGCAAACATTTCAATAATAGCTTTAAAATTCAGTTCCTACACAAATTCAAATTCCTCAGTTTTTCATGCTTGAAACTTTCACTTAAATACTCATTTTCATTTAGTATGCATTGATTTTTTACACTACTTAATTATATATTTAGTTTTGAAGTTACTACATATTATTCATATCACCATTTCTTATACATTTTACTTATTGAGGTTATGATTTTTTATTTTTGCTTTCGGAAATTGTGATTTTTTATTCTTGCTTTTGTTTCAGTATATGAAAAATTTGATGATCCATGGAATAATTTTGTATCATTCTATTGTATTGAAGGCTATTTAGTTTGATGTGGGTGTCATTGCACCCGATCAAAATGCGGATGAAGAAATTGATTGGCATGAGGTCCAACAAACTTATTCACGGAGAGTAGATGACAAGAAATGTTGTATCCAAAGAGATATTTAGGAATGTTAATCAATTAGAAGTTATTATTGTTGAATATTGTTAATATTTCATTTGTAATATGTATTTTAAATTGATTGGAGGATATTGTTGCTTATCATTGTTGAAGTTTTATTTTTAATATGTAATTATTCATTGGTAATGATGTTTTAATGTTCCGTAAAGATAATAAAATTGCATCACATAAGAAGTAAAATATGTTTAAGTAATTCGTGAAGTATTATCACCCGTGCAACGCACGGGAAAATATAGGCTCGTTGAAAGCCTCTTGCTTGCTTAACTGGGTCAAGAAATTTCAAATTTTTGAATAGACTGTAGATACATTTTGTACCTTAAAGAGGAAGAAATCTCTGGTTAGCTTTATATAGTTCTTAGTCACATGACGCTGATGAGCATAACTTCACCGACACGGTAAGAAATAAAAGAGGGAAAATCCATTTAAGGGCTCTTTTTGGAGAAAAAATATCAAAAAAGGCCTCAAGATTTTGAAAATCCTAAAAAGGGCCCTTGGGCCCTTTCGGGATTTTAGAATGCATGAGTTGTAAATGTGGGCGATATAGTTGTTAACGGGGCGATATTGTTGTTAATGTGGCTGATTTAGTTGTTAAAATATTGTTGTAAATGCGGCGATTTAGTTGTAAATGGGGTATTGAGTTTGTTGTAAATATGGGCGATTTAGTTGTCAACGCAAATCCCGAGAAAGGGCCCAAGGGCCCTCTTGAGATTTTCGAGAATCTTGGGGCCTTTTTGGGATTTTTTTTTCTCTAAAAAGGGCCCCATGTGGATTTTCCCAATAAAAGAGGGATCCGTTAGTTCTGGGGCTTCTTCAAGAATGTCCTTTCACGAAGTCTTGGAGCAAAGTTGCCTCCAGTCCTTTGTTATCTCTTGGATTGTTTATCCTTTGGTTCGCTGTACCAAGTATAATGGGATAACAATAAAATTTAATATATTTGTTTATTATTTGGTTTAGTTAAATATTTGTTTTATTAGAGTTGTCTCTTTCTATGTCACTTTTCATTAGGCTGGGATGAAGTGACACTTGTATGTAGTTAAAATTTAATGTATGAAAGGCTTGCTTGAATTTTTTTGGCTTAATTGAAATAATACTGTTTAATCAAAGTTAAGTATTGCATTTACATGGTCTTGAGCGCGTCCCATAAGTTTTACAAGCCTCTAGCCATTCAAAATGTTAACGGATGTCAGGTAACAATTAGGATGATTTTACTCATTTTAACACAACCGACTCAATATCGACATAGCAAAAACTTCCATATACTTATAGTTCTTACATGAAAACTCCAGGTACAAAATTGAACTTTAATCTTAGATTGTTCCATTGAAACTTATATTTAGCTATTGACATTTATCCTTGAATTGATTTCTTTATTAATTTACGTTGTTCATGGATTTAATCGGAATTTGAAATAAGAGCAAAATAAATAATATAAAATTTTGTCTACTCTTTTAAGAACTAATTATCTGAATCTAGCTAAATTTTTTAATTGATTATGTTGATGTCAAAAGTGTTCACGCGTTTGTCTAAAAAAATCTTTTACATTTACAAGGACTCAAATCGAAGATTCCATGTGGCCACAACTTACTTTATTAGCAATTTAGCATTTATCACGTTGGTCCTATTTATAAGTTATTTTTTACAAAAAAATTTAGTCCTATTTATAAGTCTAGTTTCATGTAATAAATGAGATTGTAACAGTTTTACCGATATTAATTATACCCATGAAGATAGAAAGAGAAGAAAGAGTTGATAAATACACATTCATAAATGAAAGTAAAGTTTAAAAATTATCCTATAATCATTTAGTTAACCAGTGATATTTAGTTAAAATAGATTTATAAATAATACTAGAGTGATATGTTTTTTGTTGATGATAATGATAAAATTTCATGGATTACTCCATTGAAGCTTACCTGGCTAGAGGCATTAGGCATATATCTCTGAATTGATTTCTCTGTTAATTTAATTTGTTGATGGACTTGAATCTGAATCTGTAATTTGCTTTAGGCAGACAGAACTCGCTTACTCTTTGAAAAATAATCTTCCAAATCTAACTAAATTTGTTGATTACGTAAAAGCGTTCAGGTATCTGTAGACAAATGGATTAACATAAAAAATGAATTCAGTATATATATAATATAGAAAAAATAATTTTTTTCATAATTATAAAAAACAAACCCAATATATGTTATAAAAAGTAACCATAAGGTTGACAGTTTGAACCCCACTGATGTAAGGGCTTTTTGGGTAGGCGATTTATAAATATTTCTATAAACACTCCTTAAACCTCAAGACATGCCATAGTCTCGATGAGTCATAGGATCCAACTCAACTCAATTTTTTTTTTTTTTTTTTTTTTTTGCGGAAATATACTTGAATTTTTTTTATATAACTTATTAATTTATATAACAACGTAATAATAATTGTGTTACCAAAATAAAAAATAATTTTATACAAGTTGTTGTAAAATATATTTTTCCCTAATAAAAAAAAAAAAAAACCCATGCAAGTTTGCATATTTTTTCCTTAGAGAGAGAGAGAGAGAGGGGTCAGGCTGGGTTAGCATCATTATTTTCAGTGTTAGGAGTTTGAATCATTCTTTGCCTTAAAAATGTAAGGGTCATCCTCAGTTTTTTTAAACAATTAAAATGATTTTGCTTTTATTTTAACATTTTCGAGGCGATATTGATATAATAAAATTTCTATATACTCACAACTCCTACACAAAAAATTTAGCGGCAAAATTAAAGCTTAACCTTATATTTTTCCATTGAAGCTTATATTTAGCTCTTGGCATATATACTTGAATTGATTTATTTGTTCATGGATTTAATCGGAATTTGAAATAAGAGCTACATGAAAAATATAAAATTTTTCTTGCTCTTCAAGAACCAATTATCTGTATCTAGCTAAATTTATTTATTGACAACGTTAATGTCAAAAATGTTCCCGCGCTTGTCCAAGAACGCCTTTTACATTAACAAAGACTTAAATCGAAAATTCCATATGATCATGACTTACTCTATTAGGATTAATGTTGTTTGTTGATGATAATAATAAAATTTTATGGATTACTCTATTATATTGAAGCTTATCTGGCTATTTGCACATATTTTCAAATTTATTTCTTAGTTAATTGACTTTGTTGATAAACTTACTCTGAATCTGTAATTCGAGGTCTTAGCATTCACTTGCATATGTGCCATGGGATGAGGTGACGCTTGTATGAAGTTGATAATTGAAATAATGTATGAAAGGCTGGCTTGATTTTTTGGCTTAATTCCCTTTCTTCTTTACATTATTGATCATATATCTAATACTACTATTTAATCAAAATTAAGTATTATCAGGTTTAAGTGAGAATAATTTTTTCAAAAGCATCTTTTGCATTTACATGGTCTAAAGCGTGAGATTTCATATTAAAACTCAACGCTTTTTTTTTTTTTTTTTTTTTTTTATATTTAGCTTGCGGGCCGATATTAATCTAAAAACAACTTCAAATACTCATAGCTTCTATACGAAAACTTCAGGGATTCCGTTGAAGCTTATATTTGGCTATTGGCATCAATCTTCGAATTGATTTATTTGTTAATTTACTTTTGTTCATGGATTTAATTGGAATTTGAAATAAAAGCCAAATGAACAATATAAAACTTTGCCTATTCTTCAAGAACTAATTATCTTAATGAAACTAAATTTGTTAATTGATTATGCTATTATCAAAAGTATTCATGTGCATGTCCAAAAACGCCTTTTGCATTTAGAAGGACTCAAATAAAAAAGATTCCATATGACCACAACTTACTCTCTACTAGGATTGTTTTTGTTTGTTGATGATAATGATAAAATTTCAAGTATTACTCCAATAAAGCTTATGGTAGACATTGGCATATATCTCCGAATTGATTTTTTTGTTTATTTACTTTGTTGATGAATTTAATATTTGAATCTGGAATCCGCACAAGGTGAACAGAACCTCACTTATTCATTGATGAAAAATAATCTTCCAAATCTAACTAAATTTGTTGATTATGTAAAAGCGTTAATGTAACTACTGCAACAAATAAATGAACCTACAAAAATGATTCAGTGTATATATAATATAAAATAAAGAAAAAATTCTTAATACCCAAATTTTAAATCTATAACAATTAAGTGAGCAAGAATTCTTAATATGCTCTCCATGCTGGCCTATAAAATGAGAACTATACATCTCCCAATAACACCACCAAGTACCTTTCTCTTCACCCTAAAACCTCCAAGCAATCCTCTCAGCTATAACAGTGTCCTCCAACAACATCAGTTGGGCTATTATTCAGATGTCAAATCGTCGTCTCCAAGCCCAACAGAGGCGCTTTCTCAGAAGAAGAACTACTACTACCCCACAACAGACTTCAAACCTACAACAGTATTACCGGCTTCGCATCATGGCGGGTCATCGTCCCAGCATTATGGTTCCTGTCCTCCGCCGACGGACTGGTTCACATCACCTGAATAATAATCGCATCTTCGCTGTTACCCCTCAAGGAGGACTCTCTTCTGGCCATGGTGGTTCACAGCAGGCTAGTCGTCGGCTTCCTCATCAGTTTGTCACAGCTTTAACCATTAGGAGATTCTTGAGGAGGATGTCACAGAATGATCCTGCGGCTACGTCTACTTATGGTCGGATCAGAGCTGCCTGTCTCCCGTCTCCTCCGGCTCAGAACCATCCAGCACCACCGTCGTCACCACCACCAGTGAATAACGCAGTGGTGGTCAATGAGAGGGTGAGATCACAAGAACCTGCTCCTAGTGAAGAGTTTGCAACTGATGACAATGAAGTAACCCAGCCCTATATCAACCTGCCAGATAATCCTATGAAGAATGACGTGGTTGGGTATGAAGAACCAGATTTGACTCCGAAGCTGTAGAGCTTCATCAGTTTCATTTGTGGTTCATGTTTTTAATGTTTTTGTTGTTGTTGTTGTTGATGTCATCGTTGTCCTTGTTTGTTGTTGTTGTTCTTGTGGTGTTTGGGGCAGATGATCGCCCAGGGTGTAATTTGGAAAATAAGTGTTGTATCACATTTAATTTCATGAATGAAGTTTACAAGTTTCAATCGTGATTTTAGTTTGTCGTTGTTCCTGATCCCAACGAATTCGTTTTAAGCTTTTGCTTTGAGGAAATGTTGAGATAGAGAGTGAGAGAGGGGGGGGGGGGGGGGGGGGGGGAAGGGAAGATCATTTGTAATTTGTAAATTAGTTAATTTAAGTTTGGGTGCAGTCCTCAACTCGGAGGCATGTCTTCTGAATTTTTTTTATTTTTTCCAATTTTTCATTTTAACGGCGATATTGATATAATAAAAACTTTTGTATGGTGATATAGCTCCTTTACGAAAACTAAAGAGGAAGAATTAAACCTTGAGCTTAGATTTTTTTTTTTTTTTTTTTTTGGTCCATTAAAGCATATTTAGCTATTGGCATAATAACATTGAATTGATTTCTTTATTAATTTACTTTGTTCATGGATTTAATCATAATTCAAAATAAGAGCTACATGAAAAATATAAAACTTTTCTTGCTCTTGAAGAATTAATTAGTTATCTGTATCTAGTTAAATTTATTTATTGATTGCGTCAATGTCAAAAGGGTTCATACCTTTGCCCAAAAACACCCTTTACATTAACAAAGACTTAAATCGAAATTAAAATTCCATATGGTCAAGACTTAGGTTTGTTTGAGTGGGCGAAACGCAGGTTCAAGCTGAAAAAAGTACGGTGGGAGTATGGAGATGCTGCTTGGGCTGCCGAATTTCCTAATGAGCATTTAGCCCAAAAGCAACTTCTGAAAATAAGCCAGAAGGAGCTGCTTTTCACGGTGGCTTATGAGCTTCACGGTGCCTCATCCGTTTTCTTCCTTCGCATGCATTTATGGTTATCTCCCTCAGCCATGGCCAACCTTCTCAGATCTCGCGTATTTATTTCTTGCATGCAAGTGGTGTAATCGATGTTGACTGTCGCTGTTGCGGAGGCTGTGAATCTCGTCGCCGTCCGTTGGCCAGTGGCTCAACCTTATCTACCTTTGCTTAAAATTGATGGAAAATTTATCTTAACGAGTCCCATCATTACTCCTCTGCGATTCCTTAGCCCCACGGTCATGCTCGTTACTCTCTCTCTTCAGAAGTGGGGTAATCATTGTGTGATTTTTGTGAATGCATGTGTTGTTGTGATTTCAAGCTTGGGCATTTTGCATGTAATGAAGCAGGAAGGAAGATGATAAGGGAGATATTCATAGGGAGCATATAGGAGATGGAGGAGATGTTGGAATTCTGGAAAAAGAAGTGGCTTCTGTAATTGCATGTGATCAAGGGGCAGTGGAAAATGGCACTGTCGGGGAAGGGTAAATTTTGTTTATTAATATAAAAAATCATTTTAATCATTTTTATATTTTAATACTGAAAAACCAAAATATAACTTGTTAATTTGATTTTTGAAAAATATATTATTATATTGATCAACAATGAAAAACTTGTCTTTTTGGACGGAAGGTTACGGTAGTGTTATAACAGGGAAAAGTTGGGGAAAAAAAATCCTATTGATAACATTAAATTGCTAACAAGTTTTAGACTACTGTATTTGAGAAAAAACATGGAAAACATAAATGACATTAATTAAGATATGGGCTAAAAAGGTTAAACGGTATTATAATTTTTAGTTTAGTAAAATACTTTCACATTCAAAAGCAACTTAATTAGCTTGTGCTTTAAATTTTTCCTCTTTCCTTTCTCTTCACTTGATTTAGACCCTAGCTACCACTATCACAAGGCAAGGTGAGTGCCTGATTTTTGGGTAACATGCAAAAGGAGCGTCCATGTGTTTTTATAATTGGAATACTAGCCACTTGAGGGCCCCACATGACAAAAGACCAAATTGCCCCACACAATATCTATTTTCTTGCTTAGTCTCCAAGTTTTCTCATCTTCCTCTCCTCCCTTCATCTTGGCCAAAATCCTTGACCCTTTAAGAGCCCTTGGATTGCTTTGCCAAGTGTCATTTCCCTATGGTCTTATTACCTCCATTGATTCAAGAAAGTTCTAGAAGTTTCTAGAAGATTTTGGCTTAATTAATCTTAACTTGAAATCTTGGCTTCTTCCTTACTCCATGAGTCCAGCCAAAATTGAAGACTTCTTGGGCAAGTTTATGATCTCATTTGATGACACAAACAGGGGCTTAGGTGTCCCTTAATAGCAAGTGTCAATGTGTAGTTGGTTTATTGTCTTATCAATGTGCATATGTGTATTATTCTTCAAGATTCATTGCATCTTCCTTGGCCCTAGCTTAATTGAAAATATTGGCCCCTCAAGGAGGTCTTAATAAGTTCCTTTCCTAGCTTGAAGACACATGCACAATTTGGATAACAATGAATTTGATATTTACCACTTGCTTGACATGTGTTAATTTGGCACAAAATGTATTAAATTCTAAGTGCTTTATTCCCTTTGACAACTACTAATTTTCATTGTCTTCTACCTCGTCTTTAGGCCAAAAATATACCCCTTTTAGGTAGTTACAAGTGTTAGCCTTTAATCTACATTAGTGTAAGCTTATGAGTCAAGAATTTGTTGTTACTATATACCAATTTGACTAAGTACGTCATTCATTCCCTTTCTTGATTCATTTGCATTGAAAATAGCCATCATTTTATGTGATTTTTATGTCACTTGGAGCCACTAAATGTAGTCACATTTTTAATAATTATCAATTAGTTTTGAAGTGAAAATTTCGGGAATAATCAATAGACTATTAATCCTGAGACAAATATTCCCTTTCAAATTCCTGAGTATTCATAAAATATCGAGTTTTTGATAAAGGGGAAATCTAGATATTACAAATGATATGATATTAAATTAAATGAGTAGGAGCAAATAGCCACTTAGTCATAAAACTTAATATTTTGATGTGATATGATATTTTTGGATTTGATATGATATTCACTTGTCAAAGTTGGCTTATGTAGTTGTAAAAATAGATATACGAACTTGTATAAATTCGCATATGCACTTGTAAAAGTTGAGACATTAAATTGTGAAATCTCATAACTTATCCAAGTAGAAAAATCTAATTGTCAGAGTAAGGACATGTAGTTGTGAAAATATGCATAAGCACTTGTGAAAGTTGGGTCATTAACTTGTGACAAATTTCATAACTTCTCTAGATAAGAAAATCTAGTTGCAAAGGAGGCTCATGCAGTTATGAAAATAGAAATCAACACTTGCCAAAATTCGCATATACACTTGTGAAAATTAGCTCATTAACTTTTGAAATTTCATAACTTCTCCAAATAGAAAAATCTACTTGTCAAAGTAGGCTAGCTCATGCAGTGTTGAAAATAGGTCAAAGCTAAGCACTTGTCAAAATTAACATATGCATTTATGAAAGTTGAGTCATTAACTTATGAAACTTTATAACTTCTCTAGGTAGGAAAATCTAGTCGTCAAAGTAGGCTCATGAAGTTCTGAAAATATATATTAGCACTTGTCAAAATTCACATATGCACTTATGGAAGTTAGGTCATTAACTTGTGAAATTTCATAATTTCTCCAGATAGAAAAATCTACTTGCCAAAATAGGCATTAGAATTTGTCAAAATTGGCAAAGAGGCTTGAGAAAATAGGCACATTAAGTTGCCATTCTTCTATGCCCGACACTCTGTTTTAAATTAGTAAGGGAAATTCGGTAACTCTATATTCTGAATTAATCACAATGCAGTCCCTAGGGACCTTTAATTTTTCATATGAGAATTTAGTATGGACTTTTAATTTTTTATGGTCCTTAAGACCTCACAGTGATTTTCCCTTTTTATTTATTTATTAATAAAGCATCTCTTACATTTACATGGTTTAGAGCGTGAGATTTCATATTAAAACTCAACGCTTTTTACTAAGATACAAATGTTTATTAGTGATAATTATTAAGTTATATAGATTTTTGTGTTAAGTTTCAATTTTGATTTAGAAGTTTTTGTGTATATAAGCTGCACATATCTTAAAGTTTTTGTTCGATCAATATTGTACCAGAAATTTTGCAAAATTGAGCAATGTTACTCCTTGCCATTAAAAATGTTAATGGTCAACTTTAGTTTTTTATCAGCTAGAACGATTTTGCTTTCATTTTTAGCACTTGCGGGCGATATTGATCAAACAATAACATCGGCATACTCATAGCTTCTACATGAAAACTTCATAGGCAAATTTTTCCATTGAAGCTTATATTTGGTCATTGGCCTAAATCCTTGAATTGATTTAGTTGTTAATTTACTTTGTTCATTGATTTAATCAGAATTCAAAATAAAAACCAAATGAATAATATAAAATTTTGCGTACTCTTCAAAAACTAATTATCTTATTGAAACTAAATTTGTTAAGTGATTACGCTATTGTCAAAAGTATTAACGCGCTTGTCCAAATATGCCTTTTGCATTCAAAAGGACTCAAATCAAAGATTCCATATGGCCACAACTTAATCTATTAGGATTGTTGTTGTTTGTTCATGATAATGATAAAATTTCATGGATTACTCCACTAAAACTTACGTGGCCATTGGCATATATCTCCAAATTGATTTTTTTTGTTAACTTACTTTATTGATGAACTTAACATTTAAATTTGGAATCCACGCCAGGTGAACAGAATGTCACTTACTCTTTGAGAAATAATCCTCAAAATCTAACTAAATTTGTTGATTACATAAAAGCGTTCATGTAACTACGATAAATAAATGAACATACAAAAAATGAATTCAATGTATATACAATATAAAATAAAGAAAAAATTGCAAAATTATAAAAACAAATATAAATTTACCCAAATGTTAAATCTATAACAATTAAGTGAGCCAGAATTCTTAATATGCTCCCCATGCCGGCCTATAAAATGAGGACTATACATCTCCCAGTAACACCACCGAGTATCTTCCTCTTTACCCTAAGACCTCCAAGCAATCTTTTCAGCTACAACAATGTTCTCCAACAACAACAGTTGGGTGGGAGATTATTCAGATGTCAAATCGTCGTCTCCAAGCCCAACAGAGGCGCTTTCTCAGAAGAAGAACTACTACTACCCCACAACAGGCTTCAAACCTACAACAGTATTACCGGCTTCGCATCAAGGGGGCTACTCATCGTCCCAGCATTATGGATCCTGTCCTCCGTCGACGGACTGGTTCACATCGCCTGAATATAATAATCGCATCTTCGCTATTACCCCTCAAGGAGGACTCTCTTCTGGTCATGGTGGCTCACAGCATGCTAGTCGTCGGCTCCCTCATCAGTTTGTCGTCACAGGTTTAACCATTAGGAGGAAGTCACAGATTGATCCGGCCGCTATGTCTACTTATGGTCGGATCAGGGCTGCCTGTCTACCGCCTCCTCCGGCTCAGAACCGTCCAACACCACCGCCACCGTCACCACCAGTGAATAAGCGGTGGTGGTTAATGAGAGGGTGAGATCACAAGAACCTGCTCCAAGCGAGGAGTTTGCAACTGATGACAATGGAGTAACTCAGCCCTATATCAACCCGCAGATAATCCTATGAAGAATGACGTGGTTGAGTATGAAGAACCAGATTTGACTCCGAAGCTCTAGAGCTTCATCATTTTCATTTGTGGTTCATGTTTTTAATTAATGTTTTTGTTGTCGTCATCATCATCGTCATCGTTGTCCTTGTTTGTTATTTTTGCTGTTGTTGTTGTGGTGTTTGGGGCAGATGATTTGATATTATCGCCCAGGGTTTAACTTGAAAAATAAGTGTTTTATCACATTTAATTTCATGAATGAAGTTTACAAGTTTCAATTGTGATTTATTTTGTCTTTGTTCCTGATCCCAACTTCGTTTTAAGCTTTTGTGTTTGATGAAACGTTGAGACATAGAGTGAGAAGGGGAAGATCAAAGCTCAATCCAAACCTGAATCGCCGATTACCCATAACAACTTTGTCCCCTCTCATTCCAAACAACGTCGCCCCGCCAATGAGAACATTCTCGAGGAGGCTCGCCGGATCAATGTCGACCACCGCCACCGGTTTTCAGCCAAGTATGTCCCCTTTAATGCAGACCCTTCATCCACCGAGTTCTCTCGACAAGATTGTGTATTGATCCCTATCTGGTGGGCTACTTGATGTTCAGTACGACATGGAAGTGTTGAATAAATACGACGGCGAGTATTGGCACAACCTTTTTGACTCTCGAGTGGGTAAGACCACGTGACCTTATGGGTCCGGCGTTTGGAGCAAGAAGGAATGGGTATTACCTAAGATCGACAGCGACGACATTGTGAGGGCTTTTGAAAGGAATTCGAATCTGTTATGGGTTGAGCGTTAAATGAAACTGATGAAGCTTTAGAGCTTCGGAGTCAAATCTGGTTCTTCATACTCAACCACGTCATTCTTCATAGGATTATCTGCAGGTTGATATAGGGCTGAGTTACTCCACTGTCATCAGTTGCAAACTCCTCGCTTGGAGCAGGTTCTTGTGATCTCACCCTCTCATTAACCACCACCGCGTTATTCACTGGTGGTGGTGGTGGTGTTGGACGGTTCTGAGCCGGAGGAGGCGGGAGACAGGCAGCCGTGATCCGACCATAAGTAGACATAGCCGCCGGATCAATCAGTGACTTCCTCCTAATGGTTAAACCTGTGACGACAAACTGATGAGGAAGCCAACGATTAGCCTGCTATGAGCCACCATGGCCAGAAGAGAGTCCTCCTTGAGGGGTAATAGCGAAGATGCGATTATTATATTCAGGCGATGTGAACCAGTCGGTCGACAGAGGACAGGAACCATAATGCTGGGACGATGAGCCCCCTTGATGCGAAGCCGGTAATACCGTTGTAGGTTTGAAGCCTGTTGTGGGGTAGTAGTAGTTCTTCTTCTGAGAAAGCGCCTCTGTTGGGCTTGGAGACGACGATTTGACATCTGAATAATAGCCCAACTGATGTTGTTGGAGGACATTGTTGTAGCTGAAAGGATTGCTTGGAGGTTTTAGGGTGATGAGAAAGGTAGTCGGTAGTGTTATTGGGAGATGTATAGTTCTCATTTTATAGGCCGGCATGGAGAGCATATTAGGAATTCTTGCTCACTTAATTGTTATAGATTTAACGTTTGGGTAAATTTATATTTGTTTTTATGATTATGAATTTTTTTCTTTATTTTATATTGTATATACACTAAATCATTTTTGTAGGTTCATTTATTTGTTGCAGAAGTTACGTTAACGCTTTTACGTAATCAACAAATTTAGTTAGATTTGGAAGATTATTTTTTAACGAGTAAGCGAGGTTTTGTTCACCTTGTGCGGATTCCAGATTCAGATATTAATTAAGTTCATCAACAAAGTAAATAAACAACAACAAAAAATCAATTCGGAGATATATGCCAATGTCTACTGTAAGCTTTATTGGAGTAATCTTTGAAATTTTATCATTATCATCAACAAACAACAACAATCCTAATAGAGTAAGTTGTGGTCATATGGAATCTTTTTTATTTGAGTCCTTCTGAATGCAAAAGGCATTTTTGGACAAGCACATGAATACTTTTGATAATAGCATAATCAATTAACAAATTTAGTTTCATTAAGATAATTAGTTCTTGAAGAATAGGCAACGTTTTAAATTTAGTTTCATTAAGATAATTAGTTCTTGAAGAATAGGCAACGTTTTATATTGTTCATTTGGTTTTTATTTCAAATTCCGATTAAATCCATGAACAAAAGTAAATTAACAAATAAATCAATTCAAAGATTGACGCCAATAGCCAAATATAAGCTTCAATGGAAACCCCTAAGGTTTTTTTGTAAAAGCTACGAGTATTTAAGTTGGTGCTAGACCAATATCCATTGTTGTTAAACTCGCGAGTTGACTCTCCAAATTTACCGTTTCTACATTTCTACCTTATAAAAACGAGTTGAGTTAGTAGTAAACTCGTGTTAGTCATAAACTCGATCGGTTAAACTCACGAGTTTATACACCGAGTTTACCATTTTTATGTTTCTAGCTTACAAACCGTATTAACTTATTCTTAAATTCTTGTTCACTTTTTTATTTGATTATGCTCGACGGCTTTATATATAAATTTTGTAGAAATTTCTTTATTAACTATGATGAATGATGAATGTTAATGGATTTAATTTCAATTATTTGGATTTAAAATATATTTAAATTAAATTATTGTCATTTTTATATTTTAGTTATTTAATTATACACTAGTAATACCTATTTAATAATAAAAGTAAACTCTTAAATTTATGATTCCAATTCACGATACTGAGTTTAGGTCATTTATCGCGAATTTACTTAAACTCGCGAGTTTGATAACCTTGTCAATATCGGTCCGCAAGCTAAGTGTTAAAAAAGAAAGCAAAATCTTCACAACTGTTAAAAAATTATCGTTGACCCTTAATATTTTTAACAATAAGAGCGACATTGCTCCTTCTGTAAAATTTCTGGGATAATATTGAATAAACGAAAACTTATGGATATCCACAAGTTATACACGAAAACTTCTAAATCAAAACTGAATCTTAACCCAAAAATCTATATAACTTGATAATTATCACCAATAAACATGGGTCTTGGTAAAAAAAAAACGTTGAGTTTTAATATGAAATCTCACGCTTTAGACCATGTTAATGCAAAAGATGCTTTTGAAAAAATTATTCTCACTTAAACCTGATAATACTTAATTTTGATTAAATAGTAGTATTAGATATATGTGATCAATAATGTAAAGAAGAGAGGGAATTAAGCCAAAAAAATCAAGCCAGCCTTTCATACATTATTTCAATTATCAACTTCATACAAGCGTCACCTCATCCCATGGCACATATGCAGTGAATGCTAAGACCTCGAATTACAGATTCAGAGTAAGTTTATCAACAAAGTCAATTAACTAAGAAATCAATTTGAAAATATGTGCAAATAGCCAGATAAGCTTCAATATAATAGAGTAATCCATAAAATTTTATTATTATCATCAACAAACAACATTAATCCTAATAGAGTAAGTCATGATCATATGGAATTTTCGATTTAAGTCTTTGTTAATGTAAAAGGCGTTCTTGGACAAGCGCGGGAACATTTTTGACATTAAGGTTGTCAATAAATAAATTTAGCTAGATACAGATAATTGGTTCTTGAAGAGCAAGAAAAATTTTATATTTTTCATGTAGCTCTTATTTCAAATTCCGATTAAATCCATGAACAAAATAAATGAAGAAATGAATCAATTCAAGTATATATGCCAATAGCTAAATATAAGCTTCAATGGAAAAATATAAGGTTAAGCTTCAATTTTGCCGCTAAATTAGGAGTTGTGAGTATACAGAAATTTTCATTATATCAATATCCCCTCGAAAGTGTTAAAATAAAAGCAAAATCATTTTAATTGTTTAAAAAAAAACTGAGGTTGACCCTTACATTTTTAAGGCAAAGAATGATTGAAACTCTTAACACTGAAAATAATGATGCTAACCTAGCCTGACCCCTCCTCTTTTTTTTTTTTTTTTTTAAAAAAAAAATTGCATGGATTTTTTATTTTATTTTTAGGGAAAAAATATATTTTTACAACAAACTTGTATAAAATTATTTTTTATTTTGGTAACACAATTATTATTACTTTATTATATAAATTAATAAGTTATATAAAAAAAATCAAGTATATTTCCCAAAAAAAAAAAAAAAAAAAAACAGACCATATCAATTTTGCAAACATATCATTAATCAACATAAGGTACAATATTGTCCAAAAAAAAAAAAAAACATAAGGTACAATAAAAATTTAGTTGAGTTAGATAATATGGCTCACAAAGACTATGGCATGTCTTGAGGTTTAAGGAGCACTTATAAAGATATTTATAAATTGCCCACTGAAAAAGCCCTTGCATCAGTGGGGTTTGAACTGCCAACCTTATGGCTACTTTTTATAATATATATTGGGTTTTTTTTTTTATAATTATGAAAAAAAAATCTTTTTTCTATATTATATATATACTGAACTTATTTTTTATGTTAATTTCTTTGTCCACAGATAACTGAATGCTTTTACGTAATCAACAAATTTAGTTAAATTTGAAAGATTATTTCTCAAAGAGTAATGAGGTTCTGTCTGCCTAAAGCGAATTACAGATTCAGATTTAAGTCCATCAACAAATTAAATTAAAAAAGAAATCAATTCAGGGATATATGCCTGTGGCAGTTAAGCTTCGATGGAGTAATCCATGAAATTTTATCATTATCATCAACAAAAAAACATATCACTCTAGTATTATTTATAAATCCATTTTAACTAGATATCACATACTAAAGAGATGTGGTTTACTCAATGATTATGGGATAAATTTTAAACTCTACTCTCATTTACGAATGTGTATTTTTCAACTCTTTCTTCTCTCTCTATCTTCATAAATACAATTAATATGGATAAAACTATCACAATCTCATTTATTACATGAAACTGAATTTATAAATAGGACTAAATTTTTTTTATCAAAAATAACTTATAAATAGGACCAGCGTAATAAATACTAATAAAGTAAGTTGTGGCCACATAGAATCTTCAATTTGAGCTCTTGTGAATGTAAAAGGACAAAGCCATGAACACTTTTGTCATTAACATAATCAATTAAAAAATTTAGCCAGATTCAGATAATTAGTTCTTAAAGAGTAGGGAAAATTTTATATGATATATTTTGCTCTTATTTCAAATTCCCATTAAATCCATGAACAAACTAAATTAATAAAGAAATCAATTCAAGATAAATGTCAACAGCTAAATATAAGTTTCAATGGAAAAATCTAAGATTAAAGTTCAATTTGGTCCCTGTAGTTTTCATGTAAGAACTATAAGTATACAGAAGTTTTTGCTATATCAATATTGTGTCGGTTGTGTTAAAAATGAGTAAAATCATCCTAATTTTGAATGGCTAGAGGCTTGTAAAACTTATGGGACGCGCTCAAGACCATGTAAATGCAATATTTAATTTTGATTAAATAGTATTATTTCAATTAAGCCAAAAAATTCAAGCAAGCCTTTCATACATTATTTCAATTATCAACTTCATTCAAGTGTCACCTCATCCCAGCCTAATGAAATGTGACATAGAAAGAGACAACTCTAATAAAACAAATATTTAACTAAACCAAATAATAAACAAATATATTAAATTTTATAGTTATCCCATTATACTTGGTACAGCGAACCAAAGGATAAACGATCCATGAGATAAAAAAGGACTGGAGGCAACTTTGCTCCAAGACTTCGTGAAAGGACATTCTTGAAGAAGCCCCACAACTGATGGATCCCTCTTTTATTTCTTACCGTGTCAGTCAAGTTATGCTCATCAGTGTCATGTAACTTAAGAACTATATAAAGCAAACCAGAGATTTCTTCCTCTTCAAGGTACAAAATATATCTACAGACTACTCAACAATTTGAAATTTCTTGACCCAGTTAAGCAAGCAAGAGGCTTTCTTACATCTTTTCTCATTTCTCTCATCAAGCTCTATATTCACTGTTTTCTCCTCTTTTATATAGCAAAGCATGGAATGTCTTATATACAGCTTATGCCGATTCTCATGTCACTCTTTCAAAGGCCCAGACAGAGAAATCAACAGAGACTTCACAATATGCAATGGTTTTCACTTTTCAATGTCAAAATGATCATAACCTGTACATGACTCCATGTTCACTGACACTACCACCAGAAAGCCTTCTAAACATGTGCCATAATCTTCTTCTTCCAGTCCTCAAAGGACCTGAATAAGAGTGTCTTCTAAATGATCCAGGCTCTTGCCTGCCAAATCTTGCAGATGAACTGAATAATTCTGATGCCGATAACCCTCTTTCGATATCTACTTCGCGGTCCATGTTGGTAGCAGCAAAGTGTTGTCCTTGGAAGTTATCGGGTTCTTGTCCAGAAACAGTAGTGACTCCCATATCCAAGTCAACAGACAGATCATCCTTGCTAGAACTTCTTGAAAATGCTTCTCTTGCTTCATCACATTCGTTACATACGAGTTTTAAAGCTTGAACAACCTCTCCCATGAAAGGACGGTTCGATACCTCTGGCTGAACACACATTGAAGCAATGGCTGCAACTTTAGCCACACTATCAAAAGGCACGTCCGGTCCCAGAGACGGATCTATTATTGCTTCGAGTCCTTCTCTGCTTGTCAGCAGAGGGCGTGCCCATGCGACAAGGTTCTCTTGACCGGGAGGTTGTGACATGTCTACTGGCTTTCTTCCAGTCAGAAGCTCAAGAAGAACAACACCGTAGCTGTAAACATCACTCTTTACCAAAAGATGCCCAGTCATGGCATACTCTGGAGCTACATAACTGGAGCAAATTTAAACACTAAAAATAAATCAAACCAGCAAATGAACAATAGTAAAACTCATCAAAGATTAAAAATAGGTTTGAACTTTGAACGTCAAGAGTTGGCACCAATCAGTTATAGAAACCACTGCTTTTTATATCTCTAAAAAAAAGGAAAGAAGAAAAGTTCCAAGTTAAAAGTTCTCTACGACTTTAGACTCCTAAAACAAATGTCTTGCGATGTGAGAGAGATTAGGCCATTTTAATTGATGAAATAAAGTTCTAGTTTCAGCTCAAGTAATCTATTAAAGATGGGACCTAGAGGCTAGAGTTGGCACGCTTCAATCAAGGACACCCAAGAGAAAGAAATAAGTTGTAAGCAAGTATAAAAGGAAAGGAAAAGACTTTAGTACCCAAATGTTCCCATGACACGGGTTGATATGTGTCTGTTTCCCTCATCCGTTGCTATTCGGGCCAGTCCAAAATCAGAAACTTTTGGTGTGAAATCATCTTCCAACAAGATGTTGGAAGACTTGAAGTCTCTATGTATTACATGGGGACTTGAATCTTCATGCAGATAAGCCAGACCACGAGCAGCACCAAGAGCTATCTTCATGCGAGAAACCCAGTCAATTGGACTGGTCTCCCTGTCAACTCCTATCAGCAGGTCAAAAGGAAAAGCACAAAACCATTATGTTCAAAAGTCACAACAATTATTGCAAGGAACGTAAAATCCAGAGTAAAAATTAAGGCAGATCTACCAACCATGCAAATGGGAATCCACACTGCCATTTGGAATGAGTTCATAAACCAAGCAGCGGAATGTCTCCTCTGTGCATATGCCTATCAACTTGACCAAATTTCTATGGTGCAAACGGCTAAGCATCTCGACTTCAGCTAGAAATTCACGATCACCATGATGATCTTCCCTCTTTAGAACCTTGACTGCCACTTTTGTCCCATCGTCAAGGGTACCACTATAAACAAGCCCAAAACCACCTTCTCCAAGTATTCTTGAAGTGTGAAACTTATTAGTGGCTCTCTCAATGTCACTCATGCTGAAAGTCTTGGCAGAACCTTTATAAGCTGCAAGGCTAGATCGAAATGAGGAAGATGCTGAAACTGGCCCACCTCCAGTCAATGACCCCGCAGTGCCTGAGAAATTCATAATTTTGTTTCTTAAGCATAGTGGCAGAAGATTGATCAATCAAAACGTTACTGCAGTTGTGTGATATGGCAACATCCATAACTTACCAACTTCAATTATAACTTAAAAAATGTGATATTAGTTATAACTTAAAAATATAATGCTAACAAAAATCATCCAGCTGATTTGAACAAGTGCAGTTGAACCTTTTTCTTCCTGCTAAGGCTCCACCTGTTATCCTTCTATGAGATAAGAACCTATAAGCTGTTTTTCAGCTTGTAAGGGGTTGTTTGGATTAGTCTTTGGAGAATAGCTTTTGAAGAAAAAGTGAAAAAAGTGACTTTAGAAAATAGATTTTGGAGAATAGCTTCTGAAAAGGTAGGGAAAAAAATAGCTTTTGTAAAACCATGGTTTTCAAGGGGTGTTTACTTACATCACTTTTAAAACCATGGTTTGGGCCAAAAACATGGTTTCAAAAGTGTTCGCAAACACACACTAAATAGTGTTGTATTCAATAATTAACCACCAAGACAAAAGCTTTTGCTCATCCCAAATAGTTGACAGGACAAAATGCACAAGTTCAAGTGTTTTTTAGATACCAGCAGTTACATTACCAGGGGTTTTGGAAAGAGAAGGTGGCAAAGTCCGTGGAGTTGATGTTGTTTGAGATACATGATCTCTGTGCTTGAACAACAATACCCAAGCAGCTGCAGAACATAAAAGAACAGCTACAAAAGCTGAAAGTGAAATAATGGCAATCACGCTACCACTAAGTGGATTTTTATGCGGTCTTTTTGGTATGTCCACCCCAATGGGCTTTATTGTCCTTCCATTGTTACCATTAGAATATGGGCCGCCATCTATCATTGTCGTGCTGGGGGGTAGAGGAGGCGATGGTGGTAAGCCTGTACATAGAGGAATTCACAAGGTTTCTCACCAAAAAATAGAAGAGATGGGAATTAAACAAGGAATTCTGAATTTGTACATACCTGGATAGCTCACATATAACACTTCATAGTCTCCAAAGTAGGAAGCTTTTATAGCTACCAGTTTATGCCAGAATCTCTGGGAGGTATAAAAAGCTGTAGTGTTATCAAAACTTTCCCCAAGTGGAACCAAATCAATTAGGACATCGGTTTCCTCTGGTTGCTCATCAGCTGATTTAGCTCCCATTATACGAACTTGACTTTGTTTCATGAGAACCCCAGTGGAAATTTCAGAAGCCAGTTCCGAAACCAAAGGAAAGAAGGTATATAGAGAAACACCAAGGCGAAGACCAACTTGCATGGGCCAGACACACCTGCAAGGTGCTCCAGGGGGAGAATTTGTATAGGGCTCTGTACAAACAGTTGATAAACAATCTAAAGAAAAAAGCAATATTTCAGTACAACGAATAAGGCTGGGAATAATTAAAAGAATGTACAAATCTTTGAAGGCAGATAAAAAGATTAAGGAAATAAGGTGCTAGCCTTCATTAGGAGGTGGAGGTGGAAGTGCTTGAACTTTAGGCAGGACTGATGTCTTAGGCCTCTTGGAAGCAGACCGAGGAGGCGATTCAGGAGAAAGAAATGGTACTTGCAATAGAAAACACAATAAATCATACAAAGTGGAAAATAGATGATAATGAAAAGACTTGATTTTCAAATATAACTTTCCATGAATTAAAAGGATATAATTGTTTCCTTCTTACTTTTGGTAGGATGAGGACCGAATTTGGACAATGGAGATGGAGCATGTGAAACTTGGCTTGCTGGTGGCAAAGTTGGGAAAGAGAATGTAGTAGCTGACGTTCCAACCATGCAAATAAAAAAAGGTCAGAAACTAAAATGCCTATAATCTATTTTCACTATCTCCTAGAATTGATGGCTAACCAAGTTTTTATACTTGTGAAGGTACCTGGGTTCACTGGTGGAGGAGCATAATGTCTTCGTCCCCTTGTTTGGGGTGATGAAGGAGGCATTGCTTGACCTGTATCAAGCAGTGAAAATGACCAAAAATAAGAGAGAGAGAAAGGCAAAAGAAAGGAGTTAATATGCAAAATTGCAGTACGTAAATTGTGCAAGATAATTGAGATCAGGTATCACGTCAAACCTGGGTTAATTGAAGTAGGAGGAGAGACTAGATCTGATGATGCAGGAGCAGGACTGGTGACTATGTTCCTTTTATGATGATGCCCATGTGCACCAGGGGCTAAATCACAAAAGGTATAGATGTAAATAAAGCACAAAAAGTATGTTTTAACATTTACATTACCTCTTTACAATGTTTCTCCTCAGCTGAAGTTTTTGGACAAATACAGTAAGAAAGAATCGCCGAGTAAAATATATCATTTATCTTTTTAAAAACCTCATTTCCCAAAAAAGCCTATATAATGTCAGATTAGCAACGTATATCAATATTAGAGTTTAAACTCAATTGAAGTGGTACATGAAGACGAGATCTGAAAGAGAATATAGAAACTTAAAGTGCTTGAATGTGGCTGATTTGTAATAGAAGAGTTGCATACTAAATCAGTGACAAGCTAGTGGAGCGAGGAACAGAGCATTATGAAAGATGTGAACAAGGGAAGGATACAGATGCTCAATTGGCAAAGACGAGTCTAAATCAGAATGAAAAACTCAAGATATGGGAGCAACTGCCTAATAGCTTCAAGATATGCTACAAGAGGATGCAGTAGAATTTTGTATTCTGTAATTTATGACTCCTTTTGGATTTTGGGCTTCACCACTTTCTTATAACCAAACAAAAAAGTACATTCTCCTCATCAAAAATTGTTCCAGTGTTGCATACCTTGAGCTGGGGGATGTATTAAAGCAGGAAGTGGCTTTGATGAATTATGCAAAGGCGCAGCAACTGGTGCTCCACCCTTTTTCCAATTGATGATTCTGGAAGGAGTTGATGAAGGAGAGATAACGGGTGCTGTAACACGTTTTCCATCAATAAAATGTCTATGAATCAAAATATTATCTCAAAATAGCATTTACATTTCACTACTAATTAAAGAAATTAAAGCAGTCAGATGCAAATGCTAGACATAATACTGCAATGAAACATACAGGATAAGGTTTATACAGTGAGAACAAAATCAATCATATTATAGTGTTAGTGCTGACAATTGTGAAAAAACTCAAGAAATGAGTAAAGGCATGCAATTTGAGGGATCTGGATTCATATTTCTCCTTGTTGCAGAATCATTTGACAATTGAACTTAAACATCACAACTATGTAGTCATGATCATCTATAGCTTGAACCACTTGTTGAGGAACCTGGATTAATATTTCTCACGGGCATATAATGATGTGAGATGAGAAATGGGAGACACAAACCGCGTCTCATTTCGCAATATCAACAGAATTGTAATTTAGACTGAAGAAAAGAAATAATGGACAGATCATTTATGGTTTGATTTAATTGTTAAGGCATCTCTAGATTCATATTTCCGACCGGTGATATGGAAAAAAAAGAGATACAATCACTTGGCATTTTGGAATATCAATAGAAAAGCAATTTAACTAGGCAACAAGAAGAATATGAGATCACATAATACAGTCTGTATGAACATATCTTCCTTCTAAACCATAATCATTTAGGTGAAGTGAAGAAACTATTGCATACAAAATGAATAATGTGAAAAAGTGACCTGAAAAGTAGGAAGAGGAAAAAAAAAAAAAAAAATCTTGAAAATTTGCACCTGGTAATTCTGATGGAGATAATACTGGTATAACTGGGTGGACAGACGGTGGGTTAGCGGGAAATGCACTTGATGGTGATGTAGCTGGTGCTGCATAGATACAACAAAAGAATAACGAGACAAATAGAAGTGATCCCCTAAGCAGAAATCTAAATATTTTCATTTCTTCCTCTCTTTTAACATATTAAGGTACTGGAATTTACCAGGTGATACATGCCAAAAAAAAAAAAATTACCAGTTAATATGGGAGGAGTTAAGCGTGGGGAAACAGGGTGGACTATTGGTGGATTATGCCGCACCTTTCTTGGAGGGGGTGCGATAGATTCTGCATCCAATGAAAATGAGTAAGTTCAGAACCACATAGTTAAATTCTAGAGATGATTTGATGAGACTTCATTACATACCTGGTGACACTGCCTCTGGGGTGTGACTCCCATTTGGAATCCTTTTATGAACTTTAGGTGGCAAACTTCCATGTGTAGTTGGTTCGCTGACTGGTGAAATTTGAGGCAAACTGGCATGAGGTGCAGGAGAGGCTGTTCAAAATGCAATTAAAGAGAAGATCCTGGTCAGTGCAAACAAAAATCTGGCTATGAAGAAAAAGAAAATTCAAGCTCTCTGATAATGTTCTTGTGACAACATAACAAGACCTTGTCACATACTTGCATTCCTATTATGGATATTAGGAGGTAAACTTCCACGTCCAGTTGGCTGGCCAATTGGTGAACTGTTTGGCAATTTGGTAGAAGGTACTGCTGGGGCTGTTAAAATACAATAGAAAATCATATTTTTGGACCAATAGTGGCTAGAAGCTGAAAATAATAAAAAAGAAGTTTAAACCATCTGATAAGAATTCACATTACTGAAGAAGATTTCCATCACATGCCTGGTAAAGCTGGCTCTGGCGCATGACCTTTCTTTGCATCCCTTTGGTGAATAATAGGTGGAAAACTTCCATCCTCAGTTGGTGGGCTTTCTGGTGAGATTTTGGGCAAATTGACAGGAGGTGTTGCAACTGGGGCTGTTCAAATATGCAATTGAAGAGCACATATAGGGTCAATACCAACTAGACTAAGAAATGACAAAAGAGAAATCATAAGACATGACAAACGGATCATCACATACCTGGTGAAACTGGCTCCACGTTGTGACTCTTATTTGCATTTCCTTTAGGTCGTATATCTGGTACAACCGGCAAGCCAGCTGGTGAATGTTTAGGCATATCAACAGAAGGTGTTGCAATGGGAGCTTTTCAATATGCAATAGAAGAGCAAAAAATCAGTCAGAATCAATTGGAAGCTAGGCTCCCTAGATCCCCTCTGAACATAAAAGAAAAGGCCTTGTACAATAACGTACCTGGGACATCAGGTGCGGACACTGGAGGTGTCAAAGCAGGTTGAGGTGGACTTGGTTTTACTGATGGTGGCACTTGCCCTGGTAAAGTTGAGGGTGGAGGAACAACCTTATGTGATGAAGGTGGTAATACTGTTGCACTTGGTGGTGAAGATGGCTGAGCAGAGGGTGGAGGAACAACCTTAAATGATGGATGTGGTGATATTGTCGCACTTGTACTTGGTGATGCAGATGGCTCAGTTGAGGGCAGAGGAACAAACTTAAATGATGGAGGTGGTGATATTGTGGCACCTGTACTTGGAGATGCAGATGGCTCGGCCCCCATTGTCGGCTTTGGCAATGGAGCTGTAGGATTTGATAATTTAACTGAATGGTGCAAAAAAGGCCCTGCGTAGTGAAAAAAACCAGCTCCGGGATCAGAGGATGCTATGATAAATTTAACATTCAATGAGTATGAAATTACCATTCGGTACAGCTGGTGTATTTGGGGCAATTGTTTCCCATGAATTTCTGGGAGAAGAATGCACTGACATGGTTGCTGGGGATGGGGAAACAGCAAAATCTAGGAGAAGATAAATAGAAAAGCAAAAAACAGAAGAAGAAACTGATTAGGACCATGAACAACTGACGCCAAGTAAAAAACAAAGCTCAAAATTCAACCCCGTGTATCATGATCTGAGTCTAAACCCCATGACTCCATGCTGGATAGGACCAGGCCCTAGAGTTTCTTTTCTAGGAGAAATGACATGAAAGAAAACTGGTGATGGAGATATATTGAACCCTCAATGAATATAGTATCACAAGGTACTCTGAGCTACCAGAAAGCCCACAGTTGCCAAATATGACAGGTTGTCCAGTATAGTATGGCTAATATTGACAATATCTTCTGAAAGTTTTAAAAATTTGAGTATTTCAGGTCATCAGTCATTATTCTGGGGAATACAGTAGCTTTCAAAAGAAGTGTTTTTATGGAGGAATAAGCAATCTATCCACTGGCAAAAATTGTCTTCACTGCTAGAATCTTTTTACCATATAAAATAAGGTGAAATACAACCAAAAGCAGCCATAAGTCACAAGAACAATAGATGCTGAATTAGGGGGGCGGGGGGGTTTATCAACGTCAGAAAACCACGGTTTGCAAATATCAGTCACACTGCTCCAAGTGGAGCCAATATCCTTTGATTCCAAGAGCACATTTCCCAGTAAGAATACGAATGGATGGCGAGCTAAAGCGCTGTTTTTATTCACTATTCAAAATTGGATTCTGTAAGCAATGCAAACAGATAACAGAGAGAAGAAGATGACATCTGATGCCCCATTTGGTTAAGTTAGCTATTTTCCAATGTCTGATTTTTGCTTATACTAAGATATGACGAACCAGATGAACTTTAAGCTTCTCAGTGTAACAGTTACAACAACATTAAAAAAATATGGTGACCCAGATCAAGTACATACTTTTTAGCTTGTGCACAAGTTTAAATGAAGAATTCCGAATATTAAATATATACCTCCAGATCCTTGGACTCCCAAAGCAAAGCTAATGATGCAGAGCTTCACCAGCGAAAGAATGGGCAACGGAAACAGCCCCATCCCATACCAATAATCAATCTCCGGGTCTCAATACAACTCCCTCAGTTGTAATAAATAAGACAATAAATTACAGGTTCTGAAAGTTGATAACTTGAAGCAAGAATAAACGGAGGAGGTTGATTTGTAGAAGACCCACATATAGTGATGGCAAAGCAATGAGAATGAAACTAATGGAATAACCCAAAACAGTGTCTGGCGAAAGAGACAGGAGGAGGCAAAGCAACTGTTTGCTGAAAACTTGAGCTCCGATATTGAAAGCACTTGAAGATCTCCATGTGAGGCAGAAGAAAAAGAAAACCTTTCTGCAATAATCTTTGCTTATAATTCCAGGTTAAAACTAATCTAAAAAATACTGTGTAGTCCACACAAACTGATACAAAAACTTGAAAAGAACACAGGGAAGGTGGAGAAAATGGCCACTTCCCAGATCTCAGAAAGAGAGGAGAGAGAGGCTTTCAGGTTTAGAGTAAAGTACAGTATTAATTAAGAGTGATAACTAATATTTTGAGTGGGAAGGTCTGGTTCAAGTGGTGAGTGTCAATGGAGGATTATTACCAAACTTGGTTCGGTTGTGTTCAATGGAGGTTGCTTAGTTGGTTTTCGTCTTTTTAATGGGCTCGCATCTGGAAGCTCTTATCGGGGCCATCCAAAGATAGCGATTCCGCAAGGGCGTGTCAGGTGTCAAGATCTGCTTTTGACACATCATATCCAGCAACATGTTTTCGGTTTGTGATTTATCAACGGTTATTATGACTTTAGCGACAACCAATAAATGACCTCTCAATTTCAATTAAAAAAAGTTCTTGTACTATTTGTCTGAACAAAAAGCCTTTTAGAGTGTTAGACAAGTAATTTTGATTTAGTAGGAGTAATTTGGTCAATAAATTATTAATCCAGAAGTGTCCAATATAAATAACTTTTAGAGTGTTATCAAAAACTTGTAAAAATGTGCACTCCATAAAGATAGAGTAAACCTTTTTTGTACTGAGCAATCCTAGAGTATAAAATTTTTGTACTGGGCGCTTTTAGAGTAAACGTTTTTTGTGCTGACTGCACATTTTTAAAAACCTTTCGATACTTTTGGTCCGCTTAAAAATTATTTATATTAGAACTCCTACGGTAATAATTTATTGGTCAAATTGTTCCTTAACCCTTTTGATTTTAAGTACATGGATTAGAAAAAAAAAAAAAAAAAAAAAAAACCCTTGTATCTGTAAGGTGATATATGCCCTCTCACTCCCTAATCATAAACTTCAAATATCTTGTCTACGTGTATCAAGATAAACAATTAAAATTAGTTAAGACTAACCACCAAAATTAGGTTTAGTAGAAGGGACTAATCATTCACAACATAATGAATCAAGATTTGAAACTCTACTGGAAGAGGCACCCGTGTTACAGTGTATCAAACAAGTTTATCTCCAATAGAAGGATTCATATATCTAGCAAAGAAATCGCAATACTCCTTCCAGGTCTATAATATCGGACTTCAACTAATTCATCAAAACTAAGAAATAGTAGTTAACTCATAAAATATGTCTTAAATTTTTTTTTTAGAAAAAAAAAATCAACTTTACATAGATTAAATTAGGTTTCAAATAAATAAAAAGAACATACAAAAAGTCATATTTAAGCTATTTGGACAAAATTGACAAATAAACTTTAGTTACTCCCTAAATGATTTATATTGTAGATCAAGGCATTCTTTTATAACTAGTTATAATGTGGACTAGGGGGAGTAAATACGTGTTTTTTTCAATTATGCCTTTATTTGTAAAAAAAAAGGTTAAGTGAGAGAAACAATAAATACAACAAATACCGTTAAATGGTAAAGTTGGAAAATAAATACTTAGATATGCACATTCACAAATTTAAAGCTTAACATTCACAAATTTAAAGCTTATATTATGATATGGAGGAGTATTAAAGATGCTGCCAGTACAGAAGTGGGTGATTAATATGCAAATACTTAATTAAGGGGGCATGTGAGTTGCCACCATTACCATGTTCATTGTTCCAAGAGGGGGAAAAGGGAGATTGAGAAAACAGACAATAACAGTTGCAAAATTTGGCACCCGTGAGTGACAGAAAAACAAAGCTGTGACATCTGTTAATCATAATAATATATTATTTTTCAGATTTAGTCGGTAAAATAAAAAATCAAACTCACAGTTTATGATGATGATAAAATCAAAGCATATTTCAGTATGGGATGGTCTCGATTTATGGGGTCATATGAGGGTTTGAATTTAAGAAAGAATCAGAGAACAAAAAAACAGAGACAACGCTTAATGCAAGAATATTGGTGAAGATAACTTTTAGGGGAAAATTCTTTTAACACAGAAAATTCTAATATAAAAAATGTCTCAAAAGTTATTAAAATATACGTATGGAATTGTTAATTACTTATTGAATGAGTTGTTAATGGGATTTTTTATATCAAAATTTTTTGTGAGACTTTTTTGACATTTTCTTGGTCCCTTGGGACCTTAAAGGATTTTTCCTATTTTTAATTTATTTTATTTCTTAAAAAAAATTAACTATTAAATTGAAAGAATTGATTAAAATTTTAGTTTACTCAAATGATAGAAAAGGAAAAAATCAATGAAAAGTCACTGTTTAAAAAATTTATTGGTCATAAATACTTAATTCAACTGCCAATATTGTTAACTACTTACGTCTCAAATATATGACATAGTTTATAATATTATTTATACTACAAACTATATCATATATTTAAAACTAAGGAGTTCATTAGAATCCAGAAAGTACTAATAATTTATGTGTACAAAAATATAGGTAAAGGATTTCTCCAGTCGTTAGAGATAAACTTATCTCCAATGACCTTAAAACTATGTCGCTTTGGATTAATGAATGGTATTTTTGTAATTTTGTTTATTTTTTAATCATATACATTTTACCGAAACATCCTTCATTAATTTACCTAAAATTACTAACAAACCCTTCATTAATTCAAAACGACGTAGTTTTAAGGTCACTGAAGATAAATCTATCTCCAATAATTGGAGAAATACTTTTCCTCAAAAATATATAAAGTTGTTTTTACAAATAAAATTTCTCAACAAAAGCTTTAAGCCACACTATTTAGATTTTTCAGCTTTATAAGAGTCATTCCATTTTATAGTATTGTTTTAATTTAACCTTAAGACTTTATATGGATTGCATTTAATGAACAAAAAATAATAATAGTACAAAAATTGAGGGGAAAATTCCGGGCCATGAGCCGTCAGATTCTTTTGGGGGCCTAACACGTAAGTCAATCTACTTTAACTAACACTCGGAATATTAATTTATTTCGGCCAAACTAACACACACTTGCACTTTAAGCAAACAGTACTAAAAATAATAATTTTATAAAATTCGGATCAATCACATTAACGTGAAAACAAAGGCATGATCGAACACTCGTATATTAAACCACACACACATATATAGTACCACCATATTCATGATATTATTTTTTGTTTCAATTAAAAAAAATCCAATAATTCAGCATAAAAGTACAAATACTATTTAAATTCTAAATATTATTTTCTGTTTAAGAAAGAAACTCATGTTATAGATGGGTCGAATTTGAAAAGTGAGACTTATTCGTCTCATATCTACAACATAATTTGGCTTATAAATCAAGAGAGGTCAAACCTAACATAATTCGAATGTCACTGTTTTTATTAAAGGAAAATTGAAGTATGGTCTCAAAAAACATAAAAAATATTTTTTTTTAAAAAAGTCTCGATATATGATTTCTCATAAAGCATTTTTAGATTGTGAATCATATATTAAAAATCTTGTGATATTTATTCTGTTTCTTGGAACGATGTTGGGGTTTTCCCTTTTATTAATGGGATAAGTACCATTTTTATCCTAAAAATTTTGTCCCAAGAAACTTTGGACACAGCAAAATTGCCCTAGAAGTTAAAAAACGTAGCAATCTTGTCATTCTGTTAATCTTGACTGTTAAATTACTGTTCCAATTTGTAAACTTCCAGAGACAAATTAAATTTCTCTTTAAAAAAACTTTCGGGGGTAAAATTGCTTCCTTAAAAAACTTGTGGGGCAATTTTGCCCCCGTAATTTTGCAATTTTGCCCCCAGAAAAAACTTCCGGATGCCCGTGCTCTCGATTTAAAACTTAGAGACAAAAATGATATTTATCCCTTTATTAATTAAGCTAGCCTTATTTGATATAATTGAAGTTAGATTTGAACAATTGAGATTATATAATTGTGTTAAACATGAACAAGAAAGTGGAGATGTGATGGCAGAGAGGGTTGCCCACTGATCCAAGTCCGTGATGTGTGTTTGTTGGATTATAGTGCAAAAGTGCGAGGGGCTCACACACAACACTATTTAGCTTTGTTTGCATCCACATCCACATTTTGGCTCCACCATCTCATTATTTATTTCTGAAAATCACACCCCCAACATTTTTTTTTTTTTTTGAATATACACTCTGATCTTTCAACTTATTAGTATATTTGTCTTAAAATTTTAATTAAAAAGAATTATACTTTGAAGTTTTAATGCTGATGTAACATCTTCTCTAATAACCTAAGAAGGAGGGATGATGAAAGATATATATGCAATCAATCATAAAAATTGAAGAATAAAGAAATGAATTTGATAGATAAAGTGAATTTAGATCTTACATTTATGGTTAAAACTCCAACCCTCTACTAATGCAATATGAGACAGGATATATAATAGCACAATTGTGTGGACGATTATGGTAGAAACTATGAAGCACCCTACACTTGGCTTGTACCCAATTTTATAGACGGCTGTTTTATGTCATATAAATATAGGTTAAGGTACAATTTTATAAATAAAGTTCTTTTAAGGGACATTTGACACAAATAAGTTTTAGAATGAGCAAAAATGCCAATAAACAATTTAAAATGGTGCAAAACGCGTTGTAAGGGTTTTCTTCTTTTATAATTTAATGTTCATTTGATGAAATTTAACAATTTTGGTGAATTTGCACCCTTTTTAGTATTTATTGGTATTTTTTCCCATTTCAAAACTTATTTGTGCCAAATGCCCATCAGGAAAAACTTTATTGGTAAAATTGCATCTTAACCATATAAAATATATAATTGTGTGTTTGTTGAAATGGGGAAGCAAGTGAACCAAAGTTGGGGGAACATATAATATGAGGGAGATGATTCATGAGAATGAGGAATGAAAATGAATGGCATGTGGTTTATTCTTTGCCAGCCAGAATCAAAGGTAGGGTCACACAAACAAACAAGTACCATTTGAGTATTTCATTATTTGATATCATAATAATCAAACATAAATGTATACACAAACATCAATACACATCTTGTGGCCTTGCCTTGTCCCATACTCTTCCTCCTTTATTCATATGTCCAATCCTTCCCCACATGTGATGACCACTGCCCCCAACACTTTTTATTATCTGAATCACAATCACTCACTTTGTTTTAAGTGATTTTAAATAAATGAGGAAAAAGATTTGTCTTGTGAAGGGTTAAAAATATACTTATTTTAAGTTCTCTATCTCTTCTTTCACTTGAATCCTTCATGTTCAATTTTAACTAGGGGCTTATTCCTATGTCTCTGATAGTGTAGCTTTTGTATTTATAGGTTGTAATACTTCTTTCAATTTTCCATATAATAGTTAGTTGGGGGTTTTGATTTTATCCTAAATATAATATCTCAATTATATATCTTTACTTCTCATAATTATTTATTGATTTTCAAACTACTCATATTAATATATGTAATTTTTAATATAAATGATAGAGCGGGTAAAAAGCCGACCCATCAAAGTAGGCCCCCTTCATGAGCTAGTACCTAAACATAGGTCAGCCCATTTAGGTCCGACTAAAGGGAAAAAAATCATTTTTCGAGAGACAGCCCTTGAATATAATATATCGGGCTAGAAGTCCTTTTAGTAACCTTTTATTATTATTTTTCAGTTTTTCTTTCAAAAAATGTAAATTATAGTGATGAAAAATCCTAATTTAACATATAAATATTGTCAAAATTAAGGTTCAAACGGTACACATTATGCAACACACAAATATAGTTACTAAGTTATAATCAAAGGTAAATTATTCTCCACAAACCACAATTACAAATAATTAATTTGACGACTTAACAAAAAAAAAAACACTTATCGTAAATATGTCTTGAAAAGTGTAAGTAGTTAACAAAATAAACAACATAAGATATGAACAAAACAATCATTAGAAAATAAGTCAAAAAAATATAAAATTAGTAAGAATACTTATGAAATAAGAAATATCTTTTATAAGTTTTAAATTTTTTGGCTTCTTAATACAAGATGTTCTTAAGAAACTTAATTCTAAAAAAAAAAGATAGTAACAACTAAGTATTTGCTGCATTATTAATAAAAACATAAAAAAATAAATAATATTAATATCATATAAATAATTTTTAAAAATAAAATAATACATACAGCCTAAACTGATCTTCTTTTAGACCCGTTTCACTTTTGAAGCAAAAATCTCAAGCCTAGCCTTTATAAATTTAGGGCCTAAAAAGACTAGTCTGAAAGTGGCACGACTGTTTTCTCACTCTAATAAACTATATGAAAATAGTTTATCAAAACCAACATATATTTTCTATAAACAGCTTAGCTCAAATTATTTTTCAATATATATATGAATTCGCTTATATATACAGTTCTTTCATTGAATATTTGATAGAGTATATCCTCTACTATCTCTCGGGTATGCATACTATAAAAGCCAAGCCATGTGTGTGTTTATTTTTTATATAAAAATTTTGGTGAGTTGAGTTAAGGGAGTTTAGTAGAGTTAGGATATGCTTCTGGACTTAAAAATACTTACAAAAAGAATCACATAATGTAAGCTAGCCGTGTTTGATTACTTAGGTGGATCTTAAATAATAATATCTATATCATATGGGCCGGTATGCATTTTTAGCTTTCACCAATAAAAGAAAACATTACATCAAAAACAAAAAACAAAAACAAAAAAAGATATAGTAAAACTTTATTTTAAAAGGGAGGGGAATGAAAGTGAAAGCTAATAAAAGTATAAAAGAAGTCACATGCAAATAAATATTCAACACAGTACTTTATTCTCTTCCACACGTGAGCCGTTCTTTATTCAAAAAGCAATACTCTTCCACTCAAATACTATACTCTCCGGTAATTTTTTTTTTTTTTTAAGTACAGGTAAGCTGAAGCTTGAAAAAGTGAGAAAGAAGAAGAGAAGACTATGAAAATCTAGCCCTTAATGCAATAAAGTAAGCCAAAAACTAGGAGTGACAGACCGATTGGTCCTTCAAAAACATATTAAGACAACCACTTGGAACTGTTGGTATTAGAACCACATTCGCATCATCGGGGTATCATGACCATGTTTGGCTATATAGTCAGCACAAGAGATGTTGTCTCTTGGAGTGTAGTAGATCTCAACGTTCCAGTCCCAGAAAAGAAGGTCCATAGTCTCTCCAATGATGCCTCTGAGAGGATGATCAGTATAACAATCTCTCATGAGGATGTTGACGACCTCAAGAGAGTCGGAATATAGGAGAATTCTCTGAAGACCCATCTGATGCCCCACTTTTAATCCTATCATGATAACGTAGAGCTTTGCTTTAATGACTGTATGATGTGCAAGAGACTTGTGAAACCCCATCAGCCAATGACCTTGAGAATTCCTTATTACTCCTCCGCAAGCTGCTTGATGTTGATAGCACACTGATCCATCCACGTCAATGCGAACCGCATTCACAGGAGGAGGGGTCCAAGACTCTTCCCTGAACCTGCCAAGTTGGAAAATTTGGTGAGTAAAAGCTTGATTGGTGATATTTTCCATTAAAAGATAATTACAAAAGTGAAGCATCTCCCTTGTATCTATTGTCTCACCTTGGAACAGGAATTTGCATCTCATTGTCCAAAGGACCCAGCACCCCAAACTAAAAACTCTTGGCCAAGAGAAATTCTGAAATCTTCTTGTTCCAAGGTTGTGGCTTGCATTCCAATTAAGCCAAACCTGCAAATTACCTGTAAAAAACTGAGAAAAATAGTTAGGCTTTAAAATTTGTTTCCATAAGTTTTTTGCTCTTGCATAGTCCCTAATTATGTGAATCACATTTTCCTCGCTATTACAAGGAAAGGGACAAAGGTTGTCATTAGTGAGACCTCTTTTTACTCGGAGAGAGTTAGTGACCAGCCTCTCATGGGCAACTTGCCACATAAAAAATTTTACTTTCTCTGGAAGCTGCCATTTCCACATCAAAGCCTAGAAACTGTTATCTCTCAATCCTCCATGATCAGAAAGGTAATTGTAGGCAGACTTAACAAAAGCAACCATCTCTCACAACTCTCCAAGAGACACAATCAAGGAGGTTACTAGAAGGGGGTGCATTTTAAAGATAATATTTATGATTGAAAAAGGTAAAATGCCCTGCCACCTGTCAATATCCCATCTTCTATTCACCAATAATTGATCGCGAACCGTTTCATCCTCATTAACTAGGGAAGGGTCCGAAACGAAGGCCATAAGGGGACGATCAATAGGGAGCCAAAGGTCATGCCAGAACTTGGTTCCTACCCCATTATTAACCTTTCTCCCAACTCCAGTAAGAATCTTATCCCAAACTACAACAATTGCTTTCCATACAGAGGATGAGTTTCTTTTCTTGAAGACATTGGGAACGGGCAGGTCACCACAGTTATATTTAGACCAAAGACATTGGACCCACAAATCATGTTTTTTCGTCAGGAGACTCCAAGAGAGTTTCATAATAAAGGCCTTATTTTGACGGTGAAGATTTTTGAAGCCAAGGCCCCCCTGCTTCCTCACTTAAGTGATTTGTCCCAAGCAATGAGATGCATTTTTTTTTTCATATCTTCTTCTTGGGACCAAAGGAACTTCCTCGAAATCTTATCTAATTCATTGATAGTACAAATAGGAAGGAGAGTTGATTGCATACAGTAGCTAGGAAGAGAGGATAGCATAGATTTAATCAACACAAAGAGACCAACAATAGATAAAAATTTGCTTTTCCACATCAACAGCTTTTTTCTTAGTTTTTGCACAATGGGATAATACGTGGCTTTCGTAACTCTCTTATGAATGATCGGCGCCCCTAAATATTTACCAAGATCAGGAGTGATCCCTATCCCAAGTAACTGGCTTAGCTCCTCGAGCTCTGTTGAAAATCACATTTGAAGAGAAAAACATGCGGGACTTATCTAAGTTGATTCTGTGGCCCGAGACTTCACAAAAGCTTTTCATCACTTTACGGGCTTCAGACATTTGATTAGGAGAGGCTTCCATAAAGAGAATAAGATCATCAGCGAAGAAAAGATGAGAGATATGAGGACCTCCTCTTTTGAAGGAGAATGGTTTCCAGCGCCGGGCCTCACACTCAGCTTTAATAAGATGCCCCAGACGCTCCATACAGAGGACAAAAATATACGGGCTGAGAGGATCACCTTTTCTGACTCCTCTAGAAGGGGTAAAGTACGGGCTTTCCTCACTATTCCAGAGAATAGACATAGATGTTGTCGAGATGCAGGCCATAATGAGATTGATAAGGTTGTCCGTCAACTTTAAGCAAGCTAGAGTATTCTTGATGAATCCTCAGTCGAGTCTATCAAAAGCTTTCTCCATATCGATCTTGATGGCAACAAATCCTTTCTTTCTACCCTTTATTCTCATAGAATGAAAAATCTCTTGGGTAATAAGGATATTGTCACAACTGGACCTGCCTGCAATAAAGCTGCATTACTCAGGGCCAACAAGAGTGTTCATAACTCCTCTAAACCTATTCGCCAAGACCTTCGTAATAATTTTAAAGCTCACATTACACAAGGATATAGGGCGAAAGTCTCTTAATGAAGAAGGATTGTCGACCTTAGGAATGAGGAAAATCCTGGACTTATTAATGGCCGCCATACTAGAGGGGTTATCAAAGCAATCTTCGATGAAATCACATATTTTGGAGCCGAAGACATTCCACTAAGCTTGGAAGAAGTGAGCCTGGAGGCCGTCAGGACCCGAAGCTTTAAAAGCACCCATAGCAAAAGTAGCATTTTTAATTTCAAGTCTCATAACTTTTCTTGAAAGCATGTGCAACTCATGAGTGTCAATGACAGGGAAATTCGAGCACCACTCATTCGGATCTTTCACAGAGGTATCCCAAGAATAAAGATTCAGAAAGAAATCATGAGCCATCATTTTTGTAGTATCATGATCCTCAATCCACTCCCCTGAGTCGTTTTGAATGGCAGCAATTTTCTGCTTCTTTCTTTTAATCATGGTGGAGGCATGAAAAAACCTTGTATTTCTGTCACCCCCGAATCCATTTACATCTGGATTTTTGAAACCAAGAGATTTCTTCTTGGGTAGCCATTTTATGATATTCATTCCAAAGTTTCTTCTCCAGCCTATAAAGTCCAGTTTGCAAATTCCCTTTTTGCTTCTATCAATTCCTTCCAGGCGGCGAATCAACTCTTTTTTCTTCTTAGAGAAATTACCCACCCAGTTATCATGCCAATCCCGAGTAGTTTTGGAAATTTTGCAACCCTTGAATCCAACTTTTATCGTGCCATGCTTCTTTAGTGATATCCTTGAAGTCATTTTCCAAAGACCAAGCAATCTGGTAAGAGAATGCTTTCTGAAATTTTTTTCTCTGAGATGAGGGATTAGTATTCACCACTACAATCCGATGATCAGATTTAAGTTTAAGCTCATGACGAACAGCGAAATTGGGAAAATGATTAAGCCAACTGAGGTTGGTAAAAACCCAATCCAGCCGCTCTTTCAAACCCTGGCATTCCCATGTGAATTTATCGCCCTAAACCCAGCTTCAATGAGATCAGTGTCATCGATGCAATCTCTAAACTGGTGCATTGAGGCCCAAGGGGGTTTAGCTCCACCAAGTTTGTCATTTGGGGACAAGTAAGCATTGAAATCACCCAAAACTAACCAAGGGAGATCAATATATATATAATAACACATCCCTCAAGCTGATCTCCTCACGGCTTAGCACTGGCTCTTCACACAAATTACTGTTCACAAGCCGTCTGAAATTCCTCTGGCTTCACGCCAGCTCCTTCACGGGAAAAGTTGGCCTCTTTTTCTTCTCTCTCAATCAGATGATAGGCCACGTCTTCAAACTTCTCTTCCATCCATTTCTCAATTCACTCCTTCCCTCCCTCCATTTTTGCCTCTATCTTTTCGAATTCAAATTTCAAACTAAAAGGCGAATCCAAAATAAAAACAACTACATCTATCAAAAGGCTTCTCTCACCGTACGCCTCCTCCTTGGAAATCAATATTCAGACTCAACACTGTTCCCAAGCTCATGCTCAAGCGTTCTGAAATCAATATCTTGCCGCCGTCTCCTAAAGTATTCTGACTACAATCTCAGTTACACCATTGGGAAGACGGCCTCCATCAGGACGATGTGAACAACAATTCCTGTTGATGCGGTCAGAAGTTGTTGCATCCTGAACCACATAATCTATGCGAATATGAGGGAAGCATAGTTGAACCACAAAAAATTGATCGCACAAGCGTCGAAGTTCTGCAACACGAGTTCTGCAACATATATCCGGAATCGCGAGATGCAAGGAAAACTACGCCACCGAATCCCAATCGCGAATGTTCACAAGCTCCACCAGAAAGTCGGCCAGAACTGGAAACGCAAGCCTCGACAACCATCGATGAACACGAGCCTTCTCCGTCGAACGTTCGAACACGGCCCGAGAACAAAAGACACAAGCCTCGGTCCGCCGTCACGCTCGACGTCGCTAATTCTTCCATGGCAGATCCCGGTCCGAGTTCAAGTTCTTAGTCTTTCCTCATCTCTATCCTATAGATTTTACTTCTTCATATCATTATACATTAATATGTGTGTTTGTTTGTTTTCGGGGACCAAGCTCGGTGGAGTCTTTGGAGGGATAAGGCGGTGAGAGAGTAATAGGCACGCGGAAGACATTCTCCTCTATTATTATCGGGCACGTTTCTATTATTGATATCTGGATGAATGATTTAAGAGGGTTAAAATATATTATACTTGGTGGGTCCTATACTCCTATTTAATTTTTAGATTATAATTATTATAAATATTTTCCTATACAATCAGTTTCCACCGAGTCATTATAAATGGTTGCAAGTTGCATGATTTGACCAAAGATATTATTATTATTGGAAGGTGGTGGTAGTAGTTGAAAATTAATACGTATGAAGTCACGGGTAGATTGAAGGATCTGATATTTATGTGGGACCCAAATGTTTTAAATATTGAGTTATAATTCCATGTGCTTTTTGACTTGATTATGGATCATTCAAACTTTGTCCAATATTCAAAATTTGACTAAGAACTTGAACTGGGACCGGGATCTGCCATGGAAGAATCAGCGAATATGTGAAGATTATGCCTATGGAGCACAAAAGATGGAGTTCTACTATGGTAGATGTGCAGGACCCCACGTGATGATTATGTCTATTTATCTCTTCTCTAAGTTTATTGCTGTTGATTGCTAATGGTTATCCTTTTCATGAACTGTTCCTATGACAAGCTTATAAATATACATGTTCCTGGAAGAATCAGCGAATATGTGAAGATTATGCCTATGGAGCACAAAAGATGGAGTTCTACTATGGTAGATGTGCGGACCCCACGTGATGATTATGTCTATTTATCTCTTCTCTAAGTTTATTCTTTGTTGATTGCTAATGGTTATCCTTTTCATGAACTGTTCCTATGACAAGCTTATAAATATACATGTTCCTGGCACCATAGATGAGCGAGCTATTAACACAAAAAAGGTTCTTAATCCATGGGAGAGAAATGAGAACCACACCCTTTGCCTCAATTCTACTAAGGCTATTGGGTGTACGAGTGGTCAATATTGGCACACAAGACCTAGGCGAAGCAAGAGTAAGAAACAATATCTCTTTTCTTTTCTTTGCTCCTCTCCCATCCAGTTTTTCTTTTTGTTTGACTCATGTTTTTGGTAGTTCTAACTTTCCCTATTTTTGCTTATCTTGTAGCCACATCTTTTTACTTGGCCTCATTTCACAAATAATTAAGGTAGAATGATTTATACCTTTTTGTATCTCGCATACTATGATTAGGAGCGAGTTCATTGTTCGTTAGTGAGGCGGAAGATTTTAAGATGCTTACACTAACAATTATGTCTTCCTTTCAATGTCTTTGGTGAATTTAGATTCAAGCATTACACGATCTCAATCAAGAAAACTCCCCAACTTATGGAATTAGTGCAAGATAGCAAGGTTATACATTGATTTCATGTTTTCCCTCCAATTTGATTTGTATTTTAGCATTGTGATGGTTTCTATCTCTTTTTATATTGATAAATTACATTGTGCCTTTTTTCTAATTATAAAATTATTGGCAGGATGTTGAGGAGCTCATAGGTTTACCACCTGAAAAGGTTTTATTGAAATGGATGAATTTCCACTTGAAGAAAGCTGGATATGAGAAGAGGTCACGAACTTCTCTTCAGATGTAAAGGTGAGGAAGCTTTTTAGGTTCATGCTTACTTGTATAGAAAAAATTTCATTTGTTCACATTGAGTGCCTTGTGACAGATAAATTTTGGGATGATAAAAAAATTGGAGTTAGTGCTACATCTTCATCATCGTAGTTGTTTCGCTATTATAACTCTATCTGCTTCTCTTTTGATATCTCTTTCAAGTGTTTATATGTAATTATTCCTACCCCTATGCATCTTTGGGTTTACACTATTGTGGATTGCTTGGATATGCATTATGCAAGTAATGGCTAGAATGATGAATTTTTGGTCAGTTAGGCTGAAGCAACAAAGAGCCAACTTAATTAGTAAGGGTGGAGTGGGGATGAGCAGGGTCCATGGTCTAAACTTTCTTGATAACAACAACAAAACAAGTCTTATTTCAGGTGGTGAGAATGTGAGATTTAGGACGTCATTGGAATCTACGGTAATTAATTGTTTTGAAATATTATCCAGGCTTTGTTGATGCCCCCCCCCCAAAAAAAATAACACCCAAAAAAAAAAATCAAGGGAAATACTTGTATGTGTCAAATTAGTAGCAAAGGACCTTGGTGTGAATATTCAAGTAGACGTATATGATGTAATTTAACAGAAATTCAAAGTTATTAACCAAGTATGATGTTGAATGTGCTCTTTCCATGAACATAATTCCTTTGAATGATATAATTTGGTTATTCTTCTTTCAAACAATTATTTTTGGGTGTTTTGTCCATCTTACTTCCTTTCTCTTTGATGAACATAGGCCACTTTGTCTCTGTATGCTTTTAAAACAAACTTAATAATAGGCTTGTTAATGTTGGTTTTCGAGTCACATCTATTGTTCCAAGTATGCCTATAAACTCCTTTCTATATATCGCCCTACATTCTTTAATATAATATTTTATTTATGCATACTATTAAATTCTTGCATGTGGAGCTTATTAATGTGCTGTCCTTGAGGGGATGCCTGATACTTTTTTGTTTCATGCATGAACAAATGGCTGTTAATGCTTAGAAATTCTTTGTCTGAAGCAGTACTCATTTTTTAAAAAAAGGAGAAAACGAAAGGCAAAAGAAATGCTAAGTTTAGTTTTTTCTGATGGGAATATAGTTACTTACATTATCATTTTGCAGTTTTGAACGGTAAAGTTATGCGCAAGGTGGGTGTGGAAGTTGTGGGACTGCAAGCAATCAAACTTACAAGATTCCTTAAGGAGCTTATGCAACGGAAGAACATGAATTTTGAATCCTCCTTCTGTGGGTAGCCTTGTGGGGTCAACTCTGGGATGGCGGAGTCACGGGTCAAAGTAGATACAAAGAAGAAGAATACTTTTTGAATAGTCTTGCGCCTGACATTTATTTCCCTTCTGCATTTCCCTCTGGCCACTATATCATAATCGAAGACTAGCTTTCTTTTCTTTTTTTTCTTTTTTTGCTCAAGGAAGACTAGCTTTCTTGGTTAGTGTTCTACATTGCTGCTATATTTTTAATATTATGAAGACCTTTAAATTCACATTTGGTGGTCCTACTGGCATCACAGTGGATAAATCAGTGGTATACTTCCCCGTGTGAAGAACTAGCTGCTGCCATTTCAAGTAACTTCAATATGGCTAATAAAATTGGTCAAGGGGTTTAGGCGCTGTTATTACGCAGAGCTAAGAGGCGAGGTAGTGACACATTGTTTTGGTTTTTTAATTATTGATTGCATTAACAGTATTTGAAAAATAAAATGAGGTCGTTATTGATTGTGCAAGTTAGATTTAGATTCTTGATGCCTTTATAAAAGATTTGTTTACTCCTTGAATGAAGGATAAAATAACAAAGCTCTGTGATATCTGCAACAATCTAGACGCCATTGTTAGCTGGAGGAAGGTCCCAAAATAAGATAGTTTCCATGTACACTTTCTCAATGCATTCATTGTCCTCCCTCTTTTAAGCAAGCCCTCAGCCCTGTTGTTTTAAATCAGATGCTTGCATGCATGAAAACAGAGGAAAAGATTAAATCGAAAAAAAAACCTTTCCCCAAAAACTCTGAATTTTATCAAACACTTTCTGGATTCGGTATCATTTTACAGATCTAGGTTGAAAGGCCACATCCTTGAATAATGAACTATGATCAAAATTATTTCTAAATTATGAGAGAAAATTATTTCTTCATTTCCAACAAAATTATTGCTCGGGCCCGGGTTCAATATATATATATATTTTTTTTAACCAATAATCAAGATAATCTAAATTATGAAATGCGGAGAGTAGGTTTTTCTAACTGGTATCCTTGACCATACAATGTGACTAAGTGTGATGCATCGATTAAGTAGATTTGAGAGGAAGTGATCCAATTGTGGCCAACTTCCCATTTGATTATTTGATTTTTTTCTAAGGAAGAAAGCTGAGATGTTATAATGCTATGATCTTTTGCGGCTATGTCAAAGCACAAGAGTCATTGATTTATTCTTATAATAGAAGCATCAATGGTTTTTTGCTAAACTTGAAGAGGAAGAAGCGGACAAGCTTGCAAGTAGGAAGGATAATTGCTTAACGATCTTCTATGTTTTGCTCTGTTTTTACTCGTCATTTAACGTTAAAAGATTACTTATTTCTTCATTATATGGTGTTTTTGTTGGTGCGAGAGAATCCAAATGTGGTGTCGTGTTCTTGCACGAGAAGGCGTGAATTGAACACAACACATTCTTGGGAGTTTCTTGGACTAGAGTCTTCTCAAGGGTTAGTTAATAGTGGTTTTGCTTGGGTAAAGGCTAAATATGCTGAAGATACAATCATTGCTAGCCTTGACACAGGTTTTTAACTTAATCTTGTATTCAAAATTTAATCTTATACTTTGTCTTTCTTTGAAGAATCCAAATCGTTTATGGGTTTCAAAGTCATGTAATGTTTTTTCTTGGTTATTTTTTTGCTTGCTTAGAATTATACTTCGGTTTTGTAATATTCCTTAGAGCCATTGATGCTATGATCTTCTAATCTTATTTATCCCCGCATCGAAAGATTAATTCCAATTAAACATTAAACATTAAAAATTAAAAAAACCATTCTTATGCACCATCTTCTTGAATAGGTGTTTGGCGAGAATCCGGAGTTTCGGTGTTGAAGGAGTGGGATCTGTACCATCAAAATGGCGTGGACAATTCCAATTTGGAGATCATGATTCAAAGAAATCTCTCCATAACAGGTCAATACTCTTGATGACATTTCCTTTTCCAATACCATTACCCAAAACACCCCGAGTTCATTGCTATTTCGTAGATTATTCATGGATGGTTTTGATAGGATCAATGGGTTTGTATATTAGTTCGTTTGCAAGTGAAGAATGAAAAGGATGGGAATCTGAATGGAAAGAGAAATGTGTTAAAAGTATGGGGAGAGAGACATACAAAGAAAGGAAAAGGCATAAATAAAAAAAATGAAAGGTTTGTAATCTTGCTCCCATCTTCCCTTTATTTCTGTCCTCTCCCCTTATTCCCATTCCTTCTATTAAGTCAATTTAATTTGGTTCTCTTTCATTTTGTTCTATTTACTTGATATGCGATGAGGGAAGTAGTCTTTGTTAAGTCAATTTAATTTATAGGTGTGATCAATACGAAATCTTTGAGTAACATTATTTACTCACTACTTGTATGTTTCCTATGTTTTTACTTTCTAATTTGACTTTCTTTTATAGTATTCTACTTCATCTTTGATTCAACAATTATTTCCCGTTGTTTTAGTTGATGACTTTCTTCTTATTGCCTTGTATAGGTTCACACAATATTATACCAGTTCTTGAGCAATCTCCTGTCTTCTTGATTCTACATTGAGAAGTTGTGTATGGTCAAAATGTGTTTGCCTTTCTTTTATTCCTTCTTCGAATACAAGTTCTTGTGCTTAGCATATGGTAAAATTTTTAATTACGGAGATTTAATTTTTGTTTCTTCAATAATAATGGTCCAAGCAAATCTGGGTTTTTTTTTTTTTCAAGCTCAAAGAATATTTTCTCTTTCAATGATGAAATTTCTTCAATAATTGTGAAATTTCCTTCATTCATTTTTAGTTTCAGAATTTTTCTGCGAAGTTTGTGCCTCGATATTGATGTTTATCATAGAAATAAGCGAGTTTTTGTTTTTTTTTCAGGTATTGATTTTAGAGCATAGGATGATGATGGAGCTACATTCACAAGGAGTAACCATTGAGGAAATTGAAGAGGTGCAGCCAGAGGATTCCTTTACATCCTAGGGTAGTCCTTGCCATTAAAGCAGCTCATGCTTTAGGATATGCATCTTTCTCTTCTCTTATTGTTTCCTTTATTTTTCTTTCCTTTTGGAGAAGAAGAAATATATGGGTGGCATTTTTTTTTTTTTTACGGGTGTGATTTAAGGGTTGTGAGTGATGCAAATATGTTTTTCATTGAGACAATTTTGAAGCATTTGGGAATTAAAGACTGCTTCTCTAAGATTAACACTAATCCTGGCAATGTTAATGAAGAAGGAAGGTTGAGGATTTTTCAAGGCAAGCTATGGTTTTTTAAGATTTGTTTTTGAAAAGCGGTGCCAAGGGATATGGGGTTTGCTTGGGAGTAGCTACAGATATGAGTAGTCTTGGAAATTTCAAAGGACAAAGGCGTTGATAGAGTCTATTCTTCACCATCCAAGTTATATTTTAAAGACTCTTTGATATTTTCGAGACTATTCATATCTTTAGCCTTTGAAAAATGCTTATTTGTCCTTGAGATTTCAAAATATTATGTATTTCAATTTTAAAATATTAAAATCAGATTGTGATCCAAATGAATTTAACTATTTCAACCGTGAAAATGAAATACCAGTATAAGCAATTCAAATTTCATGCTAAAGTTGAGACCAACAATTATCTTCGGTCATCAAACCTCATACATGTTCCACTCATCAAACCTAACTTGATGTAGTTAGAGAAGTTACCAACCCGAAGTACTGCCCTGGTGCCTTTTTGGCAAAAATTAGTCTTTTGACAAAAGGAGTCTTTATCCTTGAGACAGGATATGACGGCAAAGAAAGGAAATGGCACAGGGAATGGCGTAGATGCAAAATTAAAGGAAATATTAAACTAAAAGGAAAAGCTAAAGAAAGAAACTTTGTATTAAATGAAGAGTGGGGCAGATGGATAGATGAAATCCGGTGAAGGTGGTGTTATGAAAGAAGAGGTCTTAATGGGCCAAGCAAAAACAGGAAAGCCCATTGTGGCAAAGTGAAGATCACACCAAATTGTTAGTAGCAATTTGGGCCATTGTGATCAGGCTGGAAAAGGAAGATGTAGAAGCCGGAGGTGGGTCTTTTCCTTTTTTCTTAAGAGATATTGTAAGGAAAAATAATATAGGTATTTTTTGCTTAATTGAGCCTCGTATCAATGGTGAAGAAACTGACTATATGGTGAGGAAACTTGGATTCAATAATTGGATTCATGTTAAAGCTACTGGACTTTTTGTTGGGGAATTTGGTTACTTTGGAATGAATGAGATTATGATATACAATAGAAGTCCTCAAATGAGCATATTCTTCATTGTCAAATATGTGAAAAGTGCTCTCTCAAAATTTGTTAAGATTTCATTTGTAATATGTACTCTGAATCGATTGAAGAATATTACCGTTTAATATTGTTGATGTTTTATTTCTAATATGTAGTTTTTCATTGATACTAATGTTTTAATATTCTTTAAAGATAATAAGGTTGCATCACTTTGGAAGTAAAATATGTTTGAATAATTTGTAAAATACTATCATCCGTGCAACGCACGGGGGAAGAAAAGCTCGTTAGCATTAGTAGCAAGAGAACGAAGGGAGTTCCAAAGAGAGGCTCTGCCAATTGAATTAGTTTCCCCATAAACAAGAAGATTCATAAGACTCTAAGCTCTCTGACTTGACAATGAAGCAATTGGGTGATGAAGGTAAGGTAGGTAATATCAAAATTGTCATTATTCCAAAGAAGCCAAATACCTCCTGAAAAACCATTTGATTCTACCCGAATCCATTTGCTAAAACCAAGTTTACGACAAACTTTATCGGCTCTATCACCGCTAATATGTGGCTCCATAAGACAGAGAATATTAATATAGTATTTATTAACAATATCTTTAATGGTTAAAGGGAAGGTCCGGCTACCGGCTACCGGCCCCTACAATTCCAAGAAGCTATAAACATATTTTTAAAAATACAAATAAGATAGGGGTAGAAATACTTACTTGGGGCGTTGAGCCTCTTCTTCATACTGCTGCTCAAATTGAGTTTCTACCACAAAGGATCCATTGGCTTCCAAGAAAGTAAAACTTTATTTTTAAAAGGGAGAGGAATGAGAGTGAAAGCTAATAAAAGTAGTAAAGAAGTCACATGCAAATAAATATTCAACACGGTACTTTATTCTCCTCCACACGTGAGCGTTCTTTATTCAAAAAGCAATACTCTTCCACTCAAATACTATACTCTGCATTTTTCTTCACAACAACATTTTAATCTTGTGTTGTATATTTTGGGCTTGGGCTTCATATATATCTCATTTCCTTCAAGTGAATGGGCCTGTTTAAATTATTCTGTGTCAAGATTTAGTTTTTTTTTTATTAAATGTTAAGATTTAGTTGTTGCCCTTTCTTTTGAGACTAACAATTGTGGCTTTTTTTTTTAAGGCTGATGGGTTTGCTTTGTTGGTTAACATGGGCTGGAGGCCTAATGTTGGTTGGGCATCAATTTATTATTGAAAACTAAACAAAACAAAATAACACAGTGGCGAAAAAAAAAAAAATTATTATTGAAAACTAAACAAAACAAAATAACACAGAAAGGAAAAATCTGTGATAAAAAATCCCGTTTTAAAAATTTTATTTATTAGAAGGACATAATATATTTTTATGTACAAAAAAGTATGGGTAATATGCAGATTTTTATGCATTGAAAGTGCTAGCATTCCAATTTATTGAAAAAAAAAAAAAAAAAATCAACAATAAAGTCAATCTCATGATGCAATTCTTCCTGATTAATTTGTCGCCAAGGTCATTTCAAAGACAACTTGATTGAAAAATCATGGTACTCTCGTTTAAATAAACTTTCTAGAGGGATCAATTAATAAATCTATATTGCACCAAGTCTAATCAGGACTCGATGATGCAGAACAAGTATCCAAATTATAGTCAAATTGTGTGTTAACTTTGAAAATGACTAGTTAACCCAGGAAGTTTCAAGAACATTGTACTTTAGTGGGAGGGCCTTCATGGAAGGAGCGACAATTAAGAGTATTATTATAATGTTAGTTTGAATTCTTATTCATAATCAATTACTCATCATCACTAAGCTTCCTCATCTAACTTTTCTTCTCCTAAAATTCACAAATGGCGTCTGTGTTTAGAATTTTTTTTAGTCAGAAAATTTTTAAACTATTTTCACTAACTCATAAGTTAGGGGGAAAACTTGAATTTCATAATCATAATTAGGTGTACCCAATCCCAATCAGTGTCTCTTAATTAAAAATTATAGGGCAACATAACACATTATTTTAAAATCAGTGCAAATATAATATTGTCATACCGTGACACTTGACTTAACCCCTCCTATTAACAAGACACCAAGTATTGGTTCTAATATATTAAGAAATGTTAGTTAAGTTGTTAAATTCATCATTATGAATTGATAAATTTTTCAACTTTATCCCTCTTTAAATGATATGACTTAATTTTTTCAATTTTGATGAACCTCACTTAATAATAAGGGTAAAATGAAATTACAAAAAAAAGTAATTAATATGACGGTTGGTATCATATATTCTATTTGATATCAAAAATTGTTTTTCATTGGTATCTTATACTAATAGAGATCAGAGGAGTAAATGCTTACTAGGGCTTGACATGACACAAATCCTCTTGAAAGAGGAGGGTGCCTTTGGGAACGTTGATATATGTGGTGCATGGTTGTCGTCAACTCGTGCCTTAAAGCGTTGGGTTAGGTCCTGCAACAAGCGCTGCCATCATATTTAGTTGCTAATGTTCATTTTGGAACCTTGGGCATATTGCCGGTGATAAGCTAGAGGAATGTGAAAATGACATCAAGTCATCATACTCCTTATGTCTTGGGTGACACATGTGCTACAATGATCGAGATAAAGGATTAGGATCCTGCGAGTGAGAGTCAGCTAACAACGACAAAAATCTCTCCACCCACTCTAATAATTGACATAACACCGAAGTTTTTTTAAAATGTAACATTATTTCTGTTTTGAAAAACTATGTGCCATTTATTTCTACAAATTAATTTTGTTTGCTTTTGAGCATAGTAAAATGGGTAATAAATATAGAAGTGGAAAAAAGGTTTAAGGAGGCCAGTGATCAACAATGCAATTGAGAGTCATTGAGTTTATGGTCTGCATGTGGTGGCCTTTATTATGCTCTCACATTCTGAGGTGACTTCACTTTAGGCCTTTACTTTGGAAAATATATAGGACCAAATAAATGTTTCTTGCCCAAGAAAATCATGATAAAAAAAAACTAATTCTCTCTTCTTTATTAAAGATAACACTAAACAATAATTAAAAACTTCATAAAAATAATTTTATTTATTACAAATTTCTAGCTAAATATAGCCAAAACCCCAATCAATGGCTTATAGTATTCTACTTCTTTTTTATATATACTTTACAACAACAACAACAAAAAAAAAGCAAGGAAGGAAGAACAAAAGAGAATATCGTAAAATTGGGGCAAAGAGTAATGAAATTGAAATGTAATCCCCCGATGTGACCTCTTGGCAGTGATTTTTCTTTAAAAAAGTAAAGTGAGTTGTTTGTAAACGAATTAGTCTAATTTTTTTGGTAATGAAATTGATTATAACACCAGCAAGTCAAGTTCTTGCGACCGTATCATGCTTATGTTGAAAATAATTATAAATTGTCATCCTTTAATTATACTCCCTCTAGTCTTTATTATACTCACAAACTAATAAAAATAGTCAAAATTATTAAATTTATCCTAAAATTTAAACAATTTCTAATATTACCCCTACTAATTATATTAAACTCTAATATCATATTAATTATTACTTTCATCTATCCTTATTAATTATAAGCATCTATGGAAAAAATATTTAATGTTCTTTGAAAACAAATAAGTCCCTCATAAAATAGATAAAATACGTGCTTGTTAGATTATTGTTCTAGTTCTTGCTTTGGTTGCCGCAAGATTATTGTTGAATCAAACTCATATGATTGATGCAATCTCACTGGTAAAGGAGGGACACGTCTCTTTTTACATAAATAAGTCAATAATCTTAGAAACCAAAAATCTCTTAAGTTCGTGACTGAGATTTTTATTATTTAAGCCAACATTGTAGTAGACCATTTAGCTTACCAGACTTTAGAATCATAACACGTTTTGAACATGATATTGACTCCAAGTGAGAATTTAAAGCTTTAATTTAATGCAAGCTAATTGTAATGATCTAATCATGTACAGTGGTTAGAGCTAGTAACCTCCGAATATTTTAAAAAATTAACTGAGAGAGATTAATTATTCAAAAAGACTAAAAATATTAAATTGAATTCAAACTCATTAACTGGGCTTCTTATAGTATTAACAGGCTAAAAAAAATATCTTCCTTATTTCTTCTCTCAATTAGCGAATGAGAAAATGAATCAATTAATGTTAACATGTATGGTGGTTAGAGTTGATTACCTTTGATATGACATAATTGCCCTGTTTGAAGAAACTTGTCTGTAATTTTTACATTCAAGAATTGTATATGGCACCATATTCATATTTAAAAAAGTATATGAACATTTTTACACTTCAACCCTTAAAAATAATTATCGTGGGGCACACAAAACCAAAAATTAACAAATGTTTGACTTGGTTAACTAAGCTAACAATTTTGCCTTATTTAAAGATGTCATGGGCATTTTTACACCTAAGTAATATATATAGTGTCAGACTCACATATAGAAAAAATGCATAGGTATTTTTTACACTTTAACCTAAAAAAATATACATATTTAAAGATACACACAACACAACTAATTAATCAACCTGTGGAGTGAACTTCTAAGAAGAATCCCAAAAAAAAAAAAAAAGGTGATAAGATTCTGGCATTACTTTGTAGAGGAAATTGAAGGTTTCAAAAATATAAAAAATAAAAGGGTGGGTGAAAAGCTAACTTGACACGTGCTTTGTTGAAACAGGAAGGAAATTCTTCAATGTTCAAAGATGGGTAAAACAAACTAGAAGCTTTAAAAGCCTAGTGATATGAATATTTGTAAAAGGTCACGAGTTGGATTTCATTTGTAATTCAGGCATTCGGTTTCTGCCTTTGCCTCTGTAACTCAAAAAAGACAGTCTCAAAAGTTGGCTCTCAAGTTCAACAGCACCAAAAATCCAAAAGATGGGTGAAACAAACGACAAATAGATAAATGAAGTGAGAGACTTGGTTTCACACTGACCCTTGGCTGAAACTGCGAAGTGTGAACATTCACCTTGGCCCTCCCAAGTCCCAACATATTAAATATTGGTTGCCTCTATTTCATTATGCCCGTGCACCATTACCATTGTTTATTGTGCATGTGTGTGAATTCGTTTATATATATATATATATATATATCCTCTACTATCTCTCGGGTATGTATACTATAAAAGCCAATCCATATGTTTGTGTTCATTTTTTATATAAAAAAAGTTTTGGTTAGTTGAGTTACGAGAGTTTATGTTGATTTGTTCTTGGTGGACAATTTGAACTGTGCCCTTATTGGGCTGAGTCACGAGAGTTTATTTGCCTCTAGCCTTAAAAATACTTAAAAAGGTTCTTCCAAAAAGAATCACATAATATAAGCTAGCCGTGTTTGATTACTTATGAGGGTCTTAAATAGGGGTGGGAACTCTTTCTACTATATAGTTAAAAAAGATCGTCAATGTCTATTTAAAAGATATGTAAATAGGTATGTTTGGTTTATTAAGGCCTCGAATTTTACACATTAAATAAATATATTTATATTTATATCATATAATAACAAAATATTTATTTTTTCATTATTATATTCATATAGATTTTGATAGGCTTAAAGCGTATGAAGCCTATTTATAGCCTTATTGAAAGACCTACAATATGAGGCCTTTTTAAAGGCCTACATTGTAAGTAGGCCTTTAAAAAATTTCTCTTATGAAGGCTCAACTAAAAAAGAGCCTCCGTATTCGGCTCTCCCTTTAACTCCATTACCCCCTTTTAACTCCATTACAAACCTATTTAGCTAAAGTCCTGGCCGACCTATTTCCATCCCTAGTCTTAAATAAAACTTTCTCTGGTCTTAAATATAAGACATAGTTGACTTTTTTTGGAGAGATTAAAGAAGCCAAATAAGTTACTTAATTATATCATATGTTGTGTATCCTTAGATTATATATTAGTTTATTAGTCAATCTAATTAGTTTGGAAAAAAAAAATTAAAAATAAAAATACTATAAATTAATTTAATTAGTTTCCTTAATCTCTAAAAAAAAGTCAACTTTTTCTTGTATCTATGACCGGACGGAGTAATATCTATATCATATGGGCCGGTTTGCATTTTTAGTTTTCACCAATAAAAGAAAACTATAAAAAAAAAAAAAAAAAAAAAAAAAATCCAGTAAAACTTTATTTTTAAAAGGGAGAGGAATGAGAGTGGAAGCTAATAAAAGTAGTAAAGAAGTCACATGCAAATAAATATTCAACACAGTACTTTATTCTCTTCCACACGTGAGCCGTTCTTTATTCAAAAAGCAATACTCTTCCACTCAAATACTATACTCTCCATTTTTCTTTTTTATGCAAACATTTTTAGAGAGAGGTTGGACACTATGGTTATACTCTCCATTTTTTCTTCATAACAACATTTCAATCTTGTGTTGTCTTTGGACTTGGGCTTCATATATAGATCATTCACTTTAGGTGAACGGGCCTTTTTAAACTATTCTGCGTCAAGTATTAGTTGTTGCCTTTTCTTTTGGACTAAATAAAACAAAGTAATCCTTGACAACAGAAGATTGAAATGTTGTTAGGCTTCATATAATTAATCCTTGACACAGAATAGTTTTAAAAAGCCCATTTTAAAAATTTTATTGATTAGAAGGACGTAATATATTTTTATATGAAAAAAGTACTGGTAATATGCAAAGTTTTAAATATAGAAAGTTCTAGTATTCGAATTTATTATTAAAAAAATCAACAATAAAGTCAAGCTCATGCAATTCTTCCTGATTAATTTGTCGCCAAGGTCATTTCCAAGCCAACTTAATCGACAATGCTCATCATTATGAAAACTTATATAAAGAATATTGGGACTTTTTTCAGTAGCGATAGCGCAGAGGTTTTGGCCATTAAAACTAGCGTTGAGGTATGTCAAATTTACAATTTTCAAAAAGTACAAGTTTTTTTTTTCCTGATTCATTGGAGCCGTTGAATATTTTATTGAGGGATACTATATTGGATCATTCATTTAAAGCTGAAATTGAGGCCACACGTCAGTTTATGGCGAATGGGATGTTATTTTGTCCCACTCAAGTGGGAGTCTATTGAATGTCTTGATATTTTAGCTAAAGAGGCATATGTAGTTGATATGCGTTGAGGGTAGTTCCACGAGATGCACCTAAGATATAGAACTCGATTCATGCTTGACAATATACATGTTGGGAATGAGATTAGTTCTATATCCTAAGTGATGCGTATTTTGTCTTTCAAGCTTAGGCTTGCCAAATGTACACCAAAAAGAAGGAGGAGTTTTTCCTATCAAATTTGTTTGATATATATTTGGAAAACCATTTTGCAGTAGTTATACTTTTTCTCAATTTTAAATTTAGGACATGTGTTTTTTCTTTTTTTCTTTTTTATTAAATCTTTTAACTTTGCACTATTAGCATTGTTAGATCCAACAACTTTACTTTGTTAGCATCATTAGCCCCATTACAATAGCTAACAAAACGAAGTTGAAGGATTTAATTAAGAGAAAAAACACACAAATATCAACTTTAAAATTGAGGCAAAATATACATACCTGCAAATTGTTTTCCCTTATATAAAAGTCTTTAAATTAGAAAATTAAAAAATATAGTTAACGAGGATGAAAGCTGTGAACAATGTGACTGTGTCAAAACTATTAGTTTAATTGTGAGATGTTGTGATAGTAATCATCCTTTTAGACACATAATTGATGATATTAAATTAATTATGAATATTGGCAGGTCACGTGAAGGGAGAATCTAACGGCATGACTAACCATTTGGCTAAGTTATCCACAACATGGATTGCAACTTCAGTATCTTTGATCAACTACCACATTTAAGGCAAGACATAGAGTGTTTTTTTTAAAACAAAAAACAAAAAATTTAGGAAAGGGGTTGGGTTCACCTAACCAAGGGCGACCTCTCTTCCTCCTAAGTGATACCAATGTTGGGCGGCTCTCGGCGTTAACCTATGCACCTAAGAGCTAGGATGCCTCCCCCAGTGCCTTGACCAACTCCAGGACCGAACTCTCTCCCTTTGGTGAGAGTGTTCAACCCCTTTTCCAGTTGAGCTCAAGGAGGAGGGGTGACAAGACATAGAGTTCGATGAAAGGAACTACTCCCTCTGGTCCTTATTATAAGGCACCAACTAATAATTCTCACAAACTAATAAAAACAGTTAAAGTCAATAAAGTTAGCCTACAATTTAAGTAACTTCCAATATTACCTTACTAATTACACTAAACTTTAATATCATATTAATTATTACCCTCACCCAGTACTCCTATTTATTAGGGGCATACATGGAAAAGAATAATTAATGCTCCTTAGGAACAAGCAAGTGCCTTATAAAAAGGACTAAATAAACTTGCTAGTTGGTGTCTTATAATAAGGACCAAAGGGAGTAAATGTGATGTAACGTCTTTCATGAAGTAATGATATCCAATATTAATTTTTTAAAAATAGTTTTTACGATTTACGAAATAAATATGTAAAAATGGTTTTGTTTCGATTTGAAAAAAAAAAAAAAAAAAACCCCTATTTGAGTATTACCCAAACACCAAGTCTAGGGGGAAAAAAAAAAAAAAAAAAAAAAAAAGGTTGCATACTTTTATGGTTTTTTTGGCGTCATATTGAAAAATCATGGTACTCCCGTTTAAATCAACTTTCTAGAGGGATCAATTCATTAATCTATATTGCACCGATTCTAATCCAAACTCAATCCAGAACAATAGGTATCCAAATTATAGTCAAAATTTGTGTGTTAACTTTGAAAATGACTAGTTAACCCAGGAAGTCTCAAGAACAATTGTACATAAGTGGGAGGGCATTCGTGGAAAGAGCGACAATTAAGCGTATTATTATAATGTTAGTTTGAATTCTTATTCATAATCAATTACTCATAATTACTCAGCTTCCTGATCCAACTTTTCTTCTCCTAGAAATCACAAATGGCGTCTGTATTTAGAATTTTTTTAGTCAGAAATTTTTTGAACTGTTTTCACTAACTCATAAGCGAAACATGACCCAATTTTATCAATTTTGAACCCCACTTAATAATAAAGGTAAAATGGGGAAAAAGTAATTAATATGACGGTTGGTATCATACACTCTATTTGAGATCAAAAACTGTTTTTAATTGGTGTCTTGTAATAAAGATAGAGAGAAGCCGGCGCCTTAGCAAAGCGTGATGGCATAGAAGCTTGACTCTCCTCCCCCATATCCCAGGTTCGAATCCCGCTCCTCCCCTCCTATGTGTATCAAAAAAAAAAAAAAAAATAAAGATAGAGAGAATAAATGCTTATTTAGACTTGACATGCAACGAATCTCTTGAAAGCTATGGGGGCCTTTGGGAACATTAATATAGGTGGTGCATGGTTGTCTTCAACTAGTATCTTAAGGCATTGGGTTAAGTCCCGCAATGAGCACTACCATCGTATTTAGTTGCTAATGTTGAGTTTGGAATTCTAAGCATATTACGGGTGATAACGCAGAGGAATGTGAAAATGACGTGAAGTCATCATACCCCTTATGCCTTAGGTGACACATGTGCTACAACGATCAGGATAAAAGATCAAGATCCTGTGAGAGTAAGCTAACAACGACAAAAATCACTCTAATAATTGACATAACATTGAAGGTTTTTAAAAATGTAACATGATTTCTGTTTTGAAAAACTATGTGCTATATTATTTCTACAAATTAATTTTGTTTGCTTTTGAGCATAGTAAAATGGGTAATAAGCGGCCAGTGATCAACAATGCAATTGAGAGTCATTGGGTTTATGGCTTGCATGTGGTGGCCTTTATTATGCTCTCACATTCTGAGGTGACCTCACTTTAGGCCTTTACTTTGGAATTGATTATAACACCAGCAAGTCAAGTTCTTGCGACCGTATCATGCTTGTGTTGAAAATAATTATAAATTGACATCCTTTAATTATATATATGATTATAGGGAGTATCAATCAATTCAATATTTAATACATACTATATATAATTGTAAACCGTGGCATTGGATTGCTGAACATAAATTCAAAACCTACTCAATTTAATTTCTAGCCATTAAAAAAAAAAAAAAAAAATTCTAGCCATCATCTAGATCTCTTAATTCATTTTATTTTATTTTATTTCAATTAACATTTTAAAATCGGAAGAGGAGCATTAATATTACTACTTTTTTTCAGTTAGAGTAATATATAGTGGCAAAATTTTGGGTTAGTGACACGATAATTGAATTTAGAACATGTTAACCATCTTTACTGAGAACTTTATCAGGATTCTCTATACACAATCAAATATTTTTTACTATCCACTCAATGCATATGCCACCTTCATTTTCTCATATATAAAAATTATAATCTTACATTTTTCTGCACGACCATGCATATATGTCAGTATTTTCAATTCTGCTACCCTAACTTTCTTGTTCATATTATTCTATTGTCGCCTAATTATTGTTGGTTTTATAATCATTCGATAAAACTTCAAATATGTATCTGGCACTATATACATTTCTTGGGTGCAAAAATATGTCAATTTGTTCAAACATATATAGCAAACATGCCATATATTGGTCAACAGCTTAAACAAACGTTATATTTTGTCTTTGAAGGCCCCACACCTATCCCAGTATGAATCCCTCATTCCATGTTCTCTCATCTCTATCAATTCTCTCCCCTCACTCACCCTTCCTCTCTCTCTCCCCCCCCCCTCTTGTCTCACTCTCTCACCCAACGCTAACGGATTATTCTTATGGTTTTTGCTTTGGTTACTGCAAGACTATTGTTTTTTTTTTTAAAAATAAATACGGGCAAGCCGGAGCTTGAAAGATAGTCTGGGAGTAGACCACAAGGGCCTAGCCCATAATACATCAAAATGACAGCAAACTAATGGCGGCACGCCATCTGGTCTTCCAATACCACATCAAGGCAACATCTAGGGATTGTCGGGGTCAACACTACATCTGCATGTTCGGGAGTATCATGACCTTGCTTGGCCATACAGTCAGCACACGCTATGTTCTTCCTTGCTTGACCTTGCAAGACTATTGTTGAATCAAACTCATATGATGTGATCTCATTGGTAAAGGAGGAACACGTCTCTTTTCATGCAATTAGGTCAATAATCTTAGAAACCAACGAATCCCTAAGTTGTTATTGAGATTTCCATTATTTAAGCCAATATTGTAGCGAACCATCTAGCTTACCAGCCTTTAGAATCATAATACAGTTTAAAGGTGATACTGACTTTGAGTAAGGATCTACAAGCTTTAATTTAATGCAAGCTAATTATAATGATATAATCATGTACGGTGGTTAGCGCTAGTTACATCCGGATATTAAAAAAAAAAAATTAACTCGAAGAGAGATTTATTATTCATAAAGACTACAAATATTAAATCGAATTCAAACTTTCTTATAGTATTATAGTATTAAAAGGCTAAAAAAATATCTTCCTTATTTCTTCCCTCAATTAGCGAATAAGAAAATAGATCAATTAATTATTAACAGACATATATCGTGGTTAGAGTTGATTACCTTTGATATGGCATAATTGCTCTATGTGAAGAAGTTTGTCCGTATTTTTGCATCCAAGAATTGTATATGGCGCCATATTCATATTTGAAAAAAGTACATGCATGGACTTTTTGCACCCTTAAAAATAATTAGTGTCGGGCCCACAACCAAAAGTTAATAGATGTTGACTTAGTTAACTGAGTCGACATTTTTTGCCTTATTTAGAGATGTCATGGGCATTTTTACACTGAACTAATGTATATGATGCTAGATGCGCATATAAAAAAAAATGGATATTTTGACACTTGCGGTTAAAAAAAAAGGTAAAGATGAAAAAATATACTTGTGTTTTACCCTCGAGGAGTGCTCAACACCAAATGTTTTTTTTAGGCGCAAAACTACATACGAACTTTAAAAAATAGTGCAAAACTACCATCACAGTTAGATTTCACAAACTGATATTACCTCTTGATGTGGGGCTCGCACCATTTAAAATAATGAAAATGCTCAAAATATCTAATTTACATTAATGCCCTTCTCTTCTCTCTCTCTTTATCGCACCGCTTCATCTTGATGTTGGAAGAAGAAAGAGCGTCCGAAAAAGCACGTGACGAGCTCGCTAGCCACAGTGACGAAGGTTTGAAGCAGAGCAACATTGGACAAGTCAACTGGAGCAAGAAAGGCTTCCAATGTCGGCGACCTCCTCCATCGCAACGACAAGAATATAGCCCCCAAAGCCATGAAAACCCAAAATTAGTTTCTAGGGTTCCCCGATTCACGAATCCGTGAAGGCTATTCCCTCTTTCACGATTCCTCTCCCTTCCTCCCTTTGTCTCCATATATGATTATGAGAGCGGTGACCCCTTTGAGAAGTCGTCGCCGTCACCTCTCTTGATGACCCTCATGTCATTGTTGGAGGAGGAGAAGAGGGAGACCGCCGGGAAGGGGCTTTATTTGCACCCTTGTCGTTGTACGCTTCTTGAGACTCTGACACTACTACAAAATACTTAAAAGACGACCTAAAAAAGACCCAATTAACGTCCTTATTCTTAGGGACGTTGGGGAGAGTGTAGTAGTATATTTCCATATGAGGAGACTGAAATGGGTTCGAGTCGCCTCATATGAGGCGACTGAAAGAAGTTCGGTCGCCTCGATGAGTATGAGGCGACTGAAATGGTTTAAGGTCGCCTCATGAGAGCGAGGCGACCGAAACCTTTTCGAGTCGCCTCATTTCTCATATGAGGCGACTGAAACCTTTTCGGTCGCCTTATTTCACGACACAGGTTCATATGTGGCCTCATATGAGGCGACTGAAATGGTTTCAGTCGCCTCATTGCTCATATGAGGCGACTTGAAACCTTTTCGGTCGCCTTATTTCCCATATGAGGCGACACGAAACTCTTTCAGTCGCCTCATTGCCCGTATGAGGCGACTGAAACCATTTCAGTCGCCTATTATCACCCAAAGACGCCCTGAAATCATTTCAGGTCGCCTTAATGTATTTTTTTTTTTAAAAAAAATGCGCTTTGTTTGTTTTGTTTGGCCAATTTGCTTTTAAATGCTTCACAAAATAATTAAGCGCATATTATATTATGTATGTGCATTCCATCAAGAATACCGTGGTTCAATAAGAAAATTGTAAAAGTGACTTCAACAAAAGAATTGGCTCCACATACAAGAGAAACTTTCAGCAACTTCAACAACGAGAATATAAGAAGGCAAGTTCGGGAAAGTCACTTAAGAAGGCGATCGAAACTTTCAAAGAACTTCAACAACGAGAAAAGAAAGAATGTATGACCTAGATTTTGGTTACTAAACTAGACCAAAAACAACAAACAAAGCACCACCATGACAACAATTTTTTCTCACATTTGGAGGCAATTAATCTCCAAAATTTCACAACAACTTTCACAATTTAATGCGGCAATTAGATAGCATCAACATTCCCTTCAATTGGCAAATAACACGATATGCGACAAGAGGCAAATATATATAGCGAAATGACTTTTGAACACGAAGCTTAACGAATTTCAAGGTTTCAGCTAAAGTGAATGAGAGCCACCTTTAAATCACGGTACCACACAAGCGAATCAAACCCCTCCCAAGCAAAAACCCCACATAAAACTTGCGGCAAATCGTTATGATGGTATGATTCAACAAAATTCTCAAGTCTTGGTTATTGGAAAATCAAATGCGTAAGGTGTAATGGCAAAATCAAACCTCATATGACGGTGATCTATTTCGAAATTAAACAAGTGATCTAACCTCATATTCACAAAGACAATTATAGTGGCAAATTCAAGAGCAACACCAATAATTTACGTAAAACCGATGTCATCACAGACTTAATAAGTTTGACAATGACAATCACCCTAACAAGTAATGACTTGCCTATATATTCACATTGAGCCATGTTCAAGAAGATATCTAGCCATCATGTCTCGAATCGAATCGATGTCATCCTGTGAGTACGGATCCTCAGTACGAAAAAACTGTAAATTGGAAAACAAGGTATAATTAACAACTAAAGTACCACAACAAAAAATATCATCATTTGAGGATCACGGAGCATTACGTACATTTTGCAAGCCGGTAGTACGTCCGGCGGAAACGATAGATTGCATCCAATTGATAACGTAGTATCCGCTCGGTGTGGCCTGGTTGGTGATGGCACTATAAATAAAAAATAAATTGTTAAACGAAAGCTACGTGTCTCGAAAAAAACTTGAATTGAAACTACTTACCTTAGGATAAAACCACTTCGGTCCACCCCGCTCCCGTGCTCCGAGAATCTGTCTATATGTCCTAAGACCACTATCATTAAAATGGAAATTAACAAACATGAAAACAATTCATTTAAAAAAAGAATCGATGATTTAGACAAAAATTTACTTACTCGGCAAACATGGTTTTGATATCCTCGGTTGGCCGCCACCTATGGAATCGAACCAATAACATGCGTTCTTGGCGGGACAAACAACGCACGGGGTCCAATGAGCACTACAACATATACATATTAATATTAAACTAAGATAAAAAAGTATTTTTTCCTTAAAAATCTTATATAGACAAAAAAAAAAATACGCACCCTTCATGTATTGGCGCTAGATAACAAGACGATTTTATGTCGCCCATTGTTAAACCAACATAAATGGCCCTCCGGCTAAGATATTGCGAGCCGAAGCCGTGGATCCAGGACATAAGAATCCATACGAATCCAATAGGTCTCCCTTTTTGCGGATGTCGTGGCGAGACACTACGATCGAAATAAAATGATAAGTGTTGTTGAATATATTAAACAAAAAAAGAGTATTGACATAATTAAAGGGTAAAAAAAACTTACAAGATTGCAAGTTGAAGCCCTTGTATATCTAAACAGGTCCATATGCATAAACTCATCAAATCTTTCCTGTCAATTGATATCGGATATGTCTTGTCTCGCACCGACAATGCCCGGAGGCATCTCGCAAGCCGATAGAGACGATGTCTGGTAGAGCTCTCGCAGCGTTGATAAGTATGGAAATCTGCCGCATGACTTGTTCATGCTATGAAAACATAATAAACAAATTATGAGTGGGTTAGCAATGAAAATCAATCTTAAACCCTACTCATCGTCAATCGGTAATGTATTTCTTACCATTGGAGGTGTCGTCCCCACCTCAATAAGATGATGCGGCCAAAGGATGAACGATGTGGTGGCGGCGTCTAGCGTGCGAACCTCCTCATCAACAATAGGGATGGCGGTCTTTTCTTCCCCTCTCGCACACTTGTCGAGTCACCCTACGTTGGTCTTGTGGAATTTGCATATGGTGGTGTGTGGTTTGTTACGGGTAAACAAGACCATCTGCAACAATCCACCGGTGTGGGTCATCCAAATATAGGCGGCGGGTTGTCCCCCCGTGGAGTGTGAGAAGGCTCGCCGGGCTCGTCAATAAGTACATCGGAGAGTGATGAGAAGGTTCGCCAATAGGTACGTCGGAGCGTGAAAACTTTCCTTGCTGCTTGGGAAGGCCGGGGATTCCTCGTTTGAAGGTTGCGTTACCTTCCCTTGTATCATCTCCCTCATTTCACCCCGTAGTTGTGCCATAACCTCATCTACGAGGGACGCTCGAATTTTGGCTACAAGGCGAGGACTAGGGTTGTCATCGTCATGCGAACAACTCGAACGCCGTCCAAAGTATTTCGCGACACTAACTCCCCTCGGCTCCCCACGAACAAGCATCAAGGTAATCGGGCTTCCCAATCGCCGTGGACAAAATGTCCATCCGTGTACCGGCGTGAATGAACCTTGGTCGCTTTCTTCGCTCAAGCACATCCCGTATCATAGGATTTTTCATAAATATTAACTAATTAAACTCTAAAAATATGAAACAACTGAAGCTATTTAATACTTCTAATTTAACTACTTACAATCTTTGAAGCAACCTCGGCCACATCTTCATTTATGTATTTCTCGCCCTTCTTCCTCGCAGACTATCCATTTTTTGTGGCGAGGAGGACGCTCAGGGGCCTGGATAACAGTGGAAGGATCGGATTGCGCAGCTTCCTTCATTCTCTGCAACTCTTCTTCCATCAGCCTCCGTTCAAGCTTCTTATAGCCACCCCTAGACATGCAATGCGGATACTTATTTCTCGCTTGCCTCTCCCTATTGGCCGACTTTTTCCCGTGACACGAAAACAAATAAAACTGAGCCTTCAATGTCAAATAGATTCAAATAAAAGATAAGATATGAAAGAAATTTTACAAGAAATTCGGGATTACGGCGTGACGCCACAAACTCCCTCCGGTCCTCCGGACTAATGTAATCATAGTCCCGACATGGGTCCTTGTCCCTCTTTGCCCCTCGAATATACTTTCTAGTGAGCTTGTTCTTAAAGTCTTTCCAACGTATACGAACCTCGCCCATCCAATGCTTGTACATGGCCTTATTGTTAGGCACATCATACGTTTGTTTGCAAAGGTAAAAGAGAAGATATGAAAGAAATCAAGTGATAAAACTAAAGATACAAATGCATAAGATATCGAAAGTGAGATACCAAAAGTTGTGCCCAGATCAACTCCTTCGTTTTAGTAGGAACCAACTTCCAATGAGAGAATACAATGCGAACTTTGCTTCGAGCCAGATAGCCTACGTAGCTAATGAAGTTGTCCTCCTCTGGACCAATTGGATTCATATTGGCATCGAACTCCACATGCAGCCTCTTTTTCGTCGATCACGACGTGCAATTAACGCACCCATATGTGTGCTACCTCTACCCTTTCTCCCCATCGGTACATCATTCCCACCATCACTCGATGACTCGTCAGATCTAGACATATTCCTGTTCATCAAAGACAAATGAATAATGTTAGATAGGGTTATTATTAAATAATAAACAAATGAATAAAATGAACTAACATGTTAAACCTGTACAAAAATAACATAGGACTTTTTCATAACTTAAGACCTTACTTTATATGGTTTCCCATATTCCTTCGAGAATGATCCTTCCTTGGAGCATATTCTTCATCATCTACCAATTCTACTTCACGTGTTGTAGGTGGATTTGTTGTGAAAGGGAGTGTATCGTCCGGGTTCAAGGATTCTTCACCATACGTCATTTTTTACTTTGAAGTACAATGGACATTTTGTTATTTGCGAGTGCAGTAACATAAAACACTTGTTTCGCCGGCTTGCTAGAATGAATGGCTCGTCTCTATGACCAAGTCTTTGAAGATCAACTGAGACAAATCCAAATTTAGGATCTATTACAACAGCATTATTGTTAACCCACTTGCATTTAAATAAAGCAACTTTGAACTTGGTGTAGCTCATCTCCCATATTTCTTCAATAACTCCATAATAGGTCATAGATGCTAACACCGGGTTTTTGTCTTTCGAACTCGAAAAGTGCATGGATTCACTTCAACCATCACCCCACCTGTTTTTGCCTGAGAACTCCCGTCATCTTGGTCTTTTGTGTAGAAAGAATATCCGTTGATATCATAACTTGTCCAAGTGATGACCGATAAGAAGGCCCCAGGCTAACCACTCGATTGTAGCCGACACACCGGTCTCGTGCAATACCTTCTCCTCGAACCACTTTATAAATGTCTTCTTTTGCTCATTAGCTATCTGCATGTCATTCTTCCTTGGATTCATATTCTTCAAACTCTTTCGTGTTCATCAATGTATGGTTGAACTTCTTCCGTATTATTCAAGATGTACGGGTGTGCTTGCAACACCTCTGCACGAAGCATATTCTTCAATTTGATTCCTCGAGTTCCCTCACTTATCCCCTTATCATGCTGAGATTGTAACGTCGCCCCTGATAGATAATCTTTACAGAACTCCATAGCCTCTTCCACTACATATCTCTCAACGATTGAGGCTTCCTACCGATAAGGATTTTTAGAATACCCTTTTAAGATCTTCATGTATCGCTCGAAAGGGTACATCCACCTTAGGTAAACTGGACCGCGAGCCTTACCTCCCTTACCAAGTGCGCTATCGGGTGCACCATTACATCGAAAAATGCGGGAGGAAAATGCATCTCTAGTTGGGACAAAATAATATAACCCTCGTTTTCCAATTCATCCAACTTTTCAATGTCAATGACTTTGTTACATATAGCATTAAAGAAAATACACAATTTTGTTATAGTGGTCCGCACTTCATCTTTCATAATGCCCCTAATAGCTACTGGTAATAGTTGTTGCATCAACACATGATAATCATGAGACTTCATTCCCACTAACTTCAAATCGTCCATTGAAACACACCTTCTCAAATTTGAAGAATATCCTTGTGGAACCTTAATGTCATATAGACACCCACACAAACTTTTTTCTCCGCTTTTGATAGTGTATGAGCTGCGGCTCCATGTATGCCCTCTTACCATCTTCCGTTACTCGTGGATGTAACCGTTCTCTTATTCCCATATCAACCAGGTCTAGTCTCGCACTAATTCCATCCTTAGTCTTCCCCCCCTGGTATGTGCAAAAGAGTAATTGACAAGGCTATCGCAAACATTTTTTTCCACATGCATCACATCAAGACTGTGTCTCACATCAAGACTACGCCAATATGGAAGATCAAAGAAAATTGATCTCTTCTTCCATATATTCTTCTCACCCGCAATCCTTTTGTTTACCCAATGTGACATTGATATGCATCACCCGACTATAGACTTCCTCTCCGGTTAATGCCTTTGGAGCCGTTCTATGCTCCGGTAAGCCGTTAAAACGCTTTCTTAACTTACGATATGGGTGGAACCGATCAAGAAACCTCCCGTGACCGAGGTAGACCGTTTTTTTCCATGCTTTAATTGCTGGAAGTTTGTGTCGGCTTCACATATTGGACATGCTTTATGCCCCTTCACACCGTACCCGAGACAAATTTCCGTATGCGGGAAAGTCGTTGATCGTGGTAAAAATCATTGCACGCAACTTGAAGGACTCCTTCTTATATGCATCAAACACATCTACGCCTTCCTCCCACAATTTCTTCAAATCCTCAACCAAGGGCGCCAAGTACACATCGATATTGTTCCCCGGCTGTTTTGGTCCGAAATCATCATAGAGAGCATCACATACTTGCGTTTCATACATAGCCGGGGAGGTAAGTTGTATATTACAAGGAGAACCGGCCATGCACTATGGGTGCTTTGCTAAGAGTCCGATACGGATTGAAGCCATCTGTACAAAGCCCCGCACGAAGGTTTCTTGGCTCACCTGCCAAATTGAGGGAACATTTCGTCTATTTTCTTCCATTGCGAGAGTCACCGGGTGCCGTAGATATTTTCCATCGGATATTCTCTCATCGAATGCCACCTCAACTTCTTTGCTTTGTTGCTTCACTAGTAAACGACGCTTAAACCGAGGAATTATGGGAAGATACCACAACGCCTTCAAAGGTTGCCTTTTTTTTGTGTGATCTCCCGAACCACCACCTTTCTTCACTTTGTATCGTGAAGTTTTACACTTCGGACAATTACTAAGGCCTTCATACTCATTTCTGTACAATATGCGTCATTAGGGCAACTGTGTATCTTTTTATACTCCATACCCATCGTAGATAAGATTTTCTTGGCCTCATACATACGATTTGGAAGTACATTATTATCGGCAACATATCACACAACAATTCAAGCAACGTCGTGAAACCGCTATCGGTCCACCCACATGTTGCCTTTAAGTTGACCAAATGTAAGGTCCCGTCAACCGTGTATACTTAGTACACCCAGGGAACAAAGGTGTCTCTCGCATCACTCCGCACGCTATCATATTCATGCGGTTGTGCAAAGGATTCGACCTCAACATCATGAATCATTCTCTCCATTCCATCATCATCTACCTCAACTTCATTTTCGTAGGATGCACTTTGGGAGTTACCTCCTCACCATGCCATATCCACGTTGTGTATCGAAGGTTTATTCCATCACAAATTAGGTGGTCCCTTATATCAAGAATATCCCTTCGAACCCCATTTAAACAATTAACACATGGACAATAGTACATCCCATTTTTTGTAGCCACATTCCTTCTAGCAAATTCAATAAACTCTTCCACCCCATTCTCATATTCTTCACTAGTTCTCAAAGCATTCATCCAACTATGAACCATTTTCTTATCACCTAAGACATTTCCAACAACAGATCAAGTTCATAACAATTTCAATAACGACATGGTTTTTTCTCAATCTTGTAAAATAAAATTCGACATTTCCCCTCAACAGTGAGACATCCCAAAATTTCAACAACAAACCATTTCAACTTAATTCAACAAAACTTACTAACTAAGGCAATTTAGAAAATATCAGCTATTAAATCCAATAATTTCATCAATACAAAAAACTAAAATATATCTAAGTTGTCTAAGTCATAAACTATAAATTATGGACATCTAAGCATCATTATCCATACTACAAAGATTACCTAGTTCAATGCACATCAACAACAAAACAATATTTAACTATAATTACCTCAACTTTAAATTCCTCTCCTTGAAATTTATTTGCTCTAGTCAACCTAAAGACAACAACAATAAAGACAACATTAGAATTATTCAAACTAACATTGAACTTAGGATATAACATATGAGAGGGAATAATTGTATGACAAAAGCAACATGATTAAAAATACCTACCCTAGGACCCCTCAAGCTCTTGTGGGTTGTTGTCGTGGCCAAGTCACAAACAAGTAGTCGGTATAAGATCAATATTTATCAACTAAATCCCCCAACACCGATTTGTTCCATTTCCTTGCAATAAAACAACCATTACAAAAGCATGAGAAGAAAGCATGGATATGGCATGGTGAGGAAGTAACAAGTCTATTATTGAAGTAACAAGTCTACCAAATTAAAGTGGTGTGTTTTGAAACTAAAAGCAACATGAACACAAATAAAACTAAATACTATGTAGACTTACCCTAATTTTGCAAGACTCATAGACCCTTTTTATTTTTAAGAAAAATTGGTGTGTTTTGAAAAAGAGGGAAGATTTAATGTAATTGCAACAATACAAGAATGCACCATCAAAATCCTCTTTTTGCTCTTCAACGCTATAGCTTCTACGCCATGTGATATACGTAATCTCTACGAGGGGGCTTTCTAGTAAATAATAGTAGGGAATTGCTCGAGTTAGTTAGAAGAAAGAGAAATTAGTAGTGACGTGGCATAGGCGGGGGAATTATACATAGTGTAATGTGACCATTGCATGTTTTTCGTGAATGAATTCAGTCCTTTTTCCTCTTCAGTACTATCACAATGTGAGATTTTTATTCTAAGAATTTGTGGAGAATGACACACTTGACACATGTCAAAAAACATAATCCTCTTGGTCCGGGGAAATCCACGACGTAAGAGCCACAATTCAAATCTTCCAAAGAACGGCATTGGTTTGACTATCATGCATTAATCATACACACCACATATAGAAAGTGAATAAATGAAATAAGTTTAGTGTCAATTTACTTGAATAAGTACTTTTGGGGATCTTAACTTAATTCCAAATAAGCACAAACTTGAAAGACGAAAACATGGGAAGTCTCTCGCAAACACGCATTCCCTATCTACAACCGGATCTAGATTTTAGTTTCGGTTCCGGCAAGGTCGGAGTTCGAAAGTCGACAAAACACTTAACTAAGCATATCAAATAGTGAGGAATACGATTTTGTTTGTCCATCTACATTATTACCAAGAGCTATAGTCATAGTGATCATCCTTATCCCATGTTTTAGATGTTCAACAAAAAAAAAATAAAAAAAGAAAAGAAAAGCATTACGAGCTTACCGTAGAGATAGTCGTGAGAAGGTGGGTACGGACGCGCATGAGACAGAGGTCGACAAATGACGACGGACCGAGAAGAGAGAAGACGGAGGAAACGACGGACGATCACGACCGAGTCGATAGGGTTCGCCGGCGATGAGGGAAGATGACGGAAAATTGACCTAGATATCAAGCGGGTTTTTGACGGCGACGAGGGAACCAGGAGTCGCAACTTCGAAAACAAAAGAGAATACATTCGCGGGTTGGAAAAATAGGGTTATGAGAGATTTTAGGCGACCCGATTAGGCTTCAAGTCGCCTATATTAGAAAATAGGCGACTTGATCCCATTTCAGTCGCCTCTTTTTTAATAATAGGCGACTAAAACGGATCGGAGTCGCTTTTTTTTTTCAAATATAGGCGACACAAACCCATTCAAGTCGCCTATATTTGACAATTTAATAATTTTTTTTTTGTAAAAACAACTTGGCATTGAAAATAGGCGACTGAATGCGTTTCCGGTCGCCTATATTAGAAAATAGGCGACTTGATCCTATTTCGAATCGCCTATTTGGAAAAATAAGCGACCTGAAATTATATCAAGTCGCCTATTTTCTAATATAAAGCGGCCGGAAATGCATTCCTGTCGCCTATGTTGACAATTTTTACAATTTTTTTTTTTTAAAAAACATGTCCCTTCAATGCTCGGTTTTGGTTTATGGCAAAATTTTTTTTTTTTTTAATTGGCAAATAGATAGGCGACCAAAATATATCGGGTCGTTTGTTTTTGGACAAATTATTCTTCGGTTGCCTACTTTTTTCAATGCTTGGTAATTTTCCGCGTAAACAAAATATCCCTCTCGCGCCATATTTTTTGGCATATTTCGACTCGTCTTGAAACATTATCGTCGCCTATTTTAGAAATTTTTTAACAATTTTTTTTATAAAAAAAACCCTATGTCCCTTCAATGCTCCGTCTCTCGGTTTAAGAAAATTTTCTTCTTTGTAATAGATTTATAGGCGACTGAAATGTGTTTCGGTCGCCTATTATCGTACTTTTTACACATATGGCGCGCAAACAAAATATTCTTCCATATTTCCCTACGCGCCAAATTTTTTAGCGATTTCAGCGTCTTGAAAAATTATCGTCGCCAAAATTGATTTTTTTTCAAAAAAAAAAGTACATACCATGGCTCCAAAGGCAATTAAAGCGTCCTTAAAAAAATTTAGGATGTCAAAAATTAATTTCGAAGTCCCGAACAATTATTCGGGATGTTGAAGGCTCATTTTCCTTGTATATAATTACAAGATTGCCATTGGCCTCATTTGTTACTACCTATTTCTTATTTAGGACGTCTCGGGGGAAGTAATATCACATTTTTGTAGTAGTGTGAGGCCCATATTGCCTCTCGCTTCGGTGACATCACCTTGAGTCTCCGAGTTAAAGTCTCCTTGAAGCTCCGATTTTTGTTGTTGATGACTTCATAATTATTTGAAAGGTTTCGACTTGAAGGTTCGAAGCCAAATTTCAAAATTTTAGTTGATTTATTCCATAAAATTGTGTAGCTTTTGGCTTCTTCTTCTTGATTCCCCCTCTTCAAAATATCAAATTTTAACTGAATGAATTTATGGCGAGTCTAAGGAGGTAATGGAAGACGATTGGGAAGAATAGGTTAGCCTGAGATTCTTAATGGAGAGGACGATGCTTCTATGTTTGAAGTTTCTGAGTTCTTTTTTCATATTTTAAAAATGATATGGAGAGATTTGTGTAGATATGATAATAATTTTGCTTTGATTATGTAAGTTTGTATAAACATCAATTGATTCTTGTCTTCTTCTACTGATGGTTTTGGGTTTGATTTGTCTTTTTTGCATTTTGATTTGAGTTTATGGATGATGTGTTCTTGAAGGTTGAGTTTTGAACTTTTGATTTATCTTGTAATGCAAGTGTTTTGAAGGTCACTGTTCTTCGATGGAAAGAGATGCGAGAGGATGAAGGTTGAGAGGGAGATGGTGTTTTTCTGAGGTGAGAGGCATTTTTGTATTTTCATAATGTAGTTAACGTTTGTTAAGACAATGTAATTGTGATGGTATATTTTCTCTAGTTTTGAAAGTTTATGTGTATTTTTATACTTAAAAAAATATTTAGTGTTGGGTACTCTTTAAGATAAAGCACATGTATATTTTTGCCTTTAAAAAATATATATATATATACAAACACACACAACTATAGATACACACAACACAACTAATTAATCAACCGGCGGAGTGAACTTCTAAGAAGAAGCCCGCAAAAAAGGTGATAAGATCCTGGCATTACTTTATAGAGGAAATTGAAGGTTTCAAAAATATAAAATAAAATAGAAGGGTTGGTAAAAAACTAACTTTGTCACGTGCTCTGTGGAAACAAGAAGCAAAATAGTCAATGTTCAAAGATGGGTAAAACAAACTAGAAGCTTTAAAAGCCTAGTGATATGGATATTTTCTATAATAGCTGTGGTCGTATATTCAATCCTATTTGTAACTTGGGCTCTTAGTCTTGCCTTTGGAACTCACAAAAAGATAGAGAGAGAGAGAGAGGATTTAGGTACACTTTTTAAGACTTGGCTCGTTTGAGACCACTAAAAATATTTATTTATGTAAATTAAGATAAAATTTATTTACTTATACTTATCACTTACTCCAAAAGACGGGTAAATCAGACGATAAATAAAAAATTACTTTCAGTTTTAATTATAAGATTTAGTTATTTTTTTAGAAAGATTAAGGAAGTTAAATAAGTTACTTAATCATTTTATATCTTGTGTATCTTTAGATTATATATTAGTTTATTAGTCAAACTAATTAGTTTAAAAAAATAAAAATAAAAATATTCTAAAATAATTTAATTAGTTTCTTTAATCTCTCAAAAAAAATTAACTAAGTTTTATAATTTGGAGCGAAGGAAGTAATAGTAATAAATAAAAGAAGTGAGAGGTCCGTTTTCAGAGTGACCGCTGGAAAGTCTACAATGAAAAATCCCGTTTTAAAAATTTTTTATATACAAAAATGTACCGCTAATATGCAGAGTTTTATAGAGAGAAAGTGCTAGTATTCGAATTTATTGCCAAAAAAAATAAAAAAATCAGCATTAAAGTCAAGCTCATGCAATTCTTCCTAATTAATTTGTCGCCAAGGTCATTTCCAAGCCATCTTAATTGACAATGCCCATCATTATGATGTTGTAACTACTTTCATGAAGTAATGATATCTAGTATTAGTTTTTGAAAAATAATTTTTACGAAAATGTGTGAAAAAAAAATTTGTTTTAATTTGTTAAAAAAAAAAAAAAAAAAAAAAAAAAAAACTAAAACTACGATTTGGGTATTACCCAAACACTGAGTCTAGAAAAAAAAAAGTTGCATCCGTTTATGGTTTTGTTCGGCATTATATTGAAAAATCATGGTACTCTCGTTTAAATCAACTTTCTAGAGGAATCAATTCATTAATCTATATTGCACCAATTCTAATCCAAACTCAATTCAGAACAAGTATCCAAATTATAGTCAAATTTTGTGTGTTAACTTTGAAAATGACTACTTAACCCAGGAAGTCTCAAGAACAATTGTACTTAAGTGGGAGGGCATTCGTGGAAGGAGCGACAATTAAGAGTATTATTATCATGTTAGTTTGAATTCTTATTCATAATCAATTACTCATAATTACTAAGCTTCCTGATCCAACTTTTCTTCTCCTAGAAATCACAAATGGCGTTATGTGTTTAGAATTTTTTTAGCCAGAAAATTTTTGAACTGTTTTCACTGTCTCATAAGCGAAACATGACCCAATTTTTTCAATTTTGAACCTCACTTAATAATAAAGGTAAAATGGGGAAAAAAGTAATTAATATGACGGTTGGTATCATATACTCTATTTGAGACCAAAAACTGTTTTTAATTGATGTCTTATACTAAGAATAGGGAGAATAAATGCTTATTAGGGCTTGACATGCAACGAATCCTCTTGAAAGATAAGGGGGCCTCTAGGAACGCTAATATAGGTGGTGCATGGTTGTCGTCAACTCGTGCTTTAAGGCATGGGGTTAAGTCCCGCAATGAGCGCTACCATCATATTTAGTTGCTAACGTTGAGTTTCGAACTCTAAGAATATTGCCGGTGATAAGGCAAAGGAATGTGAAAAAGATGTCAAGTCATCATACCCCTTATGTCTTGGATGATACATGTGCTACATCGATCGGGATAAAGGATCAAGATCCTGTGAGAGTGAGCTAACAATGACAAAAATCTCTCCACCCACTTTGATAATTGACATAACAATGAAGGTTTTTAAAAATGTAACATGATTTCTATTTTGAAAAAGTATGTGCTATATTATTTCTACAAATTAACTTTGTTTGCTTTTGAGAATAGTAAAATGGGTAATAAATATAGAAGTGGAAAGGTTTAAGGTGGCCAGTGATCAACAATGCAATTGAGAGTCATTGAGTTTATGGCCTGCATGTGGTGGCCTTTATTATGCTCTCACATTCTGAGGTGACCTCACTTTAGGCCTTTACCTTGGAAAATATATAGGACCAAATAAATGTTTCTTGCCCAAGAAAATCAAGTATAAAAAAATAATTCTCTCGTCTTTATTAAAGATAACACTAAACAATAATTAAAAGCTTCATAAAAAATAATTTTATTTTTTTACAAATTTCTAGCTAAATATAGCCAAAGCCCCAATCAGTGGTATATACCATATTCTTCTTCTTTTTTATATACACTTTACAAAAAAAGCAAAAAGAAAAAAAAAAGCAAGGAAGATCAAAATGTCAACTAATTGAGAATAAAACAGAATATCTTAAAATTGGGGCAAAGATTAATGAAATTGAAATGCAATCCAAAGATGTGACCTTTGGAATTGATTTTTCTTTAAAAAAGTAAAGTGAGTTGTTTGTTAACGAATTAGTCTAAGTTTTTTGGTAATGAAATTGATTATAACACCAGCAAGTCAAGTTCTTGCGACCGTATCATGCTTGTGTTGAAAATAATTATAAATTGACATCCTTTAATTATATATATGATTATAGGGAGTATCAATCAATTCAATATCTAATACATGCTACATATAATTGTAAACCGTGGCATTGGATTGCTGAACATAAATTCAAAACCTACTCAATTTAATTTCTAGCCATCTTCTAGATCTCTTTATTTTATTTTATTTCAATTAACATTTTAAAATCGGAAAAGGAGCATTAATATTCCTTTTTTTTTTAGTTAGAGTAATATATAGTGGCAAAATTTTGGGTTATTAGTGACAGGATAATTGAATTTACAAACATGTTAACCATCTTTACTGAGAACTTTATCCGGATTTTTATACATATTCAAATAATTTTTTACTATCCCCTCAATATATATGCCAACTTCATTTTCTCTTATATATGAAAATTATAATCTTACATTTTTCTGCACGACCATGCATCTACGTCGGTATTTTCATTTCTGCTACCTTAGCTTTTTTGTTCACATTGTTCTGTTGTTGCCTAACATTGACTACCATATATATTATTGTTGGTTTTATAATCATTCGATCAAACTTCAAATATCCATGTACTTTTATCAAATATCTATCTAGCACCATTTACATTTTTTGGATACAAAAACATGTCAACTTGTTCAAACATAGATATTTGAATATTTAGAAAAATTAACTGGAAGAGAGATTAATTATTCAAAAAGACTTCAAATATTAAATCGGATTCAAACCCATTACCTGGGTTTCTTTTGGGCTTCATAAAATTAATCCTTGACACAGAATAGTTTTAAAAAGCCCATTTTAAAAATTTTATTGATTAGAAGGAGGTAATATATTTTTATGTGAAAAAAGTACTGGTAATATGCAAAGTTTTAAACATAGAAAGTGCTAGTATTCGAATTTATTATTAAAAAAAATCAACAATAAAGTCAAGCTCATGCAATTCTTCCTGATTAATTTGTCGCCAAGGTCATTTCCAAGCCAACTTAATCGACAATGCTCATCATTATGAAAACTTTTATAAAGAATATTGGGACTTTCTTCAGTAGCGATAGCGCAGAGGTTTTGGCCTTTAAAACAAGCATTGAGGTATGTCAAATTTACAATTTTCAAAAAGTACAAGTTTTTTTTTTTTTTTTTTCTGATTCATTGGAGCCGTTGAATATTTTATTGAGGGATACAACATTGGATCATTCATTCAAAGCTGAAATTGAGGCCACACGTCAGTTTATGTACGGCGACTGTGATGTTGTTTTGTCCCACTCAAGTGGGGAGTCTATTGAATGTGCTAATATTTTAGCTAAAGAGGCATATGTAGTTGATATGCAGTTGAGGGTAGTTCCACAGGTGCACCTAAGATATAGAACTCGATTCATACTTGACAATATGCATGTTGGGAATGAGATTAGTTCTATATCCTAAGTGATGCGTATTTTGTCTTTCAAGCTTAGGCTTGCCAAATGTACACCAAAAAGAAGGGGGAGTCTTTCCTATCAAATTTGTTTGATATATATTTGGAAAACCATTTTACAGTAGTTATACCTTTTCTCAATTTTAAATTTAGGACAAATGTATTTTCTCTTTTTTGATTAAATCTTTTAACTTTGCACTATTAGCATTGTTAGATCCAACAACTTTACTTTGTTAGCATCATTAGCCCCATTACAAGAGCTAACAATGCTAACAAAACAAAGTTGAAGGATTTAATTAAGAGAAAAAACACACAGATATCAACTTTAAAATTGAGGCAAAATATACATACCTGCAAATGGTTTTCCCTTATATAAAAGTCTTTAAATTAGAAAATTAAAAAATATAGTTAACGAGGATGAAAGCTGTGAACAATGTGACTGTGTCAAAACTATTAGTTTAATTGTGAGATGTTGTGATAGTAATCATCCTTTTAGACACATAATTGGTGATATTAAATTAATTATGAATATTGGCAGGTCACGTGAAGGGAGAATCTAACGGCATGACTAACCATTTGGCTAAGTTATCCACAACATGGATTGCAACTTCAGTATCTTTCATCAACTACCACATTTAAGGCAAGACATAGATTCCACATTTAAGGCAAGACATAGAGTTTTTTTTTTTTCAAACAAAAATTTTAAGCATCTAGGAGTTAGGATTTCCCCCCCAGCGTGTCTTGATCGGACTCCGATTGAACTCTCTCCCTTTGGTGAGAGTGTCCAACCCCTTTGCCAATTGAGCTCAAGGACGAGGGGTGGCAAGACATAGAGTTCGATGAAAGGAACTACTCCTCCTGGTCCTTATTATAAGACACCAACTAATAATTCTCACAAACTAATAAAAACAGTTAAAGTCAATAAAGTTAGCCTACAATTTAAGTAACTTCTAATATTATCCCTACTAATTACACTAAACTTTAATATCATATTAATTATTACCCTCACTTAGGGGCATACATGGAAAAGAATAATTAATGCTCCTTAGGAACAAGCAAGTACATTATAAAAAAGACCAAATAAAATTCCTAATTGATGCTTTATAATAATGACCAGAGGGAGTAGATGTCATATGATGTAACGTCTTTCATGAAGTAATGATATCCAATATTAATTTTTTAAAAATAGTTTTTACGATTTACGAAGTAAATATGTAAAAATGATTTTGTTTCGATTTGTGAAAATAAAAATTCTGAAACCCCAATTTGAATATTACCCAAACACTGAGTCTAGGGAAAAAAAAAGTTGCATACGTTTATGGTTTTTTTGGCGTCATATTGAAAAATCATGGTACTCTCGTTTAAATCAACTTTCTAGAGGGATCAATTCATTAATATATATTGCACCAATTCTAATCCAAACTCAATCCAGAACAATAGGTATCCAAATTATAGTCAAAATCTGTGTATTAACTTTGAAAATGACTAGTTGACCCAGGAAGTCTCAAGAACAATATTGTACATAAGTGGGAGGGCATTCGTGGAAAGAGAGACAATTAAGAGTATTATTATAATGTTAGTTTGAATTCTTATTCATAATCAATTACTCATAATTACTCAGCTTCCTGATCCAACTTTTCTTCTCCTAGAAATCACAAATGGCGTCTGTATTTAGAATTTTTTTAGTCAGAAAATTTTTGAACTGTTTTCACTAACTCATAAGCGAAACATGACCCAATTTTATCAATTTTGAACCTCACTTAATAATAAAGGTAAAATGGGGAAAAAGTAATTAATATGACGGTTGGTATCATACACTCTATTTGAGACCAAAAACTGTTTTTAATTAGTGTCTTGTAATAAAGATAGAGAGAATAAATGCTTATTAGGGCTTGTCATGCAACGAATCCTCTTGAAAGCTATGGGGGCCTTTGGGAACATTAACATAGGTGGTGCATGGCTGTCGTCAACTCGTATCTTAAGGCGTTGGGTTAAGTCCCACAATGAGCGCTACCATTGTATTTAGTTGCTAATGTTGAATTTGGAATTCTAAGCATATTACCGATGATAACGCAGAGGAATGTGAAAATGACGTGAAGTCATCATACTCCTTATGTTTTGGGTGACACATGTGCTACAACAGTTAAGATAAAGGATCAAGATCCTGCGAAACTAAGCTAACAACGACAAAAATCACTCTAATAATTGACATAACATTGAAGGTTTTTAAAAATGTAACATGATTTCTGTTTTGAAAAACTATGTGCTATATTATTTCTACAAATTAATTTTGTTTGCTTTTGAGCATAGTAAAATGGGTAATAAATATATATAGAAGTGGAAAGGTTTAAGGCGGCCAGTGATCAACAACGCAATTGAGAGTCATTGGGTTTATGGCTTGCATGTGGTGGCCTTTATTATGCTCTCACGTTCTGAGGTGACCTCACTTTAGGCCTTTACTTTGGAAAATATATAGGACCAAATAAATGTTTCTTGCCCAAGAAAATCAAGTATAAAAAAATAATTCTCTCGTCTTTATTAAAGATAACACTAAACGATAATTAAAAGCTTCATAAAAAATAATTTTATTTTTTAGAAATTTCTAGCTAAATATAGCCAAAGCCCCAATCAGTGGTTTATACCATATTCTTCTTCTTTTTTATATATACACTATACAAAAACGCAAGGAAGAAAGAATAAAAGAGAATATCTTAAAATTGGGGCAAAGGTTAATGAAATTGAAATGCAATCCAAAGATGTGACCTTTGGAATTGATTTTTCTTTAAAAAAAGTAAAGTGAGTTGTTTGTTAACGAATTAGTCTAAGTTTTTTGGTAATGAAATTGATTATAACACCAGCAAGTCAAGTTCTTGCGACCGTATCATGCTTGCGTTGAAAATAATTATAAATTGACATCCTTTAATTATATATATGATTATAGGGAGTATCAATCAATTCAATATCTAATACATGCTATATATAATTGTAAACCGTGGCATTGGATTGCTGAACATAAATTCAAAACCTACTCAATTTAATTTCTAGTCATCTTCTAGATCTCTTTATTTTATTTTATTTCAATTAACATTTTAAAATCGGAAAAGGAGCATTAATATTCCTTTTTTTTTTAGTTAGAGTAATATATAGTGGCAAAATTTTGGGTTATTAGTGACAGGATAATTGAATTTACAAACATGTTAACCATCTTTACTGAGAACTTTATCCGGATTTTTATACATATTCAAATAATTTTTTACTATCCCCTCAATATATATGCCACCTTCATTTTCTCTTATATATGAAAATTATAATCTTACATTTTTTCTGCACGACCATGCATCTATGTCGGTATTTTCATTTCTGCTACCTTAGCTTTTTTGTTCACATTGTTCTGTTGTTGCCTAACATTGACTACCATATATATTATTGTTGGTTTTATAATCATTCGATCAAACTTCAAATATCCATGTACTTTTATCAAATATCTATCTAGCACCATTTACATTTTTTGGATACAAAAACATGTCAACTTGTTCAAACATAGCAAACATGCCATATTGGTCGACAGCTTAAACAAACATTATATTTTGTTTTGGAGGGCCCTACACTTATCCCCATGTAAATCCCTCCTTCCATGTTCTCTCATCTCTATCAATCATCTCCCATCTCTCTCTCTCTCTCTCTCTCTCTCTGCCCTTTGTCTCACTCTCTTACCCAACGCTAACGGATTATTGTTATAGTTCTTGCTTTGGTTAATGCAGGATTATTGTTGCATCGTCGAACTCATATGATGCGATCTCATTGGTAAAGGAGGGACACGTCTCTTTTCATGCAAATAATTGAATAAGTCAATAATCTTAAAAACCAAGAAACCCCTAAGTTGTTACTGAGATTTTCATTATTTAAGCCAACATTGTAGCGGATGATCTAGTTTACCAGACTTTAGAATCATAACACAATTTAAAGGTGATATTGACTTCGAGTAAGGATTTACAACCTTTAATTTAATGCAAGCCGATTATAATGATATAATCATGTATGGTGGTTAAAGCTAGTTACATCCGAATATTTAGAAAAATTAACTGGAAGAGAGATTAATTATTCAAAAAGACTTCAAATATTAAATCGGATTCAAACCCATTACCTGGGTTTCTTATAGTATTAAAAGGCTAAAAAAATATCTTCTTTATTTCTTCCCTCAATTAACGAATGAGAAAATAGATCAATTAATGTTAATAGACATATATGGTGGTTAGAGTCGATTACCTTTGATATGGCATAATTGCTCTGTGTGAAGAAGTTTATTGTATTTTTAATTTACACCCAAGAATTGTATATGGCGCCGTATTCTCATTGGAAAAAAGTATATGGTCATTTTTATACCTTAACCCTTAAAAATAATTAGTGGGGGGCCCACAAAACCAAAAGTTAACAGATGCTTGACTTAGTTAATTGAGCTGACATTTTTGCCTTATTTAGAAATGTCATGGGCATTTTTACACTAAAGTAATTAATGTATATGATGCCAAATGCGCATATAAAAAAACATATATATGGATGTTTTTACACATGCGTTGAAAAAAATATACTCCCTCTGGTCCTTATTATAAGGCACCAACTAACAATTCTCATAAACTAATAAAAATAGTTAAGTTTAATAAAATTGCCCTACAATTTAAGTAACTTTCAATATTACCTCTACTAATTACACTAAACTTTAATATTATATTAATTATCACCCATCACCCTTATTAACTATGGGTATATATGGAAAAAATAATTAATGCTCATTGAGAAAAAGTTAGTGCATTATAAAAAAGGACTAAATATACTTGTTAGTTGGTAATAAGGTTCAAAAGAAACAAACAACTATAGATACACACAACAGAACTAATTAACTAGAAGAGAGACTAATTATTCAAAAAGACTACAAATATTAAATCGAATTCAAACCCATTAACTGGTTTCTTATGTATTAACAGGCTAGAAAAATATCTTCCTTATTTCTTCCCTTAGTTAGCTAATGGGAAAATAGATCAATTAATGTTAATAGACATGTATGGTGGTTAGAGTCGATTACCTTTGATATGACATAATTGCTCTGTTTGAAGAAGTTTGTCTGTATTTTTACATCCAAAAATTATATATGGCGTCATATTCATATTTGAAAAAAATATATGGACATTTTTACACGTTAACCCTTAAAAATAATTAGTGTGAGACCTACAAAACCAAAAGTTAACAATTGTTTGACTTAGCCAACTGAGAACATTTTTGCCTTATTTAGAGATATCATGGGTATTTTTACATCTAAATAATGTTGTAAAAAAATATACATTGATATTTTTACACCTGCGCTAAAAAAAATACACAACTATATAGATACACACAACACAACTAATTAATCAACCTTTTTGCTAAGAAGTTATGGAGGGAGCTTGTTGACCCAGTGTTTCTTCCAAGTTTTTTCTCAGCCTGTCTTGATAATTGGGCGCGGTTGAATCTTGTAGAGGATCTGGGTATTCAGAAAACTGGGAATTGGGATCTGATATGGGGTGTTGCTGTGTGGAAGCTTTGGCTTTAGCGTAATAGCTCTTGCTTTAATGAAGATTTTGAGAAGCCACACAATGCCGCAAGTATTGTTTTGAAGGTTTGGAGGAGTTACTCTATGATTCAGGATTTACATGAGGTCAGTCCTTCCTATATGGTTTCTCATTGTAGGTGGCAGGCCCCTGATTTTGGCTGGATAAAGATTAATGTTGATGGGGCGGTCTCTCGAGGATCCAATCGAGCTGGCTGTGGTGGAGTTTTACGAAACCATGAAAGCTTATGGGTTGCTGGTTTCTGCCACAGTCTAGGCTGCTGCGGTGTCTTTCGATGCGGAAGGGTGGGCTATTCTCAAAGGCTTACTACTGGCTTGGGAGATGGGGTTCAAACTGGTAATCCTAGAATCGGATGCGAGGGATTTGATTGACACTTTGCTTGCTGATTGCAGTATATCTCACGGGTATTCTCTGATTATTTGGAGAATTAAGGATCTCATTAGTAGAGATTGGAGATTAGTAATTTGAAGTATTCCAAGGGAGTGTAACATGTTAGCTGATAGTCTAGCTAAGCAGGGATTGTCTTCTTCTTGTTCCTTTTTAGATTTTTGCCCGTCCTCTTTACGGGATCTTTGTGCTTCTGAGGCTTTGGGATCTGGTTCCCCCAGCTGTAATTTTACTTTCCTGTTAATCCATCTGAATCAACAACAAAAAATTAATCAACCGGTGGAGTGAACTTCTAAGAAGAATCCCGCAAAAAAGGTGATAAGATGGTGGCATTACTTTATAGAGGAAATTGAAGGTTTCAAAAATATAAAATAAAATAAAGGGTTGGTAAAAAAACTAACTTGTCACGTGCTCTGTTGAAACAAGAACCAAAATAGTCAATGTTCAAAGATGGGTAAAAACAAACTAGAAGCTTTAAAAGCCTAGTGATATGGATAAAAAAGGTGATAAGATGGTGGCATTACTTTATAGAGGAAATTGAAGGTTTCAAAAATATAAAATAAAATAAAGGGTTGGTAAAAAAACTAACTTGTCACGTGCTCTGTTGAAACAAGAACCAAAATAGTCAATGGTAAAAACAAACTAGAAGCTTTAAAATCCTAGTGATATGGATATTTTCTATCTGTTAGTCTGAGAGAGAGAGAGAGAGAGAGAGCTGTTGAAACAAGAACCAAAATAGTCAATGGTAAAAACAAACTAGAAGCTTTAAAAGCCTAGTGATATGGATATTTTCTATCTGTTAGTCTGAGAGAGAGAGAGAGAGAGAGAGAGAGAGAGAGAGAGAGAGAGAGAGAGAGAGAGAGAGAGAGAGAGAGAGAGAGAGAGAGGATTAAGGTACACTTTTTAAGACTTGGCTCGTTTGAAACCTCTAAAAATATTTATCCAAATTAAGATAAAATTTATTCACATATATATTTAGGGTTGTCCAAAAAATCTAGTGGTCTGGTTAAACCAGCCTGATCCGACCCGGTCCAAAAAAAAAAAAAGGTCCAAGACAATTTCACAGGATCATATCGGATAAGACTGCTCAAGTTGGATCGAACTTCGGTCTAGGGGCTTAGACCCCTTGGACTGGTCCAGTGTGATCCGATTTTGTTTTTATAGGAATCACTTTTCACTCGGTTATTTTTTATTATTTTTGGAAGTCAAGTGAAACCAGAAGTTAAAATATAGCCTCCTAAGAAGGCAAAAAAAAAAAAGGAAAAAGAACTGAAGAAAAAAACTAGACTGCTTGAACTAGTGGTCTGGTCTGGTCCAGTTTAGCCCGACCTCAGGCTTATACCAGACCGGACTGGACTTCGGACTGACTTTTCCAACCCGACATCGTTCTATTGGGTAATTGGGCAAACTTTGGGTTGACCTCTAACCCGATCTGACCGGATCCTTAGACATCTTTATATATACCATTCTAATTCTATTTATAAATTTATTTTACCTTCATAATTATTAAGTTAACTATCTTGAGATTTAGTAAAAATAGATTTATAAATAAAATAGAGTGGTATTCATCAGGTATATCGAATCGGACAAATTCCTAAATCAGACGACAAATAAAATAATAGCAATAAATAAAAGAAAGTGAGAGGTCCGTGCTCAAACTGACCGCTGGCGCAAACTACGAAGTGTGAACATTCTAGAGCGGAGCGTAATTCAAAACCTGGGCCCTCTCAAATCGCAACATATTACTATTGGCTGCCTCTATTTTATTATGCCCGTGCACAATTTCCAATGTTTTGTGTGCAACAAATTTTTCTTTTTTGGCCAGGATATCGTGCAACAATTACTATAATACCCTTTTCATAAATCGTGTACGGAATTAAGTTGGGGAGCTCCACTTACTAGTTGATAATCCTAACTTTCAAAATATGACAACATGACCCGTGCCTAGGAAGTGCAGTGGCACGCATGCTGGCCTTTGTCAGTGTTTATTAAGATCTAAACCTTGTCAGAGACTGTTTGGTTCCTCATGCAGGCACAATTGACATGTTTTAGCAATTTAATTGGAACATTCTTTTATATCACGTTGGATGTACAATTTTACTTTTTATTTATTAAAAAAGGGAAAAAAATTACAAATTTGTTGAATTTTATAGAAAAATTAATGAAGTTTAATTTTTTCTTTATTTATATGAAATATGTTGAAAATTCCTTATAAATAGGACTATATAAATGATTACATTTTACAAGGACATATTAATTAATTTACATAATTTTTAAAAAAGTTAAAATTAGAGTAATTGCTAGCTATATGATCTCTTGGTCATATTTAGCTAGAAGGTAAGGAAGATGGTTTTTTTTTTTTGTCGTATTTATCTCTTATAGTAAAAAAACACTTGTGCCTAGACAAAAAGATGGATTAAAAAAATCCTATAAATTAAATGAAAACTGTTCAATCAGTTGAAAGAAGGATACCATACGTTGACATTAACAATGAGTCGGCCGACAGAGATTAATTAACCCCTATAGATATTTGGTTTATAGAGATAGAACCATTGATTATGTGTGTAGACTAATGTCTCATCAACAAAACGACACACATTGATCCAATCCATCCCTTGAATTTTTTTCCACATTAGCTTTGATTGATGGGAAAATCCTTTTAAAATCTTAAGAGAATCAATATAATATCAAACAAAAAATCTCACAGAAAAATCTGATGTTAAAAAATTTCTAAAGAATTGTTAAAACCAATAAATGAAATTGTTAATAAGATTTTTTGATATCGAGAATTTTCTATGAGATTCTTTGAATCTCTATTAGAACATAAAGGGGTTTTCCCTTGATTAACGAAAATCTCCCTTAAATCCTAAGGAACCAACAACAATTCAAAAAAGTTACGTAAAGAATTCACAAGTTAGAAAAGTCCGCAGAAGTTATTAATATGATTAATGGAGTTGCTAATGAACAACTCATTAATAACTCCATCAGTTATATTAACAACTTTTTAAGATTTTTCTGACATTCAACTTTTTTAAGAAACTATTTTAAAAATTTCTTGATCCCTTAAAAGCTGAGGAGAATTTTCCCTTCATTAATTTTATTTGGTTCATGGATCTCCACGCCAGCTTTCACCCTCTATCTAGATTTTTCCAACTCATGTTCCATCTGACTAATAACAATGTTTTCTTTAATCTTAGCCACCTATTTATATTATTTTTTAATTCAAAGCTGATGACTTCGTAGTCCTTGTTGGAGGACCATCACTCGCTTTTTTTATTACTTGATGGTAATATGTGTGTATATATATATATATTTTTACCAATTGTGGGGACCAACCTTGTTTGTTAAAACAACAATTTTTAATTACAAAACACATTCGAACTTAGCTTTTTTAAACATTATTAAAACCAACATAACATGGAAAAGTAATGTGAATAGAAAAGGGGGTCAAAATATCACTATATTATTTAAAGAGAAATGTAACATCAAATATCACGTTGGATGCTTCAAGCTTTAATCAAATATCACGTATGGGAACACAATTAATTTATGTGGAGTGAAAACAATTTCTCGAGTTGTTGCCAGCTAAACTTTGCTATGTTACAAAACAGTGTTGTGAATCAAGTTTTCAAATTAATGCTTCGTGAGCATTCTCATTTTGAAAGCTACAACTCAACTAATTAATAAAGATTGAGTCTAGTCTTACAAAAAATATAATAAATCAAACCTTCAATAAAATGAGACTAATGTTTATTTTAAAAAAGCTACTCCTCAAATCATCATGGTAACTACTAACTATAAATTGTGTTTTGGCACAAAGTGAAGTACATAATTAAGGTGATTAAAGCTAGTGGTATTTCATTATCTCTTAACAATTCGAAACGTTTCTTTAAGAAAAATCAATGAATTTATTTTAATATTCAAGAGTACTTATAATTAAGTAATACATAAAACCCATTAAAACTTAAAAGGTATCGAGCTCACAATCATTCCGACGACCGAGAAGTCATCGAGGTGCCCCACCGCTTTATTTCCGACGACCGAAAAGTCTTGGATCCTAAAGTTAGTTTTATATAGGATCTAGTTAATAGATATGGTTTCGTGTTTATCCTTTTTTTTTTTTTTTGGTAGTGAGTGTTTATCCATTTTGTTGGCAAAAAAGTGTTTATCCATTATCCTATTTATTGTAATACTTCTTTCAATTTTTAATGTAAGACATATTTATCTAATTTAATTGTATTAAAAAAATTAGTTAATATGACAATATTTTCTAAAACATCTTAATCATATTCGTTAATTTCCTCTGTCTTGATTATTGTTAAGGAAATATTAGTTGGGATAAACTTGAAAAAGCTTGACCAATATGACAATTATATTTTATATTTAAGACTAATATTAATTAATTCTCCAATTAGATCATACATCCAAGGATTGAAGGGAGTAATTTTTTCTCACCTTCTTTGTCTTATACATTTGACATACTCATTAAAATATGATTTTTTTTTTAATTTTTTTTACCAAATAATAATAAAAATAACCCAATCAATTTTCTTAAACTCCATAAATATGTTAACCACTCCCTTTGAAGGTGCCTCTAACAATCACACTAGAATTAAAGAGATGTAGTTATAAGCCATTAGTTTATGTGAAATTTAAATGATTTCATCAATATTCAAATGAAATTTTTCCAAATTTACATTACATTATCTCTCGTATTTAACGACTTTAAATTGAATACTATTGAAAAAATTTAATTAATAACCCTATAAAGTACTGTAACTTATTACAAGAAAATTTCATCTTTTCTATTAGAAGGTTCCTCAATTATGTCTATTTAGATTAACGGAAGAGTTGTTTTTCCAACGTGATTTATGGTATATAAAGTGAGTTTTGTCTTAATTTATGTGAACATGCTTTTCTAACGCTAACTCAAACATGTTATAGAGTTGACAAAACTCTATTACAATATGTTACAAGGAAAGGGGAGGAAAAAAAAAAAGAAATTTAACAATAATGAAACTAAAATAATACTTTGGAAACTTATTTTCCCCCTTCTATGAGCATAGTAAAAAATAAGAACAGAAAAGGTTTGGTTGAGAGATAAATAATAATGGGATTATGAGTCAGTGAGTAGGTGGGCTGCGTGTGATATGCCCTCATCTAACATTCTGACCTGGACTACCTTTAATTTATGCCTTTTTAATTTGAAAATATCGAGCTACATACATGTTAATATAATTAATAATATATGTTAATTAAAATAACAAATAACTCTCGTAGATTTCTTCAAAATAATTATTATATTTTATTAATCAATAATAATAGCACAAATTGCGTGAACAATATATTACTTTTTGTTATTATGGTATTTTTTTAAAAACTTTCATTTATTCATAATAAGTATACATAGCAAAAGCCTCAGTTTTTAATTAATTTTGCCATATGGGAATAATTTCGTGTGCGTGTGTCTGGGGCCTCGAAAGGAGAAAATAAAGTATAAAAGTGATATACTTTTTATGTGCATGGCAAAAGTTGGTTCAATCAAGTGGTGCAATATATAGAAAGGTTTCGACCAAAAAAAAGAAGCAATATATAGAAAGGTGGTATCATTTTGCAAGTTGTAAGCAATAATAAATTAAAGCTTTTTTCTTTTTCTTTTTTTCATATTTCAGTGCCACCTCAGTAATTGATTCACTTTTTTTGTTGCTAGCTGCAGTATCTTTGTAAATTATTTTGAGCTGCGTATAAGTATAAATAAACTGGAGTATAGTTTTACTTCTTTAAGTTTATGTAAGATATATTTTTTATCTCTTAACTTTTATAAAGTATACTTTTACTCATATGACTCTAACACCATTAATTTTGTAAACGAAAAATGCAAACTCAAGTAATAACAGTTTAAACTTAAGTGGTGAGTATGTAATTAAATGCTATTAAGTTTAAATTTAAAATGGGGTAAATAAAAGAAAATATAAAATTTTTATAGTTAAATGTTATTAGTTATCACATGAGTTATTGCGTCAACGTTTTACATTGCCAACATTAATGGTATTGGAATTTTAAGATTGAAAGTATACTACTCCCTCCAAATCCTAATTATAGGAGAAAATTTTAGAGTTGGTTTGGTCCTAATTATAAGAGCAAGTTTTAACTTTTGTCATTTTTTTCCTATAATACCCCTATTTATACTTTCTCAATAATAATTGAATAATACACCTATATATTTTATAAAGTAAATAATGTTTGCAACTCATTAATATTATATACACCTAAATTATACTTTTTTATATAAAATATTTTTTTTAAGTAGCATTAATGCATTCTTTAATGATTATAATTTTGGGAAAATATAAATTTACCAGAATTACATCTCATTATTTTAAGATATTACAACCGAGGAATTGAATTCAAAATGATGGCATTTCTGGAATAATTTTTCTAGTCTTCGTGAAAACTAATTGCTTGCTGGAAGAATATTATTCGCAATCGCGGCCTCAACACTGTGCAATGAAATATAAACGATAATTAGTCGTACATTGAGTAAGGTTATTTTAGGAAAATATATATTATTAACTAATTTAACTTCCTTCTTTAATCCCTCCAAATTCGATAAATAGCTCCTATAATTAAGATCGTAGGAGTACTTTATAAAGTTACGGAACAAAAAATATGCTTTATATAAAACTTAAAAAACTAAAAGTATACTTTAACCCATATTAATAAAGAGATAGGATATTCTTACTACCTCTTTATCTTACTACCATTTTGCTACCGTCGGATCTATTATCGATCCAACGGTCCGCATTTACTATACTTAAATCCCTCTTCCTTCCTCACATTCTTCTCTCCTTCCCTTCCTCTTCATCCACCGTAGCAAATTTAGGCGCGATCGGATACCCGGCCTTCCATCGCCGCCGGGATGCGTCCACCATCGCCACCGTCCCTCCCCCCTCCTCTGCGCCCCTCTTCCTCACTCCACCGCCCCACTACCTCTCGCTAGGTTTTGAGTTTATGGCGAATCTATACGTCAAGGCTATGCCACCGCCCGATTTGAACAAAAACACCGAGTGGTTTACGTATCCGGGTGTGGGACCACCTACATCCTCATATTCTTTTTCTCTTGGTTTCCGATTCTCTCCGTCTTTGTCTGCTCTCCCGGCTTGTGCGGACCATCGTCAACCTTGCCGACTTTGTCTTTGTAGGTTTATTTTTTAAATTTTAAATTCCTTTTCTTGGGGCTTGTTTCATGCTTCGTTAGTATTGGCGATTAGTACGGTTTAATCGATGCTTGTTTGAGTTGAGTTTGAGCCTCGTGATGTGTTATCCCGTTGATTGGGGATGGTTTGTGGCCGCTTTTGATTATTTTCTTGACTAATAATAAGTACCGAATTGTAATATTATTTCCGAGACTTTTTGGCCGATTTCTCTCTATTACTTTGCACACTTTCATGTCTATCTGCATACTTTTGTTCTCTAATCTATTTTTTTGACACTTATATGTGGCTTTTCTCTGTCCTACAAAATGATACCAATCCTGAGTAGAAGTATGTCGCGATACCATTGTGTTTCTTACTTATTAGGCTATGTCAAAAATCTTTCGTGGTTTTTTCTCCCCCGAACCACAACCCTTACTTTTAACTTGGGAGTTTCGAAGGCCTTTTGGATTGTCTTTGGTCCGCAAGTGCTAGTTTGTTGAATTGATTGTACTTTGGGTATTTATCTGTTAGTGTCAAACATTTGAAAGAAGGATAAAATTATACAACCGCATTTCATGTTGTCCGAGAAGGTGATGTTGTGGTTTAGTAAATTATATACTCTTGTACAAACGATAGATGTTATAGAAGAATTTACTTGTCCGAGTCCTTTTGTTGAGTGATAAATTTCTTGTTAGAGTTTTGTCCTTTTAAAAGGATTGTTGAGTAGAGAAACCTAAAGAGGTCCGTTGTTGTAACTGTTTTGCTTAACTGGATTCTCTATGGAACCTTCCCGAAGATGGCTTGTTCTTTATTCAACATCAAGTATCATACATCAAAACTTCATATTTGTCTCGGGTAACTCAAATTGTTCCATATCGATGGAATTTGCAAGATCTGCTATGCGATTCGGGTTTCTTTTTTTTCTTTTTGGTTCTTGTATCTGTCCTTTATATGAATAAACTTTGCGAGTATATTATCTTTGTTTCTTTCACCTCTCACTTTCACATGTGTTTGTTCGCTTGTCAAATTTTCAGCAATGATACCATACCACGAACCCTACCAAAGTGAATATCAACGAAGACGTTTAGGAGCTTTAGGCATTGAGTGGCGCCCTTCATCACTAAGGCTTGCTGTTGGTCCCGACTTTAGTCTTGACCCGAATTTCATATGCTTCCATTGGCGGACTTGGACATGCTAGGGGAACCACCGCCCGAATTTATAGATGCCATGGATTGGGAACCGAGAAAATGAAGTGCATAGTGATGATACTGATTTAGAGTATAATGTCACCGAAGACTACTCATTTACTTTAATTTTTTTTTTTTTTTAGGGGGGGACCATTATCTTGATAAGGTGTAATAATTTGGAATTTAAAGTCAAACATTACAAGCATGTATCCAATATTGAATTTATTAATCATTTGTTATGATTTATTAACAGTCTCATTTACACTCTTTGCCTAAATTGTAAGCTGGTAGTAGAGGACATAGGACAGGGCTTTAGGCAACCACTCTAATATTCCTCCTCTTTCTAAATGCTAACCACGAGCATAAACTTAATTATCAAGTCTGGTTTTCGAATTCCCCCAATAATTAATAGGAGAGTGCACATTAGATTTTAAAAAGGTAAATAATAACTACACATATTGTTTTTAAATCCCTTCGATCTGTTTAATTCCTACTAGTAAGGTGCTTTCCCCCATTCTTGCTCTATCTCTGTCTGTTATCTTGCTTTTCTCTCTGCTTTCTTTGATGTCTCATTTCACACAATACCTACTCAAAAAGTCTCAGAGAGCATTGATTTATGGTATTTCGGTATGCAGGAGCGGTGTTATTTCATATGCTTTTAGCATGTTTTGAATGTAAACCTTATCAATTTTCTGCCTAGAATAATTAGGCAAAACATGATATAAATGAATATCTCATGATCATAATTTGAGTCAACTAAATAATAATCATTTAACAAATGTCATGTAACCCAAATAATAAACTAAATAATAATCATTTAACAAATGTGATGTAACCCAAAATACTAAAAAACATAATTTGAGTCAATGTAAAATTTTCTCTGTACATGTACGTTTATTATGTCCTCGTTTCTTGCAATTACCACAAATATTAGTATTCTTTGATGCTTCTTCAATCCCACTATGAATTCTACGTCCTTGTGACATATTATGCGACTCCTTTTTCGACCTTTCGTCGTGAAATATTGGGATCCTTCAAACTCATCATAGATGACACTTTCGTTTGAGAATTCGATCTTGTAAATCAAAATCCTCAAGACCAATACTATCATCAAGTCTTGGAAATTTTTCTAAAGATTCAAAGGAGAGAATCAAGACCATCACAAGCGAATTTAGTCGCTTCATTGGACCTATCTCAAAGATCAATAAGTTTGGAAAATCTAGAGCGTATATCAAAGCCGCGAAGGAGTCCTTCTCTATCAAAATGACAAATTATTTGTACAAATTATATCATTTCCTTCCTTCCTCCATCTTTTCAAAATCATATTTTCGGGGATCTGCTCAACATTTTCAACCAAAAAAATAGCAAGAATATGCTCACATGGGATTCCCATGAACTCAAAATACTTGACAAGAACATCTAGCTTCTTTATTTTCCAACTTCATCTTCACGGTTGCGAATGATCCGTCTCTTTCCTATTAAAAACTCGATAGGTAACCCACTCACCATCATTCTCAAGTTTCTCCTTAGAGAGAGGAAAACTATGAGAAAACACATCACTAAACTTTGTGAAAAGTGCACGTGTATAGACCTTAGCTGCATGCTCTTCCAATGGCATATTCAATGTTAAACGCCTTTCTTTGTGCCTAGATTCAAAGTCTTGTTTTTGAATGACTCATAACGAGCATCTACTTGCTTGATTATATTTTTCTACAAACTCCTTTAAGGTTGTGCCAGATGTAACAAAACCATCAAAGAATGAATTAATGCTTTCACTACGCTGAGTGGTGTTCATACCAGCAAAGAAAATGGATCTGTTAAAGATTGGTATCCAAGAGGACTTAATAGAATAAAGTGACTGCAACCACTCAACTTCATGAAGACCATATTTATCAAGAATACGTTGCCATTTGTCTTCAAAATCTTGAGTACTCTTTTTTGTATGGATACAGTTATTGAAATCGCTCTTAAATGTGGCATGCCGTTGATAGACGTGAGACAACTTTTAAGGGAACTTTTTTGTGATGTGCCACATACAAAATCGATGCTTGCTATTTGGGAAAACTTTGGATCTTTGCTTTGGTAATTGACATGTCCTATAAATTCAATGACATATGTAAGAATACAATCATTAATATATAAAACAATTGAAAAGATGTACTTAAAATGATTATACCTGATCAGTAATTATGGCGCCTGGATGTTTCCCATTCATTCCTCGGAGCCATTCATTAAATAGCCACACAAAAGTATCTTCTGTTTCGTCTTTCAATAAAGCACATCTGAACAAGATTGACTGTAAATGATTATTTACACCAACAAAAGGTCCAAATGGCATTGAATACTTATTAGTTCTGTATGTCGTGTCAAATGTGATGACATCACCAAAAAGCTTATAAGCTTGCGTAGACCTCGCATCAATCCAAAAAAAGCTTTCCATGCGATCCTCATTGTCATATTTAATGGAATAAAAAAAAAATTTGGATTCAATGATTGTTGTTTAACACAATAGTGTAACACAGCTTGTGCATCTCCTGTGTTATACATTCTCCTCCTCACACTTTTTAGATGATTATAACAATCTCAACTGTCAAATAATGACTCATCGCCTCTGAAGATGGTAGCCACTTTTCCTGTGGGCAAGCCTGACTGATTAAATTTTTCAACCAATGATCTTGCAGCATCAGGCATTTTTCTGTGTGATTTGAGATAATGAACACTCTTTGGAGTCACAAGAACATGATTATGGTTATCGTCAAAATGTGTAATTCTCCACATTTTTCCATTCTTAAAAGCCTTTACACAAGCTTCACACCCAATGCGAAATGATGATGTCTTTTTTGATTTGGTCGACAAACTTGAGCAACATCTTTCTCTTTTTTTTGGTTGTGGATAACCCTCTCTAGTACAAACTAGCTTGAAGTAGTTATCCCTCCTTGTTCGTGTTCGACAGAAACCTTTTACCTTGCCATATCTTTGTATACAAGTCCATTACATCCTTTTGTTCCGAAAATTCCATTCCAACCTCAATTAAAATATTACAATTCTTTGTCGGTGTCAAGGGAATGACATTTGGAATGTTATCAATTAAATCATTTGATATGTCGTCTCCTAAATTAAGAGGCATCTCTTCTATAATTTCATCATCACTTTGAAGTTGATGTAATCTATTGGATCATCATCCATATTCAATAAGTCATCTCCCACCATTCATCAGGTATGTCATCATTCCTAATTTCATCATTTAAGTCAATGTAGTCCAGATGCTCATCCATAATATAGCAAGAGTCGATCGTCTTCCAACTGCTGATTCATTTTTCTCAATTATCAGAACTTCCACCTGTTACATTGAAGAGGAAAGAGGTCAAGTTCAAAGAAGCAAGACGAGCCCATAAACTAACTCTTGATTCTTTGCCAAACCCGATTTGATGCTTCTTTTTTGGATCCCCCAAATGCCACGGGAAAGTCCTTTTCCTTGTCTTTGCACAAGCACTAGACCGAAAGTCGAAACCCTGGCAATACAACAAATCATATAAATTATTCATCTAGATAATCTCGGAAGAAAGTATAGTTATGCGTACAAAAAAAAATCTAGAAGGGAAGGAAGTTAGGAACAAAGTGATGGGACAAATAAATTGGACACCTATAGCCAAAAATAAGGCAACTAAAGTAAATCATGTTATCAGTTATGAGCTTCATACTCATAGTATATGCATTGATACAATTTACAGCTCATAAGTTGATATAATCATTTAAAATTTTCTAGATTCATCCTTACTGTCATCATTCTTCCAGATTCAGGACAAGGCCAGTACAACCATGTGCTTGAAAATGGTTTCGATTTGGATCCCAGAAGTTAAACTCATTGGTGATTCAGGTATACTTCCAAGAAGCCAACAAGGCCAAAAAAAAAAAAGTCCATTTTGCATTGGGTCTTAGATTCTGCTGGTTCCAAATTTGCACTTCGATTTGTCTTTCAAACTATAATGCTTAACCAATATTTCTATTGTTATGATGTGATTATGTTAGGTAGTTCTGATACAACAAACTCAATTTGTTTAATGAAGAATGCGCCAACCTCACTGATTAATTTATTTAGAAATCAAATGTTATCTTCATAAGGGAATTCTTTTGTAAGTTAGACAAGGTATTGGAGGAAAAAGAGCAATGAATGGGGAAGAAAAATGCTTTAAGTGTGACACGGTTATTCTTTACAGTTCTTGTTGTGATTGAAATGTTCAGGCATTAAGTTTCCTGACTTTGAAGGATGAGCTTGATTTGTCTTGGCTTTTTGCCGTGCTCGTTTCGAGAAATGAATGTCTGATTTTTCTTCCAAATTTTGCAGAGGGCTTTTGTTCTTTGCAAGTTAAAGTATACACATGAGGAAGCAAATGAGAGAACCGGTGATGAGGGGGAGCCAAGTGACTTTATGCCTTCTGACTATGTAATTGTACCAAGTGAGGGTAGAATTCCAGATGAAAGCAATGACTATGTAATTGTACCAAGTGAAGGTAGAATTCCAGATGTAAGCAAAAGAATTCTTGGACTAGTTGAGAGCTAGCTCTTTAATTATGATTTAGTGTGCTAAACATGCTGACAACTAACAATTGGTTGATATATGTTTTAGGCAAACGTTTGTCCCGAAAACAATCTGGATGAAATGCTTCAGACACAACAATCAGCACAAGAAAAATGCTTTAACATGAAAATTGTATGTGAACCTTACATGTCTATAATCTAAGTTAAACAGGTTCTGTCATATAATGGTGTTTGATTTTGCAAGTCCCAAGTTTTTTCTATCAAAAAATATTAATTATTAATTAATTTTTCAATTAGTTGAAACACAGCGTTTAATGGAAAAGCATGGAAGGCATCTCCTTTGAGAAATGCGAGAATTTAAATATACTATACAAATGCATGGGAGTAAAGATAACATTTTGAAATATCACTTCAATAAAACCCCTCTTTCAAGGTCGTATTAAAAATCAATAAATTGTCTTATAACCATTCATGGAAATTTCTTAGTAGCTTAAACTTGAGATTCAAATAAAGCATTAACATAATAAAGGCCCAGTCAAACTACTAGGGGTTAGAATTTACATAAGTAAGAATACAAATCCATGCCAAGTGTAATTTAAGCACTTACAAATTCAGTATGTCCAGTCAAAGAGTGCACCAAACGCCATCGAAGCATTCCAAACACAAATTACCGCAATCTGCAAATATGTGTTGTAATCGAACAACTATCACCTCCAAAGACGCAAAAAAGGCAGAAATTGAAATCGAATGATGACAAAAATGAAACAATATGGCGAAATTGAAATAAAATAGGTAATTCAGATCGCAAAAGCAAACAATATGGCGAAATTGAAATCGTATAAGTAATGGTAGTTAAGACCTATCTTTGCGTTTCGATCGGCCGTTTCGGAGAAATCTCAAGATCCTTTCTCTTGTCTCTATTCTTCTCAATCAGATCAACACAATCGAAATCCAAAGCTAAAATTGATTATTTGACGATTCAAAAAAAAAAAACCATAGAACACGAGAGAATAACTTGGGAGAAGAAAATTCAAGGAATGCGGTTGCGGGTTGTTTGGAATTTTGTAAGAGAAACCCTAGCGAGAGAGGTAGTGGGGCGGTGGAGTGAGGAAGAGGGGCGCAGAGGAGGGGGAGGGACGGTGGCGATGGTAGACGCATCCTGGCGGCGATGGAAGGCTGGGTATCCGATGCGCTGCCTAAATTTGCTACGGTGGATGAAGAGGCCGGAAGGGAAGGAGAGGGAAGGAGAGAGGAATGTGAGGAAAGAAGAGGGATTTAAGTATGGTAAATCTGGACCGATGGATCAGATAATAGATCGACGGTAGCAAAATGGTAGTAAGATGGTAGTAAGATAAAGAGGTAGTAAGAATATCCTATCTCATTAATAAAACACCTTTTCGTTCGTTAAAATAAAATCCGACCACATTTATTTCCTATTTAATAAGTCAGTTATTGTCAGCACCTTAGTAGCGCAGTGGCATGGGAGTTTGGCTTCCCTCCCCTATGTCTAGGGTTTGAACCCTGCCCCCTCCCCTACTATATATATCTCAAAAAAATAAGTCAGTTATTGTTTTTCACTTCATATATTTTTGTCGTTGTTTTCAAAATGTCAACTTAATTTTCACTACAATATTTTTGGAGTTGTTCAATTATTAAACACATTTTAATTAAACATAATTTCCAGAAATTTATGAAAAAAAATAATAAATCAACTCCCCCCCCCCCCACCCCACACACACTTAAAAAATAATAATAGTACTACATTTATTTAGAATAGTGATTAGAGTTTTTAAAAACAGTTTTTCAATCATAATTTACGTTATCACAGTAAGTATTTTCTCGATCCTTATTATAAAGCACCAACTAAAAATTCTCACAGACTAATAAAAACAGTTAAACTAAATAAAGTTAGCCTACAATTTAAGTAACTTCCAATATTGCCCCCACTAATTGCACTAAATTCTAATATCATATAAATTATTACTCTCACATGGTACCTTTATTTATTAGGGGCATACATGGAAAAGAATAATTAATGCTTTTTGGGAACAAACAAGTGTCTTATAAAAATGACCAAATAAACTTATAATTTAGTGCCTTATAATAAAGACCAGGAGGAAGTATGTAAGATGAGTTTTGTCTCGATTAACATAAATAAGCACTTTTAAAAACTTAGTGATTCCAAACAAGTTTGTTACTTTTTAAAAAGGAGTTTTGTCTCAATTAACTGAATAAGAACTTTTAAAAACTTAGCGATTTCAAACAAGCTTATTACTTTTGGAGCCCTATTTCAAGTTGTTTTTACATTTTTAATTCAATGTTTTTTGTTTTCTGTAAAAATTTATATTAAAAAAAATACTAACTTATAAATTTAATTTTAAAATATTTTTTTATGATCCACTTGTATGACCCTATTCATCAAATTATGTATAATACACAAGGTACATCTAACTAATTATTTTTAAAAATTAATGACAAACAATCCATACATCTAAGTGTGATTATTTGGTATTATATTATATATTTAAGGAGACGTTATTTAGGCTGAGGAAAAAACGACATTAGCCATATTTTGAGAAAGGGAAAAAAAAAAAAAAAGAAGCTAGACAACGTGGAATTTAGAAAATAGGATTAAAAATTGGAAGGAAACTAATTAAGCATATACATGGATTTAAATATTGTTTATTAAAGAATAAAATGGGTGGTGAGTGTTGGATGTGGACTTAAAGAGATGAAGATCAGCGATCTAATCCATAAGAAGACATGCAAGTGCTGATTCAGTATTAACAGATAATGGTGATTAATTATTAATTAATTAATTATATAATTAATCAGAGTCCAGCAATTTCAAGTTTCTTGTTGTTATCATTTTGATCATTTCATTCACGCACTCCTAAGTCGAAGGTCGCTCCAAATACACACGACAAATTCACATCTCACCCTGACTACATTTTGTTCGTTTGCCTCAAATTTAACTATCCAATAATAAATTTTAGAATATCTTTATAAATTAAATTATTTAGTGACTTGTGAATTAAAACGGAGAGAGGCGCCATGCAAAAAGCTTACCAAGGACAAGGGCGAAATCAGGAGGGTTAGTGGTAGCCCCCATCCTCCTAAAATTATAAAATTGAACCCATAAGTTTAGGAAATTATATTTTCGTCTCATAAAAATTTCAACATTTTCATTTTAGTTTCTATTAAAAAGCCTCATGTAGGGACTAAAACGAAGCTATTGAAATATTTATAAAGTTAAAATATAATTTTCTAAAATTTTGGGTTCAATTCTATAATTTTCACTCCCTAATTTCAAAACCCAACCCCACGCCCAAATCAATGAAAAGAGCTTGCATCACCCGAAAAGTCGAGAGGAGAAGGAAAAAAGAGACTCTTTCACCATAAATAAAGATATTCTTAAAAAATAAAAATAATTTTTATACATTTATTTTCTTCAATCAATTGTATTTGTTTATATTTCTATCCCATTCCATCTCGTCCTCTCTGTTTTTTCTTATTTTAATCTTAAGGGTATGGCCGTGTGGGGTCAAGTAGATAGTAGAATACGAACCCTTGTGGTATTCTGGCAAATCATTAATGGTATTTATGGTCAAAGTACAACATTTACCAATGTTAATAGTTTGGCAACAGTTGACTATAAAAGGTGTGGCTGGTATTTGGTCCAGCTATAAATTAAAAAAAAAAATAATGAATTAAATTATTTATTAGCTTTTTCATTCAAATAACTATTAAATGAATGCCAATCGGGTTGGATATATATTAATGATTATAAGCCAATCGTTGCCTTACAATTTAAGTAACTTGGAATTAATTATGGATAAACAAATAATTAATGTTAATTGTTATAAAAAGAACCAAATAAACTTATTAGTTAGTGCCATAATAAAAACATATATAGGTTAGCTTGGACATGCATCACGTCTTTTTAATTGTTTGCACTCACCACCACCATATGCTCCTTTCTGTACTGAAATAAATAAAGGGGTATAAATTATGCAATAACTTTATATCTTTATTTATTCATCGTGTAGAATATTTATAAGGTGATACAGAGAAGAGTATAGTTTAACTAAACCTAAAGGAGTATTTAAAATTTAAATAAGTATTTGAAATTCAACTAAAAAACAACATAACATAATGATTAATTATCCTAATAACAATAATAAACAAGATAATCAACGTAACTCTGATTAGGGTTACAGTTTCGACCATCATGGGTCAAATTGCTTCTAAGTCCTTCGAATTTTTCTTGGGTGGGTGGCGTTGACATAATATTTGTAATTTTCTTTTCTAATGAAATTTAATTAGATAGATCAATGATATTAGTTTCCAATTTTAAAAGACTTTAGTTATCTTTCATAAATTCCTCAGTCACTAATTTTTCTGATTATTGTTGTAGAATCATGAATAAGGATAAATTATAAAAAAAATTGATAAATATAAAAAAACACATCTTATATTTAAAATTAAGATCAACTCCTTAAATATATTTTATATTAAAACCAAGAGGATGTATCAATGTTTGTAAGTAAAGAAAGAAGAAACAAGACTTTAGTTTTTGTGTTTGCATGAAATTTTAAAAATAAATCATGGTACGAGTAGTTCATGAAAAAAAAATGTTTTAGATTTCATATTGATTACGCTGGAAAAAAAAATGTACTTAGAATATTCCATTATTGCAACTCAAATGATTTTCTTAGTCAGCATATTCCCTTTCTCTTGCAATAATCCACATCACTGTCGTCAGTCGTCACTCTTCCGGGAAAGAATGGTATGGAAACACTTGTCGTTTTTCTCTCGCGAAATATCTAAACAACTATTAATTACCAAAAGTTACACATTTTTTAAAAGTTATTATCCATTTTTAAGATGAGTTATTAAAATTTAAGAAGTAATTTAAAAAATGGGTATTACTTTTATAAAAAATTTTAGTGACAGTTTTCTTAACATAGAGTAATAAAGTTTATAATAACTTTAAATCCTTCAATATTTTGGCAAATATATATATATCTCAATATAAAATTTACAAAATTTAATTTTTCATGGTCTTAAAAGTAAAAAGTAGCTCACTAATTCACTATTGGTTACCATTTGTGTCGCTGAGTTAATTGAAATTTCACTAATATTAAATTTGACAAGCCTATGCCTAGAATTCGCTAACACTAAATTCTTAAATAATTTTTATTTTGAATTTTGATAGACTTCATTAAGTCAATTGAAACAGTACCAGTCCTAAATGTATAATAAAGTGCAAACTACAAACTAGTATCGTAGGAGTAATATAATTTATATTAGTTTATTACTATAATTATTATTTTTTAATACAAATTGCTATAATTATTTGATAAAACACAAAGACTGGATATGTTGATCACGACGTGGACCCGAATAGGATCCGCAGGCGTCACCCGAAACGTCTTTTTATTTTTTTTTATTTTTATTAATTTTTAGATAATCACATTGTATATTAAATATGCTTTCCCTCTCGTCACCCGATGACGTCTTTTTATTTTAATTTTATTTTAATTAATTTTTAGATAATCACATTGTATATTAAATATGCTGGGTGCTTAAAGAAGAATGGGTTAAAACGTAAAAGCATTAACCAAATTAAAACACCAGTTTCAAAAAATGAAAACATTTAAAAGCATGCCACGTTTTCAATCAAAAAGTAAACGTCAACGTTGTTACTAGTTAACATTTCCAATATAAAGAGAAGCATTACCAGCTTTTATTCACACTTCACACACCCAATTACTCAAAAAAAAAAAGGTTTATATATAATCGCAAACTCTCTGTGAACCCTCTTTCATCCTCTTCCTCCAGAGAAACTACGTCGGAGCACCGTCCATGGCCGACCCGGTTACAATCTCCACTCTCGTGACCAGCTGGTTCACGCCTTCTTCTCTCTTCCTCTTTGTCAACCTCGTCATCGGCACCATCGTCGTCTCTTCCCGTTTCGGTTCCCCCAAAAAGCCCTCCGACCACCACCACGACGACCACGGCCAACCACATCTCGTCCGACGTTCATCGTCCCTGCTTGAACGCTTTAGGTCTCTCCATTTCTCCAAACACGAAGCTGCGTTTCCAGAAACCGAATATCTTCAGCCCGTTCACGACTCTCCTCAGCTCGTCAGAACGCCGTCACTGGTCGAGCGAGTCAGGTCGTTTAATTTCCGGTTTTATAACAACGTCTCCGAAACGACCGGTTCAGATACAGTGTCGACTCAACCTGATGACCCGACGGAGCACCCGACTGAACCGCAGTTGGCGAGAACTCCCTCCCTCCTGGAGCGACTCAAGTCTATGAACTTATCTTCTCTCTACAGATCGGACTCAGTAAAAGCGGCCGGAGAAGTACTTGACGGCGAATGTGACGTTCCGGAGTCGAAAGAGGATAACGATGCCGGTAATTTGGTGAAGAGGAGCAAATCGGAGTCGAGTAGGAGCACGCCGGTGAAGTCACGGGAGAAGATGAAAAAATCGGCGAGTGAGAACGTAGCGTCGAGGAGGCAGCAGGAGGAGGAGGTCGATCGCCGGACATCGGGACCAGAGACTTCGAGACAAAGAGGAGGTAATGAAACGGCGGCGTTTGCGGAGGACGAGACGGTGGACGCGAAGGCCGACGATTTCATCAACAGATTTAAACAGCAACTGAGGTTACAAAGGCTGAACTCGCTCCTGCGTTACAGAGAGATGGCCTGAGCAAACTGGTCAGAATACGGTTGTGTGTGTGTCGAGTGTGGATCCCCGCCGTAAGTCCGAGGGTAAAACGGTCAATACATGGCCTATGTATGACAGCTTGATCACCACTCGTCACGGCCGATATTTTGCCGAGGCTGACTGAAATGACTAAAAGGCCCTTTAATTAGAAGTTTAATGCTTTAAGCTTTGGATTCTCCTGTTTTGTCCCGTAGTGTCTGTTTAATGAAGGTATTGATGTAAAGTTGCTTGCATTAGTGAAAACGATTACGTATTTGCATGTAATTAAGTTTGTAAGTTGCTTCCATTTACAGCTTTGAAGCAAAACATAAACGTCCAAGGTTGCTTGTTTAAACAATTGGCATTAGATATTTCTCCTCAGTGATGAAGAAGTTGTTCATAGATTTGATTAATATTCAAAGCGACATATATTTGCTTGTTATTTTTTTGTTTGTTAATTTCTTCTTTTTGAACTCATTTTCCCATCTTTTTCTATATAAATTCATGACGTAGATTAACTATGCATCTTTTTTGCTTATTTAATTGGAAAATCGGGTAAAAGTATATATTTAAAAAATTTATTATCTAAAAGAACCCGTTTTTCTACACAAAAAGTACTGGTTTTCTATAGAATTTTATGGTTAAATGCCATTTTAGTCATAGAAGTTTAGCTTAAAAAAGACTTTGGTCACTCAAAAATTTGTTTTGGTTTCATTGTAACCTTAGAAGTTTAAAAACATTGTAGTTTTGTCAAATCGTTGATCTTGACCGTTTAATTGTTACTCTTCTTTGTAAACTTTTAACGGCAAAATTGCTCATAAAAAAACTTTTAGGCAAATTTGCTTCTTAAAAAAACTTATGTGACATATTTGCTTTGTTTTATTAACGCCTGGGGCAAAAATGAGAGAAAAAAAATTTTTTTGGGTAACAAGTCTTTTTAAGCTAAACTTTTATAAAAAAATGGTATTTAACCCTAATTTTATTTACAAAAAGTAAAGTACTAACACTAGAAATCAAATACTAACTTTTTGTTAGTTTCTGGATTAGCGTTATTTGTGATTTCTATGAAAAGAGATAATGATGTGATTTTAAGGAGGAGATCGTCTCATTATCTCAATTTTTTTTATAATCTCTCATTATATGATATGGATCATTGATTGAAAAGAGAAGAGAAAAGTAAAAAAAGTTATAACTTGATGATGTGTCTCACTTTCTATCTTTCAGAGTTAATTAAATGGATATGATTTAGATATTATAAGGAGTAACAAGAAAAACAGACAATGAGAGGACGTGAAAAATGACTTTGATATTTGGAGGAAAGAAGACAGAATTGTGGTCATGTCTTGTTGGTTGGTTTGTTGGCACCTCAATATCTCAAAGTTAATGTACTGTGAATGACTTGAGTGTTCATATTGTCTCGACGTTAGAGGGAAAATGGAAATTTTGGAATGAAGTGAAGTAGGATCTTATTGCCAATTTTAGTTAGCAAACATATATATATATATATATCAATGTAAATATCAAATGACAACATTTATATATTTTCCAACCAATGTCAATACTCGCACATGTAAAAATTATAAGTACTATTTACAAGTCATAGATTATATAATTTATTAGGATTTTGAAAAATATTTAATCTGACAGTAGTAAGAAAGTCACCATGAAGTTTGGCAATCTAGATCAGTTTTGTGTGTTTGGTGGAGACATGCAGAAGGAAGAAAAGCTTGATTCTTTCCTTAAAAATGTCTCTCATGCTCATTTAATTTCCTTTTGATCATTCCCTGCATTCATTTAATTCTTCTAAATCTTTGTGAGAATGATGGTATGATGGAATAGTATAATACTCAAGTAAATAAGAAAGTGACATTTCAATTTGATGCTCATATTTTATCGGGAATAGTTTAAATTAAATATAAGTATTCAAGCAAAAGAATAATTAAATTTAAACAATATCAATTTTATTTTTCATTTAAATTATTATCAATTTTAAATTAATTGGTGACAACTAAATGATTTTCCATGTTTTAAAAAAATAAAAATAAAAATTATATTGTATAGATTTGATCTAAATATTTCAAATCAAGAATAAGTGCATTATTTACTTTCGGCCACTGAACTTCTAAAGTGTTTGGAACCATACCAAATTTGTAGCTTCTGATGTCCAAACTTGATCTAAATGATAAGGTGGTCCATACAAATATCAAAATTAAGTCACAACAATACAATACTACAAGGGTATTAGCAAAAAAAAAAAAAAAAAAATACTACAAGGTAAGATATTGCCAAGGCTAAACAACAAGATGTTGACAGGAACAAATAAAACTGTGGTCTCATCCATGTATAAACCAAATGGCGTGGGTCCCCTTTAGTGTTTTTTATTTTTTAATAATAATTTAATTTATTTTGTCAAATTCAAATTTTTATCTTTAGTTATCCCAATATTATATATATATATATATATATATATGGGAAAGGTATTTCTCCCATTTGGAGATAGAGTTATCTCTAACGACCCTAAAACTTAATGAATAAAAGTGTTTTTTTTGTAATTTTGCGCCCTTCATTAATTCATCTAAAACTACAAATATAGCCATTAATTTAACTCTATCTCCAAAGGTGCGGAGAAATCTTTACCCTATATATATATATAACATTTAATAAAATTTACGCCATTTTTAACGAAAAGTTTCATCTCAACGACTTTTCAAATAATAATTTAAACAAGAGCCAATTTAGAAAAAAAAAAAAAAAAAACCAATTCTTTCACTATCCATCCAAAAACAAATCATATTTGTAATATAACTTTTATTCTATTTTACGTTTACAAAATCCAAATTCAAAAACAAATCATATTTGTAATATAACTTTTATTCTATTTTACGTTTACAAAAGCCAAATTCAAAATAAGCCACTTTTACCACTTTCTATTCCAAACGGCCGTATATACTCTGAAAAACAATATTTCTCTTTAATTTTTCAGGGCCCCAAAATATGATTTTTCTAGCGATTGCTTAATAAAGCTTTGGTTTTGGAAGCTTAATACAAGATTTGATTGCTTAAAGTTTTGAAATGAAATCTCGATGTTTATTGTGGTTAAAAAATCAATCTGGGAACATTTATCCAATTCCTATGCATACAATGATTGTTTGAATATATGCATATGAAACTACCTCTACTAAATATAACAACTAGATAAATAATTTACAAAGATTTAAAAAAATTAGTTATTTGTGAAGAAATGCATATTAATTTTTCTGAAACAAAAAAAAGCCCTTTATTAACTCTTATATTTAGGATGTTGAAGTAAATTAAGATAACCTATAAATAAATTTATTGCTTGCAAAGAGTGTTACCTCAGATTGTGGCGGATAGTAGAGGATCTTTTCCACACTGCAAACAATTGCATTCATACAAAATCTCTGAAGTCAAGAGGCAATATATCCACATTCTTTTTCTCAATCCACAGCATATAAAATTATTTTTTAAGGTCGAATATAACGGTCTATAAATCCAAACTCAATTTAACAGCTCTATACTTCATCACCGTTTAACATCACCCTTGAAGGTAGTTAAAAAAAAACCACTGAGCATACATTATAATAAGGTCCCAAAATAGTGTTAACCCTAAATAACGTTGCTGAAGTCAATCAGGGACCGTGAGTTTATCTTACTGGCACAAGATGCATCATGGGAAAAAAGCTGTATGAGTTTATCTGCCCTTCAAATACAGTAAATATGGCTGAGTTTAGCTGTCAGTCTAAAACTCTCTTTATGCCTGGATTTCAGAGTCAAGCAGCTGGGACCTTTTTTCCATCTTCTATGAAGAAAATTGCAGTTTCTGGGACCTGCAAGAGAGAGAGACAACATTTTTATCAGATCCATGTTTTGAATTTTCCAGAGAAAGGAATCAATGAACTTAGACAGAATCAGCAGCATGCTTAGCACATAAAAGGAACAAAGATTAGGCTCAACAGTCAACCCAAGAGAAAATAACTCACTTGGATCAAAATCAGACAATCGGTGCAAGGCTATGGACTACTATTCTATTTGAAAGACAAAATGTGAAGGTGTATTTTGATCCTATTTACAAGTCACATCATTAGATTTTTCATATGAACGTACACTTTTATGGGATATTATATATTGAAAAGGGGTAAAGTTGAAAAGTTGTTAAAGTTTAATACAGACATAAAGGAGTAAGGTTTTTCTCGTATAAAACATGCTGGAAGTAACTAATAAATAGGACCGAAGTAGTAAATTCCAGCAGATAGTGGTTCAACTAATGTCTTTTCAATATTTGTTGGACTATGAGGATCGGCTGATTGCGTTATGTTCTTTTATGTGAAACAAGGGAACTCTTAGAAACTGGTTCACTAGGACATCTTATCTATATAGGGCAAGGGAAAATATTTTTTGTTCGGGGGTGGCGGAGGCAAAGTGAGAATGGTTGGGCAGAAGTTTGGCTAGGTTTTGGTAAGGTCCTAGTCTCTTCTGAGCCAGGACATTCTTCTATTTACAATTTTTTTCGTCAACCTTCATTTCACATTTGAGTTTTCTACTTTTCTTGGGCTAGTGTCTTTGAAATTGTAGCAGGAACTTGTGTTAGACTGAACTTAGTCACCACTGAATGCAGGAGAAGGGGTTGCAGAGTCAACAGACAAGGAAAAATGAGTTTTCATTATCAGCATCTCATCCAATAGGCAATAACAGGAAGCATGCCGGCCTAACCAATGACATCTATGTCTAACACGAATGAGTCATTGCTAACATCACAATTGACCGAAAAAAGAATTACAAAGCTATTTTATAGATAAAACGAAGGCACAAAAAAATAGGCTTTCCTCTAAAAACAACTATGGGTAGCACATCCTTTTACACTATTAGTGGATAAAACATAATAAAACAACATAAAGAGCCCAAGCCACTAAGAGAGAAAAACAGAATTAACCATCCAAAAAAGGTCTTATGCAACTGATATTTCCAAGTTAGATTAGGTTAGGTTAAGCTAATATAAACATGACAAGTAAATACTGCTAGCATCCAATCATAGCTTTTAGCTGTCCTGCGACACAGTATATAGTTAGTCACCACATTATAAAACTGAATCATAGGTTACTGAAATTTTCCAAAAAAAAAAAAACGCAATCCAAGGTGAATTTCCACTACCGAGCTAAAAAAGGTGAATTTCCACAGATTAACACTTTCTAGAACACATTGTCTTTGCTGTTACTTTCTATGCTCAATGCTCAAATCAGAGCAACCACTCGTGCCTCTTATACAAATAAATATGTGAATTTAACAACAGAAATGATCTTACTGAGATGTGATAACAAATTTTATTTCCTTCTCTCTCATTGATAGAAGGACACGTGCATTTAAATTGAATCATAGCATCATTAGAAAACTAAGAACGAAAGTGTCTTACATCAGGCCACGTTTCTGTAATGAACTCCACAATGTCATAAGATATATCTCCTTGAACATCAATTTGCTCTTTCTCCGTTGGTCCCTGAAAACAATCAATGCAAAATATCGTGAGACACCACAGACAGATGCTAAACAAGTAATAAAACATCCACCAACGAAAAGCTGAACCTTCACAACAGAAGCTCCTGTAGCAAACTTTTTCCCAAGTTTCTTTGAAGCTTCACTGAGCTTGACACCTGAAATGTCATAAAAGAGACAGAGGTAATGAAAAGAATGTAATGAATAATACAAGAGCTTATGACCCAAAAAAAATAATCAGGGCTACATATAGCTCACCAAAAAGGTCAAGGCCTTTCACAGTGGTAATGCATTTTCGTTTATTGCGAATAACCTTCTCAATGACAACTTCCTGCTTATCCTGAAAACAAGAGCCAGTCTCATGAAATGATTGGAATCATTACTTGGTGTCAAAGGCTGGTCATGTCTAATTAGATAGCGTGAAGGAATGCCATGGAATACCTTTTTCTTTATCTTACCACCAGGAAGACGCTTGACTTCTTCCTGCTTAGGTGCTAAAACATCAAAAGGATACTGTGAGGGAGTATTTGAGAAGTTATCGTCATAACCAATATTCAAACAATAGAAAAACCACATTTCACATTATTACAGAATTAACTGGCCAAGAAATGTGTAACTCAACTAAATAAAAGTATGATGGATGCCAAATTAAACATCCAAATTCATGGAATCAAGGGAAAACAATTACAGGTTACATCAAGTTGTATGGAACCGTCAATGCTATCATAAAGGAAAAAAATGAATTTACAATTAAGAAAAAGTTAATTACTTTGTGTATGTGCATTACTTCATTCGACATTAGAACTGGAATAACTCAAAAATTACTTAATTGCATAAAAACAAAATTTTTTTTTTTTTCTCAAGTAGTACTCTATCAAAGTAAAAATCAAAGCACAGAAGTAATATCTTAGAACATTAGCCGTAAAGTTTATTCACTATTTTGTTTTTTTGTTATCGAACTGCCAATTCCTTCATTTGCCACTTTGTTTAGTTTCTCACATTGCATGACATCACGAACATTGAAACTAAGGTATCCTTTTTGTTCTTTGTTCGTGTTTTGAGATCAGACTTCAGAGGAAAATAAGCTACTTCTCCAAAGAGAAATGATCTTACATTATGATTTATGAGGCACTTTTCATAATTGAAGGAACACGACATCTCATTGGAATGTTCAGATGCAAAAGTCTCTAGTAAAAGTAAAATATCGTAATGTATTCCAGCCAACAGGATAATGTAACAGTAAAGAGTGACAATAATAGGCAGGAAGCAACCTGAGCCAAACTAATGGAAACATTACAGCCTACAAGATAAAAGAAATATTAATGGACAAAAATCTAACCAGACGAACCACATCCACTCAGAAATTTAATCAAGCTTCATTGCAAGCGACAAAGGTTATAATTTTGTTCTAGGGTGAATATCAAATGAACTTTATCCTGAATGGGGTAAAAAGCAAAGTACTTGTCTATGCTATGACTGACAAAGAGAAGTGCATCTCAAAGTCTGAAAGGGTATTTAAGCATTACATTAATGACCCATATGACTGATCCCAAAAGGGGGTAAGAATTAACAAAAGGGGCTCATGAAAGTAATGGAGGAAAAAAGATTTAGAGTTAGTAATTTAGTATAGCTTCAATTATCACTTTACTACTAGTTTGAGTAACTATATTGAAAACGGGGGCAAAAAAGTGGAAAAAAACGATAAAAGCAAGGCAAAACGCAGAGAAAGCCAACCTGAGGTAGCAGCTCCATCGCTAGACCCAGAGGATATTCCGGTATTTTGCAATTGCTCAGCAACTTTATCAGCTGCCTTATTGCTCGCCTCTGCATACAACATAATCCAATTTCATATCATAATACTAAAGGGATTAAAATACATGTTAACAGGGAAGTAGCGAGAAAAAAATAAAATCGAAGAATGAAAGAGACCTTTAAGGAGATCAGGGTATAATTGAGGGGCGTTCTGGATCAACCAGGGTTTGCATTTCTCGAAATCGGGTCCGAATTCACAGTACTCGGCGGGCAAACTGCAGACGGGGCAGTATTGCACCCGAACCGGTTGAGGTTTCTCCGCCATAACGCAGCAAATAAATGTTCTGGGAGACTGAGCGATTGAGACTTGAGAGAACGGAGATGGAAACGGTGCGTTTAGAAAACGCAGCTCCTCAATACAATATTGTTCGGTGGTTGTTCCCTTCTTTTTCAGAATTGTTCGCCGATCATCAGTCTCATGTGGGCATATCAGACACCTGGCTCGCTGGTAGCGACGTAGCGTGATGCCCTGACCCTCTTCGGTGGTCGCGACGTCGTTTCGCTGCCCAGCCCCCTCCCCCTTAAGGCCTTAACCTACGATGAATTTTTAGAATTAAAATATCCTATTATGGAAGAAAAATGATATATCACAGGGAAAAACCCACAAAAAGAATTTTGAAAATGGGAAAGGAAAAAATGATGTTCATATATTTATAATATCAGAAATATGTTAGTATCTGATTTGTGCTTTTTGAAATTAAAAGAAATGAGACAAATACCCTCAAAGTGTGTGTATATATATAGGGTTTAATGTTTTTACTTTTCTCACTAATATTTTCATTTTTTTTTTTTATAATGCGACCCACTTATTTTTATGTGAGTGTGATAGACAAAAAAAATTTTCTCAGAAGAAAAAATCGAAACATTAAAAAGCCCCCCCCCCCCACACACACACACACACACACACACACACACACACACACACACACACACACACACACACACACACACACACACACACACACACACACACACACACACACACACACACACACACACACACACACACACACACACACACACACACACACACACACACACACACACACACACACACACACACACACACACACACACACACACATATTATTTTTTTTAAAAAGAGTAACCCCCACCTCTGTGGCCTTATTAGTGACAAAGTAACAAAATTTGTTAAAGAATTCATAATATTTCATTATTAGGCTTTAACAACATTCGTTTACCAAGAGGAAAAAATATAAATTATCTGGGTTTTCACAAGTTATGTTAAGGAATTAATGACATTTGATTAGATTTTAACAATTTTCGTTTGCCAAGTAACAAATACACATTATCAAGTTTTTCACAAGTTTTGTTTAAGAAGTTAATGACATTTGATTAGGTTAATTTTAATGATTTTCGTTTACCAAATAATAAATATATACTATAAGTTTTTTCACAAATTTTATTAAAGAATTCACAATATTTCATTAGGTTTTAACAACTTTCGTTTACTAATTAATAGGTCAAACTATCAAAAGTTGTTATTTTCATATTGACTTCACTTCAGTAATTCATTCGTGCATGCATTACCATTATTCACAAGTGGTGATTTTCATATCATAAGTTGTTATACACATATCAAGTTCAAGAATTCAATCATGCTTGCTTTGTCATTTTTCACAAGTGGTCATTTTTATTGGGAGAATCACTGTAGAGGCCCATTTAACCACAATTAGCCCAATAAGGGCCCTAAGAATCTAATTTTCCCAGAACTGGCCCTAGGGCCCTTATTGGGATTGAATTGTTAAACAAAATGACCCAAACCCCCCCCCCAACTTACTCCGAAGAGAAAAGCAACAAGAAAATCGAGATTAGCATCTTCAACTCACGCTCGACTCTCCTCTCGCTCGCCCCGACTCTTCTCTCGTGTTCGTCAACATTCGAAGCTCACTCGCCGCTCGCTCGTGCTCCGTCGACCTTCTAAAGCTATGTGTTTCGATCGCGACCCTCCCGGACCATCAATAGGGGTCGAGCTTTTCCTACTCTTTAGGGCATAGAAATCTACTCGCTTATCGAGACTTCGTATTTTCCGTCGCAAAAAGCTTGAAAGAGAAAAGATGGAGGAGGCCGCAGATGAGGGGGTAGATAGGATAGAAGATTCTAAGGACTTACAAAGCAGCGAGCAAAGCGTTTGATAAGCTCACTGACCGCGTCGAGGATCGCCAGCTCGATTCTACTCGCGTCCAAGAGGTTCCTCCCGATCTCCTTAATATTTACTCTTTTATTCTATATTTTCTTTTCTGAGAAATAAAAAATTGTAAGAATCTGTTATTAAATTGAGCGATGAAGGCTGGATATATAATGATTAGGGCAAAGTGTGTTCCACTTAAACAGTTTTATGCGATGCTTTCTAGCGGTTATGTGATTTGGTAGGCCATGGCGTCAATTGCCGCATCCGCAGAGGGCGACGAATGCGATGCGTTTGAGGTAAACAAAGCCTTTTGAACCTTTTATTTTTCTTGAAAACGGTTTAAATCGGTGAATACCTTTTTTTTTTTTTGCAATGACCAACATTGTTTGGGTTGTCATTCATGTTCGATGTTTGGGCATTGGCTTGCACGACTTCTTTATCTTATAAAGCTATGAAGAATTTCTCGAACATATTTTTCCCGCTAAGGCTATGATGAGAGAAATTCTCGAAAATTTCATTTTTAATAGAATATTCAGTCATCATTAGGCATATCTTATTATTACATATGCTCTATATTTGAATTACTTGCTTTTATGTACACTAGAATGTGTTTTGTTTGCGGAGATGCAGCCTGGTTTGCCACCGTTATACAAGTGTCTTCAATTTTTACTTGCTCATTTTATTGTAACAACGTAAAATTTTAAATCTATGATATCTTAGACTTACATTCGTTTGGTAGAAAATTTTTCAAATATAGAAGTTATTACAAGATATAGAACGGAAATGAAGAGGCTTGGACTCTTTCAAATTTTGGATTCCTCGAAGTTCCAATATAATTGTATTCTTCCACATTTTGTTTCTCAAACATATATTCTTGTCAAATTTTTCAAGAGGCTCTTGAAGGTGTGCCTGTTCCTTCTAGGATATAAAATCATCTATTGGATTTAGCCAACAGCGGTAAACCTTCTCTTTTAAATGTTGGAAAGTGTCTGTCTTTGGCATTTTAATAAGTTAACATGGGATGTTTTAATAAGTGGAGAGGCTGTTGGCATGTTCCTTTCCAATCACATGCTATTTTGCTTTGCAATATTTTAGATGCACCAAAATACCCCATTCCTAAATCAAGGAAGAGACACGTATCACTATTTGAAGGTGTGCCTGTTCCTTCTAGGATATAAAATCATCTATTGTGTTGCTAGATGATTTGTCTGTTCTGACCAACACAGGAGGCTTTTTCCTTGCCTTGTGGGCTGGATATTACCTTGTGGAAAAACCCTCTATTTAGTCAAGATCCTTATTTTAGTCTGAAATTTAATAGCCAGTTCAAACTTGTGAACCAGCTCCTCCTTACATTACATTTTTGTACTAAATTTAGTAACCAAAGTACAGGCTCTGGACATGCCATAAACTACTGCTTAGAGTAAGGTCTATCTTTTTCCTTACACTCACATGCCAAATATGAATTATTCTCTCCTCAGGTGGTCGAAGCCATGAGCCAGGACTGATATGGGCTTGTTATTATTTTTATGTTTGATGTCCAGAAGGAACCTTTTCTTTTCTTTTCTTCTTCCTTTTTTTAGTGAAAGAAGGAAGCTTGTAAGTGTCTATAGAAACTTCCAAAGCATTACTGAATTGCCCTCGGGTGATAGAAATTTCTATTGCCGCATCTCAATCGAACTTGCGATTATCATCTTCTTGAATTCCCAAGCGATTGGCTTTATCTGAACATATAATTCTGATTTAACTTTTGTATGTTAAGATTCATAAAGGTATGTAAAGTTTGCACTTCGATGTTATAATTTACATGTTCTCGTTTGGGGAAGTTAAAGCTCATCTTAAGTAAATGCTTTCACTTGAGCCACCTAGTTTGGGGACCGCATGCTTAAACCAATTTAGATTTGATAGTGTGAAATTTTGTTAATTATGATCAAGGGTGATTTTAAATGAACTTCATTTACAATTATTGTAGGTACACAAGCAACCTAACTATAATATAAGAAGCAACATAATGTCTAAATCCTCACAATTTTTGTGGTGTTTGGTGAAGTTTGATATCTGATTTTACTAGAACTCATCTGTCTATTTTATTTCAGGCACTCATGTGGGGTTCATGTTATATCCTGGCTACGAATGTGGGATGGCTCAGAACACGGGGCGGATGGGTATACAATGCCACAAGACACCGATGAAGAACTTCGTGAATTGAAGGTGGGCTTCTTATGGTGGCTCGTCACCCATCCTCGCAACAACCATCGGCAAAAAGTGTTGTCTTTAATGGAGGACTATCACAAGAAATTGAAGAGACATTAGGGGGCATAGTTGTTAGGACACATGTATTTATGACTCCTTTGTATTCATGAGGATGACATTAAACCTTGTTGTTATTTTATAAATTGTCTACTGATGCTAACTTGATAATCACTATTCAATGATGATAGAAATTTTTTGATTCTGTTTTGATGTGGTCATGGACTGAGAACAACAAATTTTAGCTTCTGTTTTGATGAGGTCATGGATTGAGAACTGCAAAATAATGGACAGGATTAACAACTTCATCAGGGGTCATTTACAACAATAACAGGGGTAACTTACAACAAAATTTGGGGTCACTTACAACAATATCAGTACCTAATTACACCAATAACAGGGGTCACTTACACCAATATCAGGGGTCGCTTACAACAAAATCAAGGGTCGCTTACAACAAAATCAGGGGTCAATTACAACAATAACAGGGGTCATTTACAACAATAACAGTACTCGCTTACTACAATAACAGTACCTAATTACAACAATAACAGGGGTCACTTACAACAATAACAGTACTCGCTTACAACAATAACAGTACTCGCTTACTACAATAACAGTACCTAATTACAACAATATCAGGGGTCACTTACAACAATACTTACAACAATAATAGTACTCGCTTATTACAATAACAGTACCTAATTACAACAATATCAGGGGTCACTTACAACAATAACAGTACTCGCTTACTACAATAACAGTACCTAATTACAACAAATCAGGGGTCACTAAAATAATAACAGGGGTCACTTACAACAATAACAGGGGTCACTTACAAAGAAACCTCCCACATGGAAGAAACATAATATGTTCTTCCCTGAAGTACTGGCCATCTTTAATTATGATCTGCAACATAAAGTGAGTATTAACAACTTTAACAAATACATTAACAACTCTAATTGTCACATTTACAACAATATCATTTCACCGTTTTCACATTCAAATCATTCCCCTAACAAATGACCTCCCTCCTCGTTTCCATGCCCCAAAACAGCAACCTACTGCGTTTTAACATTCAGCTCAGTATTAACAACTATATCGTCATATTAACAACTATATCGATCCGATTTACAACTATATCGAGTCATCTTTACAACTATCCCATTTCAAATAAGTTTTTCAACCAAGTGTAGCTTCATCCCATGCACCTATTCCCACTTAAAAACACATCTTTCTCTCTTGTTTTCATGCCAAAAAACAGAGCAACATTTTTTCCACTCAACCCAAAAATGATTAAAGACCAACTAGAATGGTGATAATGATATCTTGAGCAAAATCTTAGTATTTCTTACCTTTTTCCCCGTCTGATTATAATATAAATTTGGCCAAGTTCCAACCTTTCACCACCCAACCTTCAACCGAAAAAAGGTTCAAGAACAAAGAAATTCATGGGTAGATGAGTTCACCTATAACGAAGTGGATGATTGGTAATATAGATGTTCTCTCCCTCACTGAGTTTAGCAAAATATAGGTTCAGAAAACCCCAGCTATTCTCTCCTTCACCTTGAGCGATGGTTTCTTGTCTTTCTCGTGTGAGCGCCAAAACTGAATAATACTTCTGTACGTCTGTTCACTTTTCATTTGCAGAATTGTTTCTTTTTGCTTTTTAAATCAGGGGTGTTTTTTGGTCATTTTGTTTAACAATTCAATCCCAATAAGGGCCCTAGGGCCAGTTCTGGGAAAATTAGATTCTTGGGGCCCTTTTTGGGCTAATTGTGGTTAAATGGGCCTCTACAGTGATTCTCCCATTTTTATTTGAAGAGTTGTGATTTTCTCATCAGAAGTTCTTATTTTCATATCGAAGTTGTTATATTCAGATCAAGTTCGGAATTTATCCTTGCCTGCGTTATCATTTTTCACCAAAGAAGTCATTCAATGCTAGCATCAATCACAAGTTTTCACTATGAAAAACCACTTCTCAAACTTCAAAAAAACCCCAATTTGGTGGTTTCACTATGTTTTTCAAGAACTAACTCACATCTCCACCATACCAAATACTCACAGCCATCATCCACCATAGCAGCAGCCACCGACAACAATGAAGACACCACCAACCACTAGGCGGATCCACATATACTATTGGGGGGCACATGCCCACCCTTAAATTTCTTTTTTTTTTGGGGGGGGGCTGGGGGTTTGGGGGGTGAACCTCTATTTTTCCCCTCATCTCTTACTCCCTCAAAGCCTCAAAGGGAGATTTACGGGATTTTGTGAGACTCCCTCTTCCTCCGATGAATAGTTGAATGATTGTTTAATGTCTTATATTGAAAAAGATCTATTTGATAACATTGATAATGAGACAATTATGATGGAATCCAAAAAATAAGGCTTATAAAGATGACATTGTAATTATTTTTATTGTAATATACTTTTGTTATTAAAATATATGGTGTCCAACCTTGCTATTTTTAACAACACTTAGTCTTACTTTTCCCTTTATATTCTTTTATTTTTAAATATATTTAAAGCTTTATCTATAAAAAAAAGCCCCCAAACCCCCGCATCTTCCCGCTAATGATGCCCTCCTTCCATAAATTCCTGGATCCGCCTCCCGCCAACCACCAGCAACAAGAGAATGATTTAAGAATAAGAATAAGACCACCAACAACACAAAGATCATATAATGCTAAAAAATTTACCTAAGAATAAAAAATAACACTAGCAACACACACAAAGATCTAAGAACAAAAAATCGATATGAAATCGCTGTTAATGTCAAGGTTGCAAGTTTAAGAATTGGCGAGCAAGAGGGATCCCTGAAATCGCCATTGACGTTGTCAAGCTTCTAAATATGAGAATCAAAGATCACGATGGATGGCTGAAATCACCAAGGATATCATCATTAGATTTGACAATATCAGGAGGATGAGGCAATGGAGGTTGAAGAAGAAGCTTCGTTATTGTTGTCATTAGAGGTTGAAAAAGATTATGGGGTGAGAGCAATGAACAAAGTGAACGACGACAGATCCATGAGTCCAACGTCCTTATTGTTGCTATCGTCATCATCACCGCCTTTGCCGTTGTTGGAGGAGGTTGTCTTGGAGAAGAGGATGAAGAAGCAGTGTTGAATGATGGAGAAGAAGATTTTTGTTGAGGGTATTTGTGTAATTTTCTTTTGATTTAAAAAGGATGAATGACGGTCCTTTTTGTCATTTAGGGTATGTTTGGTTGGGGGAAGGGGAGGGGAGGAAAATGGAGGGAAAATATTAAAATGGGAGAAAATTTTTTGTGGGCCCCACCACAAATAACTTTTCTCTCTCTCCATTTTCTCTCCCCTCCCCCCGACCAAACATACCCTTAGTATTTTTAAAGTTTGGGATTTTTCTTATATAATTTGTGAGGTAAAATGTCACCTCATTTTAATCAGTGTTGTAAAATATTTATCATTTTTTAATAAATTATGAGTACCGGATCAATATGTATAATTGAAAAATATATGCGGAACCAATAAATTTTTTTTTTTAAAAAAAAACCTACAAGCCAAGATTAAAAATGAGCTAAAATTACATGGACTTTTATATTATTTGAAAAAAGTGTTGGCAAAAAAAATGTTTCTTTTTTTGATAAGACAAAAAAATGTTTTTAGAAAGGAAACACGAAAACCTGATCTTTTCGAACCTAGCATGGGCCACAACTTTAAACAAACTTGAACTGGGCCCAAAATAAATTTATCATTTTGACCTGAGGCCCAAAATAATTTGGTTTGACCTGATAGGTAGAACTTTAGATAAACAAATAAATTTCAGGTATAACAAATGGAGTCCGAAGCCTATAACCAAAGAAAAGAAAAGCAGTCCAAAGCATAATATGTTCCTCGTGAGATATTGGTTAAGGTTGTTAAACTCATTAGTTTAAGTAAATTTGTAATAGTGAGGTAAATTCGTATTGTGAATTCGAATCATAAACTCGTAAGAGTTTACTTTTATCATTAAATAGATATTAAGAGTGTATAATTAAAGTATAATAAATAACAACAATTTGATTTACATATATTTTTTTAAAATTCAAATAATTGAAATTAAATCTATCAACATTTATAATTTATCATATTTAACAATTTTTTTTTATAAAATTTATATTTAAAGTCAGCAATATAATCAAATCAAAGAAGTTAACACGAGTTTAAGGATGAGTTAATACGGTTTTGTAAAATGGAAACGTAAAAACGATAAATTTTTATATAAACTCGTGAGTTTAACCGAGTTTACAACAATTAAAAGTTTACTAGTGATTTGACTCGATTTTATAAGCAAGAAACATACAAACCTTAAACTCAAAAATTTTATTTATGAGTTTGACAACAATGATGACACTACTAGAAAATATCATATTTGCGAGGAAAAAAATTCCGTCGCAAATTTGCGAGGGAAAAAATTTCCCTCGCAAAAATGTGAATTTTGCGAGGGAAAAAAATTTCCATCGCAAAATGGCCAATTTTTCCCTCGCAAAATTTGGGGGGAAAAATCCCGCCAATTTCCTCCATTTTGCGAGGGAAATTTTTTTCCCTCGCAAAATTTGGGGAAATTGGGGGAAAAATCCCGCCAAATTTCCTCTATTTTGCGAGGGAAACATTTTCCCTCGCAAAATGTGGATTTTTGCGAGGAAATTTTTTCCTCGCAAAATGGAGGGAAATTGGAAGGAAAATGGCCAAATTTTGCGAGGGAAAAGTTATTCCCTTGCAAAAATTGGCCATTTTGCGAGGAAATTTTTTCCCTCGCAATTTTTTTTTTTAAAATTATCTCTGAAAATTAAGCAAAGGCAATTAAACCCAAAAAATTCAACTCTCTCACTCATTTCCGCCTCTATTCGACTCAGTAGCATATTGATTAAAATCAAGACAATTTTCTTCTAAATAATAGTATTTTGAAATATATTTATAAACAATTGTCTTATAATTAATATATTTATTATGTCTATATATTTTCGTTTTTACCATTGAATCAAATAAATATAACAAACGAGATGACATATTTTTTTTAAAGATGTAAATTAATAAAAACCTTCATAAGAAATATATCAGAAATTTTGAATTATATAAAAAGATAAATAAATAAGGAATTATCTTAGTTAATTCATTTGGAATTTGAATCCCTATATTATCTCTAACTACATCTCATATACTTGTTTTAGGAAATAAATTCTTATATATATATATATATCCAAATTTAAATTAAGGGTAATACTATTTTTTGGTCCTTCAAAATTAAAATTTACTTATATAAGAAGACAAATAAATAAAGAATTATCTTAGTTAATTTCTTTGGAATTTGAATCCTTGTATTATCTCTAACTATAAATAAGGAATTATCTTAGCTAATTTATTTGGAATTTGAATCCCTCTAACTATAAATAAGTATTATCTCTAACTTCATCTCATATATTTGTTAGGAAATAAATTTTGAAAATTAAAACATAAAAAAACATGATCCCTAGCCGTGTGCGCACGACGTCTACTAACATGACATAAGAGGGAATTAGGATGTACACACGACAACATGAAGAAGCTAACTTCAATATATATATATATATATATACCCAATTTTAAATTGAGGGTAATACAATCTTTTGGTCTTGCAAAATTAAAATTTACTTATATAATAAGACAGATAAATAAGGAATTATCTTAGTTAATTTATTTGGAATTTGAATCCCTGTATTACCTCTAACTATATCTCATATATTTGTTTTAGGAATTACATTTTGACTAAATAAATTTTGAAGATTAAAATATGAAAAACAAGAAATTCAAATGTGTTTTGGAGATAAAAACATGAAAAACAAAATTCAATTGCGTTATTGATGAAAAAAATATTTAGTTATTATTGAGGAAAAAAAGATTGATAAAATAGTCCGTAACTACCTTACTCATTATCTCTCTTTTATAACCCTTGCTTTTTTTTTTTTTAATAGCGTTTTGAGCTTATTATTTTGAGAGAGATATTTACTTGCTTTACTTTTGTTAATGTATTTATCGACAAAGTAATTCAAATATTAAGATGATGCGTTTAATATTTGAAATCAAGTAGGGGAGACATACAAATTTATTTATTTACAAAATAGTTTATATATAAAGAGGGAGAATGATGGTTAGTTTTACAAAAATTAAAATATGTAATTTAGAAGGTAGAGGATAAAACAAAAACATAATTAAAATATTGACAAGAAAAAAAAAAGATACCAGTTATAAGGAGAGATAAAAAGGAAAATTGTTACAAAATATTTTAAAATATTAAAGTGAAAATGTGAAAAATCAAATGAAGGGAATTACCTTATCAAGGAAGTACATATCCAATGCAGATACTATTAAAATGGGTACTATAGGGAAACCAACACATAGTTTTTTCTTTTTTTCCCCACAAATAACTTCTTAATGTCTTTAAATTAGTTTTTGAGCTCTTACATTTAGAACTGAAAGAATGAAGTGCTAAATACGACTATCGTTTTTCAATACCAACAAATCATGTTGCTAAAAAAATTAAGTGGATATACAATTATAGACAATATGCCCCCAGCTGGTTTTACTTGACCTGTATACATATTGAAGCAAAGTCCATCTCATTCTAGCTGTACCTCCAGAGTGTCCAACTACTTTCCAGTAAATTACGCTTATACTTGGTCTCATTGCTTGCTATCCAATGAACTCAAAAGATACATGACCTGTTAGATTCTAAATCTATGAATAATCTAAATCAAATTTGGATATTCTCTAGTTAAAACATGACAAGTGTCTATACTTTCAATAATATATAGAGCACAACTAGTGTATATGACTGATTTTGCACACAATTGTCAAAGCTAGTTTAAAAAATTACATCACTTATTTGTTAAAAATGTTATTATTGAGTAACTATCATTCTGTTCATATTTTATTTAAATTAAGGAATTGATTTGTGTCACTTGAACCCCTAAATTCTCAATTATTATAAAGAATATACTTTTATTTTATATTCTTTTTTAAATGATTCAGTTAAAATTCAAATGATTCATATTTAATAGTTATAAAAGTATTATTAAAATTTTTAATTTTTAATATTGAATTTGAACCGTTAAAAGTAAAACAATTTTAGACTACAATTTCCGAAGTTTGATATAAAAGTAAGCATTTATTATTAATATGAAAAACAATTGTATACTTTTTCTTTAAAAAATATTATATTTAGAGTTGATAATATTCAAATCTGATCATTTTAAAAAGATTCATGCTGATTTGTTCAAATGCCATTAAAATGCTCCAAATAATATTGTACATGTATATAGATGACAGATGTAAAAATAGTAAATATGTAATTAATATTAATTAATATCAAATGTTTCTTCTCTCTAACCCTAATTTCAATTTCAACCTCATTCTCATCGATCTCACTCCACGCTCACCATCGTGTCCTCCTCCCCTCTCGCTCCCTCATATGCGTCACCGTTGCCGCCGTGCTTGGCTCACCATGAGATCCGACGCCTCTCCGCTTCCCAGTCCCGGGCTCGCGAACAAGCGTCCCTTGACCATGGAAAATTTTCATCCCCTCGGGAAAATAATGCCCGATTTTCTTGTTGGGTTGTCCATCATGTCAATCCGTCATCCTACCGAATGTGATGGCTGGACACTACTACAAAATATGGATACTACTACCCTAAAAGACGTCCCTTTTTAAAAAAAAGGAAGTAAAAAATGAAGGTGGTGGCATTATTGTAATTATTTACTTGATTTTGAGACTTTAGACGTCTCAAATCTATTTTAGGACGCCTAAAATTTAATATTTGGTGCAATTTGAGATATTTTTTTGTGCAAGAAAATTTTTTGACGTCTTAAATTAGTTTTTCGGACGCTTAAAATGTCTTAGTAAGTTATTTGGCGCACATTAAAAATTTTGTTGGCGGGTAATGAAAATTTTAGAACTTTTTCACGTCCTGAAAAAACTTTTAAGACGCTAAAAAGTGAATTTTTTTTTATAATTAAAATATCCGTGTTCCTTCACTTTTTCTCTTCTTCCCTACTCGCTCTCGACCCTCTTCTTCACTCTGAATCTCATTCTCGGTCTCTACCTCAGATCTACACGCTCTCACTACCTCAGATCTACACGCTCTTTCTGGAAGCCCTCCGCGTCGCCGAAAGAAAAGGATCCTTTTTTATATCCGTCAAAACCCTCTGAACCCTAGAAAACTAGTTATTTCCCTGGTCTCGGTTTATCAAGCTCTTCTCATTACGGTGAGTGATACGGAGTTGCTTCCAGCAAGAAAGAGGAACAAAGAATTAATGGGCGAAGGAGAAAATCAAAGCCGAAACCTAGCCAAAAATAACAGCAAAAAGCGTAATGTTGAGGGCGAAGATGAAAATCAAAGTCGAAACCCGGGAGATCCAACAAGAAAAAAGCGTAAGAAAGTTTTTCCCCTGGGGCAATACTCGGAATTACTATGGCTATCGAGTAATCTTCTTTCCCTTATCTTCGCTCCCTTCTACTTCATGCTGAGCATTGTTGTTCAGAGTCATCCTCTTATTTATTTTCACTCATATATGATGAAAAGAAGTTGCTTGACCCAATTTTCACTCTTTAAACAAATTCTGAAAAAAGGTATTCACCAGTACTCCCACTTCTCTTTGCCTGTCACCCAATGGTTCTCCTCATCCTTCACCCAATGGTTCTCCTCATCCTTCAAAGTATTGACCCGATTTTTTTCCTCTTTGAATCTTCGTTTTTGTGTGATAATAGGATGTACTTCTATCTCCTTCCCGAGCCACTTGGTTCGTGCCTTGTGAGATGGTGTAAAGAAAGGAAGTGGGCTCATTCACTTCCATCCTTGTGCCACCGGTCTTAGATCGTGCTATCTCTAGCTACATTTGTGCTATGCCTTGATAATAGGAGCGCCCATGCTATTTTAGGGTTGGCTTCTTTTTGTGGTCGTAGTTAATTGATTTTGATGCTTACAATTATTGATGTTTTAGATAGGTCAAGACGTAGATGAAGATCCTCGATTGAAAGTCTTCAGGAAGGAATGGTTTGAGGGCAAGGATTGTCTTGATATTGGCTGCAACAATGGGACAATAGAATCTCGAAAAAAAAGACGTATAGGTGAGTGATGAGAAGTATAGGTTAGTGATGGTGATTTACAATGCTTCAAGGATTGGCAAAAGACGTTAAATTCAATTTGCTTCGTCCGCTTCTTTTTTCTTTTCATTCTACTTAAGTAATGCATTGAATATAAGCCCTTTGTTTGATATTTAAAAGTTTCAGGAGATGTTGTTGGCAAAATCTTTGGCTCCCCAATTGATTTCCTTTCTGGAAAGTCTTGCAGGTAAAAGCAATATTCATTTTATCGCTTTATAGAACCACACACAACTAACTATCAATTACTCTCAAAAGTCCTAGACACACACGCATGATATCACTTCACTTAGATATGACACACCAAGGTCACTTAAAAATCTCCCTCTAATAAGAGTTATTCTTTATTATCAAGTTCCGCTGTCATATAATGCTATTGGGATATGTTTTCCAGTAAAAATTGCGGACCCACATGGGATCTCATGTGTTACATTGAACGTTTTTACGTTGGCAATTTGCTCAAGCCGGCCTTGGTATTCGTTCGATTTATGTTGGTGAGTTTTCTTGAACTATCCAAGGATTTCAATACATAAAAATGTGTGTGTGTCTATTATTCCAGTGTCCCACCGATTGTTTAAAAAGGCGGGGAATGACCATTACCCTTTAGTCTTTATTTGTTTTTGTTCCCATTTTGCAGCTATGTTATTCATTTACCTATTATATAAATTGGCCAAATGTGCATGCGTTGGGGTGACCATTTGCATATCGATATGGGCATGCTTGTCATGTTGGTTCCACCTTTGGGAGAGTATTTGCGCTTTCTTTTGTGTGAAGTTATGTAACTTCAAAAGAAGAACATCAAGGGAAAGACTTTACAATACAAGCGGACATGATTCCGTGATGAAACCCCTTCTTAACTATGACTTATTATTGTGAGTTTACTACATTGTCTTGGAGTTGGGAAATTTGATTAACTCATGCTTCATTTGGTGAACTCATTGCTTATAGCTGAAAATTTTCTGTTGTGAGGTTTATTTACTTGAAATTTGGATTGTTGATCGTGTGTGGAGACCGAGTTCTCAATAGTTGTTGCTTGTTACATGCTTGTCATTGAGGTTTTGAAATTACTCGCTAAAGCAAAGGGGAAAACTGAAAACTAATCCTTAATCACTGGAAGAGCTGTTATTTTGTTTTTGGGAACATTGTTGTCACATGTGCTGAAGTTAACTACTGTTAAAGGGGAATTTTGCTATCATTTCTATGGAATTTTCTGCACAAAAGTAGCTGGCATTCAAAAGCTACCTTTTGATGTTACTGGTTGAAGAATTTGGATTGTTGTTTTTTTTGGAACTAAATTGAAACTATAAAAGTGAGTGTATAAGCATTGTTTCTTGGAAATCTTTTGCTTGAGCTGTTGATTTGCATTTCATCATTATTAGGGGAATACATGATCAGAACATATTAATTTTTGCCCATGTTCTAGATCCTTATTGTTTTATTGACAAAGAAATTCCTTGGTTTATTGGCTCATAATTTTTGTTCATGTTATCACACTGGACATGGAAATAATCCGAGGTGCACAATTGAATATAGATGCTAATTAATATTGTAAGGGAATCCATTTTGCATGCTCCAAAATTAAAATTGAAGCCAGAGGTAATTGATCTCCTTAGTGATTATGATTTTCTTACCCTTCAATGCTTCCTATATTTATAGCTTTTATTGTTTTGCAGCACATTAACGTTTTGGATGTCAAAAAGCTTGCAATTGTACCCCAAGATGCAGATAGAAGTAAAATCAATTTCCAACTTAACTATCTAAAAAATTTGCTTCCATCAATTGTAGTAAAGGCAAGTTTTTATGATTTTATCAATGGTTTTGATACTTGATGAAGACATTACGGTGTTTTCCGGTCTTTTCTTTATTTGTTAAATTTATCTTAAGATGGGAAAAATATAATGAAGCTTTGTCTTTGAATTGCGGGAATTAAGACTCAATAAAGTGTTGTTATCAATATAGAAGAAGATAAAGTGACAAAGATGGAGAAGTTCAAGTTGTTGGTAGAAGGGTTAGTTCATAAGTTTGTTTTCAATACGATCATTTGTTTAAGGTTTTTGCTTTCTTACTTCAATCATACACATCTGCTTGGAGACATTATTTTCTCAAGTCGTGGATTTTAATAGAACTCTATTTGGTTCATCTTATTGTTTCCTCATGTTTTACTTTTTCCCATAAATGCTACCAAACGACGTCAATTATTACACCGGATGTGTGTGCTCTGTTTGACATTGCCGCTTTCTTTGGATACATGTGAAATAACCTCTTTATGTTGTAGTATGACCAATGCAAGAAAGAAAAAGCAAATAATTTAGTCACAATTTTCTAATATTTTGTTTAGACTTTTTTCTAGTTTATTTTGGTCGAAACATTATAATTTGTAATATTTTGTTTTTGCTTTGTAACTTCTTATGATTGTTACAATTTATTTTTATGATATACAAGTTTTTTTATTTTCTAATTTTTAATATTTTTTTATGTAATTATTTTATTTTATTTTTCTGATTTTTTATTTTTTTTAAAAAATAAATTTAAATTTTGCGAGGGAAAAGTTTTCCCTCGGAAATTTTTTTCTGATTTTTTATTTTTTTAAAAAATAAATTTAAATTTTGCGAGGAAAGGATTTTCCCTCGCAAAATCCAACATTTTGCGAGGGAAAAATGTTCCCTTGCAAATTCTGAATTTGCGACGGAAAGATGCATTTTTGCACGGAATTTTTTCCGCCACAAATCATTTTTGCGACGGAAATTTGCTCTTTTGCGGGGGAAAAATTCCGCCGCAAAAAACTGTTTTTTTTGTAGTGTGACTTTGTGCTTTTTATTCAAGTGCCATAGACAAAATTTTCGGTTTCGAAGTCCTAAAAGAAACAGAGAATAGTATGATTCATTTATTAAAATTTATATAATGCATGAGAGCTTTTACATTTTTTTATCTAACATATATTGGACCAACTCTTCCTTTGAATCAGTTTAATGTAGGACTTTTGATATTACAAACTCAACTCTACTGATAAGTACCCCGTCTGGTACTTAATATAATATATATTTGAGGAATTAATTTTGGTTCTAAATATTAAATATAGTTTTCATATTTATCATTTTTTTCTTTTAATTTACCATTATTTATACTCCCACAACAATAATCAAGGAGGAGAGGGAATGAGGAAATTAAAGAAGTTGACTCGGGGTTTTTTAGAAAATATATGTTATATTAACTCTCCTAACTAAATTTCTTAATCTAATCAACGTAGGTAAATTTATCTTATTTAATCTTGTAGTTTTATTACTAGCAAGCCATACTTATTAATTAACCACATTATAAAAGTGAAATAATTATTAATTTTGTTGCCAAAAAATTATTAGTTTATTGTATAGACATGTTGACGATAATTTATCTCATAAAATGAAAAGGAATATAATTCAATTATTAATAGAGTCCGGAAAACGGATTAAGCTCGTCGGGCCGACCTGTTTAAACTTTAAATTTGCAAAGGCGGAACTTAAAATTTTTACCTTAAAAGTGAAATCGAGCCTAAAAGGGTTAGTACTATAGGACTAAGGGCCTAAAGGGCTACCCCGTTTATTTTATTTATTTATTAAAACTATTTATATGATGTTAATATTTTTGATTTTTTATGCTAATGATGTTCAAATATTTATTTATTATTATATTTTTAAAATAAAATTTTATAAGAACCGTTTGTCATAAAAATCCTAAAAATTAAAATTTACAAAAATATTTCTTATTTCATAAAGTATTATTACTAGTTTTATGTTAAATTAGAACTTGATTTGTTGAAATTTACTAATTTTATTTCTTTAAAAAAACTGAAAAAAAATAGTAAAAGGTTGTTGAAAGGGTTTCAGGCCTTGCAAGGTCGGCCCTAGCCTTTATATAGCTGGGCCACGAGAAATGAGAGTTTTTCTTTAGCTGGGCTTAAATACCTGTTTAGACCGTGGCTCATTAGGGCCGGCCCTTTTTACTAGCTCTAATTATTACTACTTATGGTTTGTGATGGTGTGTTGCACAGAGCTACTGTCCGCTGTGTCATTTGTACCAAAACGGGGTCAGTTGCTTTTCTTTTTTTTGAAAAAATATTTCGGGTATTGACTGGTACTAAAAAGATACTTCGGATATTGAAAAAATACTTTATATCTTGAAAAATTATTTTAGGATCTTAAAAAATATTTTAGAATCTTGACTGGTACTAAAAAGATACTTGAGGATACTAATTGGTACTGAAAAAATGCCTTATGATCTTAAAAAATTATTTTAGAATCTTGAAAAAATATTTCAGGGTATTGAATGGTATTAAAAAGATACTTTAGGATACTAAACGATACTGAAAAATACTTGACGATCTTGAAAAATTATTTTAGGATCTTCAAAAAATATTTTAAGTCTTGATTGACATTAAAAATATACTTCAAGATATTTTTTTGCAGAATCCTAAAATAATTTTTTAAGATCATGAAATATTTTATTTTAGTACCGTTCAGTATCCTTAAGAATCTTTTTAGTATCCGTCAGTATCTTGAAATATATATATATATATATACACACACATTTTCTTCTTTTAAAAAGCTGCCCTCCTTTGCGCCAACACATAAAAGACGCAGCGGACAATAAGAAGGTATCAGACCAAAGCCAGGTCCGTGTTGCAATTTGTTGGCAGTTAAAACATCCCCATCACAAATTTTGACCTGTAATAACTTCGTCAACCATTTTTAATGTTCATTTTAAAATAATGATAATTAATTTGGAATGAATAAGTTATAAACCACAATTCTAAATGGATTTGTTTGCTTATTAGCAGCCCATAATGCGTAAGTTGACCTTAATATAGATTCATTGCACATTCCTCTCTTTTCAACTTTGTCAAATTTGAGCTCTTCATGTCTGGCATTATTAAATACACATAATAATCAAGGTAAATACTCCTTAATTAATTAAGATAATTAGTAATGATCTTGGGGATGATCCAGTTGACATAAATTAATTATTCCAAAATGATTGACTTTACCAAAAATCATGGCCATAAACTAGGGTTTAAGGTTCAAGAAATGATTATAGGATAAATTATAAAAAGCATAAAAATAGTTGGTCAAAGGTGCAATTTTTCAATTGTGAGGGATTGTCCCAGTTTGAAGTTTATTGATTATGTTGAGCATAATCACTTAGGGTTTAGTACGTAAGTAGATTTTCTTGGAACTAGTGCAACATAATAATAGTGTAATAAACTAATAATAAATCTCAAAATGTCGGTTACTAATATTGCTCAAGAGATCGTATGACAAATATGCACCAGAAAGGATGCTTCAAATTGGGATTAAAAAAGGTAACAATATCACCTCCTCAAATCTTCGTAACGTCTTTCTTCATCATATTGTACGTATATTACAGATTGGAATGTATTTAATACATTCACTGAGATACAGATATGATAGAAATAATGACTTCCAAAAAAGAACGTAATTAAATATCATACGTAATTTGAACCTTAAACTTTTCTGAAAAATTAATTAGTTCTTTCTCAAGGCTTAAAATATGTAACGATCTTTTCCTTGATCATATATGCATTCGTATTTCGTAGAGCAAGCTTTGCTACGCAATAATGCGTGCATATTATATGTAGAGACGATATACTTAATTTATATGTACTTTTAATTAAATCATGATGAAAAGGATTATTTAATTAATTACCACAAACCAACTTTTTTTGGGGGTAAAAATACCACAAACCAACTTAATCAAATCTCTTGTCTATAGCAATTAAAATTCTAAAAAAAGAAATATTGATAAGAAAAGAAGATGAGGAGAACGATCCAAAAATATATCTATCAAGGTAGTTGGCGACTTTATTAATAGGTTTAATTAAAATGACCCAGAATAAAAATAAACCAATTCCACATGTTTTTAACTTATAATACTAATTACAGTACCATATTTCTAATTGTACGCAAACGAATGAATAACTATGTGTGAGAGTCTATCATCATCATCATCATCATCATCCTCCTTTTGTTTTTAAATCGTTTATGTAGAGCTATATGTTATCTGTAATACGAGTATTAATCAATATGAAATATATAATTTACAACGATGGAGCCAGATATTGTTAATGAGTTACTATCGACATAACTGATGATCATTCTTGGACTTCCATATAGAAAAAAGGGTGGAGTATATATGTTGTTGAGTTTTGATATTTTATTATACTATATGGATGATTGATTAGTAGTGCACACAAGTTCGATGAATATTTAATTAAGGATCGCGCACGCGTTTACCTAAGTATGCGTGATGAAGTGTAAAGAAGAAAAATCAAAAGGTCGGCTACATGTTAGACACCTAGAGTGGAATAAGTAGGTTGGACAAAGTCACTTCAACCTCTTGCCAAGCAAGTCAATTCACAAACCTAATGGAACATTATGTACTTCTAGCTCAAGGTTCCGGCTTCAGTCCTTCCACCTTCCCATCCTCTCTGCCTTAAAATAGCGTTGATTTAGCGTAAAAACAACACTGATGCCCTCTCTCTCTCTCTCTCTCTTTTTTTTTGAAAAAACATATTTCAGAGTACTGTAAGAACTAAAAAGATATTTTAAAATACTGAACGATACTGAAAAAATACTTTATGATCTTAAAAAATTATTTTAAGATACTGATCGATACTAAGAAGGATTATTACGTGGATGTGGGTGGTGGACAGAGGTGGATCGATGTTCTGCATGAGACCATGAAATGAGGATTGTTACCTCGTTCTTGGATTGGTTACTTGTATTTGACAGTCGGTGGTACACTTTCTAATGCTGGGATTAGTGGCCAAACCTTTAGATTTGGTCCTCAGATTCAAAATGTTTATGAATTGGATGTTTTTATTACAGGTATGAATCACTTCTCTGATTTTTTTGATGCTAAATATCAGATTAAATTGTTGGAAAAATGAATGAAAAATATCATTTCAATTACAAAACCCTGTCTATTAAATTAGTAAAATGACATATAGCTAATTTGGTACTTAGGAATATGAGATTTTAAAGTTTAAGCATTGACAATTTGAATATAGATAATGATATGTTAAGAATTTAGATATATGTAATGACAACTTGGAGAGTTTAAGTTGTCGATCCCTATACTCAAGTTATCAATACTCAAATTTTAAAATCTTAAATTCTTACAGATTTGCCTATTTATGTTTTGCCTAATTTAGTAGATCAATTTTATAATTTAAATGATACTTTTCTATCATCCTCTAAAATTGTTTGTTTGATGAAAGGATATTAATTACATGATATATTAATTCCTTTAAATTGATTAAGGAATATAGTTAAAACAAGAATTTTACAAACGTTTTCTGTTGTTGCCAAAAGTCAAGGAGAGGATTTGGCATGATTAATGTTTGATATATGTCATTTGAGTTAGCTGTATATATTAACATATAGGATTTTGATAATCATCAGCTATTATTTTTATTTGATTACGCTATTTACGTAATCAAACTTTATTAGACACAGTGTCACACTCACACCTTATGTTTGTACGTACGTAGCAGATTTCTGGCTGGCTAAATAAGATAGGTAATAAATCATTAGTTAGTCATATTTTGAAAAGGGATAGGATATTTTGAGCAAAAAAAAAAAAAAAAAGGATAGGATATTGTTACTACCTACTACTACTTTTCCACCTTAGATCAGAATCTTAATAGGAGAGAGAAATTATAAAGGTAGATGAGATTTTGATCTAACGGTGGAAAAGTGGTAGTAACATTGGTAGTAACAAAAAATGGTAGTAACAATATCTTATCCCTTTTGAAAATACTATATAGCCTGCGATATTTGGAAGTTTGTATACGTATTTCATTAAAATTAACATTTATAATAATTTTTTGACCAGATGTCCAGAGTCTTCTATCCATACTGGATGGATTCAAATATTCATTAAACTGTGGTTAAGTGCTACTATTATTTGTGAGATAGGTTATTCTGCCTACTCCTATTTTACCTACCTCTGCCCACCCCTCTCAATGCCATTAGATTATGATTTCATCTAACGGTAGAGATTTGAGGGATAAAACCCTAGTGTTTGTGACTTGTCTCAGCTTGTCGTCACCAACGCGTCGTTTCGAAGGAAGGTGATCTGTTGCTATCTAACCAAATCTCCGTTCTTTGCTGCTTCCCACCGGCCAATCTCCCTTATAACTCATTCTTTCTTCCTCATTTCTGAGTGAGAGAGATTTTGAATCCCCTTTTATTTCAGTTTTCGATCTCACTCTTGTCTGCTGAACCTTTTTTTTTTGCCCTTCGTCTTGCAGCGCACTATCCAAAAAATCCTGGTTTAAACAATCCTTCAATTTACGAAAAGACCTAATAAAACCTAATATAAGAGTCAGGATTATACATAGATTTACGAAAACACCTTAAATTGTCCAATACAACAATCCAAGAAATCCTTGTTTAAATAATCACCTTTTTGTTTTCAGTTTTCTTTTCTCCCAATATGAAAGACACCACACCAAAAGATTTAACAATTATAGACATCTGCTTCATGCTGAGAGCCATAGTGCGCTGCAAGACGAATGTTTGGTTATTTTTTTTTTTTAATTTAAAATTTAATCAAATATTAAATATTTACGATTTAATTTTATCAGATGGATGCAGGGACCAATTTTACACAAATTAGAGATATTGATGAGGATCCAACAGATTACATTGACTTTAGTGATGAGATTGATCGTATGCCAGGCCTCATGAAATGGAAGAGCACTTGAGAATGACTCAATTAATAGTATGCCAAATGTCATTCCATTGACACCGACAAAGAATATTGATATTTCAATTGAGGTTGGAATGGAATTTTCTAAAAGGAAAGATGTAATAGACTTGTACAATGCATTTGGTATGACAAAGGGTTTCGGAATCCGAGCACGGCAAACCAAGAAGAATTACATGAAGCTAACATGTGCTAGAGAAGGTTATCCAACACCGAAGACAAGCAATGTTGGTGATGAACTTGAAGGATCCCAACATTTCCCAGATGAAAGGCCAAAAAAGGATTCGTAGCGGAATTGAAGAAGCATCAAAGCAAACCAATATTTGCAGATATTGTAAAAAATAAGGACATAATAAGCGCACTTGTAAAGAAATAAATATGCATTGATTATAGATTTTTTTGTAAATTAAATTCTTTATTTATAAAATTTGTGTTATGGTTTATGTTATTTATCAAGTACTTTCAAATGGTTCTTGTCATTTCCTGTTGTTTTGAATTACTTGTCATGAAGATTTGTTAGTGCCAAGAGACTTGTGGTTGGAGTTTCGTACTTTTTATATGATATTTTTTTGAAAGAATACAATTATTTAAAGAAAATAATCAATTTTATTAATATAGCAATTACTCTGTTACAAGCCTGGGATGATTACAACGAGATAGATATATTGAACTAAAGAAAAATTACAAGTGGTTCCTATAACCAAAAGCTAACCCAAAGACCTATAGTGTTTGCATTTGAAATTTTTTGTTGTGTACATGTGACTTCACCACCAAAAATTGACACGTGCCTATTGAATTGGTAAGAAACACGCCTTTGGCAGACATCAGGCTTTACTACTTCCCAGGTTGGAGTTTCATAGTTCATACATCCAGTTCTCTGCATAAATTTATGCTCCAAGTTGCCTCCATCAAAAGTTCTCATCACTAATCTCATCGGTGCAACTGTGCAAGAGTTACAGAATGCATTAATGCTACAAAATCTTGTCCACAAGAATCATGAAAAGAAAATATATTGGGGCTATTGCTCTCACTCTTACAATCCAGAACATACCTGGAGAGAACAATCTTGAAAAGCTTTGAAGGAAGCACCAGTTAGACGTTGGGAATAAACCAATTCCTGAGGAATTTGCTGACTTATGACCCTTGGGACTGAAGAAAACGTGCTATAATTATGAATCTCCCGTTGAAGAAAGATTTTTAGATCTATTATGAAAAAATGATAATCTATAGAAGGGTAAGAAAATGATGAATTCAACCATTTCAAACTCCCACATTTGCAATATCTTCATGAAAGTCTTCTATGAGAACTATCTTTACTGTCCTGATCTAGCTTCCTAGAACAAGCTCCCCCCATTGGAAAAATATCTTGCAATCAATATATGTCATAAAAATTGCAGAATACTAGCGTAATCCATTCAATAACCAAAAATGAATATATGCACTCTACTTCACCCTGTAAAAATACAAAAAGGGAAGAGAGCAGCTGAATAAGTAGTCAGCAGACTTGATCATGATGAATTGACATCTTTAAGACAGTTCTAAAAAACATTAAAATTATGAGCAGCATGAACATTTATATTTGCAGCATTAACACCATTTACTAAAGCCCAGAGAACACAACTGCTAAATCAGTTTAAGAATATGAGCATCGATGCATAAAATCACATTTAACATCACAGTTTTAAGTAACATTTCTAGAGCATATTCATAGTAAAATATAACTAACAACTCACCGCACATGCCAGATAAAAAGCAGATGAGCGGAGGACATAATAGTGCTTTTGATATGGTATTTTTTTTTTGAAAGAATACAATTATTGAAATGTTTCCTCCAATGATCTCGGGTTGAGAAGCTAAGGCATTGCTGCAACAGTTCTTGAGCATCTGACATGGGCAATGTGGAGATTATTCTCAGAAATGTTTCTTCCAATGATTTGTTAATGGGTAACATTGGTGCAACATTATCTTTGCATGCAACCAGGACTGGTAGCCAATCTTCAACAAGTTTCCTTCTCAGCTGAGCAGAACAATGAAGCATACATGAGCACTTCAGTTTATTACTGCCTAAATCAAAAATTGACATGTAAAACAGTATTACTATTGGACGTTGAAACACATGAATGTGCAACAGAGTATAGGCCAAAAACTATAATGGTCGATTTTGTCCAATAGCCTTTAGTGGTAGTAGATTCAAAAGAATGGTCCTATGAAAAGGCAAGGGAAACACATGGTTAACAATTGGTCTCAAAATATTTGATTGCCCTTTGCTGTTACTTGAAATTGATTTCCATTGACTTAAAAAAGTAGGTGTAAGAATTTTATACTTTTACAAGTTTTTTCTAATGCCAACAGAACATAATTGGAGAGACAAAATCCCATGCATTGTTTAGACAATAGTCTAGATAAATTCTAAGCCAATCTAGATCCAGATTATGAAGAAATTACTTCACCATACAGTTCTCTCGATATGTGCAGAAGATGAAGCAAAGAACTACACAATCTTCACAACTTTGGACTTGTCATCACAAGATTAAAAATACAAGATATGTGGTTCTTCAACAAAATAAATCACATGAACGGTTGCCTACAGATTCACTAGCGTTTTGAATTATTCATTCTTATGTATTAGATCACTGTATCACACACATCAATCTCTATCCTTCAATTTTTCAGCAAACATATTGAGTATACTAAAGCCGTATTATAAGCAACAATCCATTGATCCTCGCCACTCAGTTGCAATGACCCCACATGGTAACAATATACTACCAATGGTAAGCGAATCCATCATCTCTTCCAATTTTACTCAAGCAAAAATTCTACAAGCTTAGGATATAGTGCACGGAGTAAAATCTTTCAAAGTCTTCTTAAATTTGGAAAATGACAAGTAGGTGCAAGAAAATGTGCATATGATTCAATCATCAACATGTTGAAAGAATAAGAGAAAACAAAGCCAAGAGAGGATCTTATTCCTGAAAATATACTGGTCTAGTAGCCAAAATAGTGCCTGCAACAACTGCTTTTGCTAACTTCCAAGTGCAATGAAGCATGACAGTGTGGAGACCCGGCGAAATATTTCTCCAGGCATCATCCTGAAAAGCCCTTTGCAAATCAGCAGTGAACGCTGCTTGCTCACTCCATTCTTTGAACCACAGAAGATGCTTCCCATTTGTCATGGCTTTGTGCAAATTCAACCACTGATTGCCTCTGTCTCATTGTGGTCTCCACTAAAATCAAGACTGGAATATTCCTCAGAACCTCACCATCTGCTTTAGAGTTGAGACAAGCAAAACAAAACCAGAGAACAGAGACTGGAAGAGTGAGAAAAGAAAACTGAAATCAAAACTTCACCTCCGGAAGGCCGATGGCATTTGTAAATGGAGCAATATACCCAAGAGGGGGGTGAATTGGGTATTTTAGAAACTTTTCAAAACACGCTCTGTTTTGAGCAAGTAAAGCAGATTATGATAGAAGAGGAAGAGAAGAAAAGCTTGCACAAGAGAAATTATCCTGGTTCGGTCTTATCCTTGACCTACATCCAGTCCCCAAGTTACACTTGGGATTTTCAATCCACTATACTCACTAACAGATTACAAACTCTGTACTCAAGAGTAGTTCTCTCTCTAGAACTCACTCCCCCTTACAAGTTGTAATCAATACACCCAACCACCAAGTCCCCTGACTTGTGGTTATCTCAATCAATAAATGATTTACGAGATAGAACTCTCTCACGGAAGCGAGATAAAATGAACACTTTGAAGTACAAGTATCGATTGATACAATATAAGTGAAAGCCGAACACAATAAATGACACTTAGTAAATTTTCGCTCTCGCAGGTGTATCCGCTTGAGAAGAAGTTAATGAACTCTATTTATAGGTAGAGAACATTAAATGACCGTTGAATGATGAATCCAACCGTTGTAGGTGATTAGCATTAAGTCGGTCATCTTCTCTCTCTAAACTCCAACTAATCCAGTGCTAATATGGTCGATGTGGAACTCGAGGATTTGCCCGTTGGAGAAGAGTTTACTTGATGAAGAAAGCATTCTTGACCGTTGAGAATGCGTGCTCGGATGGATTATCCGAGAAAGAAGGTTGATTTGCGAGAAGTGCATTAAATGCACCGTACACTTTTTGCTTTATGGCTTTGACCTTCAATAATCTTCATCTCGTGCTAAGCGAAATTCACTCAACAAACTTGTTAAACATAGTTGGGATCATAGGTGAATGATTCATGAAAGCAATTGGAACAAACAAGAATGATTTACAAATTCGTATAATTCAAAAATTGGTTTCCACCGTTGTAAACTGCGGTATGTTTATGTAAACTCGAGTATGGCACTCGCTCACAAGTGTCCAAATTGCAAGATATCCAATTGGATACTCGAGTTTGCACCTTTCATAGGCAAACCATCGTGTCTTGTATTTGAAAGACAAAACCTATACTCGAGTTTGCCTATGCAAACTGCAGTATTGGTTTAACTTGAAAAGTCCATTTGCTCTCTGGAAGTCCAATACTCGAGTTTGGTTTTGGAAACCGCAGTTTTGACTTCGTTTGAAAAACTTGGTTTGCTTCTGGAAGTCCAATACTCGAGTTTGGTTTTGGAAACCGCAGTTTTGACTTCGTTTGAAAAACTTGGTTTGCTTCGGAAGTCCAATACTCGAGTTTGGTTTTGGAAACCGCAGCTTTTGACTTCGTTTGAAAAACTTGGTTTGCTTCTGGAAGTCCAATACTCGAGTTTGGTTTTGGAAACCGCAGTTTTGACTTCGTTTGAAAAACTTGGTTTGCTTCTGGAAGTCCAATACTCGAGTTTGCAAATGCAAACTGCGATCGACTAAGTTTGAAAAATCCTTTAATTCACAAGAAGTTCGATACTCGGGTTTACCCATGCAAACTGCAACCGATTGGTTGTCCAATACTCGAGTTTGCCTATGCAAACTAACGCATGATCGACTTTGGCTGGAAACTTGGTTGCTTTCTCGATGGCCTTTACTCGAAGTTTCACCAAGTAAAGCTGCAGTATTGGCTCCAATACTCGAGTTTGCAAATGCAAACTGCATAGTATCAACTTTGGCTGAAAACTTGGTTGCTTTACGTATGGCCTTTACTCGAGTTTTCCAAGCAAAGCTGCGGTATTGGCTGTCCAATACTCGAGTTTGCAAATGCAAACTGCAGTTTGCAACTATCAGAATGTTTCTAAAACAACTTTGCAAACTTCAAACCATGTTTTACATTTGTTGTTAATCATCAAAACATATTGAGAACTAACAGCATTAACGTCCGATGTCATCACAGAGACGTTGAAATCACAACCCCGATTCTGAGCAAAGAACAGAGAACATGTTCTTGTTCTTCAACCTCTGGTTGCCCACCTTTCCGGCGTCTCATAGTCGTCGAATTCAGATTCACTATCAGAGTAAATCTCTTCTGCCTCATCGTTTGATTCCTAATTGTCAATAAGGATAGGAATCAATTCTAACTCCGCAGCGGAATCAAAGAGATTGCTTGGCAGATCGTCCTCGTCTAGATTGACGTCAAGTACCTGTTCCACATTAGCTTGGAACGGTTCAGTCATATCGTCATCTGTTTTTGACTTTTTTGACTTCGGTATGATATTTCGTGCTTTGGTTTTGATAACTCCCATCCACCCTTAGCGGGATGAGGGGTATGATGTATAATAAACTTATTCCACCTGTTGAGCAAGAATGAATGAGTCATAACTAACTGTATATCTCCTTGACGAGTGGATCTCAACATTTTCATTTTTGTCCACATTTGTCCCACGCGGAGTGTTATCGAACCACTCACATTTAAATAGAGTCACTGACTTGTCCCACTGGTAATACAGCTGAATTATGTCAATTATCTTTCCGTAGTAGTCGCCCTCGATCCCGTCACTGACTTGTCCCACTGGTAATACAACAAACACCGTAATTGCAACACAGTGTATTTGCGTTCGCTTCAACAGTTGAAAACCGATACCCATTGATTACATATTGTTTGCACCGGGTAACACTAATTGAAGCTCCATAAGATAAAATCCACGCAACTTCATTGGGATCTGATGGATTTTGCACGAAGTAGGATTGTAACCAATTAGGAAACTCAGCGTTCATGAATTGATCAACATCGGAATTTGACATCAAAGGATTTGTCGATCGGACACAATTAGAGAAGTGACTTTAATAAAAAAAATGAAATAAATACTTTAATACTTACCGTAACTGTAACAAAAGAGGAAATCTTACTTTAAGTACGGGCGACCTCTTCACAGTTGTTTAGAATGTACCACTCCGCAACTTTCTTATCGCTTCCTTCTAGAGTTGAACTACAATGTTTTCCCACGACTCGGCCAGAATAATTAAATATTGATATCTGACCACTCGGTTCACCGCCATCATCGTTATGAGGTACCCCTCTCCATCTTAATATAACTTCAGGGGGATAGTAGTAAACGACAAATTTAGTGTCCTCTTCGACTAGATACGCTTCAACGATAGATCCTTCAACATACCTTGGATTTTGATCATAACCTACAATGGACAATCACATGGTATTTATAAACAACATGATAATGTGTTTCTATTAATCACAGATAGAAGGAATATATATATTACCTTTCAAATGGATACATCCACCTATATTGTTGCGGACCTTCTACCTTTGCTTCGTAGGCCAAGTGAACAGGAAAATGTTCCATGGAGTCAAAGAAGCTAGGAGGAAACACCATCTCTAACTTACATAGCATTATCGGTACGCTCTCCTCTAGTTGCCGTAACTTATCAACATTAAGCGCAGAAGCACAAATTTCTCTAACGAACAAGAAAAATTCTGTCAGAATAGTCCATACATGCTTCCGTAGTGCTTTGAAGGCCCACAACAACAATCTCCAAAAGAAAACATGACAATCATGACTCTTCATCCCGAATAACTTTGCCTCGTTCATGTCGACACATCTCGAGAAGTTTGATGCATAACCGTTCGGTAGTTTCACACTTTAACCCATCACAACAATTGTAAATTCTGCTATTTGTTTATTGTGTAAGCCGCTCTAGGTTTGGAAGTCCGGCCCGCGGCATTCTTGACCAAATGCAAAGCAGGCCTTTTGCAAATCTATTCTATGTCACGTCTTACATTGACTGTATCATTCGTCTTGCCCTTGGTGTCCATTACGATGTTTAGAATATTGCAAAACATATTCCTTTCAATATGCATGACATCGAGGTTGTGTCTTAACAATTGATCTTTCCAATATGGTAGCTCCCAAAAGATGCCGCGTTTGTTCCAATGATGTTGAATGCCATATCCCTTAGGTTCGCTAGAAGCAGCTCCGTCTTCTACACTTCGAATGTGCTTCACCTTCTCCTATATTTCTTGGCCACTTAAACGATGAGGTTTATTTGACCGTTCAACCACATTCCGCTTGAAGTCTTTTTTACTATTCCTAAGCGGATGATCGATAGGCAAGAATCACCGGTGCCTGTCAAACCAACAGACCTTATGACTGTATTACAAGGTAAAACCCACTTTCTGTTCGAGACATACTGGACATGCAAGCTTCCCCGACGTTTGTCAGCTACTCAACATCCCATATGCAGGGAAATCATTTATCGTCCACATTAAGGTAGCCCGCATGGTGAAATTCTGGCTCAATGATACATCGTACGTAAGAACCCTTTCACTCCACAACATCTTCAACTCGTCTATCAAAGACCTGAGGTATACATCTATTTTCTTTTTTGGGTTGGATGGCCAGGGATTAACGCGTTGAGGAACAAAAACTCTCTTCTCATGCACATGGAAGGTGGGAGGTTGTACGGTGTCACAATCACAGGCCAACAAGAATAATTCCTACCCGTCTAGTTGAAAGGAACGAACCCATCCAAACATAAACCAAGACGGACATTACAGGGATCCATAGCAAACAAAAGATTCGTTTCGTCAAATTTAAGCCGAGCTTTGGCATCGGATGGATGCGTCAAAAATTTTTCATCCCTACAATGCTCCCAGTGCTATCTCATGTGAGCAGCTGTTTGTTTTGATGAATACAATCTCTGAAGTCTGGGCACGAGAGGAAAGTACCACATCTCACTTAATGCTTGAAAGGTCATTTTCTTTCCATTCCTCACAACTTTGTACCTGTCATGTTCACAGAATTTACAAGTAGTCTGCCCAGCATCATCCTTGTAATAGAGCATACATCCTCTGGGGTAGCAATGGATTTTTTCACATATAAGCCCAAGCTCTTTCACCTTTTTCTTTGCTTGGTAAAAATCTTTCGGAAAATTATTGTTATTGGGAACAACCTTACTCATGATCTGCATCATTTCATTGTAATTCTTTTGACTCATATGGTGATAAGTCTTCAAGCTTAGTGTTGCTAGGGTAGCGGCTAGCGATGAATACTCACTACTTTCAATGTGTTCGCAACCTTCCCATAATGGACGTTGCGCATCTTGCAGCATTTTATAGAACCTGTAGGCTTCCGGATTAGGATCCTCTCCCATGTATGATGGTTGAGTATGTACATCGGTCTCCTCTCCCATGTATGACGGTTCAGCATGAGTAACGGGATCAAAATATTGGCCGATTGACGATCCTGCGGCATCCATAACTAACTGTTCATATTGATTAAGGTTGTCTCGATGGCTAGTGTTCTCGTAATAACCACTCGGTGTCTGTCAGACTTCCCCATGATATTCCCAACATTCATAATTCGTCATAAATCCTTTTTTACACAAATGGATTTTGACTGTGCTCGCATCATGAAATTGCAAACACCTACATTTCACACACGTACTACTAATCGAGGTACTTGAATTAGTTGCGTGCTCCAAAGCAAATTGGATGAACTCTTTCAAACCCTCTAAGAATACTCGAGTAAGTTGTTTTTTCTGAGTTAGACGATTGTATATCCAACTCCTATCACGATCGCCTTCTATACTTCTCCAACCCAACCCTACACAAAGACTTTTGGAACATAATACAGTAATACTAACTAATTCAGCTACTAACCTAAGTGGCAAATACAACTGGCCTCTTATACCAACCAATTGCCACTTAATCAAGAAAGTGGCAAACAAACACATGCATTGAACAGATTTCAACAAGCAACCAGAGAATGAGGATAGTACACTAGAAGATGGGGACATACATGTTGACGGGCCAAAAAAAGAATGATAAAGTACAGGTGAAAATAGGAACATATGACACATTTTTTGGAAAACATATATACTATTATTTCATCACAATGCAAACACACAATTACATCAGGGTTGTAGTTTGTTACCTCAATTCCAGCAACCGATTGTAGAAAAAAAACAAGGGTCGAACGATGCAGAAGAGAACAATCCACACAAAATGCAACTGTGGCAAATGAGCAAAATAGGATATAATCGAACCTCAACAAAAATCTTAATTAACCAAGTAGTAAGGGGGTACCAATATTTTCCATTAATTTATTAAATCATTAAGCCTTTACTTTTAAGTTGTCATTTCTTTTGCATTTTTTTTCACCTTTGTGCACTTAATTAATTAATGTTGGTGAGATTAAATGGAGGAGATGCAACGTCTCTTAATTAATAAAAACTACTATTATTATTTTGAATTAATTAATTAACTACACATTTAATTTGTACGTTAATGATACATTTAGAAAATGATTGATTTGGAATTAATTTGAAATTCAAGGAGTATTTTCTTATCATTTTCCCTTAATTTTTTTTATCCTCTCCTAACCTTTATTAACAAAATAATTTCTCATGAGTGTCAAATAAGAAAATTAAATATGAATAATTAAACCTTTCGTATTTTATTTAATACTAGCTAACAAGTCCCAAGCGTTTTAATATTTATAAGTCCAATTTCCATATTTACAAGTTAATTAGTGTCATTTACACATTCAATTAATAAATTAACGTTTACAAGTTAAACTTTTATATTTAAAAGTTGAGTTGTGTAATTTAAGAGTAAAACTTGTAAATATTTTTTTTTTAGAACTATTAAGTAGTAATTAAAATTTAGAAACTTATATGTATTTAATTTTTTTATTTATTTATTGGGATCTATTGTGTAATTCTTCCATTAAAAAAGAAGTTGACTAATTGTTTATGATGTTGGAGTCATATGTCAGTGTATATGGCGTCCCCAGTGTGACAACTAAGTATGAAGTCACTTTTGCTCCTAGGACATTATTTCTCATATATTGCACATGGTTCACACTATTATTCACCCCCACGGCCTTCATTGAATTGTAGCCATCACTAAGATGTCCAAATCACTCAACCACCTCAAATGAAACCCGACTTTAATTTGTTACCCCCTTTGTATCTCTCAAAATTATCAAACTAAATCATCATCTTAAGTAAAAATTACTATTGATGTCCCTTCGATTTTCAATATAATTGAACCCACCAAAAAAACAAAAAACAAAAATCATAATTGAGAGATCTTTCGGGCCTATTTGGATTTGTCTTTTGGCTTCCCTTAGAAGTAGTTTTTATTTTTGGGGCTTATAGCGTAAATTCAAACGCAGCCTTGTCCATGTATTGTAATTTCACTTCACTTGATTTAGATTTATCAAATTCTAATATGATTTTTAGAAACTATTATATATATAACATAAATCTTGAAAGTAAAGATCAAGTAAATTATTTATTCTTTCCTTCAATTTTTTTTTCCAAAAATTGCATAATTTTTTTCTTAAAAAATATGTAGTTTGACAGTCTATTCCTCTTTTCCTGCTAAACTATGCAAACAATCATACAATCATCAAAACCACTATGTAAACTATGAATCATCATTAATCTCAAAACAATATCCTATCAAGCATTTCAGTCCAATTTTCCCTTCACATTCAAGACAAGCACAAACATATACAATTATACAAATCAAAAGTGAAGACAAACGTGTAAACTATGCAACAAAATCATAACCACCATACCTGGAGAAGTAGGATGCAACGATGCGGTGGAGAAAGGACTGGAAGCGGCCGGAAAACGAGCGAGAACGACGCGGCCAACCGGAGGGAAACTTGCACAAGATTGGATGTGGACAAGCGACGCTGGAAGCACGACGGTGGATGAACTAGCGGCGACCGGAGGAAGAGAGCAAAGATGGGCCGAGGGGAGAGAAGAGATGAGCCGAGGGGGAGAGAAGAGTCGGTGAAAGAGATCACAGTCGGAGGATGCGAACTGAAAACCTAGAAGGAAAAAGAGGAGCGGACGCGAAATAGGAATAGGGGAAGATTAAGTGATTTTTGCGACAGACTGCTTCACTTAAATTTGAGGCGGACAAAGATAGTCTGCCACAAAATCATTTGATTTTTGCGACGGACTACAAAATCATATGAGTTTCCACCGCAAAAGGGGGGGCAACATGGCCCCCCTCCCAGCGCGTAACATATGATTTTGCGGTGGACTCCTTCTTTCGCTGCAAAATTCTGTCCTTTTGCGATGGATTAGCTTAATCCATTGCAAAACTCTTTATTTGTGACAAAATTTTTTCCGTCACAAATATGCTATTTTCCAATAGTGGTTAACCGGGTATTCGTATATTTGTAGGTGGGATGATAAGATGTTTGCAATGATCCCGGAGGAAGATATATTCTACGTAGTGAGTTTTCTGCACGTAAGGACGTTTGACAAAATGGAAGCATTTAAAGAGCAAAACCAGATGGTGTTACAGTTTTGTGAGGAAGCTGGCATTCAGATTAAGAAATATCTTCCACAAAACTTGATCAGGAAACAATGGATCGATCACTTTGGAGACAAATGGAAGCTTTTTCAACAGAGAAAAGCACAATATGATCCCAAACATATTTTGTCACCTGGCCAAGCCATTTTCACTCATTAACTTAGCCATATGTATATTTATATTTTAGTATTTAGACCATCAGAATTAGGTCAATTTATGTAGTGGATTATGTATAAAACAGTGGAGATCTCATTGGTTAGTTTAAAACTTCATATGAATGTAGCTATAATACCCGAAAATTTTTATTTATCTTTAATACAATATTTTGATAAATAATACCTATTCTAATAGGAGAGTATGTTGTCTCTAAATTATTGGTTTCTTATTATTAAATTTCTAGGACAATTTTTGCTTAGAATCTAATAGAATCAGAACCAACCCTCCTAAGTCTCAAATAGGGATTATAAAATACCCTAAGATTAATATTCCTCATAAATAATATTTGTGGGCAAATAGTGCCTATTAAAATAAAGTGAATATGTGGTCTCAAATATTATGGTGTAATTATTTTAATATAGGAAATCATAATATATTCTAAATTGATATCTTAACCTCTAGATATTATAAAATCGATTATAAGTCATAGATAAATATAAAAGTGGTTAAGATACTTAGAGAAAATTAAAAATAAGTAAGTGGCAATTAAATTTATATTCATTAAATTAATTGCATAATTGTTCTTAATTAAATATTAAAGATACTAAAGGGATAAGTAAACACCTAAATCAATTAGAGAAAATTAGCAACAACTAATGGACAATTTAAAAATTTCAATAATTGAAGTGATTAAAGTAATTTTTATGATTAATCAATAATTTAACTTAAAAAGTCATAATTAAGAAGTATATGAGTTGAATTAGTAATTAAAGGCTAACAAAGACCTAAGATTAATATTAAGGGAATTTCTAATGATCAAGATTAATTTAGAAACCTATCAAATTTTGGCAATTAAGCCTAATAACCCCTAAAACACTATATTAGCAATATTAACCAAAGATTAATTAATTCTCCCTTTAATTACTTAAAGTGGCTAAAATTGCTAATTAAAAGGGTTAAGAAATGGTATTAATCCTTAATCCTAAATCATTAACAAACATTACTCATAGTGTTTAGATTTTTCCAGCCCAAACATCAAAGGCTTGGATTCAATTTAATAAAGCTAAATCCTAAGGCCTTAATTAAGAATCATAAAGTATAATCCTTGTGGAGGAAAAATTAACCAATGAGAGGATTCTTTCTAAATAATTTAATAGAAATGAAAACATAAAATAATAGAGTAGAAGGAGGGAGTATACGGTTCTTGCAAGGAAAAAACTGAATTGGAGTAATTAATTTAATTAAACAATGATAATTACACCACATGCAAGTCATAATCAAAGCTTTAATTAGTAGAGACTTTAGGGGTAATTTGAATGATGATAAAGGAGACTTTTGGGGTAAAGGTGATGTAAGCATAGGTAATAAAGGGATTAATGGTTAATTAATTAAATGGTAAGATAAAAACCATTAGGATAAATTCTAGACATAAGTAAATGAGAATCAATAGAAAATAAATCGTATCTTGAAAACCATTGATCATAGAACAAATATAAGTAGATATTATGAACAAGCACAATTTAAGCTTGAACTTGGTCGTCTCCAAAGTGATTTTCACAAACTTTTGAGATTCATATTTAAGTGATTTAAGAATTTAAAAAAGACCTTTAATTAAGCCATAAAATGGAGATTTGAAAAGTGGAAATGGATCTTGAATAAAAACACCAACTTGTACCTAACTAAATTGGCATTTGGGGTAACTAAAAGTTGAAACAAACTAACTAGGGGAGAGAGGAGTGTGAAGTCAGTTTTGAGTAGGTGTAAGGGTGCGATTTAAACTTCTCAACTAAGTTTAATCCAAGGGTTAAGAATGAATAAAAGTTGTTAGGTAGTTAACCCACAAATTGCTATAAATAGGGCCTTTGGCTCTTCATATTTTCTCACACCAAGATAGCAAGTAGCAATCTGATTCTAAGAGTGAAAGAGTGAGTGAGAGTCTGGGAGAAAGGAGAACCAAAGTTCTTGGTAAGTTCTCTAGCTCTAGCTTTAAGTTCTTTAAGTTTTAGTTCTTAAATTCTTAGATAGAAGTAGCTTAGATCTTAAAGATGCTAGAATAATTTTATTTACATGTTTTTATGGTCAAAATTAGATTTGTTTCAAAAAATGATGAGGAAAGTTATATAGAATTTTTTTTTGAAGAGAAACATCAAAGTAACGAAGTTCTAGCGAAATTTCATCGGTTTTGAAAATTTTGGAATCAGTGATGAACATGCCAAAATTTCATATTGAAAATATAGTCACAAAATTATGGGAAAATTCATGGTTAAAGTAGACATATAGGGTTTTTCAAATATGTATAGAAAATATTAATTTGAGCTCTGTACAGTGAGATAAAAATTCTGCAAAATGGGCTACGAAATTCTAGAATTTTTCTGGGCAAGGGATGAACACGTGAAAACTGGGAATTGTTCTTAAGTTCTGGGTAGAAGCTAATATTTTTAATCCAAAATAGACATCTTAAGGATTCTGGGGAATTTTACGGATCCTCGTTTTGATTTTTGTAGAATTAATTATAATTTTCAAAGTTATCGAAAAATCTGCCCGAAATGCTGAAATCAGAGTTTTTCTACGAAAATTAAGAAATAAAAGGAGAAATAAATCCACTAGGGGTAAAAAGGTCATTAGTGGGTAAAATATACCTTAGGACATTATTTATGGATTAATAATGCGATATTACTATATAGGCAATCCGTGAACATATACCGACCGACGTACGTACCGCTATCCCCGACTCAGGTACGTTCGCGTACTGTAACACTAACTCTGATGCTTATTATATGCTTATATGTGATAGATAACTTTACATCTGCTGTGTGCTTATGAGATACATCTACTGTGTGCTCATGTACTGTTGGGATACATCTGCTGTGTGCTTATGTACTGTTGGGATACATCTGCTGTGTGCTTATGTATTGATTGTTGCTGAAACGCCATGAATTTCTGTCATACATATACTGTCATATTTAAGCATGAGGTTAACCATTACCTGAGGTTCAATGGGCATTGAACCTTAGCTCCTACTATAGCCTCAGGATCCGGAGGGATCAGGACCGAGGACAAGAGCAAGCAGCACCAGTGAAGATCCAAATGTGAGAATTTCTTTTTGGATATGTATTAGCATATTTTTGAATATTCGAATAAATGTACCGTAAAGCAACCCGATACACCAACAAAGTGAAAGTTTATCGATACTCGCTCTTTTAAAATTATTCTGATGCTCTACTCTGATCAAACTATTTGAAAACGCTTTATAAAATTGGGATATTACAGTAGCCATCGCTAGTTGGCTTAATTGCTTCAACATTTGAATTGCATGTCGAAATAATTAAATGTATATTGGCTCATATTTTGTCGCCTTTTTTTTTCATTCTCCTATGATGAACTTCTATATTTAAGTTAACCAGAACCACAATTTTAATTATAACTAAAATGTTGACCTGGAGGTTGTATAATCTCACAAGGATAACTACAAATGAGACAAATTATAAAAACAAACAAAAGAAACGTGTATTGCATGAATATGGGACCATATTAAATTGATTAAAATATGTGACATAAAATCACATATTATAATGGTTGGTACCAAACCAAAGGAGTCAAGAAAGTGTATTAATGAAACCTAGCCAAATTGGTACATGTTAACAACAATTCCCTAACTAATGAACATGCACTAATTGAGATTAGGGAAAACATTTGTAACTATCTAATAGGGCTATATTTTGGCCTAAATATAAGAAGTAGAAAACAATGAAAATTAGTAATTGTCAAGGGAATAAAACACTTAGGATTTAGTGCATTTTGTGCCTAGTTAACATATGTTAGGCAAGGCATTAATATCTAATTCCTTGATAATCAAATTGTATATGTGTCTTCAAGATAGGAAAAGCAACAAGGACCTTCTTGAGAGGCCAAGAGTGACGCCTAATACAAGGGCCAAAGAGAACACATTAAAGTTTGAGAAATAATGCACAAGATGCTCTTGATAAATTAGCCAACCAATTATACAATAACACTTGATGTTTAGGGACACTAAGCCCTTAATTGTGTCATCAAATTACCTCATTAACTTGCCCAATAAGTTCACAATTTTAGCTTGGCATAGTGGAGGATTGTGAGCCAAGTTTGCAAGATAATATCACAAGCAATTAAGTCTAAACCTCTTGTAATTACTTGGGCCAATAAGGGAAGTGGAGCCATAGGAAGATGACATGTGGATAAGCAATCCAAGGGCTAAGAGTTTGTTAGTTATGATTAGTTTTGATGATGTCCTATATAGATGCCATTGTTAAAAACAAAAAGATTGAGTAATATAGTTATCTCCTATATTGACTAACTACTGTATTTAATGTATATTAATCCAAGTTGAACTATAGAGATTGATCAAGAAAGGAGACTAAAGAAATAAGAACTCTCTTATATGTGATACTGGAAGTCTCTATGATCAAACAGAAGTTGGAATGAAGCTTCATCATATTTGAGCTACAGTGCAATATACATGAATAGTGCAGATACATAAAGACGACACATGAAATTCTTGAGCAAGTTCTGTAAGTGGAGCTATATACCCAAGAGGGGGGTGAATTGGGTATTTTAAAACTTTTCAGAAAAATGCTCTGTTTTGATGCTATGAAAACAGAGGTAAGCAGAGTGAGGGAAGAAGAAGCTAGACACAAGGATTTATACTGGTTCGGTCCAACTCTTTGACCTACATCCAGTCCCCAGAAACACTCTGGGATTTTCCACTATCACTCAATTACAATTACACACTCGTACTTAAGATGATCCTCTCCCTAGGACTCACTCCCCTTTACAAGCTGTAATTGTAAACAATCGATACACACTCGTACTCAAGAGTTATCCTCTCCCTAGGACTAACTCCCCTTACAAGTTGTACTCGATTACAATCGATACCCACTCGTAAACGAAGGATGCTCCTCAACCTAGGACACACTCCCCTTTACAAGTTGTACTCGATTTTCCCAATCTCCAAGTCACCTGACTTGAGATTGTTACAATGAATGATATACACATAAATAAACTCTCTCTAAGAGTAGATAATGATAATCACCGAAGCTCAATGTATCTCAAGATACTACACGATAAAAACGAAGAAGTAAATAAGAGACTTGAATGATTTTCGTCTTCAAAAAGTGTGTCTATTGGAAAGGCTTGAATGCAACTCTATTTATACTCGAGATCATTAAATGACCGTTGCCTTTCGATAGATCCGTTGGAGAAGTTCTCCCAAGTGTTAGGAGGTGGCTTAGGCACTTTCTCTCTCTAATATTCTCTTAAACCAGGCTGGCCAAGTAATCAGTGTTGACCTTCTGCAAATTAATCCGTTGGAGATGCAGTTGCTTGTTGTAGAAAACATTCTTAAATGCTTTGCGACGTGTTCGGTGGATTAGCCAAAGTTGTGCAACTTTCTGGTTTTGCTTTTTAAAGTGCGACGTCACTTTTGCTTTTGCTTTAAACCTTCAATAAACACTCTCTAATTTATCCGAAACTCACCAATAAAGTGGTTAAACATATCTAGGAACATTAGAGATTAATCATAGAAAGTATTAAGATCAAACAAGAAGGTTTCACAGATTCGTAGAATTTGAATTTTTGAATCGATGCAAACTCGAGGTTTGTTTTTCCAAACTCGAGTTTGCTCAAGTATTGAATATGGATCTTTGCCTCTGTATGAACCAAACCTGAGGTTTGTATATTTAGGCTCGAGTTTGCTGAACATTAAAAATGAAGTTTCGCTTCTGTCTGGACCAAACCTGAGGTTTGCATAGAGAACCTGAGGTTTGTAAAATTTGTTCGAGACCAAACTTGAGGTTTGCATATTTAGGCTCGAGTTTGCTGAACATTAAAAATGAAGTTTCGTCATCGGACCAAACCCGAGGTTTGCTTAGAGAACCCGAGGTTTGTAAAATTTGTTCGGGACCAAACCCGAGGTTTGCATATTTAGGCTCGAGTTTAGACTTCTATCGAGCAAACCATCGGGTTTTCAAATCAAAACACATTTTGAGCAAAACACGAACTCGAGTCTATAAGTTAGTGAACTCGAGTTTGACACTATTCATGTCAAAAATTAGTTTTAGCTCTCAAAACACAAACCGGAGGTTTCCGAGTGTAAACCCGAGGTTTCCAAAGTGCAAACTCTAGAGTTTTCTCAAGTTAAAATCATTTTGCTCTCTGTAAGGCACGAACTCGAGTTCATAAACTTAAACTCGAGTTTGCTCAACTTAGAAAACTTTTGGAAAACTTTTGGCCTGACGCAAACCGGAGGTTCATGGAAGCAAACCTGAGGTTCATGGAAGCAGTCTCAAGTTTATGAAAATCTCATTTGAAAAATTCTTCCCGCCAGAGGCGAACTCGAGTTTGTCTCTACAAACTCGAGTTTACATATTTGTAAACTCTTTGAAACTTTTCTCTGGAGGTGCGAACCTGAGGTTTAAGAACAAACCTGAGGTTTAAGAAACAAACCTGAAGTTTAAGAAATTGTAGTCTCAAGTTTAAAATGCAAACTTGTGAGTTTTGCCTCTGTCAGTAGCAAACTCGAGTTTGCCAAATCTAGGCTCGAGTTTGGCGCCGATGTAATGTTTTTGGGTTGAAATCAACAACTTTAAATCTCCATTTAGTTTATCCAAAAACATCCATACATGTTTACAATTGTCGCTTTATCATCAAAACACATATAGAACTAACATTCTCCCCCTTTTTGATGATGACAACACTTGTAAACAATCAATTGCTTTCAAAAATCAGATTTGATCATTTGAACAATGAGAAAGCAAGTTTGGTTAAAACTTTTGCAAACTTTGATATTTTAATAAACACAATTTATTTCATCAAAGTTAAGCAAATAAAAATCTCATGACAACTTCATTTTATCAATTCAGAACAGTCATGATAGCCAGATACCAAAATAGCAAAATAACTTAATGATATACTCATAAACATTAAAAATTAATCCATAGAGTTCAGATGAGCATATATCAGAGTTATCAGAGTTCAGCAGATATCAAAATGCAATAAACTGCATAACTTAAACATTCATCAGATATTAATCTAATTTCGAAAGCATTGAGTGATCCTTCTCACTCTTCTCCCCCTTTGTCATCAGCAAACAAGGGTGGATCAATTGGGATATTTGAAGGTGTAGGGATAGGATAAAATCCTTTTCATTCTTCTCCTTCAAATGAAAGTGTAGGAATAAGTTCCTGTTGCTGAAATGAAAGGTTAATCTGAGTGGTAGGAATGGATGGCTCAGGTTTAAGTGGTAGTAGCTGGTTCAGAAATGATGTTAGGCTTATCAGAGCTTGGTCTTTGATCTTGTTGGCCTTGAAGGAGGAGGAGCTCTTGACTGATCTGATCCTTCTTCCAGATTAGTTCTCATTAAGTTGAGGATTGGATTGGATTTGTTCTTGGTCGGATTCTGGAGTTTTGGTAGTTGTAGAACATTTGGAGGTCATTTACTCAGAATCTCGTCAAGGAGGATGAGAGAATTTAGGAGTAGACTCGAGGGAAGAATGAAGTGAAGAGTATCAATCAGGTTTTTCAAAAAATATTTCAATCGTGACAACTTTGTACTAACCTGGACTTCAAGAGTGTAAGGTGAACTCTTGAATTTCACTTGTGAATTCGAAGTGCATACTCACAAACTGAAATTCATGAGTCCTCTCGAACTTGGTTGCTTCGACTTGGCCTGGTCTCGGGTTTGCAACTTTGTCAACTTTAGAAGGCCATGTCTCCCTGGTCTGGACTCCGTTTTGGTCCATTCAAAGCTTGATGAAAAGCTCTGTGCGTCTAGTTTCATATGCCACCGGTTTTAGCTCAATTGGATGTGTATTTTGTGAGATACACGCAAAATACCGATGCTTGCTCTGCTATGTGGCGTGAATTGAACTGTCAACTTCCACAATTCATAGCTCCTTCATCTGACCTCCTTTGGACTTCAATTTTATGTCACAATGACGCATTAGGAGTCTAATTTTATCCAAAATTGGTTTTACCTCAATCCGACGTCTGGTTTTTGAGATATCATCGAAATACCAGACCTCGCCCGAGCTGAACGTGAAACAGTGGAGCTGAAGTGCTTGATAACGCTTGTGAACTCGAGTTTGTTCACTTATAGGCTCGAGTTTGGATTTCTTCAGACTTTCATCTCCTCTCTGGTTGTCTCGAGCTCAAGTTTAACTTGGTAGGCTCGAGTTTGCTCCTCTTGACAGCAAACTTTATCACAATTTCAGAGATTTTTAATCATGATAAACATCCTGCATAAAACCACACATCTAGATTCTCCAATGCTTAAGTTAGTAATTAGTTAATCATCAAACACATAACTAACATTAAGTGGAGCCAATTTACAACCCATTGGGATTGGACATTCCCAAATTACTTCTTATAAAACTGAATTGCTCCTAGATGAGTATGTTACATCCAAACAAGGAGTGTATCACGAGATAATGGTCTCCAATTAATTTTAAATTCTGAACATATAGGTAAGTGAATAGGTAATACCAAGAAAATCATTTCTCAATGACAATTTGTAAATACATTCATGTAGGAAAGTATGTCATTGATATGAGTTTTTCATAAACTATGCAAATTGTTTTCAAATCTCAAATATTCTTTCGAATCATGATAATGCTCTATGGAATTGAGATGTTGATGATATGAAAACTCATCTTTGAAGATATGCTTAGAAAATCAATGCACCAATCAAAGTATGCATATTTTCAAAATCATTTGAATGCATGTTTCACGACCAGAATTAACACCAGAATTTTGAATTGTGCAATTCAAAACATAAACTTAGAAAGTTATGCACAAATTCATTTGAGGTCCATTTAGCAATCTGAAAAACATTTTGAATATCATAGATGATTGATTGCTTAATGGAATGTATTATTGGACAAGTATTCAATACCCAAATATGAATTCTACATAAGCACAATATAGGGTAAAATTAGATATCACCATAATTCCTCTTGTCCTTGTTGAAGCTTGCTCGGGATGAATTGATGCATATATCTTCGCTTTGACATTCATCATCAAGCATTGCTTCTTCACTTCCTCAAGAGTCAAAATATTTTGCTATATAGTTGTTCTCTTGATAAGTCAGTCCTTGATCCTACAATGCCGTATATAGACTTTTTCTCTCTTGGTATCCAATCTTACTTGGATCCAATAATTGTTAGCTTGTAGGAACAAAATTCATATGCTCCAAGAATATGATCGATTATGATAATTGAGCATAATGAATTAACCATAGCTTTATGCATAAAAGATATATTTTTCTTTTCAAAATGTCATGTATGCATAATGAATTAAACTTTTGAACAATGCAAAAACTTTTGAATGAGTTTTAAAGAAAAAATAATTTCAAAATGGTTAGCGTGTTCATTCCTAATATCCAATGTATAAAACCTCAATAAATATTACTTGATAGTAGCACAAGAGATTTTACCATTGAATACCTCTTTCCTTAGGTACTTGGAGAATTGGCTTTGCAAACCCATTGTCTCTTAGGTGTCTGCAAAGTTTTCACAAAAGGTACAGGCTTCAAGTATCTTCTATTTGATACTTGAGAGGATCTCCTTTTCTGCATAAGGGATTCTTTGATTCTTAACCCCTTTATGTCCATTTCTCTTAGAATCAACCCGTACAAACAAACCAACAGATGGACATTTTGGTACCCATTTATGCTTGGGTCCTTCTCAGGGTTAGATTGAACCTTAGGGAAAACATATGTTCCCTTTGGTACCCATTGATAATTACCACAGGTTTATCTCTCCCCGCTTTCCTATGAAAGCATGATGAAGTATTGTGACCTTTATGGTTACAATAGTTACAATGTGCAAAGGGATTTGAAGTATGAACAGATTTCTGAAAATAATTCAAATAAGATTTTTGTCCATGTTTCTTTTTCCCTTTCTTCTTATCAAAATCGGGTTTATAACCAACCCACGATTTATCATTTGTGAACCTTTCTTTGTTTTAAAATGACTTTGAGCATTTCACTACCTCTAGTGAATTTCTCAAGAGTTTTTGTAAGATATAAATTTCTTTTCTCTAGAACACAAAGAATTGTCACAAATCTTTTCTCAAATCTTTTTGCAATCATTTTCAGAATGTTTTCGAAATATTTTTAGAAATGTTTTCAGAAACAGAAACAGAAGAAGAAACATTCTGCAAATGACTTATACTACTTCTGAACATTATTTATATCATTTGTGGACAAGTTTCAAGTGATTAAACTAAGGATTAGATGCAAATCTTCAAAATGTCAGATTTGTGTCGAAAACATTGAATGTGTCTTTGCGAAACCCTAACGGCTACTTTTAAGGGATTTCCAACGGTCATATTCTTATCGGAAGAGTTTCTCAACGGTCATAAATTACAACTTCCTATAAAAGAAGACAGATTCAAGACGAAGAAGCAAGACACAAGCCTACATCTTCAAAATGCTCATACTCTGATTTTTATACTACTCACACTCTGTTTTCAATGTTTACATAGCTTATCATAGAGAGTGAGATAATTTGTATTGCACTTCAGTGTTTATTCATTCACTTCTGAGAGAGAAGATTTATTCTAATCATCTTATCATTCCATTTGAGAGTTACTCAAGATTGAGTGATCTTGAGTGGGAAACCCATTGTATTGATTACGGCTTGTAAGGGGAGTAAGTTCTAGTGAGAGAATTACTTGAGTACGAGTGTGTAATCAAGTGGGTGTATTGATTACGGTTGTAAGGGGGAGTGAATCCTAGTGAGGATTACTGCAAGTACAGAACTTGTAATCAAGTTGAAAGAAGATAGTGGATTGAAAATCTCAAGTGGAGCTTGGGACCGGACGTAGGTCAAGGATTGGGCCGAACCAAAGTATAAATCTCGGTTGCATATTCTCCTCCTTATCTCTTAAATTCCCGATATATGTTTGAATGAATGTTTATTGTTTTATAAATCATTACTGTCATACAAACTACTTTCAGTAAGTTACGAAAATATTTTCAAAGTTTCAAAGTTTTTATCAAACACCCAATTCAGCCCCCTCTTAGGTGATAGCCAGATCTTACAGAGTTGAGCATATATGTCTACCAAAAGCAAGGGAGGAGAGGAAAGAAGAAAATTTGGATGACTATGTCTGGGGTCTACAAGAGGTCAATCTTTCGCTATAAATACATGGCTCTTCTCTTTGCAAATCCTTACACTTGAAGCAAAACACATCTGATCAGTGAGAGAGAGGGATGGGCAAAAATCAAGAGGAAGGAGAGAAGGAAATAGGAGAAATACCAAAAGCACCAAAGGTAAGTGCTTTTGAGCTTGGTAGTTATTTTCTTCATGTTCTTCTTTATCTCTAGCTTTAGTAGGAACACTCTTGTATGGTATTTATGATAATGAGGAGGCCAAATATTAAGTTAGGAGGTGATTTGGTACATAAAATCATAAGTTTTGCAAAGTTGAGAAAAACTGTCAGTGTGAGTTCTGAGCAGGCAGCGAACTTGTGGTCAATATTTTATGTAGAAAATGAAGTCCTAAAATCATGAATTTTTCCAAAAATAAAGCAGACATCTAGGGCTTTCTTTTGATATAAAATTGGTAATTTGTAGATTTTTTTAAAAAAAGATGTGAATTTTTCAAGTTGACCCATGTTTTTGAACTTGCAACTGGAACAATCATGGGAAACATTAAAACTGGGAATGACTTAGATGTTTATGGCGTATGGGATTATTTTTCCTTGAAAATAAACATGTCAGGGTCATGTATATTTTTGAATCACATCAATTGAATTTTTTTGCATTTAGTTATGAGTTTTCAAATTATCAGAAAAATCTGGGCATAAAAACTGGAATTTTGAAATTAAGGAAAAGTAAGGCTAAAAATAGAATAATTTATTCACCGAGGGTAAAAAGGTCAAAAGTGGTGAAAATATCCCCTTGGGATATTATTCTAAATTGTATGATATTAATTACAATATCATATAAAATATGGAAAAGGAAATAATGCGATGGTAATATGTTAGGATATCCGAGAAGTCCGGGGTCAGATTCAAAGAACTGACATATTACTAAATACACGGTGAAAGATATGTTTGCGTACAGTAACTCTAATCTTCTATATCCTGTATACCTATATATGATTGTTTGATTCATAATTGTAGAGTCATGGGCAAGACTGGGTCTTGGGCCATGCACCGTGACTGACTAAGATTGGGTCTTAGGTCACATGTGTGTTTACATTTAGTATAATTGTGGATTATTGTTGTATATAATAATGCTGTATACTTGTTTTCCTAGCACTGAGGATATGTTTCTGGGACACGTAGCACTGGTGAATGCATCCTTGTTAACATTATATTTGCTGTGTACTATGTATTGTTGGTTGTTGAATGTTGTTATGATATCTATCATAAACTGTTTATACCTACTATAGAGGTTAACTGTTACATGAGATTCAATTCGATTAAATCTCAGACTTCACTAAAGGTTCAGGAAAGGAATCTGGACCAGAGGAGGTGATAAAGACAGAGCCGTGAAGAGTCACCGGTTGAGAGGAGTATCTGAAGAAGTTTAATAGAGCATAGTTTCTAGCAAGAATTTGACATTTGGTGTTCAAGGAAAGGTTGGTCGAAGTAGCTTTTAATTGTCACAGAGAGACATCCACAAGACTAAGTACAGATAAAAAAAATTTAATCTCAATGAACGAAAGTGTAGAAACTAACATACCTAATTATGTAGAAGGATCACTTCTTCTGAGTCAATCATCCATGGATATTTCTTTCTATCCAGAGACGGATCGTCAAAGAATCACATCCTGTTACATCCCTACTAGCCTCACCCTTTCGAGTGGCGGGTTAGAGGGATCCCTTTTACTTATTACCCTTCCTTAGTTAATTATCCCATATTAACATGCATAAGAATGTTACGCAGCAGAGCACATGATCGGGTTGGACGAATATGTAATATTGGTAAAAGTGTAAGAATCAAAAGTAAATAGTCCCCGTTGGGTTAGGGTATAGTAATCCAAGTAAATACCAGGCAAACAGTAAAATCTACAGTGATCCAAAAATATAAAATACATAAGATGATAGGGCATTCCCTATTTCTTCAGCCCTCAACTCCATGCCCTACCTCAGATCTCTAGTCAGCACAGCAAGATCCACTTGTGTCCCTAGCACGGTCTGGAGTTCAAAATTGAACCCAGAGTAACTGTTAAACTCATATACAATATTGATAATTGAATATTTAATACACTTCTTTGTATCTCTTGATGAATAAATTTAGTATTGTTTACTTAATAAATAATGGCTTTTATTCTTATTTGGGCTTTGGGCCTTTGATTAGATTTTAGTCATTTTTAACGTTAAATTTTTAGTTTTACATTGCTTCACTATTTTCACCATAACTCTTGAACCAGACATCGGGTTAGCCTCATTCTTCTTTCATATTTCAGATGATTAAAAGAGCTACAATTGTTATGAATACTTTAAGGGCAAATTCAGAAAGAGGGCGGTTAATATTGGAGCCGAATTTATATGTATATTTCTAGATTTTTATTTGGGCTCAAATTTTGTAATTAAAGCCCATTTTGATTTTATTTCTATTTTGGACTGAACCATTGGAGCCCAGTTCGTTTTGTAATTAGATTTTTACCTAGGTCAGCTACCAACACTAGGTCATTCACATTTTTACAGATTTTCAGATTGAAAATAGAAGTTTTATTTTCTCTCAACTGTTCTTCGTGTTCTTCATGTTCATGATGAACTTCTACATTTCTATTTCATTTTCGTTCTGTATAACCATGACGGACTAAGCTTCTGTGATTGGCCCACGGATTGAGGATTCCGCTATCCAGAGGACTCATTCTTAACGGTAATAAACTTGTTTTTGTTTCTTAATTTCGGATTTGATTTACTTTCGGATTAGGTGTTGGATTTAACGCCCAGATTGAGATATCCCAAGGACTGAGTTTGAACTAGGTTAAAGTATTGCTGTGTGATAGCACAGTAAGACGCCACTATTTGGACAAATGCTAGGCGATCGTCTAGTCGAGGGATTTTCTGGACGAACGGAGAGATTTTGGTTCATCCAGAATCAATCGCGAGTTTGGTTATGTTGGAAATTATGCCGTAGGGGCAAGTCACTGTACTTTAAATGTTTATGTTATTTAAAGTATTCTCCTTTAGTTATCATTTCATTTGCATGTTTATAGTGATAACTGTATCATTGGATATATCTTATAGATTATCCTAAATGTCCTTGGTCAGTCATCTACGCGGGAGCGAAGATGAAATAAAACCAGTATGGCTCTGATGAGGTATGGAGATATGAATCTTGTAAGAGTACAAGGTGCTAGACTGACCCACTATGAGAAAGATATATGGATTTAGTCATAAGCTTATCTCATGTATAACCGCGTCACAACGCCCTTTGGCCTGAGATCATCATGGATTCCTACATGATGAGTCGTTGATCTTTGACCTAGTCAAAAGTCAACTTTGACCGGGTGATGATAAAGGCTTGGATTAGGATCAGTGGTTTTCATGTAGAGGAATATGAATGGTCAAGATGAAATTTATCCCTCACATTTGTAGAGAGATAATACTAGGCCCCTCGATGAGTGAGTCTGAGAAATGTATGGCCATACTACGATGGAAAAGAGTTTCCATTTCGATTGTTAGACTACTCAAGAATCAAGAAAGTAATGGTCAAGAACAGGAAGTTGACATTATCCATGCCTCATCCTTGACTAAATTATCGCGTGAGAAAAGAGACGTGACATGGTTGTATGATAGGTTGTATCGTATCATCGATCCCCATATGAATTGGGTAGTCGTAATGTCTTGCTAGAGGCCGCTTGCAACTTGTAGGCTAGTATAGGATTGGCCTGTTGCCAATCTCATGTGGGGCTACAGGGTCACGCATAAGAATAGCCCAACACGAGCAATAAGTGTCAAGATTCATTAAATCTTAGATATGTCTAAGATTTAATGAATAATTAATTTAATCTAGGATGTATATATATATATATATATATATTATTAAATTCGAAAATAATATAATAATATTATTTAATAAGAGATTATAATATTATTGTATAATATTTGTTTTGTATTTAATTTATTTGATAAATTAAATATCTAAAACAAATAGAGATATTGTATCTCGAGATTTAATTTTCGAATAAAGATACCATATATCGATTTAATTAGAATTGAGATATAGTATCTCGATTTAATTAAATAGATAGATATCATATCTCGATTTAATTTATGGAGATAAATTAAATAAGAAGGCTTTTAATTCGGATTAAATAAATAGATTTGATTAGATCTATTGGATAGATTTAATTAATATGTTATTTTAATCCAAATTAATATTTCAAGATTAATAGGGATTAATTTTGTATATATAATAGGCCTATGGGGTTTTGAAAAACCTACGAGACATTTTGTCAATCGTATTAGAAAAGTCGCGAGAAACCCTAGAGTGAAAAGGAGAGATGCAAAGTTTTAAAGGCGCTAGCACGCCGTTCGTGTTCGGTCTTGCATACTCGAGTTTCGGTGTGGATACCTGCTCGGTCGGTAGGGGAATGGATTCGATCGGCTCTCGTTGATCGAGTAGGTAGCCCACGAGTTCAAATTTGAACGAGATGCACACTAGTTCGTATAGGTTTGATTTGGTTCTTTTCTAACTTGATTTAAATGCCTTTGATAGATCCTCTCAAGGGATTCGTAAATTTTTAAATGGATGAAAATCCTTCCGCTGCGTGTACGGATCCCAACAGGTTATAAATATGTTTTCGTCCAAGGAAGGAAATTAGTGGAATTCCAAATCCTGGGTTGATCTTCTATTTATCTGATTTAATCTCATTTGTTTCTGTTTATTTCTATTTTAATCTGTTCTATTTCTATTTCACTGCTACTATTAAATTAGACCAACTGAGAATTTGTTGGGAAAACGACCCAGGTTTCCATTATACTGCAAATTATTATTGATCCTGGTTATTTTGTGAGATTACGGCAAATCTCTGTCAAATATGTATGGAGTGCATTTATGCAATCCACAATTAGGAAAATCACAACCATAATGGTAAACATACCAAATGCATTCAGAACACACAATCACTTTGACCAGCCTATAAACATAGACCTCGGTTCCTCAATGCTAAGAAAACAACTGTAGCCAGAGACTCAAACCCTCACTACACTGAATGCATCACAGGCTTAGTAGCGACCTAAGGACACATAGTCCACTAGGCCCTATGAGCTACGGTAGCGACCCAAGGACACATAGTTTACTAGGTCCTATAGCCCAATCGCATATCCCACTCACGAGACATGTTCCTCAATCATGGCATACAAACATACAACAGTAACATAGAGTATGCGAGTAAACAGTTACTACTTGGCACTTGTCCAAAATTTTATAAAAATGTTCTCGGTACTTGTAAATTACTCTGGATATGCGCTGATCCTAAATAAAGAAAATAAATTTCATTTTATTCACTTATGCAAATTCTCCTCTTAATTTCATGAAATCCGCCAATTTTTCAAAAAATTCTAGAAAATATACATTAAATTCAAAAATTCATATTTAATTCTAGAAAAATCATTTTGGCATGATTCAAGTGGAAATTTAACCTTTGATGTGTCTAGAGTTTATTAAAAATACTTCCAAATGCCACAAAAATTCTCAGGATTTTTCTGTGTAAAAACTTTGCTCACTGGTCAGAGGCAAAGTCCAGGTTTTTGGGCTATTTTCAAAAATTCATTTATCCTAGACAATACCTTGAAAAATTACAAAATTATATATCCAAATATATCCCTAGATGTATAATTTAGGCCTGTAAAATTTCATGGCCATCAGACTTCATTTGCTATTTTGAAACCATTTTTCAAGTATGACTGCCCAAATTTCAGCAAAGCTGGCAGATTGCCTTTTACTTGCAACTTTAGGGTTTTTGAGTTTTAAAATTATGTTTACCACTTGGACCCATACAAAATTTCATCCTAAACACTTTGGTACCATCAAAAACATAAAAATTACATCATAAACTCATGTATACCCTGCTGGATGAAAATCTCAAATTTTGAACAATAACCATAACTTTCATTTAAGCCTTATATTCCTTCGTTACTTAGCTTAATCTTTATTTTAGCATTGTAAATGTGAGCTTAATCATTTGATAACCTTTTTTCATAGCTAGGGAAGATCCTCTTATTAACAAAACATTATTCTTTTAATCAGCCCTTTCATGGAAATTACTCAAAATCCTAGAACACAAGTCACAACAAGCTATGTTAGTGACTTACTCCTCTTGTGTCTTAGTTCCACTTGGATTTCTTCTTCTTTGAGCCATTGAATAGGGTCAGCCTTGAGCATAAAAGAACCATAAGAATGTTATTTAGAGGGGCTTTGAGGGTATTCATGAAGATGAAGAAGATAGAAGGCTAATATGACTTAATCTTGACCTACTTACCTTTAACCTTCAATGGATAAGCTTTCTCTTTCCTTAAGTGTAGGAGCTTCCTTTGCACTCTTTCCTCTCTCTTTTACACGGTTTGGGGGCAGCCAAAGAAGAGCTGAATAGTCCCTTAATAAACCTCATTGGTCATGCAAAATACCCATTGGTCCATAGGTTGTCCTAGGGTTGATAGCTTGTTTCTCTTCCTTTTCTCCCAAGTTTCTTAGCCTTAACTTGGTTCATTTATGGTCAGCAAAATCTGATCCATTCTTGGGCAGTTTTTGATTTATTTCATGTGTCTTTTATCTTAAATTTAAGTCCTATACAAGGTACAAGGTAGTTGGCTTTCAACTCAAAGTTCTTGACCTTGGCTTCTTGTAGTTAATACATGATTTTACTTCATCTTTCTCATCCCCCCAGCTGGCGCAAATTTATGGCTGATTGGGGGCTCAGTTTTTGTCCCCAATTAGCTTAAAAAAGAAGCCTTCCTTTGGTCCTTGTTGGTCCCTTCTTATTGGTTAATTTTCCTAAGTGTTTGACTCTTTATTTTGGCTTCATATTAACTTGAAATCAGCTTTTTCTTCTCTTGATGTGGCTGATCGAAATTCTAAGGCTCAGAGGGAAGGAATTTTGACTCCCATTTGCCTTAAATTGCTCTTGTACTATTGCCTATAAAAAGTCATACATGATTTCATAAGTTGCCACTTCTCCTCTTAAGTTTAATTGCCCTAACTTTGCATTTTCCATGGGATTATTGTGCAAGCTTCTCTTCTTCTCTCTTGTGGCCGGCACATATGCTACTTCTTGGGGAAGATTTTGTGCTTTAATGATGCTCCTCGACTCTTATTCAATAAGCTAGCTTCAATCTCAAGTCATGGTTCAATTTTTCCACTATTCTCATTGACTTTTAATTACCTCTTTTGTAAAGAAAATGTTCTTGTCCCATATCCCCTTTAGGTCATGCGAAATCCCTAGTTAAAATGGGAAAAAAATGTTGCTTTCATTCCCTTCACAAATTTATGCTACTTAGGTTTTTAACAAATGGATTTTGTATGGCCTATTTTTTGCTGATTTCTCTTCCACTCCTTTTTGTTTTACTTGGGGCGAAATTTGCCCTTATTAATGTTTCAATAATTTGTTCTCAGATGTCCCTTAAATCCTTGTTTATTTGACAAGTCAACTCACAATTTTTTGGCCTTCATTTAATCCTGCTTTTAATTAAGAAATTAAGTCGCAATTATAGTGACTTTCATGTTGTCACAAGATCTCTACAACTTAATATGTCATTTGGCTATTTAAAGATTCCATGAAAAATAGGCAATTAAATAGTAGCCAAAACCCTCTCAATATTTCATTAATATGTGCTCTGTACAATATTGTTCGTAAAAATAGGGGCGTTACACATCCCTAGTCCAACAAAACGGCATCGGTTACGTCTTAGAGTTGGCCAAATATTACACCAATGATTGTCAGGTAAGAGTGGACCAGGAAGTCGAGGAGCTGTTAAATGGGTCGAAGTTTTTGTCGTTATTTAAGTTCAAGAAGGATGTGTCGTACGAGGAGTTTTTGGATTGGGTTCATTCTAATGAACTTGTCCTTAGGCCTCAAGAACTGTGGGATCTTCCTCATCCATGGCTCAACATGTTTGTTTCAAAGTCTCGAATCATGGATTTCCATGACGGTGTCTTCAAGGGCATTCTTCTCAACCAAACCCTTCCTTCAGGACTTGTCCTCGTCTATCCCATGAATAGCAACAAGTAAGTACTACGTTATTTAGATTTCAGTCTATGCTATTTAGACTTCGGTTAAGATACATCTAGCATCTTGAAGCATTTTCTCATGTGCGTCCAGCACCATAAAGTATTTTTTAGAGCATTTAGCACTCTGGAGTATTTTTTTGAGCTGCGTTTAGCATTTTAAAATGTGTTTTTGCAACCAAGGAACAAAAAGTACTTTTAGACACTGAACACAATTGAAAAAATATTTCATTCCGCTAGATAAACCACAAAACACTTCAGGCTGTTAGATGCACTTGAGGGTTCTTGAGACACCTTAATCCTTTAGATTTTTGAAAATAATTTAAGCCGATTTGATAGTACTTATGTTAACCGGATATTCATATAAATATGCAGGTGGGATGATAAGATGTCTGAAAATAATCCCAAACGAAGATATATTCTAAGTTGTGAGTTTTTTTGCACACGAGTACGTATGATCAAGTGGAAGCATTTAAAGAGGAAAAATAGATGGTGTTGCAGTTCTGTGAGGAATTGAAGCTGGCATTCAGATTAAGAAATATTTTCCACAAAACTTGACCAGGAAACAATGGATGGATCACTTTGGAGACAAATGGAAGCTTTTTCAACAGAGAAAAGCTCAATATTATCCCAAACATATTTTGTCACCTGGCCAAGCCATTTTCACTCATTAACTTTGTAACAACCCATTTTCATGTAAATTATTGTATAAGATGAATTAGTAGCATATTATTGGAATATATGGAATTTTCATTAAATTCATGGTAAATAGTATTTGTTTTAACATAATTGGCTAATAAAGTAAATATGTCATGAATGTGATCATATAGGGATAAAGAGAAGGATGAGGAATTATTTATGGACACTTGGCGAAATGAATGTGGTTTTGGACACTCAAAAGGAGAAGATGACAATAGAAGTCAAATGGATAAATATTCTTTCCCCTTTGGGTTGAAAATTTCGAACCAAGATAGGACAAGGGAAAAGAGGAAATGTCCAAAACTATAAGTAGATATTTGTTGTGACCAAATGACTAAGCAAAGTATGAGACAAATTGACTTAGTAGAGATCAAATTAGAGCTTGGATGGGACCATTTATGTGCCTAGAGAGAAGAGGAATAAGAGAACAATAGAAAATTCATGAACATGCACACATGGCAAAGATAAGAAGATTATCAACACAATATCATTGATTTTGAAAATGATAGCTCTATGCTTATGTCATTGATGCTGTCATCATAAATTGACATGTGAACATGAGTCCAAATGCAATCAAAGAGCATCAAATACTCCTTGACTCATAGAGAATGGTGCATCACTAGGAGGAAAAAATGAAGACAAAGCAATTTACACAAAGTTGGAGATAAGAGTCATGTAGAAAACCCTAGAAAGACAAGTGTCATGATATGATAATATTTAGCTTTATGGAAAAAAGGCACTTATCTTATACCTATATTTAATATAAGTTCAAAGACATAATTATCTTCCAAAAAGAGCAAGAATTTCGAATTGGACAAGGCAAGGGGGAAGAAAATAGATTTATCACATGATAATAGGAAAACATCTAGAACATGGTCACATGTATTCATGTAAATTAAATATTTATTAGAAGGGACACTTGGACACCTTCATCTATAAGGATTAAAAGCATAAATGACTTCCCTAAAGAAGTCAAAAATTGCGCCTAGGTGAAGACAAGGAGGAGAAAAATACAAAGACACATGGAATCATGGAAATTAAAGAGGTGGACACCTAAGGTTACCAAGTGTTTACATAATATTTAAAGAAGATTAGGATAAGGACACTTGGACATATATGATTAAGGGTAATTGACACCTAATCATCTTCTTCCTTAAGCAAGGAATTGCAACCACAAGGAAGGCATATAATTGAAAGATATTTTGTGCCCAAAGATGACTTGTGGCTTGACCAAGGGGGAAGAGTAAGAGAAATCAAGATTTCTCTAGAAAGTGGAAGAAGAGCTTAGAGAATTACCATGGATAATTACTAGGGGTAAATTGGTAAAATTTTGAGGAGATATTTTGTGCCAAAGACCTCTATATAAAGAGAGCTTCACCCCCTCATTTGGCTACAAGAAGGCACCACACACACACAGAGAGAAAAGAAGAAGAGAGTAGTCTGTTAGTTCTCTACGGGTTTTGATGATAACCGCCATTTGTAAACACAAGATATGGTTTTGTCTTTGGTAAGTTGAAATTCTTCATCATCAAGACAAAACTCGAGTATTGGTCTCAATACTCGAGTATTGACTTGACAAAGAGTTGCTCAAATCAATTACACAAAGCAATACTCAAGTATTGGATACAATACTCGAGTATTGGACTTACGAGAGAGCACTCCAAGTTTTTCACCCCAGAGCCAAACTCGAGTATTGACATGAATACTCGAGTATGGAACACACGAGACAATTTCAACATTGACTTAAGATCTCAATACTCAAGTATTCAGCTGAATACTCAAGTATTGGTCATACAGAGAGTCATCAAGTCTTTCCATCGTATGGAAACTCGAGTATTGATTCTGCATACTCGAGTATTGGTTTTTCACAAAGCTTTCATAGCTAACACTCATTTATGTAAACTCAAGTATTCATTTGAAAACTCAAGTATTGACTTGACATCAATTTATCAAAGTTTTCAAGCATCTTGAATGCTCGAGTATTGATACACATACTCGAGTATCGTATTGACAGAAAGACTACAAGCTTTATGCATATATCGAATACTCAAGTATTCATTTCAATACTCAAGTATCGACTGGGAAAGCCTTCACAAAGTTTTTCAAAATGAATACATACTCGAGTATTGAGTTCAAAACTCGAGTATTGGACATACGTAAAGCTTTGCCCTTTGTCAATGACTTGAACACTCAAGTATTGAAAACAATACTCAAGTATTGAGGTTTTGAACTTAAACTTATTTTCATATCAAAAGTTCAAAACTCGAGTATTGAGTTGGAAACTCAAGTATTGGACATACAGAGAGCTTTGGTCTTTATCAATGATTTGAACACTCAAGTATTGATGGCAATATTCAAGTATTGAGGTTTTGAACTTAAACTTATTTTCATATCAAAAGTTCAAAACTCGAGTATGGATTTGAATACTCGAGTATTGACCTTATAAGGTTCAAAGTCAAATCTCGATGATTCTTCTCTCGTAAGAAGAATACTCAAGTATCGAATGAATACTCAAGTATAGACTTAAGTGCACAGTGACAAACTCGAGTATTGATACACATACTCGAGTATTGAACGCTAAGTTTGAAAATCAAATTTGACGATTTTGCTATACCTTCTTGTTTGATCCTAATACTTCCTATGATTATTCTCTAATATTCCTAGACATGTTTAATCACTTTATTCTTGAGTTTCGGGCAGATTATAGAATGTACATTGAAGGTTTAAAGCAAAAGCAAAAGTGATGTCAAGACATTAAATGCAAACCCAGAAAGTTGCATTCTTTTGGGTAATCTATCTGCACACGCCTACAAGGGATTAAAGAATGATTTCTACTTCTAGTAGCTGCCATTCCAACGGACTAATTTGCGAGAGAGTCAACTCGATATTCTACCCAATGGATTAAGTGCGGATTAGAGAGAGAAGACCTTACCTTGCCCGAACTTTGGTTAATCAAGGCAACGGTTATAATGAAGATTACAATGGTCATTTAATGCTCTCTTAGTATAAATAGAGATGCATTCAAGTCTTCTCAACATCTACAACAACTGAAAACGAAATACATTCAAGTCTAGCATTTATTCTTTCAGTTTTCAACTGTATTGTATCTTTTGATACTTTGTACTTCAGTGATTATTCTTATCTACTCTTAGAGAGAGTTTCTACTTGAAAAACATTTATTGTAAAGAATCACAAGTCAGGGGACTTGGTGATTTGGGAGTTCATTGATTACAACTTGTAAGGGGGAGTGAGTTCTAGAGAAAGAACTACTCTTTGAGTACGAGTGTGTAATCTTTGTGATAGTGGAAAATCCCGGAGAGTCGGGACCGGATGTAGGTCAAGTTGTTAAGACCGAACCAAGATAAATTTCTCGTGTCCAAATTTGTTCTTCCCTTTACTCTGTTCATCTCTGTTTTGTTGTCTAAAAACATAGCAACTTACAAAAGTTTTTAAAATACCCAATTCACCCCCTCTTGGGTATATAGCTCCACTTTCATAGTCGGCTTGAGAGATAAAGCCAAGAAGAAGAGCAAGGAAGTTGAGATAAGGTAAGGAAGTTGTGAAATTTATTCTACTTCCTTTAAATTCATGCAGTTATGTTTAAGGTCTTGGTTAATACCCATGTATGACATTAGTGAAGCCCTAGTCACCCTTACAAAGGAATTCAAGAAGAGGTGGTGAAAGAAGCAAGGACTTTGAACAAGTAAGTCATCATCCTAATCTCTTGTGTTTGTGAAAGAGATTTTGGTCAATAGCTAGAACATGATGATATGATTTTATTTTAGTAATTTTCATGGTTTTAAAGTGTTTAAAATGGAATTTAGTATAAGAAGGAGTATTGATCGAATCACATTTTTATATGATTTTTCATGGTTAAATGGGGATTCTTAATGAATTTTCTATGACATTATTGTAGGATTAAGCACTGATTTGAGGTGTGGACATTTATATTGAATTAAGTGAAATTAAAGGCAAAATAGTCATAATTTATTAACTATTCATGCAAATGATTCATTGGACTTTTTATGCTATTTTGTGCTTAATTTTGCACTGTAGGAATTTTGGAAGAAATTTGAAAAATGTTAGGGAAGGATCAGAATTAATATCAGAGAAGGACCAGAATTAATGTCAGAGAAGGACTATAATTAATATCAGAGAAGGACCTAAAATTGAGAAATATTAGAGAGGGACCAACAGGTGAAACTCTGCGTTTTTGACAATTAGGTCTGATTTCTTCTTTATTTTGGACAACCCATTAGCCCAGGGAGGGTGTGCCGCGAACAAAGAAATAGAGATGAGAATGAGCATGAGACCTAGGCGTTCATCATCTCCTTTCCTTCAAGCTCACCAACACCCACCGTTGCCCCTCATCCTCTTCATTCCATCATTGGAGAACACGGACAAGATGGAGCGCCACAAGTTTTTGTGTGTGTGTGGAGACAGAGACGCAATTGACGAAGGGAGGCCGTGGAAGAGAGAACCATCAGACCCTTCCTTCGATTCGTCTTCACCCACTATTCTCCATCATCACCTATACCTCCATTCCTCCATCATCACCGATACCCACCTCCGTCACCAGCCATTTCTACCCTTAAGCTTGTTCCTATGGCTGGTTCAGTTTTATAGATAGTGCGGGGTCCTCTGATTGCTATGTGTGGCTGATTCCCTTGCTTCTTGGTGGTGGAGATTAATGCTTGAGCTCAATGAACTACATATGGGAGTTTATCTATCATTCTATTAGTCTAGAATTATATATTTGAATTTCCTAATTTTAATATATGATTTTGGAACTGAGATTAATGTTAATTATCTTTGTTAGTTTGATATTTCTAGTTGAGATTGAATTTTATAGTGTGAATATTATATGTGATTAAATTTTTTTGTGGTTGCAATGAAGCTATGTTGATTAGCGTGGTATTGTCTAGTTAATGTGGTTAAGTTGTACCCTTGAGGGGTTGGTTAGCACTCAAATTTAAGAAGACCCATATTGGATCATTCCAATTTCAATTGCACATTAAGTGGTTTTAAACAATATCTCAAAGGGTAGTAGTTAGCTATGGTTGTAGGAGCTACTATTAATTGGGAATATTGGACTCAAGTGGTATGTTGAGGTTTTTCTTATTAAGACTTAATGAAGCTTTGACTCCCATACTTTTTGAGTGAGGATAGCTATTTTCTTCACTAACAAGAGCATCGATCATTAAATCCTTTTAATCCAAAACATTTTTCATTATTTTCCAAAAATACCAAAAAGAATAGAAATAGTTTCTTTATAATTTCATGAATTTTAGTTTAGAGAAAACCAATTTCAAAACCCTTTTTTCTAACCATATTTTTAGCACTTAGTTTAACCTAGGAAATTCAAAATAAAAGGCTCCTTGATAAGAGAACGATCTCGAGTTGTTTCCACCATATTGCATATTAATTCGTGGTAAATTGTGATTTGAACCTGAGGTGACTAAAGTTTTTGTTAAATCAATTTTTGGTAATTTTGATGGTTTTAAAGTGTTTAAAATGGAATTTTGTATAAGGAGGAGTATAGAGCATAATTTTGGGAGTATTTGAGTTAAGATATAAAGTAGTACAAGTTGAGAAGTTGAAAAACCAGCGAGGGTATTTTGGTAAACTGGGAATGATTTGCGTGTGTTTAGCCTTGGCAAGTATTTTTAGTTAAAAATAGACATGTCGGGGGTCACGTAGATTTTGGAACACTTCAATCGGATTTTTCTACAATTAGTTATGAATCACTACAAAAAAACGTAACGTTTGTCGTGGTGTACTTGTACCGGTCAATCAAAACCACTACAAATGAACAAATTAGTAGCGGTTTAAACCCAAACCGCCACAAATTAGTAACGGAAGCATTGCCGCCAAAATGCTGACCATTTTGCTTCTCTTTTTGTCACGGTTCACAAAACCCAACCGCTACAAATATGGCGCCGGCCTTGCGCGAAGTCCGTCGTGGTTTTTTCGTAGCGGTTATGTCAAAATAACCGCTACCAAATCACGAAATGACACACTTTTGTCACGGTGAGAAGAAAGCGACACGTTGACCGCGTCAAAACTGCAAAATTGGTAGCGGTTCTCACAATAACAGCTACAAAATTTATTCTATAAATAGCCAATTCCATCCGCACAACAATTATAATGTTCAAAAATATTCTAAATCGGCTTTGTCATTTGAAAAGAACATTCTTGGCTTTGTTCTCAAAAATAGAAGACGGGCATATATCTGCAGCACCGATCTCAGGAGATGAGTCCTAGAGATATTTGTCTGTCTTCTCATCGTTCAAGCTGAGAAGGTTCCTTCAGTGACAATCCAGATTTAGATATTCTATTGACCTGAAGACTTCTACTCCTCTAAATATGTCTAACATGCCACTGGAGATTGGATCCATTATAGCCACCGTTCTTTCTGTTAAAATATCTCTGATCAAAATGAGTCAGTGAGTTTTTCTTGGAAGATCGGTGGCTATAATGAATCCGAATCTTCAGTAAACTTATTATTCCTAAATTTATTAAGATCGACTCTTTTAGGGAAATTTCAATAAACCATTATTCCGATTTAAAGAAAATAATTGAGAATATTTTTTTTGGAATAAGGAAAAATTCCAATCTAATTAGTTTATCGCTAAACTAATTAGTTTGGATTTTTTTTTAAAAATTATTAAATTAGTAGCGGTTACACAAATCACCGCTACAGATTAATTATTTTGTAGCGGTCTACCTCAAGAACCGCTACAGAATTTGAATGGTCGTTCATTTTGTAGCGGTTATGTAACCGCGACAAATGTGAAGAATTGTCGTGGTTGGGGTGGCGGTCTATATTGAATCGCTACAAAATGATTAATTTTGTAACGGTTACTTGGTTTAACCGCTACGAAACGCAGCGGTTTTTATATTCACTTTTGAAATTCACACGCTATCGTTCACCTTTTCACCTTTGTACTTTTACTTTTCACATCATGGTTTCTCGGGACAAGGGAAAGAGAAAGTAGTTGAACTCCCGAAAAGGCCTATCGGGGGTAGTAGTAGTAGAGGAGGCCGTAGGAGAGGGCATGGGCCTTTAAATGTCTCCGTTCAGCCCCCTCAGATAAATGTCTCCCTTCAGCCCCCTCAGATAAATGTCCCCTTTCAGCCCCCTCAGATAAATGTGCCGCCACGGCCCCCTCAGGTTGGGAATGAGTTTGATGGGCTCTTTGAAAATGACCCAATCCCAAACCCTGAGACCCTATAAGAGACCGTAGGTGGAGAGCGAGGTGCAAGTCTGTCGCTTGAGGACATCCTCAATGGTGATGATGACGAGATCGAGATTGAGATTCCCATATCGGAGGCAGAGCGGTTTCTCGATGAGGACAACGAGCGGGAACAAGGGTACCCCCGACCGTCGTCTTCTCGTTCCATCGGATTTACAGTGGATATCGAAGGTAAGTATAAGTAGTTTATTGGCAAAAAATAAAATTTAAATTCCCGACATGTGAAAATTTATATAAGTACAATACAATAATTTTTTTATAATTGTGCAGATGAATATGGGAACATCAGTAGGAGGATGCTGGATGTTCACACCCTCAGTCAGGAGAATGGCTACAGCATGATAGTCCCCTGGAACACGGACACGGACCAACCGATCAGCAGTGGTGGTCACCTGTTGAACCGATACCTGTCACAATTTGGCGGGAATTGGGTATGGTTCCCGATCTTTTTCCAAAATTGGAAAAAGATCCCGAAGGAGACCAAGGACAAGGCGTTTGAGGACGTTGTGCGGTAAATTATGGTTAATTTAGTTATCTGTTTCTTAATTAATTATTACTTAATTACTAATTATTTTATGATATAGAATAAGTTTAAACCGCGAGCCAACGCAAAGAGGTATGTAAAGTTGAAAATGGGAGAAGCGTGGAAGAGTTGGAGGGGTCGTCTCTACACCCAAAGAAATGGAGATTCGACTATGCCTCTCGCAAAGAATCGATGAAGAACGTCCCGCACGGCGTGGACCCAAATCATCAAGGGCTTTTTATCCAATATAGGAGGAGTGCGAGAGACACGGGTATATTTTTTAAATAATCATAGTTCTGTTTTTTTTTTCTATGAGGGTATTGTATAATTACTCATTTATTTTGCGTGCTCTATCCCGTGAGGAACACCGGATCCGGGCGGCTCAAAGGATCAATCACACGGGTGGATCCAAGACGTTTTTTGTGACCTACGGTGAGATGGTATGTTAAAAGTTAAATTAATTTTATGTTTAATTGATTATTATTTTGTTTTGGAAATAACAAAGTTTATACTTTTTAACTCTTTCAAAGAAGAGAAGGCTCGACGGGAGGGTGGTCGACGGACTATGGGCGGTTGTGGACACGCACACATAGACACCGTGATAGGACGCCGATCTCTCGAGGCGGAGGAGATAATAGTAAGTTACAAAAAACTAATTAAATAGTTAATGTTGTATATTAAAATTTAATTAAATTGATTGATTAATGTTTTATGAAATATATGCGCCAGAGCCGGATTGAGCAGAGCCAGCAAGAGATACGTCAGTCGCAGACCCCGAGTCACGGGGTTCTCGGTGATCCTACGGCCACATTGAAAGCTGCAAGGGCCCGGTCCGAGCATCCCGGCCGTGTTAGGGGCTTTGGGCTAGGCGCTAGGCCTAGCATGGTGTACCGCAAGGACTCCTCCTCGCCCGGCCGGGAGCACCGGCTCGAGCGTGCCACCACCGAGGCGGTTGATGCGATGATTGCCGAGCAGGTTCTTGCCGAGCAAGCGGCTTGATGAGAAGGTTGCCAAGCGGTTCTTTGCGAGAGGGCCGAAATGAGGCCGGGACTAGGCGCATGCAGGAGGGTCTCAACAGTTGGTTCGCTAATCAGAGGACTAGCTGGAAGTCACTTGCCGGGGCCTTGTCAGAGTTGCTACCGAACAGACGGTTTCCATCTCCTGAGCCTCCCCCTTCGTTCATCTTCGAGGATCCCCCCGCCTCCACCGCCTCCCCCCCGTCTAGATGTTGCTGCTGATCAAGATGAAGGGGTTGTTACCTCCGGGTCGAGCCCACACCGCCCCGAGAGAGACCCCACTAAGACAGACCCGATCATCGGGGCTCCGATAGTTATTAGTTTTTATTTTGTTCAAGTAATTCAGTTTGTATTGTTGGATGTTTGTTGACCATTTTTTTAAATTTAAATATTTGTTATCTTTTTTTTTTTTAAGTCAAAAGGTTTTTTAAATTTAAATTTTATTAAAGAATAAATGGAGTTTATAATTTGTAATAAAAAAGATATGTTAATATTACACTAAAAAAAAACAAATGTTAATAAATTTTGTAGTCATGATTTGACAAAAAACCTTAGTCGCCTCGGGGTCAAATCACAATTTCCCACGAATTAAAATGCAATACGGTGCAAACAACTCGGGATCGTTCTCTTATCAAGGAGCCTTTTATTTTGAATTCCCTAGGTAAAACTAAGTGCTAAAAACATGGTTAGAAAAAGGGTTTTGAAATTGATTTTCTCTAAACTAAAATTCATTAAAAAAATAAAGAAACTAATTCTATTCTTTTTGGTATTTTTGGAAAGTAGTGAAAAATGCTTTGGATTAAAAGGGATTAATTATGGATGCTCTTGGTAATGAAGAAGATGGCTATCATTGCTTAAAATATATATGGGAGTTAATTTTTTCATTAAGTCTAAAGAACAACCTCAAAATAACACTTGAGTCCAATAATCTCAATTAATAGTAGCTCCTACAAACATAGCAAACTACTACCTTTTGAGATATTGTTAAAATCCACTTAATGTGTAATTAAAATTGGGATGATGTAAATTGTTCTTCTCAATTTGAATGTTCTAACGAACCATTCACAAGCTAAAATCAACTATGATTACTAATCACCAACATGACAAAGAAACACAATTTCATCAAGCATATTAAGTAATTTAGAAATTTCAACATCAAAATAATCATCCAATTAAAACTACAATACCCAATCCACATGGACACATAACAAATCATCCAAGTCTCACAACTAAATAATGATAATCCTAAACAAGGAAATCAAATAAATAGTCTAAGCAAAAGATTAAATTAAATAACTCCCCTTTGAAGCACACTTGCTCAAGCCATTAATCTCCACCACCAAGAAGCAAAGATTTAGCCACTCATTGATTTAGGTTCAGTCCACAACTTCATCCGTGACAAAGAAAATCCATAGAAGTAGAGTGAAAGAAAAGGTCCCAGAATTTCCCTCGCCTTCGCAATTAATTTCCCAGTTCGGCGTTCTCCTTCAGCTCAAGGTTTCCTCCCTTCAGCTCGCCTCTTGTCCAGGTGGTCGATGGTGTGAATGCGCGGTTTTCTTTTTCCCCAGCTCAGTCTCCTTTTTCCTCTCGTAGCTCACCTCTTCAAATAACCCTCAGCTCCTCTTTTTTTTCTTCTCCACGCGTCCCCGTCTCTGAATGCCAGAAGAATCCCCCTTCTTGAATGCGCGGCGCCCTCCTTTAATTCCCTTCAGCTCAACCCTTTAATCTCTCGGGTCCACCTTCAGCTCTTCTCGGGTCTGTGTTTTTGCCTCTATTAAATGTGTCGGCCTTTCTTTTTTTTTTTTTTTTTTTTTTTTTCTCCATTGCCTTCACCGACCTATTGTACAAATAGCCCAAACGCGAGCTTCAATCTTGCAACATTTAATATGTCGGGTCCTATTCAAATTCAAAACCCAACCTAATATGCAGCCCAAAACGCAGTTTCATTAGGGACTAAATTGCAAATTTTAAAAACTGTTGCTTTAGGGACTTAAATGAAAAGTTTATAATTTCAGTTCAGATTTTAATTTTCTAATTTCATCTAACCCTTTGAAGCATCTACAATGAAAAAATAATTGATCTAATATCAAATATCCTCAGAAAAATCAATGATTAAGAGTAATTATATTTTTTTGACAATTTCGCCCTTTTTAGTCCTAATTTAATGTATTTACTCTTAATCTCAATTTATCACAAGAAATACATTTAAAGCTCAATAACTATGATAAAATACATTAAAAATCCCTATTTAATTACCAAAATTCATTTGAAAATATGGTTCAATCAATTCCCCCACACTTAGACCTTTGTACTCCCGAACAAAGGCAATTGAGCACAAGATTCCAAGTTGAAATCACTAATACATTTGAAAATTGAGCAATTTCATAATTAGAAAGCAATGAATTAATTGATCAAATTCATCAAGCCAACACTAGTTATAATCAAATCATGTAAAGAAATTAGCTAACTACACAATCAAATATATTAGAATGAAGCACAAAAGAACTCTCAAGGTTTTGGTGTTTCACTCATCTCACCTCATTGGAATAATTTCACTCTAGCTCTCATTTAATCAACTCCTTACCATAAGCTTGTAACAACTCTAACATCTCCACTTTGCTAATAGCAATCAATGAAATGAATCAAGAGGACTTAAAAGGCTTGTAATGTTGGATGAAGGCTAAATGGAATGAATTAAGTGGAAAAGAAGATAGTTCATATGCAAATCAAAGTTAACGAGCAAGTTCATAGTATCTAAATAATTTTACAAACTTTTGCCAATTCTTTTGCAAATCCATGAACAAATGCCTTCTTGGTATTTATTTTGCTTTTATTTCTATCAACCAAATATATTTTTTATGGTTTTTTTTTTTTGACAGCCTTGGCATTTGAATGTACACATTGTTCAACTCTTTTTTTTTTAATTGGCAATTTACTTTTGATTTTCAGAAAACTATGAACACTATGAATAATGACATGCATACAACAAAGGAATGGTTCAAAATGGGTAGCAAATGGTAGATGCATGTAAGTTTGTGTTTGGGTGAATATGGTTTAGAATTGAATGCCTCTTTCATTTCCATAACACTAATGCAAATGTTATTTTGAAAAAGAGTTGAAACAAGTTCTAGAAGGTGAAAAACCAAATGAACATGCACACATGAGAAGAATTTAAGGCTCAAATATCCTTCCAACAAGGTTTTTCTCCAATGCTCACTCTAACACAATCAATTGCATAGTAAGCTAACCACAAAACATCTACTTAACTATTCCAAGTGCTAACCTTACAAAACACAACCAATCAAAACATTGCAATCAGTTAGAATTAATGCTCAACTCCTAAATGCACAAATGATATAATCACTCTTTCTTTTTCTCTTTTTTTTTTTTATTTTTTTTTATTTTTTTTTCAAAATGAGGAGTAAGCAAAAATCCAATCGTGGGTCCATTTCTCTTCCCATTCACTTGAAGAACAAATCATGGTTTTAAAAAGTTGCCAAAACACTAGATCTCATGAAAGTTCATTGAATTTCCCACAAATTACACTTCCAAAGTGGCAAATGAGACCCTTTACCACTTAGGACATGCATTAATGCAAGTCGTTGTAGTATAGTGGTGAGTATTCCCACTTTTATCACGCGGGTGACCGGGTTCGATCCCCGAACGGCGCCATTGATTTGACAAAACCTTAGTCGCCTCGGGGTCAAATCACAATTTCCCACGAATTAAAATGCAATACAAAGGTGCAAACAACTCGGGATCGTTCTCTTATCAAGGAGCCTTTTATTTTGAATTCCCTAGGTAAAACTAAGTGCTAAAAACATGGTTAGAAAAAGGGTTTTGAAATTGATTTTCTCTAAACTAAAATTCATTAAAAAAATAAAGAAACTAATTCTATTCTTTTTGGTATTTTTGGAAAGTAGTGAAAAATGCTTTGGATTAAAAGGGATTAATTATGGATGCTCTTGGTAATGAAGAAGATGGCTATCATTGCTTAAAATATATATGGGAGTTAATTTTTTCATTAAGTCTAAAGAACAACCTCAAAATAACACTTGAGTCCAATAATCTCAATTAATAGTAGCTCCTACAAACATAGCAAACTACTACCTTTTGAGATATTGTTAAAATCCACTTAATGTGTAATTAAAATTGGGATGATGTAAATTGTTCTTCTCAATTTGAATGTTCTAACGAACCATTCACAAGCTAAAATCAACTATGATTACTAATCACCAACATGACAAGAAACACAATTTCATCAAGCATATTAAGTAATTTAGAAATTTCAACATCAAAATAATCATCCAATTAAAACTACAATACCCAATCCACATGGACACATAACAAATCATCCAAGTCTCACAACTAAATAATGATAATCCTAAACAAGGAAATCAAATAAATAGTCTAAGCAAAAGATTAAATTAAATAACTCCCCTTTGAAGCACACTTGCTCAAGCCATTAATCTCCACCACCAAGAAGCAAAGATTTAGCCACTCATTGATTTAGGTTCAGTCACAACTTCATCCGAGACAAAGAAAATCCATAGAAGTAGAGTGAAAGAAAAGGTCCCAGAATTTCCCCTCGCCTTCGCAATTAATTTCCCAGTTCGGCGTTCTCCTTCACTCAAGGTTTCCTCCCTTCAGCTCGCCTCTTGTCCAGGGTGGTCGATGGTGTGAATGCGCGGTTTTCTTTTTCCCCGCACTCGGTCTCCTTTTTCCTCTCGTAGCTCACCTCTTCAAATAACCCTCGCCTCCTCTTTTTTTCTTCTCCACGCGTCCCCGTCTCCGAATGCCGAAGAATCCCCCTTCTTGAATGCGCGGCGCCCTCCTTTAATTCCCTTCACTCAACCCTTTAATCTCTCGGGTCCACCTTCACTCTTCTCGGTCTCTGTGTTTTTGCCTCTATTAAATGTGTCGGCCTTTCTTTTTTTTTCTCCATTGCCTTCACCGACCTATTGTACAAATAGCCCAAACGCTGAGCTTCAATCTTGCAACATTTAATATGTCGGGTCCTATTCAGAATTCAAAACCCAACCTAATATGCAGCCCAAAACGCAGAGTTTCATTAGGGACTAAATTGCAAATTTTAAAAACTGTTGCTTTAGGGACTTAAATGAAAAGTTTATAATTTCAGTTCAGATTTTAATTTTCTAATTTCATCTAACCCTTTGAAGCATCTACAATGAAAAAATAATTGATCTAATATCAAATATCCTCAGAAAAATCAATGATTAAGAGTAATTATATTTTTTTGACAATTTCGCCCTTTTTAGTCCTAATTTAATGTATTTACTCTTAATCTCAATTTATCACAAGAAATACATTTAAAGCTCAATAACTATGATAAAATACATTAAAAATCCCTATTTAATTACCAAAATTCATTTGAAAATATGGTTCAATCAGCTGTTAAACCTTCGAACCGCTACAAAATATATTTGTCCCGGTTCATCTAGTTAATCGCTACAAATTTGAACTTCAAATAAAAAAATAAGCACCAAAACTTTCAAACGGTCATCATTTTGTAGCGGTTGATGTAGCGGTTCGTAAACCGCGACTAGTTTATGGCGCGATTTTTCAATTCAAATTTGTAGCGGTTCATTAACCGCGACAAATTTGAGCTGAAAAATTGTAGCGGTTGATGTAGCGGTTCGTAAACCGCGACTAGTTTATGGCGCGATTTTTCAATTCAAATGTTCCCCGTTGCATTTAAAGATCTCAAGTTATGGGATGAAAGTAATTAAACATTGTCTCTACATTAATATACTTTATTTGCTTTGTTTACTACGAGATGGATAAATCATGGATCAAGATGCCGCGTAGTTCTCCAAGATATTTAGCGGGATTAAATAAGTTCTTAGATTTCGCCTTCTCTCACGCTAGTGTTAATGGCAAGATCATGTGTCCTTGTTGTAGATGCAAGTTTAAGAAGTGGCAAACACGAGAAGGTGCTATGGAACATCTTCTTATTAAGCCTTTCCCGAAGCATATACATTCTCAGGTGTTCATGGTGAGGAACGTGTTATGAGATATGGGGATCATCTTCCTCAAACCTCACAAGTAGGAAATCAACTTTGCTACCTCAAGATGATTTGGTTAATGATGCTGTTCGCGACGCTTTTGGTGTTCAAGACGACAACTTCACAGTAGAAGTGCAGGGTCCTGAACTAGTTTTCTACAGGAATGAAGCAGCTCGGGAATTTTTCAGCCTCATGCATGAGAGCGATCGTCCTTTGTATCAAGGTTGTCGAAATACTCAAAATTATCCTTTCGATCAAATTGTACCATATCAAGTGCATGTGTGGGATCACCGATAAGGCGATGTCGATGTTCTTTGGAATTACTACGAGATGCTTTCCCGACGCGGACATTCCCACAACCTTCTACGAGGCCAAGAAGATAATCACCGATTAGGATTGGACTACAAAAAAATCGATGCCTGCCCCAATGACTGCATGCTTTATTGGAGGGAGGACGCTCGGAGGGAGACTTGTAAGAAGTGTCACACTTCGAGGTTCAGGACTGTTCAGAAGGGAAAAAAGTAGAAGAAGAAACCCGCAAAGATTCTAAGGTACTTTCCTTTAAAACCTCGCTTACAAAGATTGTTTATGTCATCTAAGACAGTGAGCATATGAGGTGGCATGAAACCGACAAGAACGAAGATGGTAAACTCAGACATCCACGAGATGGTGAAGCGTGGAAAGCGTTCGACTCAGACTTTCCTGATTTCGCGGCGGACCCTAGAAATGTTCGTCTTGCTTTGGCGACCGATGGTTTCAATCCGTTTGGGAATCTTAGCACAAGTTATAGTATATGGCCGTTGTTTTGATACCTTACAACTTGCCCCCTTGGATGTGTATGACACAAAGCTCCTTCATTATGTCAATGATCATTCCAGGCAAAAAGGCACCAGGAAATGACATCGATGTGTATCCACAACCGCTGATCAAGGAGTTGGTGGAGTTGTGGAATGTAGGCGTGGAGACGTATGACGCGCACGAGAAGACACTGTTCAACTTGCGTGCGGCGTTGATGTGGACTATCGCTGACTTCCACAGATGGGAACATTATCCGGTGGAATGTGCATAATGGTCTTGTGTGTCCGGCTTGCAATTTTGACTCGACTCGGTCGCCTTCCCCACGATCGTAAGTGGTGCTTCATGGGTCATTGGAGGTTTCTCGATCGTACGCACGGGTTTAGGTTGCAACGTAATCGTTTCAATGGGCAACGGAAAAAAGAGGACCTCCTCGCATATTATCCGGTGCGAGAGATCATAGAGCAGCTTGTGGATGTTGATTTTGAGTATGGGAAAAAGACGATCCAAAGGCAAAGGCGAGGACAAAGACGGCGGGCTTCGGTTCCGCGACCCAACAATGGCGGAAGATAAGCGTATTCTTCGCTCTTCCATATTGGAAAGATAATTTGCTCCTAAGACTGATCCCGATGTCATGCACATTGAAAAGAATGTGTGCGACAATGTGTTGCACACGATTATGAACGAACCAGGCAAGTCAAAAGATCATCTTCAAGCGAGGAAAGATTTACATGAGATGGGGGTTCGTGTAGACGCGTGGCCAGATGAGCATGGCAGATTTCAACTGGCAAAATTCACCCTGACAAAACTGAATAAGGAAATCTTCCTCGCCACTTTGAAGAAAATAAAAGTTCCTGACGAGTATTCAAGCAACATTTCACGATGTGTGGACGCACGGCTTGAAAGGTTATCAAGCTGAAGAGTCATGACTCACATGTGCTTATGCAGCAATTACTTTCCCGGCCATAAAAAATACACTCCTCTCAATGTTTCGATCGTTTTGGTCGAGCTTTGTACTTTCTTTCGGAAGTTGCGTTCCAAGGTGTTGATCGTGGAGGAGCTCAACTAGCTGCAACAGCAAATCATTCTTACGTTGTGCCATTTGAAGATGATCTTTCCTCCTTCATTTTCACGGTCATGGTTCACTTGACGGACACCTTGTTCACGAAACAAAGCTTTACGGCCCAGATTCACTACCGATGGATGTATCCTATTGAGAGGTACTCTTTTAAAATTAATTACTTCAGCATTATATTACTTCCTAGTCGCATGTTTAACCATTGATGTATCAACATCTTTCCTCATTACTTTATAGGTTTCTTGGGAAACTAAAATCTTATGTGAGGAATAAGGCGTGGCTTTGAAGGTTCAATAGCGAAAGGTTATCTTGGGGATGAGGTCTTGTATTTTTGTTCCAGGTACTTTGATGACATTAAGACGTCATTCAACCGACCGCCTCGTGTGGACGATTGTCCCGAGCCGAGCGAGTCATCGGCTTGAGTTGTTATTCCCTCGTGTTGGTAAACCAGTTGGCGGATGTGAGAACTTCAAACTCACGGCACTTGAGAAGTTTCAAGCACATAGACATGTCTTGATCAATTGCACTAAAGTTGAACCGTACCTTTAGTAAAGATTGCACACAGATATATATATATATATGTTATCCTATATGTTTCCTAACATTTTATAGGCACATTTCTTGCTCGTCATCGCATGTTAATTGCAGGGAATTCAGGAGTCATGTGAAGCGTCATCTAAGGATCCGTACACAGACATCCTCTGAAATTGATAGAAAGGTCCATAGAGAATTCCAGGGTTAGTTTAGGAGGAGAATAATGAATGACCACAACCCTCACTCACCAGCATTCAGAGCTCTCGCAATCGGCCCGCTTGACCACGCCCAAAGATTTAGGCATACAATGTCAATGGCTTCAAGTTTTGCACAGTTTCACGAGATTAGGGATTGCTAACCCAAAACTCTGGTGTATATGGCACGTTTGGGACGAGGAGTTATGCGAGCGGCAGCTGACGAACATGCGGTTCGGTGACGTCCGTATTATGGAAAACTGGTTGATGTGGTCGGGGATAACTTACCAAGGCCTTTTCTCCGTGACACTTGTTCAAGTGTTTATGGGCGAATACGACAACGTCCGGGGACTCACAACGACGACTTAGGCATCACATCGGTGAATTTCTCCCGGCCTATTCACACCGTCGGTCGGTCGAAGATGACGAGCCATATATTCTTGCCTCGAGGGCCCATCGGGTTCATTATGTCGTCGATGAGAGGCACGGGGATTGGAATATGGTGGTTCATTTAAAGCCTCGGGACCTTTACGACATGGGCGATGGTGAGAACGTCGCGTACGATTGTGAGCCGCTCCAGCCTGCCAGTTTTGAAAACTTTTTCCCAGACGGCGATGACACTTTACCTATAGTTCGGCACGTTTTTTAATATACGCAATATGAAATTTAAAAATAGCATTTCACAAAAGTTTTATATATGTCTTATTACATATCCAACTCACGTAACTTTTTATAAAAACTTTCTTTGTAGGGATGCTGACGAAGATTGAGAAGAAAAATTATCACTACTCTTCATTTTCCTTTTGTTTAAAAAAAAACCCCAAAAAAAACATTTGTAGCGGTTAATAACCGCCACTAATAACAAAATAACCGCTGCAAAATGCAACCGCTACAAAAAATAAAAGACACCACTACTAAAATAAACCGCTACCAAAAACCAACACCTTAACCGCTACAAATTGATGCGCTGAGATCAAAATAAATACCCCACCAAACCACATTCAATATGCTTCAGTTCTCTTTTCTACATGCGTTTTCTCCTCGTCTTGTTATATTTTTGCGTTTTCTCAATGAGAGGTGTTTGAATGAGGCAAGTGTCACTCGGCTTGATAAAATCTAGTGATTATCGAAATATTTGTTTTTTGTTCTATCCTGTTGATATTAACTTCTCTTATTTTATAGGTGGATTTTGTCAGATTTTTAACTTTTTTCCTACTTTCACATACTTATTCTTCGATCTACTTTCCCACTTTTTTTTTTCTATAATTCATTTTATATTAATGAACTCATAAATTTTTCTTATTATACTCATATATTCTTTTTGTTTTACATATCTATAGTAATCTTATACAATCGAATATCATATTTTAATATCATTTATTTTTAATAAAAATAAAAATGATTAATAAGAATGGTTAAAAATATTTTTTTCAATTTCATTCATTTGTAGCGGTTACATAACCGTTACAAATAACAAAATATCGAGGCGCCAAAACAAGTTTTCAAACAAATAACGTCAATTTTTGTAGCGGTTCTTTAAGCGCTACAAATATAAAAATAAAAAATAGCGGCAAAACTTTTTTTAAAAAATAATGGCCGGAATTATTTATGTGATCTCAAGCGGTAAAATTTTCCCCCAGATATTTTGGACTATTTAGTAACGGATATATAACCGCCGCGACAAAATTTATTCATTTTGTCGCGGTTTTTGTACCGCGACTATTGTGCAAATAAGCTTTCAATTTAGCCTTATATAGTGGCGGTCAACTAAAATCGCTACGATTCTGATGCGGTTTATGTGGTTGTAGTAGCGGTTTTTTTTGACTGCTACAAAATGTCTTTGTTTCGGTCGATTTTGTAGCGGTTTGTGTAATCGTGAAAAATGTTGTTTGTCACGGCAAAAACCGCTACAAATGCGCGATTTTAATCGCTATTAATGACCCTTTTTTTGTAGTGAATTGTTGAAGTTGGGTAAAATTTCTGGAACTTTCTGGGCCTTGTAGGAAAATAAAGGATAAGTAACTGATGAAGGAATACTCATTAATGAAGACAATTAGTGAGTTTCAAATAGTAAAAGAATCCTTCATACAAGTTGTATAGTTACATATTTTTAAGGAAAAGTTATATTGATGATGACACCGCTTATATTGTATTACTTTAGGTCTATAATTCATACTAAATTGTCTGGGAATGGTTATTCGACTAATTTGTTGTTTGTAGGTAAGTAACCTTAATCTCATATGCTTTGTATGACTTTGTATATATGTTTTACCATGATTGTATATGCATTCGGTGTTATTATTTCAAGCACTTTGGTATCGAACCCGCTGTGTGCGACTTGGGCTTTGATACGTGCTATGCCCTGCAGTCTGTGTTATATGTTGTTAGGATTGCTTGTTTTGGATTAGGCTCCATGCCTCGTTGTGTGCGACCTACTGAATGCTTATAGTTTGTGTTTATGGTCTTACTTTGTATATACTTTGAATATGAGATTAATGGTTGTAAGTACTGGCTGAACCCAAGAGGGGGGGTGAATTGGGTGAAGTATAAAAATTTAGGAACTTTGAAAATCTTTTCGCAAATCAGTAAATTCAGTTTGTATGACAGAAATGAGCTATAAATCAATTGAAAGTCATTCAAAGATAGATCTTTGGAAATGTAAGAGATAAGGGAAGAGAATGTGCAACCGATTTATACTTGGTTCGGCCCAATCCTTGACCTACGTCCAGGTCCCAAGCCTCACTTGGGATTTTCAATCCACTATCTTCTTTCAACTTGATTACACGTTCGTACAAGAGGTAATCCTCTCACTAGGATTCACTCCCCCTTACAAACCGTAATCAATACACCGCTTGATTACACACTCGTACTCGAAGTAATCCTCTCACTAGGATTCACTCCCCTTTACAAGTTGTAATCAACACAATGTGTTTCCCACTCAAGATCACCCAATCTTGAGTAACTCTCGAATAGATAGAATGATTACAATAAATCTTCTCTCTCGAAGTGAATAAATGAGCACTTGAAGAATAATACAAATCATCTCACTCTCTAAAGCCTGTCTAGACATGAAAAACGAATGTAAATGATGTGAAAATCGAGTATCGGCATATTGAAGATGTAAGCTTGTGTCTGTGTTTTTCTCGCTTGAATCTGTCTTCTTTTATAGGTAGAGATCAATATATGACCGTTGAGAAGATTCAATGACTGTTGGATAAAGAAATATAGCCGTTAGAGTTTAGAACTTTTGCACTGACTTTTGATGTTCGAACCAAATCGATATTTTGAAGGTTTGCTTCTAATCCTTCATTTTAATCATCGAAACTCACTAAAAAAGTGGTTAAACATGTTTAGGAACATTAGAGATTAATCATAGGAAGTATTAAGATCAAACAAGAAGGTATTGCAAATTCGTCGATTTGAAATTCCGAAGTCGCGAAGAAACCGGAGGTTTGCTCTCCAACCTGGAGGTTTTTAAGGTTGCGAAGAGCATTTTGTCTCGAGTGCCAAAACCTCGAGGTTTTCTCGAAACCTCGAGGTTTCACTTTGAAAGTGAAACATTGCAAAATGACGTTTGCTCTGGATCAAGAAACTTTGGTTTTCTTCAATACTCGAGGTTTCTCTTGAATTTCAAAAATTCTCGGTTTTGTGCCAAGAGCAAACACGGAGGTTTTTCTAGAAACACGGAGGTTTTCGAAGTCGGTGAAAAGGGTTTTCTCTCGGATCCGAACCACGGAGGTTTTCACCAAAACCTGGAGGTTTCACTTAAATGTGGAAATTCTGAGTTTTTGCGCCAAACAAAAACCTGGAGGTTTTGAAAATCAGTGAAAAACATTTGCTCTTTGGATGGCGAGAAACCTGGAGGTTTCTCCAAAACCTAGAGGTTTTCACTTAAATCTGAAAATTACGAAAAGCACCATTTGAGCTAAAACTGGAGGTTTCCCATAAACACGGAGGTTTTGCTTTGTTCAGAAAACTTGGAAAATTCTTGGCCAATTTCAAACTCAATTTTACATGTCCAAGCTTGAGGTAAGAATCCAATGCAAGAAGAATCAGCTCCAAACTAATTGTATTATGTCCGTTATGATCCGATGAATGAAGGCTGTTCTTGACCAGCGTTTTTGCAACGTCCTGAACTGACTCTAAACTTTCGAGGGACATATCTCCTTGGTATGAACTCCTTTTTGGTCCATTCAACTCTCAATGGAAAGCTCTGTGAGTCTACTTTCATATGCCACTGATTTCAGCTCAATCAGATTTGTATTTTGTGAGTTACACTCAAAACATTGAAGCTTGGTTTGCTGTGTGGCGTGGATTTCACTTTCAACTTCCACAATTCATATCTCCTTGATCGGAAATCATTTGGGCTTAAATTTTATATCCAAATGACGCATTGGGAGTCTAGTTTCATATGCCACTGGTTTCGCTTCAATACGATTTCTGGTTTAAGAGATATCATCAAATTACCAGACGTCGCCCGAGCTGAACGTGAAACATAGTATACCAGAGTTGCTGATTAGTGCTGAAACCTCGAGGTTTTACTTGAAACCTCGAGGTTTTGACTGAAACCTTGAGGATTTGATTGAAACCTTGAGGTTTTGACTGAAACCTCGAGGTTTGCTAGTCCGAGACACCGAGAGATGCTGAAGGCACTCAAACCTCGAGGTTTGTACTCAAACCTCGAGTTTTCTCGTTCTAAACCTTATATTTGCTTGTTTTAACTCTGAATTGAACCATTCAAACTTCCATATGATCTTGGAGCCTTCTAGCATCAATATAAGAACTTGAATAATTATATTCTCATTCCATTCAACAAGTTCTTCCTTCTTTAATCTCCCATTTTGATTATTCTTCATAATCCAACTCTTTCTTTCTTCTCTTCTCTTGATCATTCTTTGTCATTCAACTTGGACTCATCATTCTTAGTAAGTTATACCTTCTTCAATATCTCCTCTTCTTCTTGATTATCCTCCAAAATCTATTGATAGCATCTTGCTTCCTTGACAACCTCTGCAAATACTTCTTTCTTTCATCTCTTATATCCTTCTTGATCATTCTCCTTAATTTAACTTGGAATTCTCCCCCTTTATCTATTGATAACATCTTGCTTCCTTGACAACCTCTGCAAATACTTTTTTCTTTCATCTCTTATCTCCTTGATCATTCTCCTTAATTTAACTTGGACTAATCTACATTAAGTACATCAATTAGTCAATGTGGGAGATAATTACATTACTCAATCTTTTTGCTTTTGATAATGGCATTTATATAAGACATCATCAAAACTAATCATAACTAACAACGGTTACTCTGGGGATTCGCCCATGAATACCAGGCTATTATAAGAATATAGGTAGTGCGTCTAGGGCGGAGCGGGAGGATAGAGGTAAGACTACGAAGCATGATTGAGGATTTTGTGGAGATTGTTGAAGATAATTTTGTTTATTTCCTTTTATACCCAGATGATTGTATGTTACTTTTAGTTATTTTAGAATTTTATTCGGGATGACTGTAAATTAACCCTTTGGGGAACCTACTCTTTTTGGATATTTATTTATTTTACCAGTATTATATTGTCCAAATTAGTGCATGCTTTGCTGCGCAGTAACTCTAATACATTTCTGGAACCAATAAGAGGAAAAGGTCACACTATGGATGTAACAAACTTAGCCATATGTATATCTATATTTTAGTATTTAGACCATCAGAATTAGTCAATATATATAGTGGATTATGTATAAAACAGTGGAGATCTCACTGGTTAGTTTGAACCTTCATATGAATGTAGCCATTGCTAGTTGGCTTAATTGCTTCAACATTTGAATTGCATGTCGAAATAATTAAATGTATATTGGCTCATATTTTGTCACCCTTTTTTTTTCCAATCTCTTATAGTGAACTTCGAAATGTAAGTTAACCAGAACCACAATTTTAATTATAACTAAAATGTTGACCCGGAGGTCGTATAATCTCACAAGGATAACTACAAATGAGACAAATTATAAAAACTAACAAAAGAAACGTTTTTGTTTTTAAAAAAATACTTCGTTGAAAGCATACAACTCAAGATAAATAATTTGCATCAAATGTTACTCTTATTTATAAATCAACGACTTCCTTAAAAATATATATAATGATTGATTTAAATTTTTAATGATGGATAAGCAACTAGCTAGATAAATGAGTTCTTCATTTCCGCACGTCACTAATTTTTCCAAGTATTGTTATTAAGGAAAAGAAAAACACACTCAAACTAATTTGCGTGTGGGGAACAGGCACGTTTAAAAATTTAGATTTGATTTGGTAATTATGCTTCAAAATTTGTGTGCCAATCTATGGCCCCTACTCAAGATGATGAGATAATTTATCCTTTTTAAAAAATATGACTTATATTCCTCAACAAATTCATGACTAATTATGTATATGAGTCAATTATATATATATATATATATATTCTTTGCGTCCACGTTCCCTTTTCATTTCTCAAAATTTCTTGACTCTGTCAAACTTAAACGGAATCCTCCTTTTAATTAGTGAAGATGGTAATAGTAATTAAATTTATCAACAAAAAAAAGCTTGATTCGTTTAGATCTCTTACATGTTTGGTGATATTTCTTCTTGGTCATTATTTTGACTCCAAAATATATGTGGTATACTAATGTCAAGTGTTTGGTATTTTAACTTTGCAGAAATTTATCTAAAAAAAATATCCCATTCTCACACATATGAGTATATAACTTGTCAATTGTGATTATTTTCAAAGCTAATAAAATAAGATAGTTGAACTTCAATTCAACCAGATTCTATTTGGAAATTTAGCCGTAAAATCTGTTGAACGAATAATTTCATTGAATTTTTTGAGATATGACGAGACTAACTATATATTATTGTTTCCTAATGAATTTTTCCAATAATGCATCCAAATCTTCAGGTATATAGTATCACTATCACCAAATATCACTGACGATGACAACATGAATCAGAATATTTATTTTGGAACTTCTCTACTTTATGATTTATTCAACTAGTTTGAATTGAATTATTTCCATTTAATTATTAACTATCATTGGAAAAAAATGTTGTAAAATCTTCCCTTCATTGATTTGTCTCCGAGACTCTTTGATCCACAAAGTCAAGATTCAGGTAGATTTTGCATCACCATCAGATGCCTATTTAATTTCTTTATTATTTTTGGTGTTTAACTGTATATATAGTTTATCTTGGAACGATCCGAGAAACATCATATAACATGTAATACTCTAAAAATCCTATTTAGCATAGCCACTATATTTTGATAGAAAATACCTATTAAAAATAGGTGAATATGTGGTCTCAAAATTTAGTAGCTTAATTTAGGGAATTTTGTTCTAGAAGTAAATAAACCAAAGACCCAACTTTTCTAATTTGGTTTAGATATCATAAAATATGATATAAATACCATATTAAACTATAGTTCTCATATGAACAAATGAGCAAGAAAATATTATGAAAACACTTAAGCTAATTAATGAGAATTAGCAACAAGTAAATGAACAAGTTAGCTTGCACTAATTGGGATTAGTTGCAAAATAATCAAGAGGCAAAATAAAAGTATAAAATGAGGGTGAAATAATACTTTCCTAATTAAGCACTAATTTTCATGATTAGTTAAATCAATTAATCAAGGGAGAAGATTTAATCTAAACAAACACAATGAAATCCAATGGTTGTGATTAAACCAATAATTAATATTAATTCTTGTGAAATTGAATTGGCCAATGATAAATCAAGAAAATATTCTTAATCCTCATGAAACTAATTGGACCAATAAGAGATTATCATAAATTAAAGGTCAAGATTAAACCTCATAAAGCTAATATAAGGGTTTTACAATTAATTTAATAAAGCATAATCCATGTGAAATTAAATCCACCAATAAGAGAAAAGAGTTGTGAGTGTGTGTGTGTCTAGTATTCAAGAGAGAGAAAGAGAGAGAGAAAAAAATTAATTAAAGCAAATTTGATAAAGTTTGAAATCCTAGAGTAAATTGGATAATGGTTTGAAATCCAAGAAATATCGATGTACACAAGTAAAAACTCAAAACAACAAATAATGTAAAACCCTAAAATCTCTACTTATAAAGAAAGCCATATTTTGACAAATACCACATGGTTAACAAAGGAGAGTATGTTGTCTCTAAATTGCGTAAATTTGTTAGCTATATTTTAAGCAAATTTCTCTTGGGAATTTATAACAACCGAAGGCAAATCTTTAGGCTACATTTAAGGATCCTAAAATACAAATAATTATTATATTAAATTATGGTTCTTGAATAATCACAAAGAGCAAGATAATGTGATGAAAATACTTAAGAAATTTTTAAGGATTGATAAGCAATTAAGTCCCCACTTAATAATGGTGTAAACTTTCATGATGAATTATGGTGCATAAAGCTTGTGTGAATTAAACACTAAGTCTCCATGGTTAGCTAATAAATACAATTAGGAGTTAATTAAGCTTTGCTAATAACACTTAAGCCTTTATGATGTCATCAAAGTGACATCACAAGGATGATATCACAAGAGCTCATGCTTAATGGTGTAGGGCCAAGATTTAATGAAATCACCACAAAATCCAATCTAATGGATAGGGTTCAAGATGAGAGGATAATATATTATTTAACAAAATTAAATAAAGGCATAATTAAATATAGCACATGGGCTCATAAATGTAAAAGTGGAAGAGGATAAATAGGAGAATTTAGGATAATACTAGAAATAGGATAAAAGCACTTGCACATGGGACCACATGCAAAGAAAATACAACAAGACAAGTGCGAGAGAGGAACACGGATGGGGGGAGGGAAAAGAGAGAAAAAGAAAAAAGGAGAGAGAAAAAGAGAAAGAGAGAGAGAGAGAAGTGATTAAAATATGATTTTTAATAGAGCACATGTGGGATTTAATTTTAGAAATTAAGATAATTAGCTAAATCCAATGTAATTGTTTCTAACCAATAGGAATCATTTGCTCACAAATTGTATCATCCTAGAAGCACAAAGTGATATTAGCCATTGATAAGAAAAATTGATCCAAGGGATAGAACTCATGAGCTTTTGCTATAAATAGAGGCCTTGCCTCTCCTCATTCTTCACACCAAATCAACCACCAAGTGGTGATTTCTAAGAAGGAGGAAGGAGTTCAAGAGCTTCAAGAGGTAAGCTTGTCTTTAGTTTTTAGTTTCTAGTCTTTAGCTTTTAAATTCTTAGATAGAAGTAGTGTAGATCTTAAATATTCTAGAATAAATTTTATTTACATGTTTTTATGGTCAAAATTGGCTTATTTTCGAAAAAATGATGAGAGAGGTTATATAGCAAAATTTTTGGAAGAAAATCATCAAAGTAACGAAGTTCGCGAAATTTCATCGGTTTTGAAAATTCTGGAATCAGTGATGAACATGCCAAAACGTCATATTGAAAATACAGTCACGAAATTTTGGAAAAATTCATGGATAAATTAGACATATAGGGATTTTTAAATATGTTAAGAACATGTTAAAATGATTTCTGTACAGTGAGATAAAAATTCTCAAAGTTAAGCTACGTTTTTCTGGAAAAATTCTGGGCAGTGGTTGAAGATCATTAAACTAGGAATGAATCAAGAATTCTGGGTGAAAACTAATATTTTTTCTCAAAAATATACATCCTAAGGATTCCAAGGAATTTTACAGATCCTCGTTTTGATTTTTCTAGAATTAATTATGATTTTTCAAAGTTAGATAAAAATCTGTCCAGAGTTCTGGACCAGCGTTTTTAAAGAATTAAAAGTGATAAGTTGAGAGATAATCCTACCAAGGGTAAAAAGGTCATTAGTGACTAGGATATCTCCTAGAAAGTCATTGTGAATTAATAAATATGACATTACCATTATAGGTCAAACGCAATCACAGTCCGAAGTCAACGTACCGACATCACGACAAAGGTACGGACGCGTACTGTAATACTAACTCTGATGCTTATGGTGAACATATATGTGATAGATGTATTCATAGACTCCGACATTGTTTTAAAGTCTCATATAGATATACATGGGTTATGGTCTTGATAACGCCGTTGAGTTTTCCTAGCGCTGAGGACACGGATGTACACCGTGGCACTGGTGAATAGTGCAGGCTATAATAACATTCATATGCAGTGGCTGTGCTTTGTTATTATTTTTTATATGTGAACATTGCTGTTTTGTCATGAATGTCTCATACATACATAACTGTTACATAAGCATAAGGTTAACCGTTACCTGAGGTTCAATGGGAATTGAACCTTAGCTCTTACCATAGCCTCGGTTCGGGAGGAGGCGGGACCGTGGACAAGGGTAAGCTGCCGCATGAGGTCCCGCACGGAGAATGTCCTTTTTGATTTTTGGTGTATAAACATACTTATGACTATTCGGATGACTGTAATAGCAACTAAACACACCAGCTATGAATGTTTATCAGTGACTCGTTTGTTTTAAACTAATCCGATGCTCTACTTTGATTAAACCATTTCAAACTCTGTTTAAAACATTTCAAAAATGCTTTAGAAAATTGGGGTGTTACAAATAAAGTGAGAATTTATACAAATTTAAATAGTTGTGAAGAAGTAGGAACCCTGGAGAAAATATAAGGACTTATCTTGAACCCACGTAATTTAACCTCGAAAGTAAGCCTAGTAAATGCTATTTTTGCAAACGTTGAAGAATAAGCGTAGTACAACCAGGGAATCTAATTAGACCATAAATCTGATATCCAACTACTAATCAAAAAGCATACTCGAATTTAAAAGTATTAGTGATTGATCGGGCAGCCAAAAATGAATTTCGTTAAAGTAAAACCGAAGACTCAGTTGAAAGAAACTTCTTCATTAAGTATGGGTCCAATGGTTAAGATTAAAACTTCTTAACCAAGTTTAGATCCTATGGTGGAAATTGAGGAAGAGGAAGTTCAAAATAATTGCAAGAATGCCATGACATTTCACTATAAATAGAGGGCTTCCCTCTTCATTCTCTTCACACCAAAAACCATTCTAAGCAAGAGTGGAGGCAAGAAGGAGGAGGGAGTAGCAAGAGTCTTCAAGAGGTAAGCTTGTTTTTAGTTTCTAGTCTTTAGTTTTATAGTTCTTAGTAGTTCTTAGTTGTTCTTAGTAGTTTTTAGTATAAAGGTTAGTTTGATCTTTAAATCTTCCAAGAAGTTTTGATTTCATGTTTTTATGATTAAAAATGTCTTTTTCGAAAATATGGTGGAGCAAAATTCTTGGAAGTCAAAGATCAAAGTAGCGAAGTTCTGGCAAAATTTTCGATAAAATTTCTGGGCAAACAGAAAAAGAAATGATAATATTTTATGTTGAACATGAAGCCCATAAATCACGAAAATTTCCAGAAATAAATTAGATATGTAGGGCTTTCTGAATATATATAATATGTAGCGTTTTGATTCTTGTACAAAGAGATACAACCGGTTGAAGTTAGACCATTTTTATGGACGAAATTCTGGGCAACGTTGTGAAAAATGAAAACTGGGAATTGTTCATAAATTCTGGGTATATACAAGTATTTTTTATTGAAAATAGACATCCTAAGGATTCTGGGAAATTTTACGGATCCTCGTTTCGATTTTTTTAGAATTAATTATGAATTTTTAAAGTTAGCGGAAATTCTGCCTGAAATGCTGGAAGTAGCGTTTTTCACGAAATTTTAAGGGAATAAACTGAAAAAAATGAACTCACCAGGAGTAAAATGGTCATTAGTGGCTAAGATATCTCTTAGGATATTATTTGTAAAATAATAATGCGGAAATATTGTGATAGGATATCCGAGAGAATCTGGGAACATATCGAACCGATAGACGTACCAAAATCTGAACGGACAAAGGTACGTTCGCGTACTGTAACACTAACTCTGATGCTTATTGTATGCTTATATGTGATAGATAACTTTACATCTGCTGTGTGCTTATGGGATACATCTCGCTGTGTGCTTATGTACCGTTGGGATACATCTCGCTTTGTGTGCTTATGTACTATTGGGAAACATCTCGCTTTTGTGTGCTTATATACGGTTGGGATACATCTGCTGTGTGCTTATGTATTGATTGTTGCTGAAATACCATGAATATCTGTTATACATATACTGTCATATTTAAGCATGAGGTTAACCGTTACCTGAGGTTCAATGGGCATTGAACCTCAGCTCCTGCTATAGCCTCAGGATCTGGAGGGATCAAAACCGAGGACAAGGGCAAGCAAAGACCGGTGAAGACCCAAATGGGAGAATTTCTTTTTGGATATGTATTAGCGTATTTTTGAATATTCGAATAAATGTACCGTAAAGCAACCGATACACCAACGCTGAAAGTTTATCGATACTCGCTCTTTTGAAATTATTCCGATGCTCTACTCTGATTAAAGTATTTCGAAAACGCTTTAGAAAAATTGGGATGTTACATAACAAAACGAAAAAATCGACAAGATATTGTGAAGATTGTAGTCCCCAATATTGGAGTGGAATGCGGACCAGTTTGACGTATGAAACACATGCTATTATATTGTTCAAGAAACAAGAAAATGCTTCAAAGTTTTCAAACATTCAATTAATTATGAAACTGACTGAAATATTTTTCAAGACGCATCCAACATCTTAAAGCATTTTCTCATGTGCGTCTTGCACCGTATGTAACACCCCTACAATTGTAATTATTGTACTTGTAATTACTGTGAAATTAATGAGAAGCTTTATTTTCAATTACTATTGTTATTATTTTATTAGGCAATGGGTGTAATAATTTAAAGAAGTAAAAGCAGGGGTGAAATGGTCAATCCTTTGACCTAACAATTTTAAATTTTGGTTACTATGAGGAAGAAGAGGAAACCAGGTGATTTAAGTCACCTTCGGCCAAAACGTGTTATGCGGGTCCCACAGACGATTAACTGACAGAAACGGGACCGATTAGGGGTTCCTTTGGACCCAATAGGTCAAGTGTGGGGCCATTCCATGAAGTTTGGAAAGTTCCCCTAGGAGTGTCTATTCAAGAAGGAAAAGATTGAAAAAGATAAAGAAAAGTGTATAGGGAATCACCTGTTGGCCGGCGGGACCCACACGGACCGGTAGGTCGGGAATTGGATTGATAAGGTGAGGAAAAAGGGAATTAAATACCAGAGACTAGATGTGTGGGCCCCTTAGGTGACACACACCCCCTTTAGTCATAAAAAATATTTACTTGTAGAAAAAAGAAGAAAAGTCAGTGTAAAAGTCAAACCGTGGGATCCACGTTCAGAGCAAAAGGGCAAAATGGGAATAAATGGACAAAGACCAATTTGGGCAGAAAAGTGGGCCCCAAAAGGCGCATAAAGGGTCCTTTTGGGCAGGTGACATGATGGGGAAAAGTTGGTAATTATTACAAAGTTCTGGGCCAAAATCATAATTTTTGAAAGTTTCGGGTCAAAACAGGTAATTTGCCCCAAAAGCAGGAAATATCTAGATATTTTTGGAGTGTGATGCACCACTTGGCAGAAACTAGAGCCATCTGGAAAATTCTAGATTTTCTTGGGGAAAAAGCCAAAAGGACAGATCCTATTTATTACACAAAAGCAAAAAATTTACGCCAGTTAAATCTAAATTCACCGATCCATTTCACCTTTATTAAAAAGGTGATTTTACTCTTCTTTTCACCCTAGTTGGGCAAAATTTTGCAGAAGACCAGAGGGAGTCCAGCCAGCTACCTCATCTCAAGCTTCAAGACCGAAATCCCAAGAACATCCATCGTTCCTCCGATTCAAGGTAAAACCGACAACCTTTCTTGGTTAAACATTTTCATGCATAAGGAGGATGCTTGGTGTTAGGGTTGGATTTTTTCATTTTTAAGGTCATCAATGGCTCTAGAACGAGATTTTGTATAGGGTATGTGTAAGTGGAGCTATATACCCAAGAGGGGGGGTGAATTGGGTATTTTAAAACTTTTCAAAAAATGCTCTTTTTGAAGCTATGAAAACAGAGGTAAACAGTGAGGGAAGAAGAAGCTGGACACAAGGATTTATACTGGTTTAGTCCAACTCTTTGACCTACGTCCAGTCCCCGAAACACTCGGGATTTTCCACTATCACTCAATTACAATTACACACTCGTACTCGGGATGATCCTCTCCCTAGGACTCACTCCCCCTTACAAGTCGTAATTGTAAACAATCGATACACACTCGTACTCAAGAGTTATCCTCTCCCTAGGACTAACTCCCCCTTACAAGTTGTACTCGATTACAATCGATACCCACTCGTAAACGAAGGATGCTCCTCAACCTAGGACACACTCCCCCTTACAAGTTGTATTCGATTTTCCCAATCTCCAAGTCACCTGACTTGAGATTGTTACAATGAATGATATACAGGGAAACAAACTCTCTCTAAGAGTAGATATAATAAGCACTGAAGCTCAATGTATCACAAGATACTATACAGATAAAACTGAAGAAATAAATATGAGACTTGAATGATTTTCGTCTTCAGCAGGTGTGTCTGTTGGAAAGGCTTGAATGCAACTCGATTTATACTCAGAGATCATTAAATGACCGTTGCTTTCCAAATAGATCCGTTGGAGAAGTTCTCCCAATGTTAGGAGGTGGCTTAGGCACTTTCTCTCTCCAATATTCTCTTAAACCAGCTGGCCAAGAAATCGAGTTGGCCTTCTACGAATTAATCCATTGGAGATGCGGTTGCTTGTTGTAGAAAACATTCTTAAATGCTTTGCGGCGTGTGCGAGTGGATTAGCCAAAGTTGTGCAACTTTCGATTAGTGCATTTAATGTTCTCAACCACTTTTTGCTTTTTTGCTTTATCTCTTCAAAATCTTTCTCTAAACCATCTGAAACTCACTAATAAAGTCATTAAACATAGCTAAGAATAGTAGAGAATAATCCTGGAAAGTATTAAGATTAAACAAGAATGATTTGAAAAATCGTGTAAATCAAATTTCAAAATCGGCGATCCAAAACTCGAGTTTTGTTCTTCAAACTCGAGTTTTAAACTGTGCATAAGACCAAACTCGAGTTTCAAGATCCAAACTCGAGTTTGCTTCTTCCGAGAGAGCAACATCGCGATTTATGTTTCAAACAAATTTTTCGATGAAAAACTCAAAACTCGAGTTTTGACCAAAACTCGAGTTTTGGACTATTGATATGAAAATGTAGTTTTAGTCCAAAACATCAAAACCGGAGGTTTTCATCCAAAACTGGAGGTTTTCAAATCAAGAGAATACTGATGCTCTCGGGTTGCTCGAAACTCGAGTTTGTCTTCCCAAACTCGAGTTTTCACTTAAAGCATGAAAGCTCTGAAAACCTGTGAACATATCAAAACCGGCGGTTTTCAATCAAAACTGGCAGTTTTGCACTTGTGAAAACTTAGATGCTCTGCTGCGACCAAAACTCAAGTTTTGCTTCCAAAACTCGAGTTTTCATGTATTTGTGAAAAATCTTAAAAAATCCGTCGATATTAAAACGGCGGTGTTCATATGTTGAAAAATCATCTCTTTGAGTAACATATCAAAACTCGAGTTGTGACCCCAAAAAACTCGAGTTTTGAACTATTTCACAAAATATGAGAAATTCTTTGAATAGTTCAAAACTGGCGGTGCTCTTTGAAACTGGAGGTTTTGAGACTTGGAAAATTCAAAGGCTCTCGGCCAAACCAAAACTCGAGTTTTGCCCCCAAAACTCGAGTTTTCATATGTTCATGAAAAACTCAAAAACTGGCAGTAATGCTTCTTGATCAGTTTTTCCTCAGACAAGCCAAAACTCGAGTTTTGACCTCAAAACTCGAGTTTTCATGTTTTTCATGAAAACTGAAAACTTGCGGTTTTAATGAAAACTGGCAGTTTTACTTTGTTCAGGATTTTCTTAGAAAACTCAAAACTGGAGTTTTACTTCAAAACTGGAGTTTTCCCTTGACAAAGAAAAGTTTTTCAGATTTGCAAGAGAAAACTTCTCATTTTGTTTACAATTGTTAAAACATCATCAAAAAACATATAGAACTAACAGTATGGTCATGGGTTAAGTTGCCGAAGTTGAAAACACCGAAAACACTAAGTTTGGATTACTGCTAGTTTCAGGGGAATCTGGGCAGTGAAGCTTCTAACGTGTTTTTAAGGGTGTAAATGAAATTGGGTTAAGCTGAAATTTTACATGGAGAAACTAGACATATGGGGCATGAATCTACATATATAATATGATAAGTTTGGATAATATTTTATGGGTGAAATAAATGGTTGAAAAAGAGGCTAGGACCAGTGACACGAATCTGGACCAGAGGAGAGAAAATAAGAAACACGCCAAAATATTTGTACTTTAAGGGTCTAAGTATATTTTTCCTGTAAAATAGAATTTTCAACGGTTTGAATGGCACTCGTTTCATACAAAATACGATTTTTGTGGAATTTATAAAAAAATCCCTGAAGTTGGGACAGAAACAGTGAACTTTTGGAAATTTCATGCTACGCTCGGATTTCTTTAGGAAAATGTAAGGGCATTTTTGTAAATACTGAAAATGGTGTATTTTAATGTTTTTAGGTCAGAGATATTTTTGGAAAGACCACTGAGCATAAAAATAATAAAAGCAGTATTCACCACACCAGGTAGTAACCTCTTTACTCCGGCACTTTTATGTGATTGATGTATGTATTTGCTTGCCATATGTGTGTTTTTGTATTGTTTGCAAATATGCATACAGAACATGGTTGTGATTGTGTCCCTAGCGCTGAGGGTGCCTGCCGGGGTCTGCCTGCGTGGCGACTCTACGGAGACGGGCTTGTGATTTCGGGGCCTGTCTTGGTAAGGTGACTCGACGGTGCGAAGACGTGTTGTGGTATATGTGTCTATTTGCATATGCAGTATATTTGGCATATTGTTTATGTTTACATACTCACATGGTTGCTTGCATACACATTACATATATAGTGCATGAGTATTGATGGTTACTCTGGGGGCCAATAATGGACCTCAGAAGCTTGTGGTGACGCAGGGGATCGTGGCTGACCTATAAAGGCCTTTTTGCAAAGGTAGGGACGATCGAGCAGATGAAGGATAGGGGATGCCCTATCATAATTTGTACTTTATAGTTTGGATGACTGACTTATTATCTAGACACTTACCGTCGGATGACTGTATCCTAATGTTAGTTCCTTAAAGGTTTTGATGATTGTCAATAATTGTAAACAAAGAATGAGGATTTGCTCTTAGATGTTGGAAATTTCTGAGTGAGAGCAAACCTCGAGGTTTGTCAAAACCTCGAGGTTTGGCCTTACAAAGGAAGCCTCAAGGTCCTGTGCTTTAACTTGCGAAATCTTGGTTTCACAAATTTATGTGAAACCTCGAGGTTTGTAAAGAAACCTCGGGGTTTTAGACTTCGAGAAAACTCGGTTTCACACAACAATGAAAACCTCGAGGTTTCCAGAGAAACCTCCAGGTTTCTGTTTTGTCTCAAAACTGAGAATTTTGAAAATTATGCAAAACCTTGAGTATTGTTAGAAACCTCAAGGTTTCTGGGATCCAGAGAGCAATCATCGTTTCCTATCCATGAAAACCTCAAGGTTTGCAACAAAACCTCCGGGTTTTGTCTTTGGATCAAAACTCGACTTTCAATGTTTTTAGCAAAACTTTGAGTATTGCTCCAAACCTCGAGGTTTGTGTGTTCCGAGAGCAAATGAACTTTCATCGATTTTGAAACCTCCGGGTTTCCAAGGAAACCTCCAAAGGTTTGCTCTTGTCGCGATTTTGCAAGGTTTCACATTCAAAGTGAAACCTCGAGGTTTCCGAGAAAACCTCGAGGTTTTGATACTCGAGAGAGTAATGCTTCTCTGTCACTTGAAAACCTCCGGGTTTGTAGAAACCTCTAGGTTTCTTGGTTTGGACTCAAAACAAATTCAAGTATCATAGTCCAAACCTCGAGGTTTGAAGAACAAACCTCGAGGTTTCGAACGTCGTCGAAATTCGAATCCGTCGATTGAGCTTTAAATGCTCAACCCGAAACTTGCATTCTTTTGGTTAATCCATTTTTAAAGAATAATTTCTACATCTAGTAGCTGATATTCCAACGGACAAATTTGCGAGAGTCAACTACTTCGCCTAGCTGGATTAAGTGAAGTTTAGAGAGAAAGAAGACCTAAGCACTCATAACTTCATGCAGATCATCTCCAACGGTCTTATTAACAATGCAACGGTCTTTTAATGCTATCGACTATAAATAGAGTTGCATTCAATTCTTCTCAACCACTACAACAACGAAAACAAAATACATTCAAGTCTAGCATTTATTCTTTCGGTTTTCAACCGTATTGTATCTTTTGATACTTTGTGCTTCAATGATTATTCTTATATACTCTTAGAGAGAGTTTCTACTTGAAAAACATTTATTGTAAAGAATCACAAGTCAGGGGACTTGGTGATTTGGGAATTCATTGATTACAACTTGTAAGGGGGAGTGACTTTGATTTATTATTAAAGGGACTAATGATAAATGAAAGGTAACCTTTAAAAAAGTTTTTAAAATACCCAATTCAATCCACTTTCACCTAACCCGGGACTTTACTTTTTGTTGACTTTTACTTTTTACCATTACGTAGTCAGTCAAATTGATCACATGCGAGGTACTCGGGACTGGAGAAAGGTAACCTTTAAAAGGAATCCCTCTAACCCGCCACCCGAAAAGGCGAGGCCGGTGGAGGTGTAACACTGTAAAGTATTTTTTGGAGCATTTAACATTCTGGAGTATTTTTTTAAGCTGCGTTTAGCATTTTAAGATGTTTTTTTGCGACCAAGGAACAAAAAATACTTTTAGACACTGAACCCAATTGAGAAAATACTTCAAACTGCTAGATGAACCACGAAACACTTCAGGGTGTTAGATGCACTTGAGAAAACACTTGAGGGTTATCGAGACACCTTATAAGGAGTATTTGGAGTTTTTAAGTGCTTTTCCAACTATTGTGTAGGAGTGGAGGCACTTATAAGGTTTTGAAAAATTTGCTCAAGAATAAGTTGTTGCACCATGACTCTTCTAAATGTCGGTAGCCTCTAATCTGTATTATATAGCATATTCAGGTTCATACCCATGACTCTTTTAAATTGAAACTTACCATGATGCAGATGATGGCTTCCGCCTCACTTACCTTGGCTATGATTTTCTTTCTATTAAAACAATGGTGAACAAGGGAGTGTTTCAAGCTGTTGGGTGCAAGATATAGGTGTTGGGAAGGAGTCTGGTATGTTTCTGTTTCCTGCTTCTAAAGACGCTACTCATTGACTGAGAAGCTTAATTTTTTAACTGTGAAACAGTAGACTTTTCATTTCCTAAATAATGTAGTTGTTCTCTGCTTTGAGGTTGCTTGTGAAGATAGAACAGTTCTAGCGATAAAGTTGCATAGACTTGGCAGGGTTTCGTTTAGAGCTGTCAAATCAAAGCGTGACTACCCAAGGCATCGTAGTAGTTATAACTTATAACTGGCTATATTTGTCTAGGCTTGCTGCCCTTAAACAATTTGCATTCATGAAGGTTCTCCTTTATCATTTGTCCTTTTTATATTTATAATAGGGTGGTTATCTTCATGGTTCATTTTCGTATGACTCATGCTTTGCTTGAGCAGGCATTGGAAGAGCATGGTTTTCCTGTTCCTAAAGCTGTAGAGTGTAACAGACACAGTGTAGTCATTCCTCAAAGTCACTTCAAACTCTTGCCAAGCAAGTCAATTCACCAACCAAATGGAACATTATGTACTTCTAACTCAATGACATCAAAGCCTTTTTCTTAATTTCTTTTTTAAAACCCTTTGGCTCAGTTGGCGTATGGCGAGCGCTTATTTATTTATTTTTATTTATTTAAAATTTATTATCAGGTGTTCAAGCAACCGATATGATTTGAATTGATGTGTTAAAATTGGAATGCCTCTCTCAGTGAAGTTCTATATTAAGTTTTCTCAAATGTGAAGTTGCAAATTTGACATTTTATAAGTATGTGTTCTTTCAATAGAGTACTTGTTGGTTTCAACTTTTCAGAAGTTCTTTTATGGCATTCGAGGTAAGTATATGAGATAAGTCTTGTCTTAGCTTGTTGAGAATTGCTAAAAAAAAAAAAAAACTTTTTTGTGTTTCCCAAACAAGCACTGAGTGAAGAATGGTAAAAAAGGGAAAATTCCAAAAAAGTCGGTTAAAATAGGGAAAATACAAATTAGGGAGTTCAATATCACAAATCTCAAGTCAGACCCGTTAGAGGAATTTGGAATTTTCAAATGTTTCTAAATGACTAATCTACCACTAAAAGCATTTGGGGAGCTCAAGTTGTCAATATGTATACTATAATTGTTAATTGTGCTTCTTAAGTTGTTATTTTCTATACTTAAGTTGATTTTCCATCACAATTAACAACTTTAGTATACATATTGACAACTTGAGCTCCCCAAATACCAACAACTATTTAACTAATTTTTTGAAGCTACATATGTTAGGCATCAATGACTAGTTTATGTATAGAGATTAATAACTTAAGAATTGCAGTTAATAACTTTAGTATACATGTTGACAACTTGAGCTCACAAATGTGTTTGTTTGGATTAACGGTAAAAACTAATTTTCTAATGTGATTTACAGTGTATGAAGTAAGTATGTGAGAGGAGTTTTGTCTCAATTGACATGAACATGCTTTTGGAATGCTAATTCAAATAGGCCCAAACCATAAAGGGTAAATTGGTTATTTGAAAACATTTGCAAATCCTAAATTCTTCTCATATGCTTGACTTGAGATTTATGAAATAGGATTTCCTAATTTGTCTATTTCCCATTTGAAATGAATTTTTCTGGTATTTTCCCTAAAAAAAATCTCACATGAATAATTGAAAGCGGAGTAAATCACCAGCGGGGTGAATTGGGGATTTAAAAATTCTTTTTCAAATACTTTGAAACTTAACAGCGAAACAAAGCAGAACAAAGGAGATGAAAGAATAGCAAGATACAACAAATTTATACTGGTTCGGTCACAACACTTGACCTACGTCCAGTCCCCAGACACTCTGGGATTTTCACTAACTCACAGAATCAGTTACACACTTTGTACTCGAAAGTTATCCTCTCATTAGGATACACTCCCCCTTATAAGTTGTAAACTGATATATCCAATCTCCAAGTCCAGATTCTTACAATAAATGATTTCAATAAATGAAACTCTATCTAAGAGTAGATGAAATAATCACTGAAGTACAAATGTATCAAAAGATACTTTACAATTAGAAAACTGAAAGAGTAGTTGGTAAACTTGAATACTTTTCGTTTTCTGTAGATTGATTTTTTTGAGAAGACTTGAATGAAACTCCTTATATATGAAGAGAGCATTATTAGATGGCCATTGGATTCTTCAATGTAAACGTTGGAAACATTGGAGTAGCTGTTAGGAACACTTTGGTCTCTTCTCTCTCTAATCTTCTGTTAATCCAGATGTACATAAGTTTATGGTTGACTTCTCTTGAATTAGATCCGTTGAAAGAGCAACTTCTTGATAGGGAAAGAAAACATTAATCCCTTTGCATTGTGTAGAGAATGATTGTCCAAAAGGATGCAAGATTTTTGGACTTTGTAATAAATGCGCTGACGTCACTTTTTGTTTTATGCTAAATCTTCATTTAATATTCTTTAAACAATTTGAAACTCACTAACAAACTGATTAAATATAGTTAGAGATAATAATGAATGATGATAAGAAGTATTAAGATAAAACATAAAGATTTTGCAAATTCGTGCAATTTGATTTTCAAACTGGATGACACAAACTTGAGTTTGTTTCATCCAACAAACCAAACTCGAGTTTACTTCATCCGAGAGAAAATGTCGCGATTTGATATTTGAAGCGATTTCGAGAAGGAGCAAAACTCGAATTTATTAGTGACAAACTTGAGTTTTGGACTTTTATATTGAAAAATACGTTTAAGTCCAAAAACTCAAAACTGGAGTTTTCAAAAGTTCAAAATAGAACAAAGCTCTCGGCTTGATGCAAAATCGAGTTTGTCAAACTAAACTTGAGTTTCCTTAAAACTTGGAAAACTTGAAAACTCTGTTAGATGAAAACTGGAGTTCACTATGCAAAACTGGAGTTTTCTCAAAGAGGGAAACTTAGAGATCTCTCGGCCAAGTGCAAACTGGAGTTTGTTAGCACAAACTCGAGTTTTCTTGAAATTGGGAAAACGTTGAGAAAAACTTGGCTAAGGAAAAACTGGAGTTTGCATATGCTCAAAATATTGGAAGCTCTTTGTCCAACACAAACTCGAGTTTCCACATATAAACTCAAGTTTGTCTTAACTTGAAAAAACTTAGAGTGCTTTACGTATGCCACAAAAGTCTTAATATTAATTGAACTCTATATAAATATTGATTTACTCCATTTTTATAACATTTTAAGAGTTTGAATCCTAACATCTTATACCCCACTCTACCTTTGATCACCTAGATAACTATACTTTTTTCAAGCCCAATATTTTCAAGAGAGGTTTTTGTGTATTTTATTTTTCATTAGAATTAGTGGTTGTCTGGTTGAGGGTTCTCATTCTAAGCCTTATGTACATAACAACCTAATAGTTGGGAGAGGTCTACGTCTGTCGTCAATGGAATATACTGACGCGCCTCACCGAATATATATATATATATATATTCTCCCACGGTTTTCACATGGAATATGTGTAATTCTTGAAATAAGAGTAAGATTTTTGGATATTTTCAAAATGAAAAAAAAAAGTCTAGATTAATTTTTTAAAAACTCAGAGAATTTTGTATAGCGCAATTTTAATAAAGTTAAAAAGGTAATTTTCTCTTATTACTATCTAAGAAAATTTTTCTCTACTCGTTTTTTTTTTTTAAAATCTTCGTTTGCCATTTTGTAATGATCACATTAGTGTGTAATTCTTGAAATAAGAGTAAGGTTTTTGGAGATTTTCAAAATGAAAAAAAAAAAAGTCTTTAGATTAATTTTTTTAAAAACTCAAAGAATTTTGTATAGCGTAATTTTAATAAAGTTAAAAAGGTAATTTTCTCTTATTACTCTCTAAGAAAATTTTTGGGAAAATCCATATGAGGGCCCTTTTTGGAGAAAAAATTCCAAAAAGGGCTCCAAGATTCGAAATCCCAAAAAGGGCCATTAGTCCATTTAAGGATAAATTCATTAAAATTTAACAACTAAATCAATAAATTTACAACAAAATCAATCACATTTACAACAAATTTTTTTACAACTAAATCAGTCCCATTTACAATAATATCAGCCCCGGTTAACAACTATATCAGCCTCATTTACAACTCACCAAGATTCTAAAAATCCCAGGGCCCTTTTTGGGATTTTCAGAATCTTGGGGCCCTTTTTGGGATTTTTTTTCTCCAAAAGGGCCCTTAAATGGATTTTCCCAAAAATTTTCTCTACTGTTTTTTTTTTAATCTTCGTTTGACATTTTGTAATGATCACATTAGTGTGTGTGCGCTGGGGGGGGGGGGGGGTTTGGGTTATTGGTATAATTACAGTAATTATTAATATTATCGAACCATATTTTTATATGATATTTTATAACTAAATTGAGATTCTTAATGTATTTTTTATGACATTATTGCATGATTATACACTAATTTGAGGTATGAACATTTATATTGAATTAAGTGAAATTAGGGACAAAATGGTCATAATTCATTAATTATTCATGCAAATGATTTCTTGGACTTTTGATGTTACATTGTGGTTAATCTTGTGTTGTAGGTATTTTGGAAGAATGAAGAATTTGGAAAAATGTCAACTGGGTTAAGATTAATATTTGAGTCTTGGGGGAAAATTACAAAAAAGGGCTTTACAATTTCTGAAAATTGGGAATCAAGGAAGAAAAGGAGGTTGGAGAAAATTTCAGAAAAGGACCTAAATTTTTTGGAAAAACCATTTATGCCCCAAAATATTTTACAAAGTCACACTTTAGTCCCTCTCCTAAACTTCTGAATCTTTTCAGTTTAGTCCCTGTTCAACTTGCGTTTGGACCAGGGGCTAGGTCAGATCCGTGAAATGCAAACAGGGACCCAAGAAGGAGATTGATATAGAAATAGCACCGCGAATAGAGAGCTTCGACCCTCCTCAATCACCTTTGCCTTCTTCTTCCTCTCTCACCGACGACATCATTCACCGCCACAGGCCGCCGGTGAGCATCATCGCCAACCATAGCCACGAGTCTCGCTTCAAAACAGAGCATTGCGTCACAGATCGAGAACGAGGGGGAGGCAATTTTGGAGTGAGAGACGGAGAGGAGATTCGACATTCATCTTCCTTCCCTCTTAACCTCACCGTCAGCCTCACCATTGCGACCTCAGCAGACACCATTTTCATCTCCATTCTCCATTCTCCATTTTTCCAGTTATGCAACTTATGTGGGTTATTTCAATGAACATGTGTAGCTGATTTATTGGCCTCTTGGAGATGGATCAAGTGGCTGGAATTTCAAAGCTTAAATAGGCGAGTTTATTTGTTCAATTTATTTTCTCTAATTGAACTTGAATTTCCTAGTTTTAGGAATATTGTTTTGTATTGTTGAGACTTAGTTTACCCGGATAACTTTGTGGATTGAACCTATGTGATTGTATTGAATTTTTTTAGCTTGTTGGATTTTATATATGTATTTCCTTATTGATTCAATGATATTGTGCTTTCTACATGGTATTGTTAGATAGCATGATTAAATTGGATTAATTAAGTGGCGTGTTATCGCATTCATATCAAGAGGAAGCAAGTTGCATTAATCTAATCATAATCACACACTAAGTGATTTTAAACAATATCTCAAGAGGTAGTAGTTAGCTACAGCCTACGGTAGTAGGAGATACTATTAATTGGGAATATTGAACTCAAATGGTATCTTGGGGTTTTTTTCATCTAGATTTAGTGAAAATTTACTCCTATATTTAATTGAACTATGATAGTCACTATTCCATTTCCAAGAGCATCGATTATACATTTCATACTCCATTCCATTTTATAAATAAAATACCAAGAATAATAGTTTAGCATTTAATTTAATTGCATTCTTATTTTAATTTATTAATTTGAAAATCCAAAAACCAATTTTTTCCCCTTTTGTTTAAATTGCATTTGCATGGCATTTAGATTATCCAAAACTCAATAAAAGGCTCTTCGAGAAGAGAGAACGATCCTCGGTTTGTCTATACGCAATCCTTGGTTATTTTTTATTGTGGACCCTAAGGATAAAGACAAAAAAGCCCTTATCATAATCACACAAAATCAAATATATTTTCATGAAATCAATTATTAAATAAGTTAAAATAAGAAAAGTTAATTATATGTAGTCCTCATTATACTTTGAACTCAAGGAAAGTAATTCACTTGTCCAAGCTAAAACCCTTTCCATTCAGATCACCAACACCTATTGGTACAAGTTTTAGTAATTTAAATCTCTATCGATCCCTACACTTTTAGAAAATTATCAAGTTTAATTTCATATTTAGAAATAAATATATCACTATAATAGAACATGAGTTTTGGAGAGTTTAAGATCATCAATTTTTATATTTCATGCATGATTTAAATGGTAAGGTATTATATAGCATAATAGCAACAACTAACAAGGCAACTTATGATATCAAATTATTTCTATTCCAATATTTGATAAATTAGAAATTACTGTAATTGGAATTAAAAACATAGATGATTGCGCAAACTCTCTAACAATCTCTATAAATAGACTCTAGATATTAATTAACATTCTTGAGTCTTCTTTACCAAAGGAAGAAAAATCTTGGGTCTTTTTTCTGGGGATTAATTTCAAATGTATGTCACAATCGTTCATATTGGTCAAGGAAAATCAGAGAAACTTAATATGAGAAAATATACGAAAGTTGATTGACAATTGATATATACATGGTAATTATTATTATTTGGGTAGAATTCTTAAGAAAAAATAACCCCTTCTAAGGAATTGTTTTTCCGGGGCGAGAATGTAGTTGTGTTTTTTTGGGGGGGGGGGACAAAAAAATTTTGATGGCTAAAAATGTCAAAATAGTATGTTAAACGTCTCACAAAATAAAATACTTGTTGACTTTGGCAAAAATATAGCCCTTGTTTATTTATATAATAAAATTAAATTGTGCCAGTCAGCAGTTATTTTAAAACGAAATCATCAAAGTTTGGCTATAATTCTTTATTTCCGTCCATCCAGTATTTAACTAATTAGAATAGAATGATCATTAAGAAAGATATGGCATTTTATTTATTTTTTTCATAACCTTTCTCCTACTGTTATCCGGTGCTTTTTCTGGCTCTTGTTATTAAATATTCAAGCAACTAATTAATCCAAATTGAGATTTTGTCGGAGTTGATATGGCGTTTCATTTTTTATTCTTTTAAATAATTAATCTTGGTTTTATTGTTCAATACATGCGTGCATCTGCAAAAGGAAACACTCACAAATTCACAATGCAAGGCGTACATCATACCAAACCAACAAGCCCACAGAAAACACAAAAGCCTCCTCAAAACACGACGTCGTTTCCTCCCCCAATTCCCCTCAAGCTCCTATAAATACACACGACACGACACGACACAACACCACACACACTTCACCCCATTGAAACCTAGTTAACTCTCTCTCTCTCTCTCTCTCAAGCCAAATATAGCGATCAACCAACCAAAAACTAAAACTTGTCGGTGAGTCAAATGGCGAGGTCTTTAATCTTGACGCTTCTATGGCTAAGCATCATCCTAGTAGTCTCCGAGGGACAACCTGGGACATTATTGCCATCGGTGTTCCAGGCACCAACACAGGTAGCCATAAGGCTTAGCCGTGACCCTGTGTCTCTGTTAGAAGGCTCCACAGATTTCGGCCACATAGTTCATAAGAATCCGGAGGCGATCATGAACCCGGCGTCCGCAAGCGACATATCGGTACTTGTAAAGTTCTCAAACTCGTTGCCCATTCCGTTCAGTGTGGCGGCCAGAGGGGAGGGTCACTCAGTTAACGGACAGTCCATGGCTTTTGGTGGTGTGGTGGTCAATATGAGCAGTTTCAGAGATAGTAGTACTGATAATGATGGGTCTGGAGGGATACTTGTGACGGAGAAGACGGCTGCGCCGGGGGTTCATTACGTGGATGTGGGTGGTGGACAGAGGTGGATCGATGTTCTGCATGAGACCATGAAACGAGGACTGTCACCTCGTTCTTGGACTGATTACTTGTATTTGACCGTCGGTGGTACACTTTCTAATGCTGGGATTAGTGGCCAAACCTTTCGATTTGGTCCTCAGATTCAAAATGTTTATGAATTGGATGTTGTTACAGGTATGAATCGTCTCTGATTTTTTTTAAAAAACTAAATCTCAGATTATTAAGTTGTGGGAAAATGACAGAAAAATATCATTTCAATTTCAAAAAACCCCAAATGTCATCTGAATTAGCAAAATGACAAATATGTAATCTGATGGCCAGAAATATAAGATTTTGAAGTTTGGGTATTGATAACTTGATTATAGATAATGACATGTTAAGAACTTGGATATATACCGTGATAACTTGGGGAGTTCAAGTTCTTAATCTCTATATCCAATTACTGATCCCTATACACAAGTTATCAACATTTAAATTTCAACGTTTTAGCTAGATTCCTACCAGATTACCTATTTATTCTCTTGCTAATTTAGTAGACCAATTTTTAATTTAAATGGTACTTTTCTGTCATTTTCCCAAAATTGTTTATGTTGGATGAAAGTATATTAATTACTTCCTTATTATCAGGATATATTAATACCTTTACATTGATTAAGGAATTAATAAAGTTAAAACAAGAATTTTACAAACTTTTTTTTCCCCTCAAAATCCAAGGAGAGGATTTGCCATGATTAATGTTTGATATATATGCCATTTGAGTTAGTAGTATATATTAACATATAGCTAGGATTCTGATAATCATCAGCTATTATTTTTATTTGATTACGCTATTTACGTAATCAAACTTTATTTGACACGCACACACTTTAGATTTCTGGCTGGCTAGATAGGATAGGTAAGAAATTATTAGTTAGTCATATTTTGAAAATGCTATAGCCTGTGACATTTGGAAGTTTATATGTGTATTTTATTAAAATTAATATTTGTTCTAATTTTTTGACCAGGTGTCCAGTCTTCTTTATGCATACTTATTTCTATTTTCATATAAAACAATGACTGTTAATGACTAAAATTTCTAAAACGTTAATTTTCTTTTAGAAACTATGTGTTTGTATCACCCTCACTTTTGTTTTTTAATGTCATATAATTTTAACTTCAACTTTCTTCTTCGGCCCCTGCAATTGTGAAAATATTAAATATCTTTGACTTTGTTTTCCTTAGACATTATAAACGTTAACCAAACATATCCTTGATAGAATTTTCCTGATTATTTTTTAGTTTGTTAATAAAGTTACGTATCCTTTTTCTTTCTTTTGGGTGTTTGAATGATGGCGACTATATTTGGCTAAGACCATACGACCCAAACAAAAGGGTTTGAACTGTGATTTTTATAATTAATTGAAAGTACAGTTATCCTATTGTTTCAATATCCTTCGGTCGGCTCCAAAAAAGCATTATAAAAAGAAGCATTACTTAATAAACATAGCCCAAAAATTAATAAAACAAAAATATATGTAATTGTCACGTGACTTCACCGGATATTAATCCAGATTACATGTAAATGATTGGATGAAGATACATCATTACTGGATTGCGACAGGAAATTGTATTATTCGTATATTATTTCTACCTTAAATATACGAATATAGGGATGAGTGAGCATCTCCCATGATATATATAATCCTATTGATCAATCTCTTCACAGAGGTCAAGAATATTTTAGATCATATAGTATTATGTTGTTCATTATTAATAAAGAAGTTGAATTAATAATTAATTGTTTATTAATAAACATTAAAATGAGGCTAAGTCAACTCTTCTATGGTTTGAGGGAAATGGCTCTTAAACATTGCCATTTGGTTGTATTGTAAGGTCACTTAAACAAAGCCAAGCACATTGCAATAATTGAGACAGATATCCTTTTGTATGTTTAAATTATTCGACGTGATAACTAGTCCTTCCTTAATGCTTTTATTATTATTAATTATTAATTAATCTTTATTGGTTATAATTTACAGGGGAAGGAGAAGAAATAACATGTTCTCGTGAGATTAACTCAGACCTTTTCTACGCCGTTCTTGGAGGTTTAGGCCAATTTGGGATAATCACCAAAGCCAGAATTGCTTTAGCACCTGCACCAACCAGGGCAAGTATTTAATTTCATTTATATATATAGACTCAAATAATATAATAATAAGATAAATTAAATTGTTTGTTTAATTATTTATTGCAGGTGAAGTGGCTGAGTTTGCTTTACGATGACTTCTCTGTACTAGGTGCAGATCAAGAAAAATTAATCTCAATGAACGAAAGTGTAGAAACTAACATGCCAAATTATGTAGAAGGATCGCTTCTTCTGAATCAATCATCCATGGATCTTTCTTTCTATCCAAAGGCGGATCGTAAAAGAATCACATCCCTAGTCCAACAAAACGGCATCGTTTACGTCCTAGAGCTGGCCAAGTATTACACCAACGATTCGCAGGCAAGAGTGGACCAAGAAGTTGAGGAGCTGTTAAGTGGGTTGAAGTTTTTGTCGTCGTTTAAGTTCGAGAAGGATGTGTCGTATGAGGAGTTTCTGGATCGGGCTCATTCTGATGAACTTGTCCTTAGGCCTCAAGGATTGTGGGATCTTCCTCATCCATGGCTCAACATGTTTGTTCCAAAGTCTCGAATCATGGATTTCCATGATGGTGTCTTCAAGGGCATTCTTCTCAACCAAACCCTTCCTTCAGGACTCGTCCTCGTCTATCCCATGAATAGCAACAAGTAAGTACAATGCTATTTAGATTTCAGTCTATGCTATTTAGACTTCCTTTAAGATACATCCAGCATCTTGAAGCATTTTCTTATGTGCGTCCAACACCATAAAGTATTTTTTTGGAGCATTTAGCACGCTGGAGTATTTTTTTTTAAGTTGTGTTCAGCATTTTAAAATGTTTTTTTGCGACCAAGGAACACAAAATACTTTTAGAGATTGAACTCAATTGAAAAAATATTTCACACCGCTAGATAAACCACAAAACACTTCAGACTGTCAGAGATGCACTTGAGAAAATACTCTAGTATTCTCAAGACACCTTAATCCTTTAGATTTTTGAAAATAGTTTAAGCCAATTTGATAGTACTTATGTTAACCGGATATTCATATAAATATGCAGGTGGGATGATAAGATGTCTGCGATGATCCCGAAGGAAGATATATTCTACGTTGTGAGTTTTCTGCACACGAGTACGTATGACCAAGTGGAAGCATTTAAAGAGCAAAACCAGATGGTGTTGCAGTTCTGTGAGGAAGCTGGCATTCAGATTAAGAAATATCTTCCACAAAACTTGACCAGGAAACAATGGATGGATCACTTTGGAGACAAATGGAAGCTTTTTCAACAGAGAAAAGCTCTATATGATCCCAAACATATTTTGTCACCTGGCCAAGCCATTTTCACTCATTAACTTAGCCATATGTATATTTATATTTTAGTATTTAGACCATCAGAATTAGGTCAATATATGTAGTGGATTATGTATAAAACAGTGGAGGTCTCACTGGTTAGTTTAAGACTTCATATGAACGTAGCCATTGCTAGTTGGCTTAATTGTTTCAACATTTGAATTGCATGTCGAAATAATTAAATATATATGGCTCATATTTTGTCGCCTTTTTTTTTTTTTTTTTTTTTTTTTTTTTTTCAATCTCCTATAGTGAACTTCTATGGTTAAGTTAACCAGAACCACAATTTTAATTATAACTAAAAGTTTGACCCGGAGGTCGTATAATCTCACAAGGATAACTACAAATGAGACAAATTATAAAAACTAATAAAAGAAACGTTTTTTTTTTTGAAAAACAAAACGTACTTCATTGAAAGCATACAACTCGAGATAAATAATTTGCATAAAATGTTACTCTTATTTAATGAATTACCGACTTCCTTCAAAAATATATAATGATTGATTGATTTAAATTTTTAATGATGGATAAGCAACAAGCTAGATAAATGAGCTTTTCATTTCCGCACGTCACTAATTTTTGCAAGTATTGTTATTAAGGGAAAGAAAAACACACTCAGAAACTAATTTGCGTGTGGGGAACAGGCAAGTTTAAAAATTTAGATTTGATTTCGTAAGTATGCTTCAAAATTTGTGTGCCAATCTAGGGCCCCTACTCAAGATGATGAGATAATTTATCATTTTTTTTAAAAATATGACTTATATTCTTCACCAAATTCATGACTAATTATGTATATGAGTCAATTATTTATATATATATATATATATATATATATTCTTTGCGTCCACGTTCCCTTTTCATTTCACAAAATTTATTGACTCTGTCAAACTTAAACGGAATCCTCCTTTTAATTAGTGAAGATGGTAATAGTAATTAAATTTATCAACAAAAAAAAGCTTGATTCATTTAGATCTCTTACATGTTTGGTGATATTTCTTCTTGGTCATTATTTTGACTCCAAAATATATATGGTATACTAATGTCAGGTGTTTGGTATTTTAACTTTGCAGAAATTTATCTAAAAAACATCCCATTCTCACACATATGAGTATATGACTTGTCAATTGTGATTATTTTCAAAGCTAATAAAATAAGATAGTTGAACTTCAATTCATCCAGATTCTATTTGGAAATTTAGCCATAAAATCTGTTGAACGAATAATTTCATTGAATTTTTTGAGATATGACGAGACTAACTATATATTATTGTTTCTTAATGAATTTTTCCAATAATGCATCCAAATCTTCAGATATATAGTATCACCATCACCATTATCACTCAAGATGACACAACATGAATCAAAATATTTATTTTGGAACTTCTCTACTTTATGATTTATTCAACTAGTTTGAATTGAATTATTAACTATCACTGGAAAAAAAATGTTACAAAATCTTCCCTTCATTGATTTGTCTCCGAGACTCTTTGATCCACAAAGTCAAGATTCAGCTAGATTTTGCATCACCATCAGATGCCTATTTAATTTCTTTATTATTTTTTGTGTTTAACTGTATATATAGTTTATCTTGGAAAGATCCGAGAAACATCATATAACAAAACGAAAAAATCGACAAGATATTGTGAAGATTATAGTTCCCAATATTGGAGTGGAATGCGGACCAATTTGACGTATGAAACACATGCTATTATATTGTTCAAGAAACAAGAAAATGCTTCAAAGTTTTCAAACATTCAATTATTTGGAAACTGACTTCTTGTATCCACCATAACGTATCTATTTCTTATTAGGATTATATATATATATATATGGTTTATCGTTTGTCATATCACTAAACATAAAGTTATATGAAGTCACCCCAAAACTACGTTGTTTTAGGAGTTAAGAGAATTAATAAAGGGTGTTTTTGTATTCATTATATGAATTTTATCAAAATATCCTTCATTAATTCCTTAACTCCAAAACTACGTCGTTTGAGAGTTCATTAATTCTTCTAACCCCAAAATGGCGTAGTTTTAAGGTGACTTGACATAATCTTATGTTAAGCGACATGACAAACAATAAACCCATATAATATATATATATATATATAGAAGCTATAATATAGCTAGAAACAAGCACCTACGTAGGCTGGTCCAGACCCACTACTCCGTTATTCATAAATTTTCTATCCTTTCACATTTGGTCTCTATGATTACTTTCATTGATAATGTGAATGCATATAATGATCTAACCACTACTCTAATGATTTTCATTTGTTCTCTTTGAATGATCAGGTTGGTTTTCAAGAATTCTTCTAGATGCTTGGTGTTACACCCCTACCGGCCTTACCCCTCTCGGGTGGTGGGTTAGAAGGATTCTTTATTTAGTTGTTACCTTACCTTTAATTATTTCCATATTAACATGTATCAGAGTGTCACGCGGCAGAGCATTGGATCGGTTTGGACGAATACGTAATACTGGTAAAGGTACGATAATCCAAAAGTAGATGGTCCCCATAGGGTTAGCGTACAGTAATCCATAAATAAGTACCAGGCAGTAAGTATACAATCATCCAACATGTAAAATAAAAAAAGTGATAGGGTATCCCTATTTCTTCAGCCCTCAACTCCATGCCCTACCTCAGATCTCCAAATCAACTCAGCTAGATCCACCTATGTCCCTAGCACGGTCTGGAGTTCAAGATTGAACCCCAGAGTAACTGTTATACTCATATACAATATGTATGCAGTGCATGTATGCAGTGCATGTATGCAATCCACAATTAGAAAAATCAAAACATCAATAATAGTAAACATACCACATGCATTCAGAACACACAATCACGCCGGCTAGCCTATAATCATAGATCCTGGTTCCTCAGCGCTAGGAAAACGACAGTAGCTAGGGCCTCAAACCCTAACTACATTGAATGCATCATAGGCTTGGTAGCAACCCAAGGATACACAGTCCACTAGGCCCTACGGTAGCGACCCAAGGACACACAATCCACTAGGCCCAACAACCCAATCTCATGTCTCCCTCACAAGACATGTTCCTTAACCATGGCACCACAAACATACAAAGTAACATAGAATATGCGAGTAAACAGTTACTAGCTAGCAATTTTATCGGAAATCAATAAATTTTTCCCGGTGCTTGGAAAATTACTTCGGACACACGTTGACCCTAAATAAAGTAAATAAACTTCATTTTATTCACTTCTGCAAACTTTCCTTTTATTTTCATGAAAGTCGCCCTTTTTTCCAAAAATTCCAGAAATTATGCTTCAACTTTAAAATTTTTTAATTAATTCTAGAAAAATATTTTTTTACATGATTCTAGTGGCCATTGAACCGTTAACATGTCTAGTTTTTACTAAAAATACTCCCGAGGCCAAAAACACACACATCATTTTTGTGTGTAAAAACATCACTCACCGGTCGAGGCAACGTTCCAAGCGGGCTATTTTACAAAATTTATTTCTCCTAGTAGACATCTTTAAAAGTTAAAAAAAATGTTATATCCAAATGAGCATTGTGATGTCTACTTTAACCTGTAAAATTTCATTATCATTGGACTTCGTTTACTATTTTAAACCTGTTAAACAAGCACCGCTGCCCAGATTTGTAAACCGGCGATTCACTTATTTGTTTAGAACTTAGGGTTTTGAGTTTCAAAATCATGTTTACCACCTGGATCCATACAAAATTTGATTCTAAACACTTTGGGATCATCAAAAATATCAAAATCTCTCTATCAACTCATGTATACCTGCTGAACGAAAATCTTAAATTTTGAATAAAACCCATAACTTTCGTTTAAGCCTCATATTCCTTTGTTGCTTAGCTTAATCTTTGTTTTAACACCGTAAACGTGACCTTAATCGTTTGATAGCCTCTTTTCAAAGTTAGGGCAAAGCCTCTTTTTACCAAAACATTATTCCTTTAATCAACCGTTTAATGGAAATTACTCAAAATCCCAAAACACAAGTGACAACAAGTTATGCTAGTAACTTACTCCTTTTGTGTCTTGGTTCCACTTGGATTTCTTCTTCTTTGAGCCACTGAATAAGGTCAGCCTTGAGCATAAAAGGATCATAAGATTATTAGATGAAGGATTGAAGAAGGTAGGAGGCTTGTTTAACCTAAACTTACACTACAAAAAAACTGTTTTTTGCGGCGGAAAAATTCCCTCGCAAACAAGCTATTTTCCGTCGCAAACCGATTTGCGGCGAATGAGTTCCATCCCAAAAATAGCCATCATAAACTAATTTTCCGTCGTAAAAATGCTTTTTCCCTCGCAAAATTCTGAAATTTACTGAGCGAACAAGCTTCCCTCGCAAAAATTTTGACATTTGTAAAACCCTAAAATTCCCTATTTATAGTGAATGCTATATTTTGATAAATAATACATGTTAAATAAAGGAGAGTATGTTGTCTCTAAATATTGTAGATTATTAATTAGATTTTAGACAATTTCTCCTTGGAATTAAATGAACCAAGGATTAAATTTAAGACCACAATTAAGGATCATAAAATACAAAATGATAAACCATGGTTTTTAATAACCAAAAGGAGCAAGAAAATACTATGGAAATACTTAAACAAATTAAGAGAGATTAATAAAGATTAATGAGCAATTAAGTCTTCACTAATTAAATAATTGTGTAAATCTTCATAATTAATCAAAGGGCTAATTTATAAAGATTTAAACACTAATTTTTAGGATTAGTTAGCAAATGCAAATAAGGGTTAATTAATCCTATAAATAAGCTAAATCCTCTTGTAAGTGAATAAGCCAATGAGAAATCAAAGAATTAAGCTCAATCCTTGTAAAAAATAAATGGCCCAATGGGAGAATTAAGCCAATGAATTAAGGGTGAAGATTTAATTTAAACAAACACAAAATCAAATCCAATGGTTAGGGATCAAGATGAGAGGATAAAAGATTATTTAATAAAATTAAAGATGATGTAATTAAACTAGCACATGGGATATTAAATGCAAAAAATGAAAGAGGATAAGAGAGAGTGAGAGGGGGACGGATGTGAGGGGAAGAGAGAGAGAGAGAGGGAGAGAGAAAGAGAGAAAGAGGGAGAGAGAATGATTAAAATATAATTTTTCTAGAGCACATGTTGAATTAGAAAAGGAAATAAAAATAATTAGCTAAATCCTATGTAATTGAAATTGACCAATGAGAATCTTCTATGCATAATTTGTATCTTCAAAAAAACACAAATCAACCAAAGCCATTGATTATGGAAAATGATCCAAAGGTGGAAATCCTTGGACTTTTCCTATAAATAGAGGCCTTGTCTCTCCTCATTCTTCACACCAAATCAACCCCAAGTGTGATTTCTAAGAGTAGAGGAGTGAAGCAAGAAGGAGGAAGGAGTAGCAAGAGTCTTCAAGAGGTAAGCTTGCTTTTAGTTTCTAGTCTTTAGTTCTTAGTAGTTTTTGGTAGAATTGTTAGTTTTAATCTAGGAAATATGTAAAATAAATTCCCATAATTGTTTTTAGGCCTCATTGTATTGAAAGATGCCTGACGAGGTAAAAACATGTTGGGAAATAATTTTTGGGAATAATAAAACAAGATAGAATAAGATAGGAAATTGTTTGGTTTTTGCTGGGCTGTTGGGATCAGTCAGATAGAGAGTATCATTTTATGTGTAAAATTATCTTCAAAAATTATTAAATAATTCATGGTTATATTATACATGTATAGCTTTCCATTGATATAAAATATGTATCAATTAGAGGTCTGTAGAGGGAGATAAAAATTCTAGAAATAAGGTTACATTTTCTGGAAAAATTCCGGGCAGAGGTTGAAGATCGTTAAACTGGTAATGATTCACTAATTCTGGGTGAAAACCATTATTTTTTCTAAAACATAGACATGCTAAGGTTTCCGGGAAATTTTACGGAACCTCGTTTCGATATTTGTGGAATTAGTTATGATTTTTCAAAGTTATCGAAAAATCTGCCCAGAAATGCTGAAGCAGCGTTTTTTTACGAAAATTAAGGTGTATAAATGGAATAATAAAGCCACCAGGGGTAAAAAGGTCATTAGTGGTTAAAATATCTCTTAGGATATTATTTGTAAGAGAATAATGTGGTAAATGCTATTATAGGCTATCCAAGAGACATACAAACCAGACGGCATCGCTATCCGCACGGACTAAGGTACGGACGTCTATGTGTACTGTAACATTAACTTTGATGCTTCTTGTATGCTTATATGTGATAGATTATTTCATAGAGTCATGGACAAGACTTGGTCTTAGGTCATGCACTGTGGTTAAGGCTCTGTCTTAAGTCATTGTTTACACATTCAGCTATATACGGGTTATAGTCTTGATAATGCCGTGAGATTGTTTTCCTAGCGAGGACATGACATGCTATCGTGGCACTGGTTAGTACAAACATGGGTGACTTTACATGTGCTGTGTGCTATGTACTGTTGATATGTTAATCTTATATCTGATGTGTGCTTATCATGTATTGATTATTGTTGTAATGTCATAAATATCTGTCATATATATACTGTATTACTTGAGCATGAGGTTAACCGTTACCTGAGGTCCAATGGGCATTGGACCTCAGCCCTTACCATAGCTTCAGGGTCTGGAGGGACGAGGGCCGACGACAAGGGTAAGCAGCCCCTGTGAAGACCTGGCCGGAGTTTTTTTGGATTGTATAATATTCTGTAATATGGGGATAAATGTACCACTACTATAACCAACCATGGTTAATATTTTGTGATATACTCATAAGTACTCACTCTTTTGAATTGCTCCGATGCGCCACTCTGATTAAATTATATTATTCCGCATTTGAAAAATGAGGTGTTACATTTTTGGTATCAGAGCATTCATTCTTGCACTCCAAGTTGGCTTACATCATCTTGATGATGTAACTTTGCTTGGCTTCCATCTTAAGCCTAAGTTAAATGGTCATATCGTTTTCCATTGACTTCCAATTGTTCTTTTTACATTGGAAATATTCTTGGCTTATGTTCCCCTAGTGTCATATGAAATTCATAGTCCAAATAGAACAAGAATGTGCTTTTAATTTGAAAATTAGGTCACAATTATAGTGACTTGTATATTGTCTCAAAGCCTCTAAAATCATTGATTTATTATTTCACTCTAGCTAATTAATTTAGTCATAAGGTTCCAAGGAAAATAAATAATTTATTGTAGCCAAATACTTCTCAATATTTCATTAATATATGCTTTGTACATTGTTTGCAAAAATAGGGGTGTTACAGTTGGGAGGGAAAGTTAAGGTCCACACGAGAAGAGAAGGAATTTCTTCACAAAAAAAAGCTAAGCATTATTAATGCATGAAAAAAAAAACATGATCAATGTCGGTAATTTAAAATCTAACCACACTAAAGAATTAATGATCGATTGATCCGACAAAGTCCATATAAGTTGCTCCATGCAATGTTGTTAAAATCGAGATCCTATATAAGATCGGGAGGGGGTGTGAAAATCGTAAATCGCAGGATCGACACGGATCGTAAGATCCTATTACCTAAGATATAAAGTTATATTCAAATATATATATGCATGTAAAATAATTAATATCAATTATAAAACTCATAAACATAATATAAAAGTAATAATAACAATAGAGTTGTCAAAACACCAAAAGTAAGAAAGAGTTCAACATCTCTAATTTAAATAAAGTCATTCAAGTTAATGGGTTCCCAGGCTATATCCTCTTCCACTCCTTCTCCAAAAAGTTCATCAACACAATCGGGAATGTTCAAATCATTTAAGTTAATAGGTTCCCTTTCTTCAACTTCATTCAAGTCTTCTTCAATAAGACCATTTAAATTAAATTGATCTACTTCTACATCTTCCAAATCTTCTTCATTTTCCACAATCCAATCATCATCGGATTCAAGATCATCAAAATTATATTCAACGGGTTTTCTACGTTTCTTCTCGGCCAATCTTGAGTTAGTCATCACAAAAACAACATCATTCATTGTCTTTTGTTTTGACGATTTCTTTTCTTTGTGTGGACCTAAACAAACACAAAGCAATTAGTACACTACTCATATCATATATTACATGTTTGAAACAGAATACAATTCATACTTCGAATTATTAAACTAATCAAATTATACCATCTCAAAGGCACTCCAATTTCGATCACACTCAGAGGAACTGCATGTCAAGCTTAAGACACAAATAGCAAATTTTTGGAGCTCTTGAACTTCATCCTCATAAGATTCCCACCATGATGCTGAACTTTTGGAGTCAACTCCCTTCCTTGCTGATGGAGACCCTAAAAACCTTGTCGATTCTTGAAGTTTTCAAGTTGCGTATCAATCACACTTGCAACATCAAGATCCCCCATCATCTTTTGTACACAATCATATAGTCCAAGTTTTAAGTCAAGATCAATTTTAAATGAAGGAGAATAATGAAGTTTGGGGTTAAGGAAATAGCCTGCAGCATGCAAAGGCCTATGGAGTTGCTTGTCCCATCTTACATCAATGACATCCCATATAGGCTTGTAACTAAATAATGAAAAGATAATTAGTTTTAAAACAAATAATCGAAGTTTTCTTTAAACAAATTTTCAATTAAAATAAAACTTAAACACTTACAATCTTTGGATACTATTGAAGGCTTCTTGAATTTTCTTTTTAGCTTGATCCATCTCCTCATAAATGAATCCCATAGCTGCCTTCTCATCTCGAATCAACTAATCGAAGCACTTTCATAAGAGGAAGAGCGCCCTTCAAGCAAATGACAATATTTTTCCAAAACTCTTTGTCCATAATCACATCTTCAATACACTTTCCATCCCTTGACTTTGCAAATCGGCTACCCTTCCATTCGTCAGAGTTAAACATTCTTATCAATGGAAGTTTGTACTCATGGAGGCATCCTAGAGTCAAGTAAGATGTGGCAAAGCGAGTCATGGCAGGTCTTATCAAATCTTTGCCTTTGGTGAAGCTCTGCAATAAAGTAATGAGAAGAGTCCTTGAATAGATATAAGTTGTGATTTTTTTTGCCTTTGGAATTGTTTCTTCATGAACGGGTATCTTCTTCTCTAAATCCTCCAACATTAGATCAATGCAATGTGCTGCACAAGGTGTCCAATACAACCTTTTCCTTTTCTCCATCAGCAACTTCCCCTTGACTTTATAATTTGCGGCATTGTCGATCCACAACTTGGACAACATTTTCTTCACCAACCTCCTCAACTACTTCATCAATCATCTTAAAAATTTTGTAGCTGTTTTAGTGATGTGAGATGCATCAATGGACTTAAGGAACACAGTTCCCATAGAGCTATTCACGTAGAAATTTATTATTGTTCTCCTTCTTTTATCCGTCCATCCATCGGTCATTCTTTTGTGCATCCCGTTTTTTCCATTCGGCCCTGTGTTCTTCAATAGTTGCCATTGTCTTATCATAATGTTGCTTCAAATATTTTCCTCTACACTCATGATACGATGGTGGCTTGAAACCTAATCCATGTCTTGAAATAGATTCACACATCTTCTTGAATTCATCACAATTTAACACATTGAAAGGAATGGCATTCCTATAAACAAAAGAACATATGTCAAAACATGCCTCCTCTCTCACATTCTTCTTAAGTATGGTGTTGATAGTTGTCTGAGTAGTTATTCTGCTTTTCTTGAAAATATTAGACCCACCACCACCTTCATCCCGTTTTCTTTTTCAATTTCGAACCGTCTCTTCTTCTTCCTTTGTGTGAGAGTCCTACTATTTTTCATTAATTTCACTTGCAATCCGGCTACAATATTCAACATTTCTTTCTTTACTTCTTCCCGGACCGCTCTACATGCTCCCACATCTTTTTGTGTTCCCGCCAAATGATGCTTCAACCGATAAATACCTCCCGTCACTACTTTCTCACAATATTTGCATTTTACTTTTCTTACATCTCCTTCAATTGGAAAACCATGTTTCCATCCAATATCTCGATTTATTCCCATGAGCATTTTTGTGTAATTGAGTTCCGAACCCGGAGGCGGGAGTAGCTTGAACATTGCTATTACCACTAGCATCATTTGAAGCCATACCTAATAAACAACAAATTAATATTTTATATATCAACTAGTGGCCCACAGGCCACAACCCACAACTTTAAAAGTCCCCAAGTTTATATATAACAAAACAAAAACTACAATTGAAACAAAAATAAATTATAATATTTTGACCAACTACCAAGCAATCGGTGATCATGTGCTAGAATAAATAAATGCATCTTTACAAAAACGGGTATCTAATTCATATTATACATTTTAATATTTTGACCAGGCACCATGCACCTACCAGATACGAAAAATAAATTAAATAAAGTATCCATATGGCCATATCAACTACCAAGCAATTGAGAAAAAGTAAAAAAAGTAAAAAAAAAACAAAAACAACATATTCCTAATTTCCTACTCCTATCAACTCCGAAGTAGTACTATGCCTAGTCAATCAACTACCAAGTAATTTCCAATTTCCTACTACCAAGCAAAAACAAAAAGCAATGGAGTCCTATGCCTAGTGCCTAGTCAATCAATGAATTGAATAGCTCATTGCTTTTTGATAAGGTGAGTCAGAATCCAGAGAACGCAGGGGGGACCCACATGGCACATGGACAATTGGACATATACAATATTTAACAAAAACGAGTGGCATAGAAATTGGTCAGAATTTCAAAGCTCTCTCCTTAGCAATTCCGATGCATCACGACTCACGATACTAGTTTAATCGAGCCTAAGTAAGGCCCTTATTCAGTTCTTCTTCTTCGGCAACTTTCAATCCCCATTTTTATATCTTGTTTACCAAGCCCACCATTCCCAGACAAAGCTGACTCAGGCAAGAATGTTTAAAGAAGCTGATTTATTCTTAGTTCTTACCAGTTACCAGAGATTAGAACTATGGATGTTCGTCTTCCTTCAGCGGCGGAGGTGCGGGGAGGGCTTGTGATCTGGAATCGTCTCCTACAGTGGCGGTGCTTTTGGAGTGAGGAAGAAAAAGCGTTGAAATCACGAGAAAGAACTTTGTTACGCGAAACCGCAACAGGGCTCGTAAATTTGTTAGGGTTTTGATTTCTGAAATTGTTTTTAACTTTCTATTGAATTTTGGGTCATGGCCTTGAACGTATTTGCCATTTGGGCTTTTTTTTTCTGATTCAAAAAGCGCAATAGGATCGTGATATCAGCGATTTCTACGCTTTAAACGTCGATTCTATCTTCCAGTTCGATTTGCGCTTTTTGTGACGAGCTGGATCGTTTGGGTTCAATAAATCGCTGAATCGTGCGATCCTACGCTTTTAATCGCGATTTTAATAACACTGGCTCCATGTCTTTCTCATTTCTGTCGCTAATAATGATCTCTAAAGATGCTTTTTAAAAAAGCCTTTCGTTGCATGTGCAATATTCATATTAGCTAATATTAAATAATATTAATACAATGTAATGTTTTTCATGAATTATTTATTATGGGTAAAAGTGAACATTTGGTTCTCTAATTTTATATAAGATTTTAGTTTGATCCCATAATTTTGTAAAATATCTTATAAGTAATTTAACTCTAACAATGTCAAGTGAATGACTTTTATGTCAATAATTGTAATTTTGGAAAACTAAACTTAATATATCATTATTTGAGAATACTTTCTCCACATTTAAAACTCCAATATTATCAATTTTTTTGTTAATGACATTAGAGCTAGAGAACTGAAAAGGTATTTTTGAAAATTAAGGGATGAAAATGGAACTCTATGTGAAGTTAAGAGACCGATGCAAGAGTGCACTTTTGCAATTATTATTTTCATACGCCTCATGCATGTTGATATTATTATTCATTAATATCTTTAATTTGCTTTGTTGATAATGATGATGGCATAAAAATGTGTGTCTTGCCCTCGTCACTCGTGCATGCGCGAGATGATAATTAAACATCTTTAGCATCTTATAATACATGATTGAGAGCGAGGACGAAGGTTTGAAGAGCCCAAAAAAAAGAAAACGTTCAATTTTTATTTATTTTTTATTTTAATATAATGAGAAAATTTAATTTTGGCCCCCCAATTATTTTTATAACATTTTCCCCCTTCTATTTTTCATTCTCTCCCACTCGACTCATCCCGCTCAACCTCGGAAGTCGGACCATCGGACGTTACGCACGGCGCACGCTTCCTTTTCCTCGGTTCTTCCACTCTGCTGTACCATCCGTGCTTCAATCTCCATCCTCTCTCGCTCTCTCTCGCATCCACACAGACAACTTTGTCTTCTTCTCATCTTCCTCTCCGACTTTCCGCCTCTCTCGCGGCTTCTCCGTCAAACGAAGCTTCTTCCTCCACCAAACCCTCTCGATTCTTCTAAGTTCCATCTTTGCATTTTCCAAGGTTACTTCATTTTCCTCTTTTATTTTTTCAATTTATACTTCTATACATTTGCAAATTTCCTTCGTCTGTGTTCTTAACCCCAAATTTCTCAAATTGTTGATCCAGGTTCAGGTTGCGATTGCATATGCTCACAGCTGGTCCTCTTGCTCCACCAAACCCTCTTCTAATTCTTGCTTACTCATAGGTTAATTGGAAACATCATACTTGTTAATGGTTTCCCAATTTCGTAATATGCTCATGCCTCGTCCTCTTGCTCTGTTTCACCGCCATCTAGTATTCTAGTAGGAGATTGCTTTTAGTCACTATTTGTTCTCTGGATTTTATCATTCTTTCATACTTTGGATGAGGAAAATTACTGTTATATATATTTCTCTTAATCTGTTTATATATATATATATATATATTAGTCACTATTTGTTCTCTGTTTCGCTGCTAGGAATAAGAGGGATGCTTGTATGATTTTTTTGTTTCTGATATTTGTCAGTTTTTCTGAAATTATGGTCTGTTAGTTTGGGTTTTTTTTTTTGGAATAAGTTATCAGTTTTTCTTTTCAATGCTTGAATGAAACTACATAGAATGAAACTAAAATCGTAGGCTAGGTTTAATCCTTAGTGATTATGAATGATACAATGCGCTTTGCGGTCACATTTGTGGATCTTTGGGTATGTTAGATATCTCATTTCAACCCAACGGATAAAAGATTATCTTATTCGATATTTTATGTGCATGATCGTTATGATATTTGGCCCCCCCAAATATTTATTGCAAGCTCCGTCTCTGATTGAGAGATATTGGGATTGCCATATCCATTTTTTCTTCTCTTCACGTACGAATCACAATCTTTTATAATGAGTATATATATGGCCCCACGAGACAAAATAATTACTTTGCAATTGGAAAAATTAGGAGCATTGCTTCGAAATAGGATGTCATCTTCTTCAACTTTAACTTGCCTAGTTTCAAAAAAGCACTTTATTTATTTTGAAGTGAGCAACGCAGAATCATCAACACTCATTGATCTCCACAAAGAACCTTTGTTTTCATGGTAACTACAAGAGCATCCCTGTTTTGGTATATAGAATCGATCGGTGAAGCATCATTTCATCTACTCTCTCCGATCCTAAATATAAAAGCTAATTTTTGAGTTTGATGTGGTTCTAAATATAACACTTTAGTTCACTTTGCTTTTTAAATTTATAATTTTTTTAAACTATGAGGAGAAAATGGTAAAAAGATTGTTTGAGATGGTTTGGACACGGTGAAAGAAGGTCATTGAGTACACTTTTGGTGACACTACTACAAAATACCTAAGAAACGACCTAAATAAGACCCAATTAACGTCTCTTTTCGAGGGACGTCTGGGAGAGCATAGTTGTTTTGATTATATTTAGCGACCTGAATTTTATTAAGGTCGCCTCATAATAGGCGACCTGAATAATATTCAGGTCGCCTCTTATGGGGCGACCACAGTGGTAATCAGGTCATAAGAGGCGACCTGAATACTATTCAGGTCGCCTCTTATGGGGCAACCACAAGTGGTATTCGGGTCATAATAGGCGACCTCTATCCAATTCAGTCGCCTATTTTATCATAATAGCGACCTCAATTGTATTCAGGTCGCCTATTTAATCATAAGAGGCGACCTAAGTTCAATTCAGGTCGCCTATTATGCATTTGAGACATCCTAAATTAGATTTCAGGACGCCTTATATTAGTTTTTTTTTAAAAAAAAAGTATGCTTGCTGTATGTTTGGTCAATTTACTGCAAAACTAGATATAGCATCAACATTCCCTTCAATTGGCAATAACACTGATATGCGACAAGAGGCAAATATATATAGCAGCAATGACTTTTGCACACAAAGCTCAACAGAATTTCAAGGTTTCAGCATACAAAATTTAGAAATTCTCTAATGCTAATAAAGTGAATGAGAGCCACCTAGTAATAATCACGGTACCACACAAGCAAGAAGCATACATAAAACTTTCAAAGAAATCATTTATGATGGTATGATTCAACAAACTTCTCAAGTCTTGGTTATTGGAAAATCAAATGCGAGGAGGCATAATGGCCAAATCAAACCTCATATGACAAGTATCTATTTCCCAATATTCACAGCTTAAAGTGACAAATTCAAGAGCACCAATAATTTACGAGAATTAAACAAGTAGATGTCAAGACAGCTTAATAAGTTTTGCAACACACGACCAAGAAGACAAGTAACCCATACAAAGCGAATTAGCTTTCGGGACGCCTTATATTAGTTTTTTTTTAGCCAAAAAAATATGCTTGCCGTATGTTTAGCCAATTTGCTTTGCAAAACTGAATACAAGCCTAGACACATTGCTCAAAATATAGTTCAACTCAAGTTGATAAATATGCATTGCTAGCAAACCCAAAGACAACAACTCTATACACATATATTCAATTAATATTTAACCTTTTTTCTCTAAATTTCAACATTGAGTTTGAGCTACTTTAATCAACCTAATGACTTGCCGTTTCACATTGAGCCATGTTCAAGAAGATATCTAGCCAACAAGTCTTGATTCGAATTGATGTCATCCTGTGAGTACGGATCCTCAATACCAAAAAACTGTAAATTGGAAAACAAGGTATAAGATAAACCAATTAAGTGAATGAAATAATTAACAACTGAAGTACCACAACAAAAAATATCATCATTTGAGGATCACGGAGCATTAAATGCGTTTTGAAAGCCGATGTACGTCCGATGGAAACGATAGATTGCATCCAACGATAACGTAGTATCCGCATTCGGTGTTCCCTGGTTGTCGATAGCACTATAAATCAAAAACAAATTGTAAAAACAAAGCTACTGTGTCTCAGAAAAAACTTGAATTGAAACTACTTACCTTCGAATAAAACCACTTCGGTCCACCCTGCTCTCATGCTCCAATGAATGTCTATATGTCCTAAGACCCCTATCATTAAAATGGAAATTAACGAGACATGAAAACAATTCATTTAAAAAAGAATCGATGATTTAGACAAAAATTTACTTACTCGGCAAATATGTTTTTGATATCCTCGGTTGGCTCGCCACCTATGGAATCGAACCAATAACATGCGTTCTTGGCGGGACAAACAACACACAGGGTCCAATGACCACTACAACATATACATATTAATATTAAACTAAGATAAAAAAAGCATTTTATTCTTAAAAATCTTATATAGACAAAAAAGAAATACGCACCTTTCATGTATTGGCGCTAGATAACAAGACGATTTTATGTCGCCCATTGTTAAACCAACATAAATGGCCCTTCTGGCTAAGATATTGTGAGCTGAAGCTGTGGATCCAGGACATAAGAATCCATACGAACCCAATCGGTCTCCCTTTTTGCATATGTCGTGGCAGACACTATGATCAAAATAAAATGATAAATGTTGTTGAATATATTAAACAAAAAAAGAGTACTAACATAATTAAAGGGTAAAAAAAACTTACAGGATTGCAAGTTGAAGCCATTGTATATCTAAACAGTCCATATGCATAAACTCTCTCAAATCTTTCTTGTCAATTGATATCGGATATGTCTTGTTTGCACCGATAATGCCGGAGGCATCGCGACCTATAGAGACGATGTCCCGGGTAGAACTCTCACAAATTGTGCTAAGTATAGAAATCGCCATGACTTGTTCATGCTATGAAAACATAATAAACAGATTATGAGTGGGTTAGCAATGAAAATCAATCCTAAACCCTACTCATCGTCAATCGGTAATGTATTTCCTACCATTGGAGGTGTCGTCCCCATCTCAATAAGATGATGCGGCCAAAGGATGAACGATGTGGTGGCAGCGTCTAGCATGGGAACCTCATCATCATCAATCGGGATGGATGTCTTTTCTTCCCCCTCTCGCACACTTTTCAGAGTCACCCTACATTGGTCTTGTGAAATTTGCATATTGTGGTGTGTGGTTTGTTCTGGGTAAACAAGACCATCGGCAACAATACGCCGGTGTGGTCATCCAAATATAGAGTGCAGGGTTGTCCCCCCTGTGGAGTGTGAGAAGGCTCGCCAATAAGTACATCTGGAGAGTGATGAGAAGGTTCGCCAATAGGTACATCTGGAGTGTGAAAACTTTCTTTGCTGCTTGGGAAGGCCGGGGATTCTTGGTCTGTGGGTTGCGTATTTACCTTCTCTTATATCATAACCCTCATTTCACCCCGTAGTTGTGTCATAACCTCATCTACGAGGGACGCTCGAATTTTGGCTACTAGCTGAGGACTAGGGTTGTCATCGTCGTGCGAACAACTAGAACGCCGTCCAAAATATTTCGCGACGCTAACTCCCCTTGGCTCCCCTCGAACAGCATCAAGGTAATCTGGCTTCCCAATCGCCGTGGACAAAATGTCCATCCGTGTACCCGGCGTGAATGAACCTTGGCTGCTCTGTTGCTCAAGTGCATCCTGTATCATAGGATATTTCTTAAATAGTAACTAAAATCTAAAAATATGAAACAACAGAGGCTATTTAATACTTCTAATTTAACTACTTACAATCTTTAAGGCAACTTCACCACATCTTCATTTACATATTTGTCACCCTTCTTCCTTGCGGCTATCCATTTTTTGTGACGAGAAGGACGCTCGGGGCCGGATAACGGTGGAAGGATCGGATTGGGCAGCTTCCTTCATTCTCTGCAACTCTTCTTCCATCAACTTCCGTTCAAGCTTCTTATAGCCACCTCTAGACATGAAATGCGGATACTTATTTCTCGCTTGCCTCTCTCTATTGGCCTGACTTTTTCCCTGTGACACGAAAACAAATAAAACTGAGCCTACGATGTCAAATAGATTCAACTAAAAGATAAGATATGAAAGAAATTTTACAAGAAATTCGGGATTCTGCGTGACGCCACAAACTCCCTCCAGTCCTCTGGAGAAATGTAATCATAGTCCTCACATGGGTCCTTGTCCCTCTTTACCCCTCAAATATACTTTCTAGTGAGCTTGTTCTTAAAGTCTTTCCAACGTAGACGAACCTCGCCTATCCAATGGTTGTACATGGCCTTATTGTTAGACACATCATACGTTTGTTGCAAGGTAAAAGAGAAGATATGAAAGAAATCAAGTAATAAAACTAAAGATACAAATGCAGAAGATATCGAAAGTGAGATACCAAAAGTTGTTCCCGCACCAACTCCTTCATTTTAGGAGGAACCAACTTCCAATGAGAGAATACAATGCGAACTTTGCTTCGAGCCAGATAGCCTACGTAGCTATTCGCTCGCAAGTGCACGAGTTTCGCAAGTAATAAAGTGATAAGTAAAGTATCGATCCCATGAGGATTTGTTTAACAAATTGGTCAAGCAAGAGGCTTAGTGAATTTCATCAAGTTGAGCTAGAACAAAGTTTTGATTTGGAAAGAGAATTTTTAAAGACTATTTCCAAAACTTAAAATTGATAAAGGCAAATGACTTTTGACTTCAAGGATAAAAGAGCCTAGGATTCTTCTTCCCCTTTTTCACTTCATAAAACTTGGTCAAATACCTCTCTAGTAGCATTTCAATACATACATGTGTTAGTCTAAGGTTCACAAATACTTGACCCGCTCTCTCAAGTCAAAATCAAGTTTCTCTTCTCATTAAAATGCACAATCTCTTGCTACAATTAATGAGAATCAATCTTTAAGCAACAACCCTAATGTGACAATGCAAGGTTAGTAAATATATCTCTATTTTACCAACAAACCATCCATTTATCAAGTAAACTTCAAGACAAGCATGATTTCAATCAAGTTCTACACCTAAATTAGCTCTCTCGAGTCAAAACCTATGTGAATAAATCATCTAAATGGAGGCCAATCACTTAGAAGCATTAAGCCAAGGTTGAAATCAACACATGTGTATATTTATCTACCAAAAGAGAGGAATATTCAAGTTTTAATCCATACAAAGGGTAAGAAGAACCCTAGAATGAAAGGTTTAGCTACTCATATTCAAATACAAAGAGATTCTAAGTAAAGGAACTGAATACATAAAGAAACTAGGAAGAAGAGAGAAGAAAAGAGGAAGAACCAAGGTGAAAACTCCAAAATCTCTCTTAGGTTGAGCACCCAAGCCTCCAAGATTGTCCAAATCTCTCTCCCAAGCTCTTCCCTTGTGTGCCCACTTGTTTCCTTAGGTCAAGAGTGTGTTTTTTGGGCCTTCCCTTGTGGTTAAGTAGGGTTTTTCTGTTTCTGAAGTGTAAAACGCACGGTTGTACTTTCTGCATTTTTTTCTGACTTTCCGCGGCTAGTTGTTACCTTTCCGCGGCCATTTTTTGACTTTCCGCGGCCAGTTATACACTTGCTGTGGCCAGTTGTACAGGTTCTTCTAACTTTGCACTGCTTCACCTCTTTTATTTCTTTCCTTGTTTCTTGGTTCTTATAGAGCTTCAAACTTGTCTCCATCTTCCTACAAAAGAGGAAGCAATTATCAATTCTCAATTGAATCATAAACTCTACAATAACAAGGATTTCTTTGATTTTTGCCTTATACTTCCATATGCATATTTTCCTCTATAACTTCATTTCTATGCACATTTTGAACCAAAAATAGGTAAAAGGAGAGAGAAAATGTCTTTGGAATATTGTCAATTTCTAAGAGTTAACAGTAGCTAATGAAATTGTCTCCTCTTGACCAATTGGATTCATATTGGCATCGAACTCAACATGCAGCCTCTTTTTCTGACCGCCACGACGTGCAATTAACTCACCCATATGTGTGCTACCTCTACCCCTTCACCATACGTCTGTTTTTTACTTTGAAGTACAATGGACATTTTGTTATTTGTAGGGTCTGTAACATAAAACACTTGTTTCGTCTGACTTGCTAGAATGAATGGATCATCTCTATGACCAACTCTTTGAAGATCAACTGAGACAAATCCAAATTTAGAATCTATTACAACAGCATTATTGCTAATCCACTTACATTTAAATAAAGCAACTTTGAACTTGTTGTAGCTCATCTCCCATATTTCTTCAATAACACCGTAATAGGCCATTGATGCTAACACCGGGTTTTTGTCTTTCGAACTCAAAAAGTGCATGGATTCAGCTTCAACCATCACCCCACTATTTTGCATAGAACTTATGTCATCTTGGTCTTTTGTGTAGAAAGAATATTCGTTTATATCATAACCTGTCCAAATGATGACCTGAAAAGAAGGCCCCCAGGCTAACCACTCGATTGTAGCCGACACACCGGTCTCGTGCAATACCTTCTCCTCGAACCACTTTATGAATGTCTTCTTTTGCTCATTAGCTATCTGCATGTCATTCTTCCTTGAATTCATATTCTTCAAACTCTTTCTGTGTTCGTCAATGTATGGTTGAACTTCTTCCGTATTATTCAAGATGTACGGTGTGCTTGCAACACCTCTTCACGAGGCTTATTCTTCAATTTGATTCCTCGAGTTCCCTCGGTTATCCCCTCGTCATGCTGAGATTGTCCTATCCTCTCTGATAGATAATCTTTGCAAAAGTCCATAGCCTCTTCAACCACATATCTTTCAACAATTGAGGCTTCCGGTCGATAAGGATTTTTAAAATACCCTTTTAAGATCTTCATGTATCGCTCGAAAGGATACATCCACCTTAGGTAAACTGGACCGCAAAGTCTTATCTCCTTTACCAAGTGCACTATCAGATGCACCATTATATCAAAAAAAATGCAGGAGGAAAATGCATCTCTAGTTGGGACAAAATAATGTAACCCTCATTTTCCAATTCATCTAACTTTTCAATGTCAATGACTTTGTTACATATAGAATTAAAGAAAATACACAATTTTGTTATAGTGGTCCGCACTTCATCTTTCATAATGCCCCTAATAGCTACTTGGTAATAGTTGTTGCATCAACACATGATAATCATGGGACTTCATTCCCACTAACTTCAAATCGCCCATTGAAACACACCTTGTCAAATTAGAAGAATATCCTTGTGGAACCTTAATGTCATATAGACACCCACACAAACTTTTTTCCTCCGCTTTTGATAGTGTATGAGCCGGCTCCATGTATGCCCTCTTACCATCTTCCATTACTCGTGGATGTAACCGTTCTCTTATTCCCATATCAACCAGGTCTAGTCTCACACTAATTCCATCCTTAGTCTTCCCTAGTATGTGCAACAGAGTACTGACAAGACTATCGCAAACATTTTTTTCCACATGCATCACATCAAGACTGTGTCTCACATCAAGACTATGCCAATATGGAAGATCAAAGAAAATTGATCTCTTCTTCCATATATTCTTCTCACCCGCAATCCTTCGCTGCTTACCCAATATGACATTGATATGCTTTACCTGACTATAGACTTCCTCTCCGATTAATGCCTTTAGAGCCGTTCTATGCTCCGGTAAGCCATTAAAACGCTTTCTTAACTTACGATATGGGTGGAACCGATCAAGAAACCTCATGTGACCGAGGTAGACTGTTTTTTTTCCATGCTTTAGTTGATGGAAGTTTGTGTTAGCTTCACATATTGGACATGCTTTATGCCCCTTCACACTGTACCCAGACAAATTTCCGTATGCCGGAAAGTCGTTGATCGTGGTAAAAATCATGGCACGCAACTTGAAGGACTCCTTCTTATATGCATCAAACACATCTACGCCTTCCTCCCACAACTTCTTCAAATCCTCAACCAAAGGTGCCAAGTACACATCGATATTGTTGCTTGGCTGTTTTGGTCCAGAAATCATCATAGAGAGTATCACATACTTGCGTTTCATACATAGCCAGGAGGTAAGTTGTATATTACAAGGAGAACCGGCCATGCACTATGGGTACTTGCTAAGAGTTCGATACGGATTGAAGCCATCTGTACAAAGCCACATCCGAAGGTTTCTTGGCTCACTTTGCCAAATTGAGGGAACATTTCGTCTATTTTCTTCCATTGCGTAGAGTCGGTCGGCGGTCCGAAGATATTTTCCATCGGAAATTCTCTCATCAGAATGTCATCTCAACTTCTTCGTCGTTGCTTCACTAGTAAACAGACGCTTAAACCGTGGAATTATTGGAAGATACCACAATGCCTTCAAGGGTTGCCTTTTTGTTGTCTGCTTTCCAGAAACAATACATTTCTTCACTTTGTATCATGAAGTTTTACACTTCGGACAATTACTGAGGCCTTCATACTCGTTTCTGTATAATATGCAGTCATTAGGGCAACTGTGTATCTTTTTATACTCCATACCCATCGTAGATAAGATTTTCTTGGCCTCATACATACGATTTGGAAGTACATTATCATCTGGAAACATATCACACAACAATTCAAACAACGACATGAAACTGCTATCGGTCCACCCACAAGTTGCCTTTAAGTTCACTAAATGTAAGGTCCCAGTCAACCGTGTATACTTAGTACACCCAAGGAACAAAGGTGTCTCTGCATCACTCCGCACGCTATCATATTCATGCGGTTGTGCAAAAGATTCGACCTCAACATCATGAATCATTCTCTCCATTCCATCGTCATCTACCTCAACGTCATTTTTGTGGGACGCATTGGTAGTTACCTCTTCACCATGCCATATCCAAGTTGTGTATCGAAGGTTTATTCCATCACAAATTAGGTGATCCCTTATATCAGCAATATCCCGTCGAACCCCATTTAAACAATTCACACATGGACAATAGTACATCCCATTTTTTGTAGCCACATTCCTTCTAGCAAATTCAATAAACTCTTCCACCCCATTCTCATATTCTTCACTAGTTCTCGAACGCATTCATCCAACTATGACCCATTTTATTACCACCTACGACATTTCCAACAACGTCAATTTCATAGCAATTTCAAGAATGACATGCTTTCTTTTAAGAAAATTTCGTGAGTTTCCCCTTAAAAGTAAGACATCCAAAAATTTCAATAACAACCAATTTCAGCTTAATTCAACAAAACTTACTAACTAAAGCAATTCGAACAATATCAACTATTAAATCCAATAACTTCATCAACTAACGAAGAGCATGCTAACACTCTCCAGGTTGTGGCATGTAGTTTATCATGAAGTAGACTTCACATAATGAAGATCAACAAATTTCATCTAACAGTTTAAACATGACATGAGGCCCTTCTCTATTTCTATAGAAACTAGTGGCTAATGACCTAACTTTCAAGAAATGTAATTCTTAAGATGCATATTTCTTACTTCTAAAACTCGAGCCACTATTCAAGTCCCATATGTCATGTATCGTGTTTGTCAAAAGTCCAAACATAGTTATCAAAGAACTCCCATGGCCACAATATTAAAGCAACAAATTATTCACATTTTCCTGATTATGAAACTAATACCACCTAAACCACGGTAAAAAGGTTCCTTAATTGTGCTATCAAACCAAATGGCGCGAGCCGGATTTCATGTTTGTGTCCGCACAATTAGTGGGGAGAGTCGGGGTTCGAAAAGCGGTGCCCCCGAATTTTGTTTTATTTAAGGAAATTTTTAAATGCATTAAAAAACAAAATAATATAGACAAAAAAAGAAAAGAAACTTCAACTTAACATAAAAAAATACTAAAAAATAAGATACATCCAAATATATACAAGAAGGGAAAAACACAAGAGAATAAAGGCTAATAAGCTGATAAAATTTATAAAATCAGAAAAAAAAAAGTACAATAAAAATTAAAGATATTCCCACATATAGCACACGTTAGCGAACATATATAGACCACAACACACATCAACATGTATCAACATCATACAAAAAGTTATACATGCTTGGACGGGAGGCAAAAATTTATACAAAAAGATATTCACCATTAAATGCATCCCTACGCTAACTTGGATCTATAACTACGGTAGTTATACATGCTTGGACAGGAGGCAAAAAGTTACCCACATGTAAAACAGTCCTTGAAGAAAAGCTATCGGTTTAAATACGAGGATAACGATGAAACCAGGTTTGGTATAGTTCTTCTCGCCACACAAAACAGTTAAATAAGGTGTGAGCGGGGATGCATCTATGAAAAATCATCCAATAAAAAACCATTCAATGAAAATACTAAAAGTTGCGGTTAAAAGTTTAAAACTTAGATGTGTGGAATGGGAAGGCTTAATCACTTGCGAGCAATGTACACCGTGGTTTATAATATAACTAACATCAATATAAGTGAATCAAACCATGTGATATATGTAATCTCTACCGAGGGGGCTTTCTAGTAAATAATAGTAGGGAATTGCTCGAGTTAGTTAGAAGAAAGAGAAATTAGTAGTGACGTGGCATAGGCGGGAATTATACATACTTTTCGTGACCATTGCATGTTTTTCGTGAATGAATTCAGTCCTTTTTCCTCTTCGATTATCACAATGTGAGATTTTTATTCTAAGAATTTGTGGAGAATGACACACTTGACACATGTCAAAAAACATAATCCTCTTGGTCCGGGAAATCCACCACATAGAGCCACAATTCAAATCTTCCGGCAACGATTGGTGGTTTGACTATCACACATTAATCATACACACCACATATCATTTAAAAAAATTCCAAATTCACTTCATCAAATGGGATCACGACGGGCTTCAAACATCCATGAAGCACTATAACTTGGAATCCTTATAACAAATAGACATTTAAATTTACAATAATCATACACACAACATGCACGTCATAAAAGACCATTGTACAAGGTAGCTTCAAGTTTCATTACAATTATAATTATAATTAGGCGTGAAGCGGTTCTTACGCATGCGGTGTGTTATATTCGAGCCTTATCAAGATATCCTTTGCCATAGAAAATGGCCCAAGTAAGGAGACAAAATTTTCCGTACAATCAATTGCTCTTCATAATCAACACTTGAAGCTAATAAAATATTGAAGAACTTCGTTCGATAACACTTGAAAAATGTAAATTTAAAGTTTAAATTACGAGCCACACGAGCTAATTCAATATATTTCTTCTAACAACAGAGGAAAAGAAGAAAGCATAGCAAAGAAAGGAAAAAAGATTATGAAAACATAACAAATTGCCGAAAAACAAAAGCATAAGCGTTGAGAACATACGATGATGTGTTTTGCACTTTCTATTTATTTTTCACATTTCATCCGAAACTAAGAAACATAAACTCATGAACAAGAATATGACTATTTCAGTCCTAGACTCCTTCCTAGTTCACCGATTTCAAAATTTCTCTCGAAAAAATACCTATTGAATGCATCAAATCAAAAAGCGATCATGAAGGAAATAATTGTAAACAAGCACATCAAAGAACAGATTAGTCGTAACACTCTTATCCCATGTTTTAGATGTTCAACAACAGAAAAATAAAAAAGAAAAGAAAAGAAATTAAGGGGCGTACCGTAGAGATCGTCGTGAGAAGGTGGGCGGACGCGGCGAAAAAAGAGGGTCGACAATGCCGACGGACGCCGAGAAGAGAGAAAGACGGAGGAAACGACGGACGATCCCACGACGAGTCGATAGGGTTCACCCGCGATGAGGGAAGATGACGGAAATAGCCTAGATATCAACTGGGTTTTTGACGGCAACGAGGGAAGCAAGGAGGAAACTTCAAAAATAAAAGAGAATACCTTCGCGGGTTGGCAAAATAAGGGTTTTGGGAGATTTAAAACGACTGAAATGGGCTTCGTGTCACCCAAAAGCCAATATAAAGCGACTTTGAATGGGCTTCGTCGCCTATATTTGAAAACAAAGCGACTTGATCCAATTTCAGTCGCCTATTTTTTAAATATAGGCGACACAAGCCCATTCAGGTCGCCTATTTTTGACAATTTTTAAATTTTTTTTTAAAAAAAGCAACATGTCCCTTCAATGCTCGATTTTGGTTTATGGCAATTTTTTTTAATTGGCACATCTATTAAGCGACTTTGAATGGGATTCAAGTCGCCCAAAATCCAATATAGGCGACGTGAATGAGCTTCAGGTCGCCTATATTTGAAAATAGCGACGATCCCTTTCAGGACACACTTTTTTCAAATATATGCGACAAGCCCATTCGGGTCACCTATGTTTGACAATTTTTAAATTTTTTTTAAAAAAAAAAACAACATGTCCCTTCAATGCTTGGTTTTGGTTTATGGCAATTTTTTTTTTAATTGGCACATATATAGGCGACCTGAATTTGTATCAGGTTGCCTGTTTTTGAAAAATGGCGACCTGATTATTGTTTAGGTCGCCTATTTTTTTCAATGCTTGGTAATTTTCCTCACGCAAACAAAATATCCCTCTGGCGCCAAATTTTTTGGCAGATTTCAGGCGTCTTGAAACATTATCAGGTCGCCTATTTTTGACAATTTTTTAACAATTTCTTTTTTAAAAAAAACCCTATGTCCCTTCAATGCTCCATCTCTGGTTTAAGGCAATTTTCTTTTTTGTAATAGATATATAGGCAACCTGAAATATATTTCAGGTTGCCTATTGTCCAATTTTTGACACATATGGCGCGCAAACAAAATATTCTCCCATATTTCCCTCTGGCGCCAAATTTTTTAGCAGATTTCAGGCGTCTTGAAAAATTATCAGGTCGCTAAAATTGATTTTTTTTTTCCAAAAAAAAGTAAATACCATGGCGCCAAAGAAAAAATTCTCATATTTCTCATGGCGGGAAGCAATTAAAGTGACCTTAAACAAATTTAGAACGTCAAAAGTTAATTTTAGAAGTCCTGAACAATTATTCAGGACGTTGAAGGCTCATTTTCCTTGTATATAATTACAAGATTGCCATTGGCCTCATTTGTTACTACCTATTTCTTATTTAGGACGTATTTGAGGGAAGTAATATCACATTTTTGTAGTAGTGTGAGGAGGGGTGATTAAGCAGTATGGAGTCCTCTAAAAGAGATTTAGGAAGACCAAAATGAACTGTAACACCCTAAATTCCATACTTCAAAATGTGTCGGTTGACACTTAGTTTTAGAAAACTTAACAGAGTTTGAGGTGCTACCACTCGGAGTAATACGGAAACGGAGAGCATGTGTTAATGTTTGGACGATGAGTAACTGATACAAAATGCCCAGGCATATACTGATGCCCTGACATATGCTGGTATATTAAAAATTTCCCGAAGGAATATTCATGTGATACATTAGTACAGAGTGTTAGTTCTCTATGGGTTTTGATGATTACTAACAATTGTAAACAAGATGTGAAGTTTTTCCTTTCAAAAGTTGAAAAACTTACTGTCAGAGCAAAACTCAAGGTTTGCACAGAAACCTCGAGGTTTGGCCTTACAGAGAAGAACTCAAGGTTTCTGAACTGAGCAAAACTCGAGGTTTTCATAGAAAACTCGAGGTTTCATCACACAGAGACTTCTTAGTATTTTCTGGAAAATGCAAAACTCGAGGTTTCTGGTAAAACCTCGAGGTGTGACCTCACAGAGAGTCTCCTAAGTTTTGAACACTTGAAAACCTCCGCTTTTGTCTCGAAACCTCCAATTTTTAGTTTTAACATGAAAATTCCGGGTTTCACAAGTTTTGCGAAACCTCGAGGTTTGGTAAGAAACCTCGAGGTTTTGCCCTGCTAGAGAAAACTCATGTTTTAGCCAGTTTTTCAAAACCTCTAGTTTTGTGAGAAACCTCCAAGTTTGAGTCCACTGCAGTTTTCTCAAAGTTCCCACAATTAAGAGAAAACTCGAGGTTTCGGGACAAACCTTGAGGTTTATCCAGCAAAGAGCATCTATGATTTCCCGCCCAAAACCTCCGCTTTATTTGAAAACCTCCAGGTTTTGTTTTGGCGCAAAAACTCAAAGTTTTCACATTTAAGCAAAAACTTGAGGTTTGGTGAGAAACCTCGAGGTTTTGGCAAACACAAAAGCACACATCTTTTTCCAACGTGATTTAAAACCTCCAGTTTCCAAGAAAACCTCCAAGTTTTGGCTTGCGCGATTTCTCAAAGCTTTCATATTTGAATGAAAACTCGAGGTTTCTGGTAAAACCTCGAGGTTTGGCCAACCCGAGAGCTCTGAAGTTTTTAATGACTTGAAAACCTCCGGTTTTGGATAAAAACCTCCAGGTTTGATGTTTTGGACTTAAATTGACTTTATATACTACAGTCCAAACCTCGAGGTTTGAAGAACAAACCTCAAGGTTTCATCGCGACTTCAAAAATTCAAATCTGACGAATTCTTAATACCTTCTTGTTTGATCTTAATACTTCCTATGATTATTCTCTAATGTTCCTAGATATGTTTAACCACTTTGTTAGTGAGTTTTAGATGAATTAGAGAATGTTTATTGAAGGTTTAAAGCAAAAGCAAAAAGTGATGTCAGCACATTAAATGCAAAACCCAGAAAGTTGTATACGTTTGGGTAATCCGTCTGCACACGCTTTGAAAAGGATTAAAGAATGTTTTCCACATCCATTAGCTGCTATTCCAACGGATTAATTTGCAGGAAGTCAACTTTGAACTTCTGCACAGCTAGATTAAGTGAAGATTAGAGAGAGAAGAAGACCAAAGCTTAACCAGAACTTTGTCTAATGAAGGCAACGGCTATAATGAAGATTACAACGGTCATTTAATGCTCTCTTAATATAAATAGAGTAGCATTCAAGTCTTTTCAACCAACACATCTCATGAAAACGAATTGCATTCAAGTCTACATTTATTTTCTTCGGTTTTCACCTCTATTGTATCTTTTGATACACAAAGCTTCAAATGTTTATCTTTATCTACTCTTAGAGAGTTTCTACTTGTAAATAATTTATTATGAAGAATCACAAGTCAGGGACTTGGTGATTGGGTTAATTGATTGCAACTTGTAAGGGGAGTAAGTTCTAGTGAGAGAATTACCCTTGAGTACAGAGTGTGTAATCAATTGTGATAGTGAAAAACCCAGAGAGTTTTGGGACTGGACGTAGGTCAAGTGATTGGACCGAACCAGTATAAATCTCTGTCTTGCTCTTTTCCTTTGCACTCTTATCATCTCTGTTTTGCTGTTCTATAACAGAGCAGTTTTTAAAAAGTTTTAAAAATCCCCAATTCACCCCCTCTTGGTGATTTTGCTCCATTTTCATTTGGTATCAGAGCAAGGTCTTATATAAAGAGCTTAACATCTCGAGAAGGATCAATATGGAAGGTATTCTACCAGATGGAGCTTCAATCAACAGACCTCCAGGTTTCAATGGAGAACATTACTCATTCTAGAAAGCCAAGTTTAAGGTTTTTGTTATGGCTATAGAGTATGGCCTCTGGAGAGTATTTGAAAGAGGAGACTATAATCCAACTGTCATGGAGAATGGTCTCAAGGTTCCAAAGGATGAAGAAGATTATGATGAGAATGACAGAAGAAATGTCACACTCAACAGCAAGGCTGTCCTCCTACTGCAAAGTGCTCTTAGTCAACAAGAATATTTTTGTGTTTGCAATTTAACTTCTTCTAAAGCCATGTGGGCTGCACTTGAAATTGCTCATGAAGGAACTGCTGGAGTAAAGCAAAATAGAGTCAACACCCTCATGACTGAGTATGATCTTCTTCGTATGAAGCCTAGAGTATCTATTGGCGATTTCCAACTGAGGTTCACTCATCTGATCAATCAGCTTGCTGCATTGGGCAAAGAGTATGAGCAACCTGTCCAAGTGAGGAAGATTCTCAACATCCTCAACAAGGAATGGGAAGCCAAAGTCACTACCATTGAAGAAGCTTGTGGAGATTTTATAGCATCTATGGCAGCCCTCTTTGGGAGCCTCTCTGAATATGAAGCCAAGCTCAAGTTCAAGAAGGGACTTGATGAAGTTCATGGCAAGAATAAGGGAATTGCCCTTAAAGCTGTCAAAGAAGCTAAGGAATCAGATGATGATGAAGATGAAGATGAAGACGAAGATGAGGAGATAGGCATGATGGTCCCAGATTCAAGAAATTCTACAAGAAGGACCAAGGATTCAAGAAATTTCACAAAGGTAGCTCGGTATGAGGCAAAGAAGCCGATCATCTGCTACGGTTGTGAAAAACTTGGCCACATCAAGTCTGAATGCCCCCAGCTGAGCAACAGAGACAAGGAAAAGAAGAAGTTCAACAAATTCAGAAAGAAAGCCTATATCTCAGCTATTTAGGGAGATAGATCATCCGATGAAGATGAAGCTAATGAGTAAGAGAAAGCAAATATTTGCTTAGTTGCTGAAGAAGAAGAGCAACATGCTAACAATGATGAGGTATATGATTCAAAACCATCTTATGATGAGTTATTTGCTGAATACCTTGTTGTGCAATCAGAATTTGAAAAACTTGCTGATAAATACTTCAATTTGAAAAGAAAAAAAAATACTACTCTTGAACAAAAGTAGAAAATCTCTTTTCCCTAAAAATCTCATTTGTGATGATTGCATTGATTTGAAGAAAAAGAATCTACATCTCACAAAGGCACTTGAGAAATTCACAAGAGGTAGTGAAATGCTCAATGTCATTTTGAAACAACAAAGGTTTATAAATGATAGATCAGGAATTGATTATAAACCTGATTTTGATAAAAAGAAAGGAAGAAAGAAGTTTGGAGAAAAATCTTACATGAACTATTTTAGAAAATCTGTTCATTCTTCAAACCCCTTTGCACATTGTAATTATTGTAATCGAAAGGGTCATACTACTTCCTCTTGTTTTCATAAAAAGGAAAGAAAGAGTAAACCTTCAGGCAATTATCAATGGGTTCCAAAGGGATCTTACAAGGTTCCTAAGACACAAACTAACCCCAAAGGACCTAAGAAAAGATGGGTACCTAAGACCTGATTTGTTGTGTCTTGCAGGTTTGTCTAAGAACATCAAAATCCAACAAGTGGTACATTGATAGTGGATGCTCTAGACACATGACGAGAGATCAATCCAAATTTGCCTCAATCAAGCCCAAGGATGGTGGCAAGGTGACCTTTGGTGGAGACCAATCTTGAAAGATTGCTGGAATTGGTGAAATTGGCAATAATGAAGGACCACTAATCAAAGATGTCTACCTTGTGAAGGACTTTGCCACAATCTCCTCAGTGTAAGTCAAAGCACTGATAAAGGTAACTTAGTTATCTTTGTTGGTTCTCTAAAAGATTTTGATGATTGCCAACAATTGTGAACAAAGAATGAGGATTGCTCTCAGAAGTTGGAAAACCCCAGTGAGAGCAAACCTCGAGGTTTTCCTGAAACCTCGAGGTTTGGCCTTATAAAGGAAGAATCGAGGTTCTGTGTTTAAACTTGCAAAACTTGGGTTTCACAAAAATATGTGAAACCTCGAGGTTTATTAAGAAACCTCGAGGTTTTGGACTTCCAGAGAAAACTCGGTTTCACACCAAGTTGTGAAACCTCGAGGTTTACATCTAAACCTCGAGGTTATGCCTTGGCGCCAAACTAAAAATTTGAAATTAAATGTAAAACCTCAAGTATTGAAAACCTCGAGGTTTCCATAGAAACCTCCGGGTTTGTGTTTTGGGTCAAAACAAAGAACTTTGTCATTTGGGCAAAACCTCGAGTATTGTTACAAACCTCGAGGTTTGTGAGTTCCGAGAGCAAATGAATTCTCACTCATTCTTAAACCTCGAGGTTCCTTGAGAAACCTGCGGGTTTGCTTTCATCATGTCTCTTTGGGTTTCACACACGATGTGAAACCTCGAGGTTTCTAAGAAAACCTCGAGGTTTGGTGTAAACCCGAGAAACCTTCGTGATTACATCATGAGAAACCTCCGGTTGAATGATAAACCTCCGGTTTGAGGTTTTGGTCTTAAATCGTTTTCAACCTTAAATGACCAAACCTCGAGGTTTATGAACAAACCTCCGTGGTTTACGGACGTTACTGAAATTCGAATTTAACGATTTTGCTATACCTTCGTTGTTTGATCTCAATGCTTTCCATGATTAATCTCTATTGGTACTAGATATGTTTAACCATCTTTTTGGTGAGTTTCGGACAGATTAAGGAAGGTTTATTTTGAAGGTTTAAAGCAAAAGCAAAAGTGATGTCGAACATTAAATGCTCAACCCGAGAAACTTGCATTCTTTTGGTTAATCCATCTGCACACGGTTGCAAAGCATTAAAGAATGATTTCTACATCTAGCAACATCTTCTCCAATGGATTAATTTACGAGAGTCAACTCGACCATCTAGCCAAATTGGATTAAGTGAGTTTTAGAGAGAAAGAAGACCTAAGCTACTCACATCTTCCGAAGAACATCTTCAACGGTCTTATTATCAAATGCAACGGTCTATTAATGCTATCTGGCTATAAATAGAGTTGCATTCAATTCTTCTCAACAACCACTACATCTGAAAACGAACAAGCTTTCAAGTTCTTCGACTACCTTTCTGTTTTCACTTGTATCTTGTCTTTTGACATTATAAGCTTCAGTGTTTATTATTATCCACTCTTAGAGAGCTTTTATCTCGTAATTTATTTATTGAAAAGAATCACAAGTCAAGGGGACTTGGTGATTTGGGAGTTCATTGATTACAACTTGTAAGGGGGAGTGAGTTCTAGAGAGAGAACTACTCTTTAAGTACGAGTGTGTAATCTTTGTGATAGTGAAAAACCCGGAGAGTCCGGGGACCGGATGTAGGTCAAGTTGTTAAGACCGAACCGATAATTCTCTCGTGTTCAGCTATTCTTCCCTTTACTCGTTCATCTCTCGTTTTTGTTGTCTAAAAACAGAGCAGTATTACAAAAGTTCTAAAATACCCAATTCACCCCACCTCTTGAGTATATAGCTCCACTTTCAATCTTCGATTCTGAGGAGTGCTTGATTGTAAGCAAGGATATTCTCCCTTTAGAAAACATAAAATCAAAAGATTTATTTAAAGCCCCTAGAGATGGCAATTGTTATACACTTAATCTCTCAAGTAATGGTTCTTTTTCGAAAAATGTTTTGTTAGTAATTTGGATGAAAGTTGGCTATGGCATAAGCGATTAGCTCATGTCAATATGATTCAACTTGACAGACATCGAAAAAGGATTTGGTCATTGGTATTCCCAAACTTTGTTTCAAAAATGACATGATTTGTGATGCTTGTCAAAAGGGAAAACAAACCAAATCATCTTTCAAAGCAAAAAATGAGATTTCAACTGATAGACCTCTTCAATTGCTTCATATGGATCTAGTTGGACCATCTAGAGTAAAAAGCCTTAGTGGCAATCTTTATACCTTGGTCATAGTTGATGATTTCTCTAGATTTGCATGGACAATATTTTTATCTTCTAAAGATGAAACATTTGATCGTTTGTTGTGTTTGCCAAGAAGGTCCGAACGAGAAAGGTTTCTCTATTTCAGAATCGAACCGATCATGAAGGAGAATTCGAAAACAATGCATTTGCTGAGTTCTGGACAAAGATGGGGATAGACCATAACTTCTCAGCCCCAAGGACTCCTCAACAAAATGGTGTTGTGGAAAGAAAGAATCAGGTCCTCACCGAGATGGCAAGAGCTATGCTGAATGAGAACAACACTTCTCAAGTGTTTTAAGCTGATGCAATGAGCACCACTTGCTACATTTTAAATCGGGCATACCTCCGGAAGAAATTGAACAAGACTCCCTATGAGCTATACAAAGGATGAAAACCAAATCTGGCTCATCTGCATGTGTTTGGATGTAAGTGTTTCATCCATAACAATGTTAAGGATAACTTGGGAAAGTTTGATCCCAAGGCCGATGAAGGTATATTTTTGGGTTATTCAAATAGGAGTAAATCTTATAGAGTCTTTAATACTCACGCTCATATTGTTGAAGAGTCTATGCATGTTGTTTTCTGTGAATCTAAATCTGATAAACCCTTGGATGATGATAAAGAAAATGTTTTCAAAATCAATTCTTTTCAAAAACTACTCCTACATCTATTGAAAATCCTGAAAATGTTTTCGAGGCTGATCCCCAAAACAATGTTGAAAATCCTGATGAGTCTCAGCCTAGAGCTTGGAAGTTCATAAGGAATCACCCTTTGGACCAAGTTATAGGTGATGTAAATCAAGAAGTAAGAACCAGAAAAAGCACTTTGAATGAAGTAACCTTTTCTGCATTTATTTCACATATTGAACCCTCTAAGATTGATGAAGCCCTTTCAGACAATGATTGGGTGATAGCAATGCAAGAGGAGTTACATCAATTTGATAGAAATCAAGTTTGGGATTTTGGTACCTAGGCCTAAGGATCATCCGGTCATTGGCACTAAATGGGTATTCAAGAACAAATGAGATGAATCAGCAATCATTGTCCGGAATAAGGCAAGATTGGTTGCTAAAGGCTATAATCAAGAAGAAGGAATTGATTATGAAGAAACCTATGCTCCAGTGGTAAGATTGGAAGCCATAAGAGTTCTTCTAGCCTTTGCTTGTGTTAAAAATTCAAGCTCTATCAAATGGATGTCAAAAGTGCTTTTCTAAATGGTTTTATTCAAGAGGGAGTTTATGTTGAACAACCTCTTGGTTTTCAAAATGAACATCATCCAGATCATGTTTATCGCCTCAAGAAAGCTCTTTATGGACTTAAGCAAGCTCCTAGAGCTTGGTATGAGTGATTAACCAAATTCCTTCTTGATCAAGGTTTTATTAGAGGAAAAGCGATACAACTCTCTTCATAAAGAGTAATAAGTTTGGTGAAATTTTGATTGTCCAAATATATGTTGATGATATTATATTTGGTGCTTCTAATGATGCTTTGTGTGAAGAATTTGCTAAGAATATGTAGGGAGAGTTTGAGATGTCCATGATGGGAGAGCTCAACTATTTCCTTGGTTTGCAAATCAAGCAAAGGAAGAATGAAATCTTCATATCTCAGACCAAGTATCTCAATGATCTGTTGAAGAATTTTGGGATGGACCAATGCAATGGTGCTGATACTTCAATGAGTTCAATTGCTTCATTGGATGCTGATGAAGAAGGCAAGGACTTCAACATCAAAAGATATAGAGGAATGATTGGATCATTGCTCTATTTAACCGCAAGTCATCCAGACATCCAATTCAGTCTAGGGATGTGTGCAAGGTTCCAGTCTGCTCCCAAGGAGTCTCATGCTGAACATGTGAAGAGAATCTTCAGATACCTTGCTGACACAAGGACCCTTGGTCTGTGGTTCCCCAAAGGTCAACCTGAACATTTGGTGGCATATTCAGATTCAGACCATGCTGGGTACAAGACTGATAGAAAGAGCACAAGTGGCCAATGTGACTTTCTTGGTGGTTCACTTGTGTCATGGTTCAAAGAAAAAACAAACCAAAGGTGGCTGTGTCTTCTACTGAGGCTGAATATGTAGCTGCCTCAAGTTGTTGTGCTCAAGTTCTATGGCTCAAACAACAACTATCAGATTTGGAATCAACTTGAAGGAGATCCCAATATTGTGTGACAACACAAGCACAATAAGCTTGGCAAAGAATCCAGTTCAACATACTCGGACCAAGCATATTGATGTGAGGCATCATTTCATAAGGGATCATGCTCAGAAGAAAGATGTCAAAGTCATGTTCATCCCAACTCATCTTCAACTTGCTGATATATTCACCAAACCATTGGCTAAGGAGCAATTCAATTTCATAAGAAGAGAATTGGGAATGGTAAATCCCAATGAGTTGTAACTATTCCTTACTCAATGTTAGTTATGGTTTTGATGATTGAAAATTACTAACTTAAGCATCAAAGTGTCTAGACATGTTTTATGCAGGATATTCAAAAATCTAAGTTTTGCTGTCGAGGAGCAAAACCTCGAGGTTTTGGAGAAAACCTTGAGTTTTGGCCGTACATTGTTGGGGTCAGAGAAGAGCTGAGATTTTTGGAGAAGAAGAAACCTCGAGTTTTCAATAGAAACCTCGAGTTTTCATCAGATCGAGAGGTGTCCAGTTTTGAAGAATTGCAAAACCTCGAGGTTTTGAGAAAACCTCGAGTTTTGGAGGCTGACGTTTCAAAGGTTCATAGAACACCTTTGAAGTCCAGGTTAGTACCCATTCATCAAACCTCGAGGTTTGACATGAAACCTCAAGTTTTGTCGTAACTATATATATGTGTCACTGTTTATGTTCTTCAAAACTCGACCTAAAACTCTAGGTTTAACCTCGTCTTTCTCGATTCTCTCATCTCCCGACCTAAATTCACTTTCTAAACCCTCCAATGGCTTTGAAATCAAATCCCCAAGATATTTCCGACAATGATTCTAGTCAGGAAGGGACCAAATCTTGGTCACCTCCTCCTCCTCCTCCTCCTCCTCCTCGTCAACGACCAGTGAGGATAAAAACCATCCCAAATCACCTCCACCTCGGTGATGACCGTGCGATTAGAGGAATACAGGGCAACATCCCTGCGGCTCCATCGCCAAACACTAAAAGAAAAGGGGTTTCATTCAAAGAACCACCTAAGTCACCGGCCAAGAAACGCAAGGAACCAGAGCCCAAAGGGAAAGGAAAGGAGAAGGTTCCTAGGTCTCCAAAATCGCCAAGAATGAAGAGGGCATCAGTAGCTAAGTCTCAACAATCCTCAAGGAGCAAAGCTTCATCTCAAGCAACTGCTTCTGCTCAAGATCAAGAGGAGGAAGTGCCTTCAGTGATTGAGAATGCTATTATAGATATCTACCGCAATCCTTCTCCACCTAAAGGTTTTACAATTGCTTCTTCTACTATGACTAAGGAAGAAAATGAAAAATTTAGGGAAGCATACTTGCATCGTGAATTATGCCCTGTGGTTGCTGTCAATTTGAAAGATTTTCTCCATGAATGTCATTTTGATCTATCTCCATGGCTGAAACAATATAGTCTTTCATTTCCATATATGCTCCCTATACTCCAAACCTTGTTCGTTTGTTTTATTACAATATGGAGTATGATAATGAACTAAGCCTAGATGGTGAGTTGATTGAGGAAAGAGTGACCACAATTGTTAAGGATGTCAAATTCACCTTGTCTGCCTCTATCCTGAACAAAATTCTGAAAATTGACAACCCTCCACCTATTCCTGAGCTCACTTACGAATCGAAATCTTTGAAACACTTAGACCCAATGAGCCCTTTCCCCAAAACCAGTATCACAGGCTTACCTTTAATCCTGGCTCTATGTCTGCTGAGAATAGGCTGTTGTGGTATGTCTATACCAGGAATTTCATACACAAAGGTGGCAATTATACCCATTTCACTCAACAAGACTATCCACCCTTTACTGCTTTTGTGAAACAAGTGCCTTTTAACCTTGGTCATTGGCTTCTCCAGGCTATGATCAAGTTTAAATTTTCTCATATAAAACTTCGCATATACCCTTTCCTTCCTTAATTTCTATTATTCTCTACTACCACAAAATTTGGTATGTGGGCGCTATTGACACACTCGAGTATCCTCCATTCTTTGGGAAGACAATGTTAAATTTGATGAAGATCAAGTTTGGGGAAGAAGGGTCTGGACAATCATGAGCTCCTTCAAGATCTCAGCCAAGAGCATCTCAATCCCAAGCTCAATCAGCTCCTCCACCTCCTCAGTCATCACTGCCAGCTGACCTTACTTCACAGATAAAGGAAGTTGTGGATGCTGCTTTTGCTGCTATGACCATTCGCATGGAATTTGAAATGGGAAAATTAAGGGCTGAGATGACTCATGGGCACAATGGACTCATTGAAATTCAAGATGCCATGAAGTAGTCTCTGGATAATCAGCTGAGCTTAGAGAAAAGGCTGAAGAGATTGATGCCAAGCTGTCAACACAGATTGTATCTCACATGGACCTCAGTGTTAAGGTGGACAAGATTGTGGAGCACTTGCACATTGGAACTTCTTCACCTTTTGGGACTGCTACTGGTCCTAGCACTTCTGGTCCTGCTTCTGGTTCTTCCTCACCTTCTTTCACCTTTACAAGTCCTCAGATCCCCACTACCTCTCCAGAGCCATCCACTCCTATCTTTCCTTCTCCAGTTGGAGCTACCACACCCGACACAGTGGTTCTACCCTCACCAAACACCCCAGCCACTAAAGTTCTTCCTTCTCCATCTCCTGTCACTCCCTCCACTGAGATCCTTCCTCATGACTCACCTCCTTCTACTCCATTGGTTAATCTTAATTTTGAAGATGACAAAGGGGGAAAGAAAAGCAAGGTTAGAATTTGAGTTTTGGAGTTTTGGAGAACTTATGTTTCGTTTTTTGTCATCCTGTATTTCATTTTGCTCATGTACTGACTTATCCTTACTGATATGAAATATAAGTTGTGATCATTGTGTTCAATTTTGATATCTTTTTGTTTACTCAACTTATAGCATCTGCAACCAACATCTTTTTTTTACTTAACTTATAACATTTTATAACATCTTTATATTTCCAAATGCCCAAGCTTCTCAAAATGAAAATTTTAAAACATTGTCAGTTGCAAAGCTTGTTTCAAGATGAAAACTCTCTCAAATTCTCAAGGATGTTTGTTTACAAGTGTTGTCATCATCAAAAAGGGGGGAAATGTTAGTTCTCTATGGGTTTTGATGATTACTAACAATTGTAAACAAGATGTGAAGTTTTTCCTTTTAAAAGTTGGAAAACTCACTGTCAGAGCAAAACTCGAGGTTTGGCCTTACAGAGAGGAACTCAAGGTTTCTGAACTGAGCAAAACTCTAGGTTTTCACAGAAAATTCGAGGTTTCATCACACGAGACTTCTCAATATTTTCTAGAAAATGCAAAACTCGAGGTTTATGCTAAAACCTCGAGGTTTGACCTCACGAGAGTCTCCTAAGTTTTGAACACTTGAAAACCTCCAGTTTTTAGTTTTTAAATATGAAAATTCCAAGTTTCACAAGTTTTGTGAAACCTCGAGGTTTGGTAAGAAACCTCGAGGTTTTGCCCTACCAGAGAAAACTCATGTTTTAGCCAGTTTTTCAAAACCTCCAGTTTTGTGAGAAACCTCCAGGTTTGAGTCCACTGCAGTTTTCTCAAAGTTCCCACAATTAAGAGAAAACTCGAGGTTTTAGGACAAACCTCGAGGTTTGTCCAGCAGAGAGCATCCGTGATTTCCCGCCTTTTCCAAAACCTCCAATTTTACTTTAAAACCTCCAGGTTTTATTTTGGCGCAAAAACTCAAAGTTTTCACATTTGAGCAAAAACTCGAGGTTTGGTGAGAAACCTCGAGGTTTTGGCAACCAGAGAGCACACGTCTTTTCTCTGATTTGAAAACCTCCATTTTCCATGAAAACCTCCAGGTTTTGGCTTGGCACGATTTCTCAAAGCTTTCATATTTCAAAGAAAACTCGAGGTTTCTTGTAAAACCTCGAGGTTTGGCCAACCCGAGAGCTCAAGTTTTTAATGTTTTGAAAACCTCCAGGTTTTGGATAAAACCTCCAGGTTTGATGTTTTGGACTTAAATCGACTTTACATACTAAAGTCCAAACTCGAGGTTTGAGAACAAACCTCGAGGTTTCATCACGACTTCAAAAATTCAAATCGACGAATTTTAATACCTTCTTGTTTGATCTTAATACTTCCTATGATTATTCTCTAATGTTCCTAGATATGTTTAACCACTTTGTTAGTGAGTTTCGATGAATTAGAGAATGTTTATTGAAGGTTTAAAGCAAAAGCAAAAAGTGATGTCAACACATTAAATGCAAAACCCAAAAAGTTGCATACTTTTGGGTAATCCGTCTCGCACACGCTTTGCAAAGGATTAAAGAATGTTTTCCACATCCATTAGCTGCTATTCCAATGGATTAATTTGCAGGAAGTCAACTTTGAACTTCTGCATAGATAGATTAAGTGAAGATTAGAGAGAGAAGAAGACCAAAGCTTAACCAGAACTTTGTCTAATGAAGGCAACTGCTATAATGAAGATTACAACGGTCATTTAATGCTCTCTTAGTATAAATAGAGCAGCATTCAAGTCTTCTCAACCAACACATCTCATTGAAAACGAATTGCATTCAAGTCTACATTTATTTTCTTCGCCACCTCTATTGTATCTTTTGATACACAAAGCTTCAAATGTTTATCTTTATCTACTCTTAGAGAGAGTTTCTACTTGTAAATCATTTATTATAAAGAATCACAAGTCTGGAGACTTGGTGATTGGGTTCATTGATTGCAACTTGTAAGGGGGAGTAAGTTCTAGTGAGAGAATTACTCTTGAGTACAGAGTGTGTAATCAATTGTGATAGTGAAAAACCCAGAGAGTCTGGGGACTGGACGTAGGTCAAGTGATTGGACCGAACCAGTATAAATCTCTGTGTCTTGCTCTTCTCCTTTGCACTCCTATCATCTCTGTTTTGCTGTTCTATAACAGAGCAGTTTTAAAAAGTTTTAAAAATCCCCAATTCACCCCCTCTTGGTGATTTTGCTCCATTTTCACATAGCTTTGTATAATTACAAATCTTTATGGTAACTATACAATCTTCAACCAAGCCGTAGCTAGACTTGGGGCAAATAACCTAACTCAGTTGATCAAACAATTTGGCCAGGTAGGTGTCTATCGTGGGAGTCTCACCGAGTTCACGGCGACTTATTGACTGGTCCACATAGACTAGCCCTTCCTTCGGCACCAAACGGTTTGAGTAACGTCGTTAAATCCGTGCTAGAAAGAATGCTTTGTTGACGCCCTTCCGGCATTTGCCTTGACCGGTGCCTCTTATCGGCTCCTCCCTTCGGTTCATTTTGACGACTCCATCTACCGGTGCCTCCTCTGATCCTGGGTCCTTTCCTGAACCTTAGACAAATCTGAAGTCCAATACCCATCGGACCTCAGGTAACAGTTAACCTCATATGAAAAGTATAACAATATATGTATGACAGATGTTCATTATATTACAGTAATAACCAACACATAAGCACACAACAGATGTAAGGTTAACAACACAACAATATATAGCACACAGCACATGTAAAGTCATCCCTGTTTGCACTAACCAGTGCCACGATGGCCTCTCGTGTCCTCAGCGCTAGGAAAACTCAACGGTATTATCAAGACTATAACCCGTATAAAGCTGAATGTATAAACAGGTGATCTAAGCCCCATAAACTTAGTCGCAGTGCCTGGCCCAAGACCTAGTCTTGTCCATCACTTCATGAATCATTCTATTACATACATGCATACTAGACACATCAGAGTTAAAGTTACTAGTACGCGAACATACCTTTCACTGTGTATTTCCCGGATATCCTATACATTACCGTCGGATTATTTCCTTTTTCATGATATTATAATTAATATCATATTTCCTAGAATAATATCAAAAATTATATTTTCACCTATTTTGACATTTCTACCCTTGGTGGATTTATTATTACAATTTTACCCTTACATTTTCTTAAAAACGCATTGCTGGATTTTTCTGGGCAGATTTTTCACTAACTTTGAAAAATCATAATTAACTCTAAAAAAAATCAAAATTAGGTTCTGTAAAATTCCTCATGACCCTTGACATGTCTATTGTCAAGTAAAAATATTCCAAGATCCTATAACATCATGTATCATTCCCAGTTTTAGTCTTTCTCAACGTTGCCCAGATTTTCGTCCAGAAAAATAGCTTAACTTCAAAATTCATATCTCCTTGACCGAAGATCAAAATGTTACATATTTTATATATTTGGAAAGCCCTACATGTCTACTTTATTCATGTAAAATTTCATGATTTAATGAATTCATTTACTACATAAAATAATAGCCTCAATGTTTGCTGCCATCACAGGATTTACACTGGTAGTTTTTTAAACTTTTATCATAATGATCTATCAATTTTAAAAATTATTCCCTAACATGTTTTCCACTCCATTTTGTGTTTTAAAAGAAATGGAGACTTCCAAACATGAAAAGGAATATTTCTAACAATTTCCTAGATTAAACTACAATTTACTAAGAATTAAAAAGCTAAAGACTAGAGAACTACAAGCTAGAGCTCAAGAACTTACCTCTTGAAGTTTTACTCCTTCCTCCTTGCTCCAAGAACTTTGTCTCTCACTCTCACTACTTTAGAAATCAACTCTTGGAGTTTGATTTGGTGTGAAGAAAATGAAGAGGGGATCCCTCTATTTATAGGAAAAGTTCAAGCCAAGTGTGGGCCCCACCATGTGTCTCTTCTTCCCTCTCAACCCTTGGATCTAAACTTAATCAAGAAGTTTTAATCTTCACCCTTCACTATAAAACATGTGCTCTTGTGATGTCATCTTGATGACATAATCAAGGCTTAGGTGTCATTGTTGACTCTTCAACATTAATTGACAAAGTTTAATTAACTCTTAATTGCATTTGTTAACTAACCATGAAAATTAGTGCTTAATTAGACAAGCTTAATTCTTCATTAATTAGCCACCTTTTTTATGATCTTAGTTTGCCTCTAATTATCTTGTAACTAATCTTGTCTTTTAATTGCTCCTTGATTTTTAATTAAGACATTCCCTAACTGTTGCTTTTTAATTTGCCCCTTGGTTAATTATGAAGATTTACACAATTATTTAATTAGTGAGAACTTAATTGCTCATTAATCTTTATTAATTTCCTTTAATTTGTTTAAGTATTTCCATAACATTTTCTTGCTCCTTCTGGTTATATAAGAACCATGATTTAATATGATAATTATACCATATTTTATAATCCTTAAATGTGATCTTAAATTTGAAAGAACCTGCTAAACCCAAGAGGGGGGTGAATCGGGTGAAGTATAAAAATTTAGTAACTTTGAAAATCTTTTTGCAACTCAATAAAACCAGTTTGTATGACAAGAAAGAGTTATAAAGCAATAGATAGTCATTCAAACAAATATGCTTGGAAACATAAGAGATAAGGGAAGAGAATATGCAACCGAAATTTATCTTGGTTCGGTCCAATCCTTGACCTACGTCCAGGTCCTCAAGCTCCACTTGAGATTTTCAATTCACTATCTTCTTTCAACTTGATTACACGTTCGTACTTAGAGTAATCCTCTCACTAGGATTCTCTCCCCTTACAACCGTAATCAAGCTGTGCCGCTTGATTACACACTCTGTACTCGAAGTAATCCTCTCACTAGGATCCACTCCCCTTACAAGCTGTAATCAACACAATGTGTTTCCCACTCAAGATCACCCAATCTTGAGTAACTCTCAGAAGGATAGAATGATTACAATAAATCTTCTCTCTTAAAAGTGAATGAATAAACACTGAAGAGCAATACAAATCACTTCACTCTCTAAGCTGTCTAAACATGAAAAACAGAGAGTAAATGATGTGAAAAACAGAGTATTAGCATGTTGAAGATGTAAGCTTGTGTCTCTCTTTTTTCTGCTTGAATTTGTCTTCTTTTATAGGTAGAAATCAATATATAACCGTTGTAATCTTCAATATAACTGTTGCCTTCATTAGACAAGGTTCTGGTTCAGTTTTGGTCTTCTTCTCTCTCTAATCTTTTCTTAATCCAGCTGTGCAGAAGTTCAAAGTTGACTTCCTCAAAATAAATTCGTTGGAATAGCAGTTGCTGGATGTGGAAAGCAGACATTAATCCCTTGCAAGCGTGTGCAGAGGGATTACCCAAAAGTATGCAACTTTTCTGGGTTTTGCATTTAATGAGCTGATGTCACTTTTTGCTTTATCTTTTAACCTTCAATAAACATATTCTAAATCATCTGAAACTCATTAACAAAGTGGTTAAACATAGCTAGGAATATAGAAGAATGATGATAGGAAGTATTAAGATCAAACAAGAAGATTTCACAAATTGTCGATTTGAATTTCGAATCCAACGATGAAAACTCGAGTTTGGTTTCTCAAAACTCGAGTTTGGTTTTGTCTTGAATAGCTCGGATGCTCTCTGTCTTGTCTAAACTCGAGTTTCCAACTAATAGACTCGAGTTTGGTTCTCTTCAAAACTGATGTTTGCTCTTCGTAACCCCTTGCAAACTCAAGTTTGCAACTTATAGACTCAAGTTTGGGTGTTCTTAGGGACCTGCTTGCTCTCTGTCTGAGCTAAACTCGAGTTTGTTCACTTATAGGCTCGAGTTTGGATTTCTCCAAATGTTCATTTCTTCTCTAGCTCTCTCGAGCTCGAGTTTGTGACTAATAAACTCGAGTTTGCAAGTTGTACTGTGACTTGGTTGCTTCGACTTGGCATGGTCTCAAGTTTGCAACTTTGTCAACTTTCGAATGTCATATCTCCCTGGTCTGAACTTCGTTTTGGTACATTCAAAGCTTGATGGAAATCCCTTTGAGTCTACTTTCATATGACATTGATTTCAGATCAACTGGATTTGTATATTGTGAGTTATACCCAAAACATTGAAGCTTGGTTTTCTGTGTGGTGTGGATTTCTCTATCAACTTCCATAATTCATAGCTCCTTGATCTGAACTCTTTTGGGCTTGAATTATATATCAAAATGACGCATTGGGAGTCTAGTTTCATATGCCACTGATTTCACCTCAATCCGATCTCTGGTTTGTGAGATATCATCGCAATACCAGACCTCGCCCGTGCTGAACGTGAAACAGAGTGGAGCTGAAATGCTGATGATGCTGTAAACTCGAGTTTGCACTTATAAACTCGAGTTTGCATAGTCCAGAGACACCAAAAATGCTGAAGACACTTATTGGCTCGAGTTTGTGATTCCTTTCTCGAGTTTGAAGTCCTAAACTCGAGTTTGGGGTCCTGAACTCGAGTTTGTTCATGTCAGAGAGGCAAAATACTGCAGCAAGGTGGTAAACTCGAGTTTAATACTTGGAGACTCAAGTTTTCTTATCCAGAACCTCATTTTTGCTTGTTTTAGCTCTGAATTGAGTCATTCCAACTTGCATATGATCTTGGAGGCTTCTAGAATCAATCTTAGAACTTGAATAGTGATATCTTCATTCCATTCAACAAGTTCTTCCTTCTTCCATCTCCCAACTTGATCATTCTTCATCATTTAACTTGGGCTCATCATTCTCTCCTATTCTACCTTCTTCAATATCCGAAAGCTTCATTATAGCTCAAATATGATGAAGCTTTATTCCAGATTCTGTTTGATCATGGAGACTTCCAAGATCACATATAGTACACGTTCTTCTATATTTAGTCTCATTTCTTGATCAATCTCCATTATGAAACTCTGCATCTACATTAAATACAACAGTTAGTCAATGTAGGAGATAACTATATTACTCAATCTTTTTGCTTTTAATAACGGCATCTATATAAGACATTTTTGCTTTTAATAATGGCATCTATATAAGACATCATCAAAACTAATTATATCCAACAAAATTTAGCCCCTAGTTTGTTTAATTCCAAGGAAAAATTGCCTAAAATTATAATTAACAAACTACAAAATTTTGAGACACATATTCACCTTCATTTCATATGTATTATTTATCAAAATATAATATTTATGATAAACAGGAATTTTAAATTTAGGGTTTTACATGAACACTCAATGATGTTATAGAACGGAATCTTTTGGTTAATAATCTATCAAAAGAACTAGTTTTCGATATATCACAATAAGGATGTGCGATCTATGTTGCCGACCTTGTTTTCGGGATAAGGCTTTATTATTGTTGTATCTTTGCTACATACTGATATCGTGTATTAAAGGAAATTTCATCAATGGGAATAATGATTAAGAAATGTATTTAAAAAAACCAACATACATTTATTATAAATAATTAACTTACCTAATTTATTCAATATATGTAAATTAGTTATAGAGCTCATATATTTATAATATGAGGGAGAATTTATATAAAGAATGAAATATATTACCTTTCTTATACTCTTCTTATTTCTGTTATATTTTTTATTCAAGAATATAAAAGAATTGTACTTACAAAGTTACTTTCTTTTTATTCCTCTCTAGGTGTTCAACAACTTGATGACTATTTTAGTATTTTTTACTTTAAACATTATGAGTACTTTTTATCAGTAATTTCTCTCAGCATGTATAGGAAGAAGGGAATAAAATTTTCATTCTGTTGCTTAATAGATGAGAGCTCTTTGATGACTGTTTCCCTCGTGTTTAGTTAGCTGAAGCTTCTGGATTCTATATGCACTGCACAAAATTTAATATCAAAAGTTGCACCAATGTAATCGATCTTCTAAACAAAATAACTTTCAATAGTTTATGTGTGTATATATATATATATCGATATTGAATTTTATTTTGATTTTGATTTTGGCTTTCATTCGATCACACTGTTGTTTTAGTTCAGAGTCTCATAGAGTTCTCCTGATTCTCTTGATATTCTTAATTAGGTTTGATCAAAACGCTTTCTTTACACAAAAGTTTAGAGCCATTTTCTTACAATTGCAACAATTAAAATATAAATATATTATTCCTTTTATTTTTGGTACTTCCTCCCAACCTAAATACTCCACTTGGCTAGCACACCGGTTTGTTTTGACCCTAAATGTGTAAAATCTTAATCCACTTGGCATGGTCTCCTAAATTTATATTTTTTCTCCAATGCATATAATTAAAATGAGTACTTTAAGAAATTCAACACATATTTTGTTGTCAAATAACTAACTTATTTCCTTTTCCTAATCTTTACAAACTAGTCATACAACTCTTATATTTATGACTGGACAAAGTATGTACTCCCTCTGGTCTTTTTTATAAGCAACTTTCTTTTTCTTGGGGCTGGTCCTTAATGTAAGTAACTTTATTTTTGTGTCTCAAAATTTAATACATGACTTTATATTAATTGTTACACCTATTTGGTCTCACCCTCTCGGGTGGCGAGATAGAGGGATTACCTCTTAATCATTACCTTATTAGTGGCAAAGTAACAAGATTTGTTAAGGAATTCACAATATTTTATTAGACTTTAACAATATTCGTTTACCAAGAAAGAAATATAAATTATCTGGGTTTTCACAAGTTATGTTAAGAATTAATGACATTTGATTAGATTTTAACAATTTTCGTTTACCAAGTAACAAATACACATTATCAAGTTTTTCACAAGTTTTGTTTAAGAAGTTCATGACATTTTAGGTTTTAATGACTTTCGTTTACCAAATAACAAATATATACTATAAGGTTTTTAACAAGTTTTGTTAAACAATTCATGATATTTGATTAGGTTTTAACAACTTTCATTTACCAATTAATAGGTCAAACTATCAAAAGTTCTTATTTTCATGTTGACTTCAGTACTTTATTTGTGCATGCATTACCATTATTCACAAGTGGTGATTTTCATATGATAAGTTGTCATACACACATCAAGTTTAAGAATTCAATCATGCTTGCATTGTCATTTTTCACAAGTGGTCATTTTTATTTGAAGAGTTGTGATTTTCTTATCAGAAGTTGTTATTTTCATATCAAAAGTTGTTATATTCATATTGAGTTCATGAATTCATCCTTGCCTGCATTATCATTTTTCACCAAAGAAGTCATTCAATGCTAGCATCAATCACAAGTTTTCACTATGAAAAACCACTTCTCAAACTTCGAAAAACCCCAATCTGGCGGTTTCACTTTGTTTTTCAAGAACTAACTCACATCTCCACCATACCAAATACTCACAGCCATCATCCACCATAGCAGCAGCCACCAACGACCACCAAGACAACACCAACAGCCAACAACAAGATAATGATTTAAGAATAAAAATAAGACCACCAACAACAGAAAGATCATATAATGCTAAAAAAATTATCTGATAATAAAAAATAACACTAGTGACAACCAAGGGCGGACCCAAAAATTTACTTAAGGGTGCCCCTTTTTTTTTTTAAGAAAAATATTAAATTCATTAAAAAAACAAAAGAATATAAATAAGAAAAGAAAAGAAAAACAAAAAAAATATTCATTAAATCAAGTGAACATTGATGATGTAATAAGAGAAGCAATTATTTTACAAACCTTTTATTTAGAAAAGTAAGGCTAACTGCTAGAAAAGTAAGGCTAACTACTGTTAGAAATGCGGTTACATAAATTACAAAGAAGGGTACTCAATAAGTTCAATTACATATATTTTAATAACAAAAGTATATTACAATAAAAATAATTATAATGTCATCATTCTAGGCCTTATTTTTTGGAATTCCATCATAATTGCTTTATCATTAATTCTATCAAATACATTTTTTTTCAATATAAAGTACTAAACAATCATTCATCCCTCATCGATTACGAAGTATAGTCTTAATGTATTAAGGGTGGAGAATCATTTAAATATGTATTATTATTATTTTTAAGAAAATCTCAATTTTTTTTGGGGGGGGGGGTAAGTCTATATAACCTACGTCCGCCATTGGCAACAACACAAAGATCTAAGAACAAAAAATCAATATGAAATCACTATTAATGTCAAGGTTGTAAGTTTAAGAATTACAAGAGGGATCGTTGAAATCGCCATTGACATTGTCAAGCTTACAAATATGAGAATCAAAGATCACAATGGATGGCTGAAATCACCAAGAATATCATCATTAGATTTGAGAATATCAGGAGGATGAGGCGATGGAGGTTGAAGAAGAAGCTTTGTTATTGTTGTCATTGAGGTTGAAGAAGATTATGGGGTCAGAGCGACGACAAATCCATGAGTCACCATCGTCATCATCACCGCCTTTACCGTTGTTGGAGGAGGTTGTCTTGGAGAAGAGGATGAAGAAGAAATGTTGAAGGATGGAGAAGAAGATTTTTGTTGAGGGTATTTGTGTAATTTCCTTTTGATTTAAAAAGGACGAATGAGACCCTCACGCCTTTTTGTCATTTAGTATTTTTAAAGTTCGGGATTTTTCACGCCTTTTTGTCATTTAGTATTTTTAAAGTTCGGGATTTTTCCTATATAATTTGTGAGGAAAAAGTTCACCTCATTTTAATCAGTTTGTTGTAAAATATTTATCATTTTTCAATAAATTTTGAGTACCGGATCAATATGTATAATTGAAAAATATATACGGACCCAATACTTTTTTTTTTTTTTTTTTCAAAACATACAAGCCAGATTAAAAATGAGCTAAAATTACATGGACTTTTATATTATCTGAAAAAAGTGTTGACAAAAAAATGTTTTTTAGAAATGAAACAAGAAAACCTGATCTTTTCGAACCTAGCATGGGCCACGACTTTAAACAACCTTGAACTGGGCCCAAAATAAATTTATCTTTTTGACCTGAGGCCCAAAATAATTTTGTTTGACCTGATAGGTAGAACTTTAGATAAACATGTAAATTTCAGGGATAACAAATGGAGTCCGAAGCCTATAACCAAAAAAAAAAAAGCAGTCCAAATCATAATTTGTTCCTTGGTCGTGTGTATGGTTATCAAACTTATGAGTTTAAGTAAACTTATGATAGTGAGATAAACTCATATCGTGAATTTGAATCATAAATTCGTAAGAATTTACTTTTACCGTTAAAAGATATTAAAAATGTATAATTAAAATATAATAAATAACAATAATTTGATTTACATATATTTTTTTGAAATTTAAATAATTAAAATTAAATCCATCAACATTCATAATTTATCATATTTAACAAAGAAATTTTTATAAAATTTATATTTAAAGCCGTTAAATATAATCAAATCAAATAAGTTAACACGAGTTTAAGGATGGGTTAATACGGTTTTGTAAACTAGAAATGTAAAAATAATGATAAACTCTTACATAAACTCGTGAATTTAACTGAGTTTACAATAATCAAAAGTTTACTAGTGACTTCGACTCAATTTGATTAGCAATACATGTACAAACGTTAAACTCAAAAATTTTATTTATGAGTTTGACAACAATAATGATCATGTGCTTTTTATTCATGTGCCATAGACAAAATTTTCAGTTTCGAAGTCCTAAAAAAAACAGAGAATAGTGGAGCAACTCAAAAATTTTATTTGTGAGTTCGACAACAATAATGATTCATTTATTAAAATTTATATAATGCATGAGAGCTTTTACTTTTTTTATCTAATATATATTGGACCAACTCCTCCTTTGAATCAGTTTAACATGTAGGACATTTGATATTACAAACTCAACGCTACTAATAAGTACCCCATCTTCTTTAATATAATATATATTTGAGGAGTTGACTTTGGTTTGAAATATTAAACATAGTTCTCATCTTTGTCTTTTTTTTTTTTTTTTTCTAATTTACCATTATTTATACTTTCACAACAATAATCAAGGAGGAGAGGGAATGAGAGAATTAAGGAAGTTAACTAGGGTCTTTTAGAAAATATATGTTATATTAACTCTCATAACTAAATTTCTTAATTTAATCAAATTAGGTAAATTTATCTTATTTCATCTTATAGTTTTATCACTAGCAAGTCATACTTATTAATTAATCACATTATAAAAGTGAAATAATTATTAATTTTGTTGCCAAAAAGTTATTAGTTAATTGTATAGACATGTTGACGATAATTCATCTCATAAAATGAAAAAGAATATTATTCAATTATTAATAGAGTTGGGAAAACGAATCAAGCTCGTCGGGTCGACGGTTTAAACCTTAAATTTGCAAGGCCCGAACTTAAAATTTTTACCTTAAAAGTAAAATTGAGCCTAAAAGGGTTAGCCCTATAGGGCTAAGGGCCTAAAGGGCTACCCCATTTATTTTATTTATTTATTAAAGGTATTGAAAAAATACTTTATGATTTTGAAAAAGCTTATTTTAGAATCCTAAAAAAAATATTTTGGGTATTGGATTGGTACGGGATAATTCGGTACTAACTAGTACTAAAAAAACTTTATACATTTTAGAATCCTATACTAACCTAACTAGTACTAAAAAAGTACTTGAGGATACTAACTGGTACTGAAAAAATGCCTCATGATCTTAAAAATTATTTTAGAATCTCTAAAAAATATTTCATGGTATTGAATGGTACTAAAAAGATACTTAGGATACTAAACGGTACTGAAAAATGCTTGAGGATCTTGAAAACTTATTTTAAGATCTTTAAAAAATATTTCGAGTCTTACCGACACTAAAAATATATTTTAAGATAATTTTTTTCAGAATCCGAAAATAATTTTTAAGATCATGAAGTATTTTTTTTTGTTATGTTCAGTATCCTCAATATCTTTAGTACTCATTAGTATCTTGAAATATATATATATATATATATATATATATATATATATATATATATAAAGCTACCCTCCTTTGCACCAAAATGACGCCATTTTGGAGCAAAGGACGCAGCGGACAATAAGAAGGTATCAGACCAAAGCCAGGTCCATGTTGCACTTTGTTGGCAGTTAAAACGTCCCCATCACAAATTTGACCTGTAATAACTTCGTCAACCATTTTTAATGTTCATTTTAAAATAATGATAATTAATTTGGAATGAAAAAGTCATAAACCACAATTCTAAATGGATTTGTTCGCTTATTAATTAGCTGCGCATAATGCGTAAGTTGACCTTAATGTACATTCATTGCACATTCCTCTCTTTTAAACTTTGTCAAATTTGAGCTCTTCATGTCTCTCATAATTAAATACACATAATAATCGAGGTAAATACTCCTTAATTAATTAAGATAATTAGTAATGATCTTGGGGATGATCCAGTTGACATAAATTAATTATTCCAAAATGATTGACTTTACCAAAAATCATGGCCATAAACTAGGGTTTAAGGTTCAAGAAATGATTATAGGATAAATTATAAAAAGTATAAAAATAGTTGGTCAAAGGTGCAATTTTTCAATTGTGAGGGATTGTCCCAGTTTGAAGTTTATTGATTATGTTGAGCATAATCACTTAGGGTTTATTACGTAAGTAGATTTTCTTGGAACTAGTGCAACATAATAATAGTAATAAACTAATAATAAATCTCAAAATGTCGGTTACTAATATTGCTCAAGAGATCGTATGACAAATATGCACCAGAAAGGATGCTTCAAATTGGGATTAAAAAAGGTAACAATATCACCTCCTCAAATCTTCGTAACGTCTTTCTTCATCATATTGCGTGCTGTAAAATCGGATTTTTTTTAATAGACGTATATTACAGATTGGAATGTATTTAATACATTCACTGAGATACAGATATGATAGAAATAATGACTTCCGTCAAATGTCTTAGTAAGCGTTAGAAGGCATGGGAGCTTGGCTCCTCCCCCATGTCCGGGTTCAACCTCGCCCCTCCCCTACTATGTGTTTAAAAAAAGAAAAAGAAATAATGACTTCCAAAAAGAACGTAATTAAATATCATACGTAATTTCAACCTTAAACTTTTCTGGAAAATTAATTAGTTCTTTCTCATGGCTTAAAATATGTAACGATCTTTTCCCTAATCATGCATTTGTATTTCGTAGAGCAAGCTCTGCTACGCAATAATGCGTGCATATTATATATATGTAGAGACGATATACTTAATTTATATATACTTTTAATTAAATCATGATGAAAGGATTATTTAATTAATTACCACAAACCAACCTTTTTTTTGGGGTAAAAATACCACAAACCAACTTAATCAAATCTCTTGTCTACAGCAATTAAAATTCTAAAAAAAGAAATATTGATAAGAAAAGAAGAAGAGGAGAACGATCCAAAAATATATCTATCAAGTTAGTTGGCGACTTTATTAATAGGTTTAATTAAAATGATCCAGAATAAAAATAAACCAATTCCACATGTTTTTAACTTAAATTATATCTTTCATAATACTAATTACAGTACCATATTTCTAACTGTACGCAAACGAATGAATAACTATGTGTGAGAGTCTATCATCATCATCATCATCATCATTTTGTTTTTAAATCGTTTATGTAGAGTTATATGTTATCTGTAATACGAGTATTAATAAATATAAAATATATAATTTACAACGATGGAGCCAGATATTGTTAATGAGTTACTATCAACATAACTGATCATTCTTGGACTTGGATATAGAAAAAAGGTGGAGTGTATATGTTGCTGAGTTTTGATATTTTATTATACTATAGGGATGATTGATTAGTAGTGCACCCAAGTTCGATGAATATTTAATTAAGGAGCAGGCACGCGTTTACCTAAGCATACGTGATGAAGTGTACAGAAGAAAAATCAAAAGGTCGGCTACATGTTAGACACCTAGAGTGGAATAAGTAGGTTGGACAAAGCCATTTCTCAAAGTCACTTCAACCTCTTGCCAAGCAAGTCAATTCACAAACCTCTTGCCAACCACTTGAACATTATGTACTTCTAGCTCAAGGATTCGGCTTCAGCACTCTGCTGCCCCTTCTGACATCCTCTTCTTTAAAAAGCACCGTTTTGGTGCAAAAATAACTCTGGTGCTCTTTTTTTTTTTTTTTTTGGACATATTTCAGAGTACTATAGGTACTATAAATATACTTTAGGATATTGACCGGTACTGAAAAAATACTTCACGATCTTAAAAAATTATTCTAAAATGTTGAAAAAATATTTCAGAGTACTGATTGGTATTAAAAATATTGATTGGTACTGAAAAAATAGTGCATGATCTTGAAAAATTATTTTAGGAAATTGAAAATGATTTTTCAAGATCATGAAGTATTTTTTTAGTGTCAGACAGTATTCTGAAGTATTTTTTTAGTATCAGTAATACCTTAAAATATTTTTTAGTACCCTACAGTACCGTACTATATATATATATATATATATATTTTAAAAGAGCATCAGGTGTTGTTTTTACACCAAAACGGCGTTGTTTTAAGGAAGAGGATGGGAAGGCGTAGAGGACTGGAGACGAATCCCTAGCTCAATGACATAAAAGCCTTTTCTTAATTTTTTTATAACCCTTTGGCTCACATGGTATCTGGGTAGTGCTATCTTTAAATTCTATTATTAGGCATACAAGCAACCAATTGATCTGAATCGAGGCATTGCAATTGAAATGCGTCTCTTAGTGAAGTTTTCTCAAATGTGAAGTTGCAAATTTGGCTTTATGGCATTTGAGGTAAATATATGAGATAAGTTTTGTCTCATCTTGCGAAAAATTGCTTTTTTTAAAAAAAAAAACTCTTTTTTGTGTTTCCAGGAAATTTAAAAAAAAAAAAAATCGATTAAAATTGGGAGAAGACAAATCAGAAAGTCCAATATCACAAATCTCAGGTCAGACTAATGGGAGGAATTTGCAATTTGCAAATGTTTCTAAATAACCAATATGCCTTTGACAATATTTGGGGAGTTCAAGTTGTCAATATGTATATTGAAGTTATTAATTGTGATTATTGAGTTGTTATTCGTATACTTAAGTTGATTACGCATAACAATTAACAACTTGAGTTTCTCAAATACCTATGTAGGTAATATTTTGAAGCCACATGTAAGACATCACTAACTACTTATGCATAAAGAATAACAATTTAAAAGTTGTAGTTAACAACTTTTGTATACATATTGATAACTTGAGCTCCTAATATCGTCAGGGCTAAATTGGTTATTTGAAATAATTTGCAAATCTTAGATTCCTCCCATAGGTTTGACTTGTAATTATATTGAACTTCTTGATTTGTTTTTTCCCTAAAAAAAAAAAAAATCTCACATGAATAGTTACAGATAGTTTATGAAGATGGAGATTCACCCAAGATAAAGAAAAAACCATGGGCTCTCTATGAAAAGGTCCAGAACAAGCAATAGGAGAGCATGAGGAATATTACTTTATCACTCTTTCTTGCATCTACTTTTCTACTACAATATTGGTCTTAATTTAATTAGCATGAATCTAGGGTTTTGTGATAAATTTGAAGGATAAATAATTATATAAATGGGTTATGATAAATAATCCAGTTTGTTAAAGTTTTAAGTTTTAATATTAATTAAAGGGAAAATGACACTAATATCCCAAATAAAGAAAATAATATCGCAAAGTCTTATAGCTTTTCAATGACAAGTAAAAGAGCAATTATTGATAAGTGAAAGAGTTATCATTGACAAGTTATAAGACTTTTCTGATATTATTTTTCTTAACTGGTACCTTGGTGTCATTTTTTCTTAATTAAACTCTATAAAAATATTGATTTGTTTTATAACATTATAAGAGTTTGAATCCTAACATCTTATACCCCACTCTAACTTTGATCACCTAGGATGAGTAGATAACTATACTTTTTTAAGGCCAATATTTTCAAGAGAGGTTTTTGTGCATTTTATTTTTCATTAGAATAAGTGGTTGTCTGGTTGAGGGTTCTAATTCTAAGCCTTGTGTATATAACAACCTAATTGTTGGGAGAGGTCTACGTCTGTTGTCAATGGAATATATTATCCCTTGGCTTTCACATGGATGTAATTTTTGAAGTAAGAGTAAGGTTTTTGGAGATTTTCACAAGGAAAAAAAAAAAGTCTTTAGATTAATTTTTATAAAACTGAAAGAATTTTGTATAGCGTAATTTTAATAAAGTTAAAAAGGCAATTTTCTCTTATTAGTATCTAAGAAAATTTTTCTGTACACGTTTTTTTTTTAATAAAAAAAATCTTCGTTTGGCATTTTGTAATGATCACATTAGCATGTGTTTTTGTGTGTGTGTGTGGGTTGGGGGGGGGGTTGAGTTATTGGCATAATTATAGTAATTATTAATATTAATCACACAAAATCAAATATATTTTCCTGCAATCAATTATTAAAAAAGTTAAAATAAGAAAAGTTAATTATATAGTCCTCGTTATACTTTGGACTCAACGAAAGTAATTCACTTGTTCAATCTAAAACACCAGCACCTATTGGCACAAGATTTAGTCATTTAAATCTCTATCGATCCCTACACTTTTAGAAAATTATCAAGTTTAATTTCATATTTAGAAATAATTATATCACTATTATAGAACATGAGTTTTGGAGAGTTTAAGATCATCAATTTTTATATTTCATGCATGATTTAAATGGTAAGGTATTATATAGCATAATAGCAACAACTAACAAGGCAACTTATATCAAATTATATCTATTCTAATATTTGATAAATTAGAAATTACTGTAATTGGAATTAAATATTACATAGATGATTGCGCAAACTCTCTAACAATATCTATAAGCAGACTCTATATTTTAATGAATATTCTTGAGTCTTCTTTATCAAAGGAAGAAAAATCTTGGGTCTTTCTTTCTGGGGATTCGTTTCAAATATTTGTCACAATCGATCATATTGGTCAAGGAAAATCAGAGAAACTTAATCCGAGAAAATATACGAAAATTGATTGACAATTGACATATACATGGTAATTATTATTATTTGGGTAGAATTCTTAAGAAAAATGGCCCCTTCTAAGGAATTGTTTTTCCGGGGCGAGAATTTTTTTTTTTTTTTTGGGGGGGGGGGGGGGGGGGGGGGACAAAGAAATTTCGATGGTTACAAAACCTCAAAATAGTATGTCCAACGTCTCAAAAAATAAAATACTTGTTGACTTCGACAAAAATATAGCCTTATTTATTTATATAATAAAATAATATAATTGTGCCAGTCAGCAGTTATTTTAAAACGAAATCATCAAAATTTGACTATAATTCTTTATTTCCGTCCATCGATTATTTTAATTCATTAGAATAGAATGATCATTAAGAAAGATATGGCCTTTTATTTATTTTTTCATAACCTTCCTCTTACTATTATCCGGTGCTTTTTTTTTTACCTCTTATTATTAAATATTCGAGCAACCAATTAATCTAGATCAAGATTTTATGATGATCCGGATGCTTCTGTCCTTGAGCCTTTTTAAAAATGGCAAAGTTTGAATCTCACCTTGTAGTTTACCTAGTCCACCACTAAATCTGGTACCTCGGGTCGGGGTTGATATTGGCTTTTTTTTTTTTTTAAAAAAAAAAAAGCAAATCAATCTTGGTTTTATTGTTCAATACATGCGTGCATCTGCAAAAGGAAACACTCACAAATTCACAATACAAGGCGTGAATCATCCAAACCAACAAGCCCACAGAAGACACAAAAGCCTCCTCACAACACGACGTCGTTTTCCTCCCCCAATTGCCCTCCAGCTCCTATAAATATACACGACACAACATCACACATACTTCACATTGAAACCTAGCTAACTCTCTCTCTCTCTCAAGTCAAATATAGCGATCAACTAACCAAAAACTAAAAATTGTCAGTGAGTCAAATGGCGAGGTCCTTAATCTTGATGCTTCTATGGCTAACCAGCATCCTAGAAGTCTCCGACGGACAACCTGGGACATTATTGTCGTCGGTGTTCCAGGCACCAACACAGGTAGCCATAAGGCTTAGCCGTGACCCTGTGTCTCTGTTAGAAGGCTCCACAGATTTCGGTCACATAGTTCATAAGAATCCGGTGGCGATCATGAACCCGGTGTCCACAAGCGACATATCGGTACTTGTAAAGTTCTCAAACTCGTTGCCCATTCCGTTCAGTGTGGCGGCCAGAGGGGAGGGTCACTCCGTTAACGGACAGTCCATGGCTTTTGGTGGTGTGGTGGTCAATATGAGCAGTTTCAGAGACAGTAGTACTGATAATGATGGATCTGGTGGGATATTTGTGACGGAGAAGACGGCTGCGCCGGGGGTTCATTACGTGGATGTGGGTGGTGGACAGAGGTGGATCGATGTTCTGCATGAGACCATGAAACGAGGATTGTCACCTCGTTCTTGGACTGATTACTTGTATTTGACAGTCGGTGGTACACTTTCTAATGCTGGGATTAGTGGGCAAACCTTTCGATTTGGTCCTCAGATTCAAAATGTTTATGAATTGGATGTTGTTACAGGTATGAATCACTACTCTGATTTTTTTGATGCCAAATATCAGATTAAATGGTTGGGGTCCACAATCAAAAATTAGTCAAGGATTGACAAACTTAGGATCGTTTTCTCTTTTTGAGGAGCATTTTATTGAATCCTAAGTATTCTAAATGTCATGCAAATGCAATTAAAATAAGGGGGAAAATTGGTTTTGGGTTTTAAATTAATAAACTAAAGAAAATACAATTTAATTAAATGCTAAACTATTATTTTTGGTAGTTTTAATAAAATGGAATGGAGTATGAAAATGGAAATATTAATGATGGATGCTTTGGGTCATGAAGAAATGACTATTCTTGCTCAAAAAATATGGGAGTTAAAATTTCATTAAGTCTTAAGAAAAATCTCAAGATAACATTTGAATCCAATATTCCTAATTAATAGTAGCTCCTACAAACATAGTTGTACTACCTCTTGAGATATTGTTTAAAACCACTTAATGTACAATTAGGATTGAAATAATGCAACATGAGTCTTCTTAAATTCGAGTGTTAAACAGCCCCTCAAGGGTATAAATTAATCACATTAACTAGACAATAATACGTTAATTAAAATAGTCTCATTGCAACCACAAAAAATTAAAACAAATATAATCTGTACACTATAAAATCTAATCTCAACTACAATTATCAAACTAACAGAGACAATAAACATTAATCTTAGTTCTAGATTTATACACAATAATTCCTAAAACTAGGCAATCTAAATATATAAATCTAGACTAATAGAATGATAGAATAACTCCTCTATGAAGTCCATTGAGCTCAAACATTAATCCTCATCACCAAGATAAAGGAAAATCAGCCACTCATAGCAAATAGAGCACTAGCCGGAATCTGGGAAAGAGTCGCCCGAATCTGGAAAAGAGACGCCGGAAACCTCAAACTCTCGCTGGAAAATTTAGAGACTTCACCGGAAATGAGGAAGGAAGATGATGAAGGAGGTGATGATCTCCAATCCGCGGCGCACTGTGCTCTCTCGTTCCCTGTTACACGTTTCCTCTCACGGTGATCTGGTTTTTCTGGTTTGTGACGCTGACGGTGAGGTACGGTGGTGGAAGATGATGATGGTGGAGGGAGGTTTCTCGCCGGCGACCGTGGTGGAAGAGGAAGTCACCGGCGAGAGAGGTGAAGGGCGTATGTGTTCGCGTGAAGGTCCCCAGGTCCCAGCTCAAGCTTTCGTGGCGTTCTTTTATTTCCCATATAAACACGTCTCTGTTCCCTTTTAATCTTCAGGTCCGTCATTTTAGGTCAGAAGGCTTCCCTGGTCAAAACGTGCGTTTTGACCAGGGACTAAACTGTAAAGAAAAAAATGTTGCATGAGGGACTAAATTGAAACTTCTGCAATTTGAGTTCAAACTTTCCTTTTCAAATTTGATCTAATCTTTTCAAGTATCTACAATAAAAAATAATTAATCTAACATCAAATATTCTCATAAAAATCAATGTCTAAGAGTAATTACAATTTCTTTGACAATTTTACATTTTTTAGTCATAATTTAATGTTTTTACTCTTAATCACAATTTATCACAAGAAAAGTATTTTAAGTACAATAATTATAACAAAATACATTAAGAGTCCCAATTTAATTATAAAAAATCATATAAAAAATATGGTTAGGTCAGTGGTACACTTTCTAAAGCTGGGATTAGTGGGCAAACCTTTCGATTTGGTCTTCAGATTCAAAATGTTTATGGATTGGATGTTGTTACAGGTATGAATCACTACTCTGATTTTTTTGATGCTAAATATCAGATTAAATGGTTGGGAAAATGAATGAAAAATATCATTTTAATTATAAAACCCTAAAATATCTACTAAATTAGTAAAATGACATTTAGGTAATTTCATAGCTAGGAATATAGATAATGACATGTTAAGAACTTGGGTATATGTAGTGACAACTTAAAGAGTTCAAGTTGTTGCTCCTTATACCTAAATTATCAACACTTAAATTTCAAAATCTTAAATTTCTATAGATTACCTATTTATCCTTTTGCTAATTTACTGGACCAATTTTTTTTTTTTAATTTAAATGATGCTTTTATGTTATTTTGCAAAATTGTTTGTATTTGATGGAAGGATATTAATTACTTCCTTATTATCAGGATATATAAATTCCTTTAAATTGATTAAGGAATATAGTTAAAACAAGAATTTTACAAACGTTTTTGTTGTTGTTGCCAAAAGTCAAAGAGAGGATTTGGCATGATTAATGTTTGATACATGTCATTTGAGTTAGTTGTATACATATATCAACATATAGGATTCTGATAATCATCAGCTATTATTTTTATTTGATTACGCTATTTACGTAATTAAACTTTATTAGTCACACTCACACCTTATGTTTGTACGTAGGCAGCAGATTTCTGGCGGGCTAAATAGGATAGGTAATAAATTATTAGTTAGGCTTTAAAAAAAATACTATATAGCCTGTGACATTTGGAAGTTTGTATGTGTATTTCATTAAAATTAATATTTGTTCTAATTTTTAGACCAGGTGTCCAGTCTTCTATCCATACTGGAATTCAAATATTCATTAAACTGTTGTTAATTGCTACTATTATTTGTATGCATACTTATTTCTAATTTCATATAAAACATTGACTATTAATTACTAAAATTTCTAAAACGTTAATTTTCTTTGAGAAATTATTTGTGTATTTTTTTATTTTCTTTTTGTGTGTGTGTGTATCACCCTCACTTTTCTTTTTAATGTCATATAGAATTATAACTTTAAGTTTCTTCTTAGACCCCTGAAATTGTGAAAATATTATATACCTTTGACTTTTATTTTTTTGCCCTTAAAACATTATGCATAGTAACCAAACATATCCCTGTTAGAATTTTTCTAATATTTATTAGTTTGTTTATAAAATTAAGTGTGTTTTTTTATATATACAAAATTAGATCAATTAATCACCTTTTTTTTTTCCCTTTTGGGTGTTTGAATGATGGCGACTATATTTGGCTAAGACCATATGATCAAAACAAAAGGGGTTGAACTGTGATTTTACTAATTCATTGAAAGTACAGTTACCCTATTGTTTCATTATGCTTTGCTCGGAAAAAAACATTATAAAAAGAAGCATTACAAAATAAACATAGCTCAAAACTAAATTAAACATAAATATATGTAATTGTCACGTGACTTCACCGGATATTAATCCAGATTACATGTAAATGATGGGATGAAGATACATTATCACTGGATTGCGACAGCAAATTGTATTATTCGTAGATTATTCATAACTTAAAAAACAGGTAATCAGGTTAGCACTATTCAATATACGAATATAGGGATGAGTGTGCATTTCCCATGATATAAAATTCTATTGACCAAACTCTTTACAGAGGTCAAGAATATTTTAGATCATATAGTATTTTTTTTTAAATAGAAATCAAGGGGGTGTCCTCGCCGACAAAAACGAATCCTCCTTCGCACCGTATTCGTCCCGAAGGGCATTGGTGCTTTACCAAATAACCATCTCCATACACACCACTAGGATCGAACCCCGACTAGATGCTTAAGGGAACCCAAATACAAACCAACTAAGCCAAGTTGCTTTGGTTTAGATCATATAGTATTATTTGTTCATTATTAATGAAGAAGTTGAATTAATAATTAATTGTTTATTAGTAAACATTAAAATGAAGCTAAGTCAACTCTTCTATGGTTTGAGGGAAATGGCTCTTAAACATTGCCATTTGCTTGTATTGTGAGGTCACTTAAACAAAGCTAAGCACATAGCAATAATCGAGACAGATATCCTTTTGTATGTTTAAATTATTCGACGTGATCACTAGTCCTTCCTTAATATTATTATTAATTATTAATAAATCTTTATTGGTTATAATTTGCAGGGGAAGGAGAAGAAATAACATGTTCTCGTGAGATTAACTCAGACCTTTTCTACGCCGTTCTTGGAGGTTTAGGTCAATTTGGGATAATCACCAGAGCCAGAATTGCTTTAGCTCCTGCACCAACCAGGGCAAGTATTTAATTTCATTTATATATAGAGACGCAAATAATATAATAATAAGATAAACTAAATTAAATATAATGGTTTGTTTAAATATTTATTGCAGGTGAAGTGGCTGAGTATGCTTTACGATGACTTCTCTGTACTAAGTGCAGATCAAGAAAAATTAATCTCAATGAACGAAAGTGTAGAAACTAACATGCCTAATTACGTAGAAGGATCGCTTCTTCTGAATCAATCATCCATGGATCTTTCTTTCTATCCAGAGGCTGATCGTCCAAGAATCACATCCCTAGTCCAACAAAACGGCATCGTCTACGTCTTAGAGCTGGCCAAGTATTACACCAACGATTCTCAGGCAAGAGTGGACCAGGAAGTTGAGAAGCTGTTAAGTGGGTTGAAGTTTTTGTCGTCGTTTAAGTTCGAGAAGGATGTATCGTACGAGGAGTTTCTGGATCGGGTTCATTCTGTTGAACTTGTCCTTAAGCCTCAAGGACTGTGGGATCTTCCTCATCCGTGGCTCAACATGTTTGTTCCAAAGTCTCGAATCATGGATTTCCATGATGGTGTCTTCAAGGGCATTCTTCTCAACCAAACCATTCCTTCAGGACTCGTCCTCGTCTATCCCATGAATCGCAACAAGTGAGTACTACGCTATTTAGATTTCAGATAACATACATCTAGCATCCTAAAATATTTTTCAAGACGCATCCAACATCTTAAATCATTTTCTTATGTGTGTTCAGCACCATAATTTTTTTTTTTTTTGAGTATTTAGCACCTTAGAGTATTTTTTTCAGCTGCGCTCAGCACTTTAACATTTTTTTTTTTGTGTGACCAAAGAACAAAAAATACTTTTAGGGACCAAACACAATTGAAGAAAATACTTTAGACTGCTAGATGTAGGGGTGAGCATTCAATTTTTCGGTTCGGTGTTTGGTTAAAACCGAAATACATGCATTTTTCAACACCGAACCGAAACCGAAGCGTCTTAAAAACCGAACCGAATTAACCAAAATATTTTGGTTAATTAATTGAATATTTCAGTTTTTGGGCCTTATTGTGGGCTTTCTTGTTTGGGTGAATTCTTTTTTTTTTTTGCTCAAATTGTTTGGGTGCATTCGGCCAACCTACAATTTTTATTTTATTTTTTGCTCGAATCAATCTATAGTATTGAGTGTGACGTGGTATGTATTATACATGGAGCAACTAGTATACAACGAAATACAAACATGGAAAAACAAAGTCTACAATATTATATAGAACATGGAGCAGCAGTAGCTGGTATATATCAAGGCAACACAGATCTTGCATATCAGCCAAAACGCAATGACAAAATTCCTGCCTTTGACTTTGTCCCAGAAATTCAATGGCAGAACAAAGTATACAATATTATACAAAACAAGGCAGAAATATCACAAATTCTAGGTTCTAGGGCAGCAATATCACAAATTCTAAGTTCTAACTACATCATAAACTCAAACAACCCGCAACAACTCATCCATCCTAGAGCCAGTATAAAATGATCCAAAAGAAGAAAGATATTGAGAGAAACCTGCAAATTAAAACAAGATTAAATCAAATAAAAAGAAAAGAAATAAATTATTACAAATTGAAAAACCGGTGGGAAGCACATCTGAGAAGTGAAGATTTGATCTCAGATCTGATCCCCATCTTGATAGATATTATAGTCTTCATCAAATATCTCAATCTCTGCTGCTGTTTGACGAAGAAAGGATGAAGAAGAAGTTCCCAATCACCACGAAAATAACTAGGGATCACTTCTCAAATCTGGTCGGAGTTAAAAAGAAAGAAAGCTTCGCCGACCCTAGATCTGATGTAGACTGGATCAGCGTCCCTATTGGATATGATCTACGACAATTTCGAAGCTTCAGATCAAAACTCTTGCATGCAAGAATGACGAACCCAAATTCTAAGTTTTGCGAAACAGCTTTGTGACTGTTACAAAATCTGAGAGAATGCCACCTGTATGCCTCCTCTGATCCACTCGTCCACTCGTAGTATCTTCTCTGTTCCAGATCTAGAGTGAGGAACAAAACTGTTCATTCAATCTTGTTGGATTCCCTGGATCTGAAGGAAATAGCAACAACTTGAAACTCCTCTCACACTCAACTGCCTCACCATCTCCAATTACCAAGGAAATAACCGGAGACCACTCCATGGCAGCTACTGCAGTGGGCAATCGCTGAGGATCTCACTGGGTCTCTCACAGGTACTGTTCACTCATAGAGCATTAACCGTAGAGAGACAAAGACAATCCACAGTGTAGTTAAGTTTAGGGTTTTCAATGGTGAGGAATTGGGTTGGGTCTTCAGTTGTGTTGGGTTGGTCATGACTCATGAGGTGGGCTAATTAAAAAAAATACATATACAATTTAATTTCGGTTATTCGGTTTTAAATGAAATAAATTTACAAGAACCGAAAAAACTAAACTGAAAAAACCGAACAGCGAATTAGTCAGTTCGGTTTTTAGTTTCGGTTTTGATTTGCTCACCCCTAGCTAGATGAACCATGAAACACTTTAGGGTACCAGATGTACTTGAGTATATACTTCAGGGTTCTCGAGACATACACCTTAACCCTTTAGATTTTCGAAAATAGTTTAAGCCAATTTGATAGTAGTTATGTTAACTGGGTATTCATATATTTGCAGGTGGGATGATAAGATGTCTGCGATGATCCCGGACGAAGATATATTCTACATTGTGAGTTTTCTGCACACGAGTACGTATGACCAAGTGGAAGCATTTAAAGAGCAAAACCAGATGGTGTTGCAGTTCTGTGAGGAAGCTGGCATTCAGATTAAGAAATATCTTCCACAAAACTTGACTAGGAAACAATGGATGGATCACTTTGGAGACAAATGGAAGCTTTTTCAACAGAGAAAAGTTCAATATGATCCCAAACATATTTTGTCACCTGGCCAAGCCATTTTCACCCCATTAACGTAGCCATATGTATATTTATATTTTAGTATCTAGACCATCAGAATTAGGTCAATATATATAGTGGATTATGTATAAGCAAGTGGAGATCTCACTGGTTAGTTTAAAGCTTCCTATGAATGTAGCCATTGCTAGTTGGCTTAATTGCTTCAACATTTGAATTGCACGTCGAAATAATCAAATGTATATTGGCTCATATTTTGTCGCCTTTTTCCCCCTCAATCTCCTATAACCTTCTATATTTAAGTTAACCCACAATTTAATCTCCTATAACGAACTTCTATATTTAAGTTAACCAGAACCACAATTTTAATTATAACTAAAATGTTGACCCGGGGTCGTATAATCTCACAAGGATAACTACAAATGAGACAAATTATAAAAACTAACAAAAGAAACGTTTTTTTTCCCCTTAAAAAGATACTTCATTGAAAGCATACAACTCAAGATAAATAATTTCCATCAAATGTTACTATTATTTATAAATCACCGACTTCCTTAAAAAATATATAATTATTGACTGATTTAAATTTTTATGATGGATAAGCAACTGGCTAAATAAATGAGTTTTTCATTTCCGTACGTCACTGATTTTCCAAGTATTGTTATTAAGGAAAAGGAAAACATACTCAGAAACTAATTTAGGTGCGGTGAACAGGCACGTTTAAAAATTTAGATGCGAATTTGGTAATTATGCTCAAAATTTGTTTGGCAATCTAGGGCCCCTACTCAAGATTATAAGATAATTATCCTTTTAAAAAAAATATGACTTATGTTCCTCGCCAAATAAGTATATGATTCAATTATATATATATGTGTGTGTGTGTGTGTAAGTATGTATATATGTGTGTGTGTGTGTGTGGGTATGTGTATATACGAGACTAACTATTATTGTTTCCTAATGAATTTTTCCAATAATGCATCCAAATCTTTAGATATATATATAGTATCAACATCACCAAATATCGCTGAAGATGGCACGCCATGATTCAGAATACTTATTTTGGAACTTCTCTACTTTATGATTTATTCAACTAGTTTGAATTGAATTATATCCACTTAAATATTAACTATCACTGCAAAAAAATGTTACAAAATCTTCCCTTCATTGATTTGTCTCCGAGACTCTTTGATTCACAAAGTCAAGATTCAGTTAGATTTTGCAACACCATCAGATGCCTATTTAATTTCTTTATTATTTTTTGTGTTTAACTTTATATGTAGTTTATCTTGTAAAGATCCGAGAAACATCATATAACAAAGCGGAAAAATCGACATGATATTGTGAAGATTAGAGTTCCCATTATATTATCGGAGTGGAATGCGGACCAGTTTGACGTATGAAAGCCATACTATTATATTGTTCAAGAAATAAGAAAATGCTTCAAAGTTTTCAGACATTCAATTAATTTGGAAACAGACTTCCTGTCATCCACCATAACGTATCGATTTCTCATTAAGAACACACACACACACACAGACATATTTGTAGAAGCTATAATATAGCTAGAAACAGGCACCCACATAGGCTGGTCCAGACCCACTACTACGTTATTCATAAATTTTCTATCCTTTCAAATTTGGTCTCTATGATTACTTCCATTGATAATGTGAATGCATATAATGATCTAACAATACTCTAATGATTTTCCTTTGTTTTCTTTGAATGATCAGTTTGGGTTACAAGAATTCTTCTAGATGGTTGGGAGGGACAGTTCAGGTCCACACAGAAGAAAAGGAATTTCTTCACAAAAAAGCTAAGCATTATTAATGCATGAAAAAAAACATGATTAATCTCAGTAATTTAAAATCTAAGCTCACTAAAGAATTAGTGATCGATTGATCCCGGCAAAGTCCATATAATTTGCTCCATGTCTTTCTCATTTCTGTTGCTAATGATGATCTCTAAATATGCTTTTAAAAAAGCCTTTCGTTGCATGTGCAATGTTCATATTAGCTAACATTGAATAATATTAATACAATGTAATGTTTTTCATGAATTATTTATTGTTGGTAAAAGTGAACATTTGGTTCTCTAATTTTATATAAGATTTCAGTTTGATCCCATAATTTTGTAAAATATCTTATAAGTAATTTAACCCTAACAATGTCAAGTGAATGACTTTTATGTCAATCATTGTAATTTTGGAAAACTAAGCTTAATATATCATTATTTGAGAATACTTTCTCCACATTTAAAACTCCAATATTATCAATTTTTTGTTAATGACATTAGAATTAGAGAACTGAAAAGGTATTTTGGAAAATTAAGGGATGAAAATGAAACTCTATGTGAAGTTAAAAGACTGATGCAAGAGTGCACTTTTGCAATTATTATTTTCATACGGCTCATGTTGATATTATTATTCATTAATATCTTTAATTTGCTTTGTTGATAATGATGATGGCATAAAAATGTGTGTCTTGCACTCGTGCATGCGCAGATGATAATTAAACTTCTTTAGAATCTTATAATACATGATTGAGAGATATTGGGATTGCCATATCCATTTTTTCTTCTCCTCACGTACGAATCACAATCTTTTATAATGAGTATATATATGGCCCCACGAGACAAAATAATTACTGCAATTGAAAAAATTAGGAGCATTGCTTCGAAATAGGATGTCATCTTCTTCAACTTTAACTTGCCCAGTTTCAAAAAAGCACTTTATTTATTATGAAGTGAGCAACGCGGAATCATCAACAGCTCATTGATCTCCACAAAGAACCTTTGTTTTCATGGTAAATATAAGAGCATCCCTGTTTTGGTATATAGAATCGATCGGTGAAGCATCATTTCATGTACTCTCTCCGATCCTAAATATAAAAGCTAATTTGTGAGTTTGATCTGATTCTAAATATAACACTTGAGTTCATTTTGCTTTTTAAATTTATAAATTTTTTAAACTATGAGGAGAAAATGGTAAAAAGATTGTTTGAGATGGTTTGGACATGGTCAAAGAAGGCCATTGAGTACATTGAGTACACTGGTTAAGAGAGTTGATTAAGTAGGATGGAGTCCTCTAAAAAGAGATCGAGGAAGACCAAAACGAACACTTAATGATCTTATAGAGTGAAATCTTTTGGTTAATAATCTATCAAAAGAATTAGTTTTTGATAAGCACAATGAGGACGTGCGATCTATGTAGCCAACCTTGTTTAGTGGGAGAAGGCTTCATTGTTGTTGTTATTGCGCATATTAAAGGAAATTTCATCAATGGGAATTGTGATTAAAAAATGTATTTTAAGAAAACTAACATACAACTATTATAAATAATTAACCTACCTAATTTATTCAATATGTGTAAATTAGTTATACAGCTCATATATTTATAATCTGAGGGAGAATTGATTATATAAAGAATGAAATATATTATCTTTCTTATACTCATCTTACTTCTGTTATATTTTTTTATTCAAGAACATACAAGGATTTTACTTACAAAGTTACTTTCTTTTTATTCCTCTCTAGGTGTTCAACAACTTGATGACTATTTTAATATTTTTTACTTTAAACATTATGAGTACTTTTTATCAGTAATTTTTCTCAGCATGTATAGGAAGAAGGGAATAAAATTTTCATTCTGTTGCTTAATAGATAAGAGTGTTTTGATGACTGTTTCCCTCATGTTTATTTAGCTGAAGCTTCTGGATTCTATGAGCACTGCACAAAATTTAATATCAAAAGTTGCACTATTATAATCGATCTTATAAACAAAATAACTTTCAATAGTGTGTGTGTGTGTATTGATATTGAATTTTATTTTGATTTTGGCTTTCATTTGATCACACTGTTGTTTTAGTTCAGAGTCTCATAGAGTTCTCCAGTTTTGATTCTCTTGATATTCTTAATTAGGTTTGATCAAAGCTTTCTTTAGACAAAAGTTTAGAGTCCTTTTCTAACAATTGCAACAATTGTAACATAAATTTATTATTCCTTTTATTTTTGGTACTTCCTCCCAACCTAAATACTCCACTTGGCTAGCAGATAAGTTTGTTTTGATCCTAAATATAATGTGTAAAATCTTAATCCACTTGGCATTGTTTCCTAAATTTATATTTTGTTCTTCAATGCATATAATTAAAATGAGTACTTTAAGAAATTCAACACACACACACACATATATATATATATATATTGACAAATAACTAACTTATCTGCTTTTCCTAATCTTTACAAACTAGTCATATAGCTCTTATATTTATGACTGGACATAAGTATGTACTCCCTCCAGTTTTTTTTAAGCAACTTTCTTTTTCTTGGGGCTTGTCCTTAATGTAAGTAACTTTATTTTTGTGTCTCAAAATTTAAAATGTCTTTTCCTTTTCTACCCCAATTAAATACATAACTTTATATTAATTATCTCCCACTCACAACTAATTCTCTTTCATTTAATCATTTATTACCCATTCTCTCTCATATATATATATATATATATATATATATATATATATGCTCACTAATTAATGTGTTGTAAATTAAGATCCTAAAAAATTATTTGAACCTTGGATTCTAGTCATGGAGGTGGACCTCCTCCTTCTGCTTTCTGGAATTGTACTAGTAGCTGCTTCATAATCAAATCAAAAGAGTTAGAATTTCGATTAAAAGACGTTCATATAAGGTCCAGCGTATGGATCTGCATATCTTTGTAACATTCCGAAACACAATCGTTAAAAAGATATTCCTTCTATAAACTGCGAATTTACACACACACACACACACAGACACAGAGATATATATATATTCGCAGTTCACACTTATTTTTATGCATATCTTACTTGAACGTGAAATGCCTGACTCTTTAAAGACTTCAGAGTATAACATCACATTACTTAATTTTTCAAATTTATGAGTTTATTAAATTTTGTACCAATTCAAAATTTGTATGCGTTGGATTGTTATACATGTGCGGGTATTCATGAAAAAAGGGTTTAAAATTCAAATATTTTGATGTTATTAATTTTTAATGCGTTGGATTGTTATATATATATGTTTTTATTCATGAGCTTTTTTAGACAGTAGTGGGAGGGATGGATTGACAATTCATAGTTTCATTCTTTTCCACGGCATCCATCGATCTTACTAATTAGATATATTGGGGAAGTCAAAAATCAACCGAATCGTTTCAAGTGGAAAATTTTAGAACTCTTTCTAACCATTTAGATTTAATTAATTTGGGTAAATTAATTAATTTATTGTTTATTTAATTGTTTTAAATTTTTAAATCATTTTTATAAGGAAAAAATGCTGAATATATAAAAGTAATGTTAATCGTGAATAACAATATGAAAAATAATAATATAACTCGTTGAGGTCTAATTTGTAAATTTAAGAAAAGATAAAAGTTGCTCAAGAGTACCTACGTCCAATTCAAATAGCCACTAACTAGGTCTTCATCAAACCTAATTAATCATATTAAATTTAATTAGGTACTGTTCAGATAATTAACTATATAGTAAGTGTGAAACCAAAAATTGTGGAGGCAAAAGCAATTCCAAGGAATTCTCAATGATAACAAGAAGATATTCATGTTGGAGAATCTTTCAAATCAAGTACCAAGTGTAAATTAAGTAAAAAGAATAATAAACATCTTATAGTAAAAATGTGAACATCATATTTTATGTTAACTTTTGATTTCGGGTTTTAAACAACTTTACCACACTAACCATTTTTGTTGTTGTTGTTGCTACTGCTGCGAGAGGTTGATATATAATTAGATGATGAACATCTCTTAGGATCTCATTGAAGTATATGCATACCTATTTAACAAGTTTGATGATCACAATTGTTTGTATTAATTTATTATTCAATTATACAACGCGCGTAATCTTATTGTTTCATTTCGCTCTCTCTTGAAATTAAAAATTCAATAACATCCGAATGAATATTGATGTAATTAATATGAATGCAACTCATATCCAATAAGGATATAAGTTTGAATTCTATTTCTTTTGTTAGAATTGAACCTTGTTAATGAACAGCAAGTAATTAAGTAGATAAGCACTATCGAATAGTAGAACTTGTCTTGGACTAAGCGGCATAATACATACAAACTTTTATTGAAAAATTGCATAGTATACAAAAATATGCACTTGTACATTGAAGTGGCAAAAGAAACAAACAAGTACTATACATTAGTTAACATAAAATCATACTGTCAATTCTTAATATATATATTAAAAAAGTTAAGGCATATCCAACACTTGAAGTGCTTTTTCAAGTGCACCTGGTATCCTAAAATATTTTTTGATACATCTAACAACTTGAAATATTTTTTTTAGATGCTTCCATCACCATAAAATATATTTTTAGGCATGTCCAGCACAACTAAACCTTAAATTATTTTTTGGTACATCAAACATTCTAAAGTATTTTTCATCAAATGTATCTAAAAATTACCTAAATTGTTAAGTGTAAAATTATACCAAAAAACACTTTAGGGTGCACTTGAAAAAAATTCTTAACATGAAGAATATTTAAATCGATAGCCACCCATAATCTTTCCTCAGCACTAGCATTCATTATTTCTTGTGAGAGAAACGCATGAAACTTGTCTAATATTCAACTGAAAAATAATTGCTTATTACTTTTGTAACTTGGCCTAATGGAAAGAATGAATATTATGTCCTATATTTCATATACAAACGTTATATATATATAGAAGATAAGAGAGCCTCAATAGTAATGGCTCATAATGACTAATAATGACTATTAATGAAGATTATTCCTAATCCCTACAAATCAGGGATTCCTATAAATCAGAATACAATTTCCTAGCTATAAATCATAATACAATTTCCTATGTAATCCTTGTCACCCTCCGCAAGCTGGAGCATGGATGTCTTGGATGCCCAGCTTGGACTTGAGTTCATAAAACTGAGTAGGATGAACTGGCTTTGTGAATATGTCTGCAACAAACGGTCTCATAAGTGACAGACCAAAAAATACTTCAAAGGTCTCATCAAGGACCAACACCAAACAGTTAACAAAAGTGATTAGAAGATAAATCAGAATACAAAAAAAAAAAGTGATTAGAAGAAATAATATGGAGAAAAAAAGAAAGATGAAGAAGACCACGTTAACTCCTTCTTAGAGAGAGACCATGTTAACTCTCTCTTGGAGGGAGACCAAGTTAACTCAAAAAAAAAAAAAAAAAGATCAATCGAGATAATAGGTCTCGAGAAAACAATACAAAAAAAAAAGTGATTAGAAGAAATAATATGGAGAAAAAAAAGAAAGATGAAGAAGACCACGTTAACTCTTTCTTAGAGAGAGACCATGTTAACTCTCTCTTGGAGGGAGACCAAGTTAACTCAAAAAAAAAAAAAGGATCAATCGAGATAATAGGTCTCGAGAAAACAAGGAGAAAAAAAATCGTATCAATTGAGATAATAGGTCTCGAGAAAACGAGGAGAGAAAAAAAAACATGATCAATCGAGATAATAAGTCTCGACAAAACAAGGAAAAACTAAAGTAAAATCGAGAGAATAGCTCTCAAGAAAACGTGGAAAAAAAATGGAGCAATCGAGAGAATGAGTCTCGAGAAAAGGAGAAAAAATAGAGTAAAATCGAGATAATAGCTCTCAAGAAAACGAGGAAAAAAAAATTGGAGGTGACAGCGGAAGAACGTGAAAACCTAAAAAATGTATATAGAAAAAAATATTTTAGCGAGGACACAACCTGGGCTTTGATACCATGTAACTTGGCCTAATGGAAAGAATGAATATTATGTCCTATATTTCATATACAAACGTTACATATATATAGAAGATAAGAGAGCCTCAATAGTAATGGCTCATAATGACTAATAATGACTATTAATGAAGATTATTCCATGATTTATAGCTAGGAAATTGTATTCTGATTTATAGGAATCCCTGATTTGTAGGGATTAGGAATAATCTTCATTAATAGTCATTATGAGCCATTACTATTGAGGCTCTCTTATCTTCTATATATATGTAACGTTTGTATATGAAATATAGGACACAATATTCATTCTTTCCATTTTACCAAGTTACAACTTTGGCTGAACAATCTCCAACAAGACAGACATAAACATGAAAGCGTTGTTTGCCTGCACGCTGTGATAAACTTTGTACTGGACTGTCGTATATATGGAGTTTCGTAAGCGTGTACGTACGTGTGAGTCTTTATATTAGCGCATTTCACCAAGAATAATAAGACAATATTAAAAACAGTGTTAACGGTCTTAATTAATTAACAATATCATAAACTTGTTCTTCGACGTATTAATACAAGTGATCTCTGACTTGCACCTTTCATGAAAGTATACATGCATGCCTATCAGGGCTTAACAGTTTAATAGGGACTGTAACTTCATATATTCAAAGCCTTCATTTCTTTTCTTCTTTTTCTTCGTTTTTCTATCTAAGATATGTTTTTGTATCTTTGTAATTATCATAATCATCATATCATCCCTTTGATTTGTTTCGCTGATTACACTAGACAAGTTTGGTTCTAATAATTAAACATGGTACAATCGCTGCTAAAAATATATTGACCATATGTTATTGATGCATTATTGAATCAATATCATATTATATATGTTTGTTAGGTGGATCAAGTGTGTTCTTACTCTGTAATTAAAAAAAAAAAAAGTATGGATGGATCAGATTTGATTCATGATGTAAAAGATTCTTTCTTGACATTACGAGGAAGTTCCAACTCTCTGCCACCTCTTGTCGTTAACAGGATAGAAAAAACAAAAAGGGAAAAAATAATAAAGAGGATTTAATGTGAAGGAGGGTTGGGAAGTGAGAACACTACTGGCTCCTAGCCAATGGGTTTTAGCTTCAAAAATTGACAGTTCAACATAAACAGAATCTTGAGAAAGATATGGTCGTGGGGAGCAAAGGAGATATATATTATTAGTACTACAGCTTTTTCAATGATAATAACCTTTCTTACTGGATTTACAATATTCAAAATACATTTTGTTTTCATAATGGTCCCTTACGTAGTGGTGGGGATTTTGGTTTTTTCCAGATCGATCCAATTAATGGCATTAACTTCTAAATACATAAACTTATCTTAATTTTTTTTTTTTACTGTGCATGATTCACTGAGAGGCCACTGTGTCTAGGCTAAAACGAAAACGTATATCAAAGAGGGATCAGATCATCACTAAAGAACAAAATTTTGGATTACAAATAAAAAGCCTGGTGGGTAGATCTTGATGAACTGTTCACTTCAGTAGCCTTTAAAGTTTCGTAAATCGAAGAATTGAAGCATTTGGTCCCATATATAGGTACGTTAAAGAGATCACGGAGAGAGGGTCCATACAGAACATATTATTAGTACTCATCTGTAAGTACTGTCCCCCATTATATATTAATGCTAGCTATATACCACTCAAGACCCTTCTCTTAATCATCCATATTCATATATTAGCTAGTTTATTTAATATCAATGTTTTCATAATCAAATTCATGAACTGGTTGATTAACCCATCGTCCATCAGTCATAACACCCTCCTGTTCTATTTATAAGGCAAAGAGAATAAATATTTTCACCTTATTTATAAGGTACATAATTAAATTTTTTTGTATTGACATACAATTTTATCCTTCATTTATTATACTATGGACTTTGTTTTCCTAGGAATAAGGTTGAAAAGTTGTCAAATTTTAAGGCATAGTTAATGAAGTTTAAGATTATTATTGGTCTACTTGAAATATATTAGAAATGCCTTATAAAGAGGACAAGAGGAGTATAAGAGTTGGTTTGGGAGTTAATTTTTTGGATCATAAATATAAAACCTAAATGTCCTTTGTCTCCTATGTTTATTAATTATTTTTCCAGATTTACCCATATAGTTAGATTCTGATATCTATGTTATGTTGATAATACTCCAATGTAAAATGATTAAAAGGATAGATAGTTAATAAAAATCAGCATACGTTTTTACAAATAACTAATTTACCCTAATGTTTTTAATCTATATGAAGAATTAGCTAGTTCTTGCATTATATTTAGAATAGTAAGAAACAATGTTTTCAAAACTGTTATAGTTAGCTAGGACTTGATTATCAAGTGGCCAAAACTTATCCAAACTAATAAAAAAAAAACTTGATATAAAAGTTAAGTATATATTACTTCAAGTATAATTAGTTTGATCGTGGTCAAAACTCTAAATGTTAACTAGTACTTCAGCCATTTTAATAGCGTATCAATGAAAATATTTCTTAAAACAATTATGAGTTTTGATCTAATTAATATATATATATATATATTGATATATTGAAAAGGTATAATTTGTTACCGGTAGCTTCACATTTCACCATTATTGGCCTTGCCACCTACTTATGCATGGGACCTCATTATGCATTTATGAGTTTATTTTTTCCCCTTTGGTCCTAAACAAAATGGCTTTATCAATTAATTAATTTCTTACCAAGGAATGTTTAAGATTATGTTGTCCAATATAATTGAAAGTAAAGTTGAGAGCACATGGTTGATGTTTGCTTAAAGTGACAACCAAATTGGCCCGTGACAATGATAATGTTCAAAAAGATTAGACAGTCGAATTGAGGGCTAATCATTGCATTGAATTGATCATCACCTTGTTTATCGACGAATTATTAGTACAAAGTAATTAAAGAACCCGCTTCTTTGAATGTGGACAAAAGTATAAAAAGCTTCTAAATTACTTCTAAAGTAATAAGACATTTATCTAAAAATTTACATGCAAATGTTTAAAATTTACTTGTTACTCCCAAAGCAAGAACTAGATTTAAATAAATAAGTAAATCCCTCATTGCAACATTTACCACCCAAGGGTATTCATGTCCTGAAGCAGATGCAACTCATGATCTTTAGCAAGTACAACGCTTCTTCACCAGCTGTGTGCAATATATCTTCAGTTATGTATGTGTAAATATCTTCCATTTTATATATGGTTAAAAAATGTCGCATATAACTGAATAAGAGTTCCGCCTGGGTCCTAAAACAGATTGCAGATATCTTTGGGCAATAAATTTTACAATGACGGACTTTTTTTAGCATTTTTCCCAAAAAAGAATGGTACTGTATGTAATTAATACCGTCCTTGTTCGATCTCCAAATTTATCATAGTCGTGAAGAATTGTGCATGCAGCTGTTACTTGTTGCCTAATGTTAGGCAAGTGGGAACCGACTTCTCACCGAATCGTTTACATTTTTTGTATGTTAAATCCAAGTCCACGTGGGGCTTAGCTGTTATATTTACTTTATGAGTAATATCAAAAAGTAATATAATACTCATTAATATTTAATTAGGTTGTCGATGGTGTCTGATTATTTCTCGACAGTAACACAATCATATAGATTGTTTGTATTATGATTTTGCCTCGGCTTATAAGAGAGTTTTGATTACCTCCAAACATGTCTCAACTTTTGGCGAATTATTTTGTTGTTTTGTAATTAAGTACTTCGATCATATGCTATATGCATTTTATAATTCGACCCCTTTAGTTTTTTATCACAATGGAGGTATTATATTAATCCTTAAAAGTCGCTAGTATGTCCATACATAATGTTACTTGAACAAAGTTTTGGACGTAGTGTCAATGGAGGTATTATTTTATGCAGTGATAGATACTCAACTTCAAGAGTTGAATGATCGTTTCAGTGAAGTTAGTTCGAATTTGCTAGAATTCATGGCATGTTTAAATCCGTGCAACTCTTTCTCGGCATTTGACAAGCATAAGTTGTGTGAATTTGTTGGCTATTATCCTTCGATTTTGATGTCACCGATTTTGTCATGCTTGAATATCACTTTCGACACGTATATTGTTGATGTGCAATGTGATCCGATTTTTTGAATTTGCAAGGAATAGCTAATCTTGCCAAGAGGATGGTTGAAAAGAAAAAACATATTGTGTATCCTTTAGTTTATTTACTTGTAAAGTTAGCATTGACTTTGCCAAGAGAATCGCATCTCGTGAAAAGAGCATTTTCGGCTATGAAATACATCAAGACTGCACTTCACAATCGGATGGGGGATGAATGGTTGAATGATTGCTTAGTATCTTATTTTGAAAAAGATGTATTTGATAGTATTGATAATGAGGCAATTATGATGGAATTCCAAAAAATAAAGCCTAGAAGGATGATGTTGTAATTGTTTTTATTGTAATATTCTTTTATTATTAAAATATATGGTGTACTTAGTCTTGCTTTCCCTTTATATTTTTTTTATTTTTTAATGCATTTACTTGTAAAAAAATTTGGGGGCGCCGCCCCCGAACCCCGCCAATGGTGCCCCCCTTCCATAAATTCTTGGTCCGCCGATCAAGGATGTAATTTTGTTAATCAAAATGCATTTCTCTCTCTCCAAAATTGTCGATCTTTTTAAAAATTTTGTTTATAAAAATGAGTGATCGGACTTGAAGAGAACTTGGTGCGTGATTATTAATTAAAAGCCCATTTGTCAATAAAATTTGTGATAAAAGTAAACACAATTGCGTATTAATTACTCAAAGTATAGCCATATAATAATATTATTTTAGTTTTCCTCTATTATGACATATTTCAACAAGTAGGGTTTATAAAGTGATCGTATCAACTTATCTTAGGACACATCACCCAGTTATATGAATCATTCGTAATTGAGATTTAACATGAACACAATATTAAAAGCAAAATATTCTAAATATAAATTCAAATAAAACGATTGAAATTTGAAATTAAAATTAACAACCATATGATCAAATTTCCCCACTAAATCTGATACACATAAAAGGAAGGAAAAATTAATCTTTTAGTTCTTATAGTTTTAACTTAATTGTAGCTCATCAGTACCTGATTTTTAATTTTTAACTCTGTGAAATTCAATTCTTATAGTTTTTACTCAATTGAAACCCAATCCCTAAATTTTAACTCAAAACAACTTAGTCATTATAGTATTAATCATTTAACACTTTAGTTTATAAACTGCATTAAATATATGATTTTATTTTCTAAAACACAGATATCAGTATTTTAAATGGTTAAAATTGTAAGGATTGAGTTTCACATTTAGTTAGTTAAAGTTCAATGAATGAATTGGATATTAATTGAGTCAAAATTACAGGAAATAAGTTGCATTAAATCAAATTTAAAGACTCAATTGTAAATGAGTTTTATCTATCTGTTGAGTTACCGACACAGTTTTTAACGAGTCATTAGAAATAAACTGTATAGTACTGCTTTCCCCATCGTGCCGTGTTGTTTTGCTTGTTTTTGGGTAAACCATAACAAAGAAACTAAAAGGTTAGAGTGACAGGAACAAGGGCAGAAAATGCCAAGAGAGAAAGCGTTAATGAAAGAGATAAATGAGATGAAAAATCTAGTATTAGCTAGGATTTGGGGTACAAAGATGACACTTTAATCATGGTTTTGCCGTATTCACAAGTTTCAAAACGAGAAGTGAAAGGTGCACATCCACACAACCGAATAGGGCAGAGAAAGAAAGGGAAAATTTCACCCTGTAGCCCTTTAATGTCAAACAATCCCAGAATGTTTGAAATTTCAGTGCACCCCTGAGACTAAACTGAAAGTAAAATTTGTTGGTAAAAAGACAACTTTGCCCTTACTTTATAAATCAAATATGATTATTTATAATACACATATGAAATTTACAAGTCAAATATATTTATTTATAAAACAAATAAGTGAAATTACAAAACCATACTGTCCATGTACAAGACAAGGAGTATATTCATAAGAATACATACTATTTAAAATGTACATGTGAGAATTTACAAGTCAAATATGTGTATTTACAAGACATGTGAGAATTTACAATATCATCTCCATTATGTACAAGACAAGGGTAAAAATATCTTTTCAACTAAAAAACTTAATTTCAATTTAGTTCTAGTGAAGTTTTATAAAGTTTTTCGGGTGCAGTAAATTTTCCCAAGAAAGAAAAAAATGAATCTCTCTCTTGGTCACATGCTTTGCTTAATCTAAATTCTAAAACTCCAAGCCATGCACGTACGGGCGAACTATATAATTGCACAATGCGCCATGTACAACAATCAAAGTGACATGATCGAGAGATTTGGCTGTGTGTTTGCACTGTGGAGTTGGAAAAGGTGTATTGTTCTTTGTTCTTTCTCTTATCTCCCACGTGATCTTGTTGCCCCTCCCTTGGTCCCCATAAAGATCTCCAATATCTTACTCACAGTGCCCCCCACCTTCCTTCTCTCTCTCCCCCTCCCTCATATTTACCCCTCTGCACAAAACCCTTTCTTTCTCTTTTTCTGTACATCTCTAGCTCTCTCACTTACACATACACATACTCTCATACACACTTGTATTGGGTATGGTCAATAAGCTTTATGTGCTGTTTCAACTTAATTTGTTCCGTAAAAGGAAAATCAGATGAGATCAGTTTCTTAGTCACTCGATCGCTTAACATCCATCTCTGTTTTTTATTCTTTTAATATATATATGTCATTGTCTCAATATATATAAAGGTGTCACGAGATTGACATAAGTAATTGCGAAATTAGAGTATTGGAAATCCTCTCGTGCATGGTATTGGTAGCTAGCTAGATTTTAGTGGTGTTTAATTAGAAAGAAATTAGAGAGAGAAATATAAAACTTACCGTCGTCGTTGTTTTTCAGAATTATTGAAAACTTGACCACCAGAAAACAACAAAAATCTGAGCAAGGTCCAGATTCATTCGATGATCGAGAATAGATGATGTCTTGTGTCTTTTGAACGCAGCAAAACCTTCGCATAATGATGAAGATGATGCTTATATGGCTTTTTACTATAGCCATTATAGGGATTATTGCTTCGAAATATTGGACTTTTTCCCAAAAGACAATTGTGTAAAGTTCATTGTATATACATGTTTATTGCTCACAATTATGATTCCCTATGAATTTATCAAAGTTACAATATCAGTCGTTAATGGTGGGAACATATACATGTGAATTCGTACGTCTCTGTATTCTCTCCAACGAGTTGAATGTAGGTTTCCACCAAAACTTGTCCAGCGAGATTCTAATTAATAAGTGGTCCTATATCTTAATTTTTATTTTATTTTTCAAAAAAAAAAAAAAAAAAAAAAAAAGTAACATACATATGCTATGTTCCCCCTCCCACATTTTCTTCTCCAAAAAATGTGTCTCGTTAGGTAAAAGAAGACCTAACTGTCACTGTTGGGACAAGTGGGAAAGTATTCTCTCACGAAAATTATAAATGCCACATGCATTCTCATTGAAATCCAAGGACGATCGAGGATCAAAGTTAGAAATAAGGACAGTATAATAATGAAGCTGCTTGGACTTATTAACTCATTAATTTCGTCATTTATTGGTCATGCGTGAAGGACATGTATTATCGTCAAAGATCTTAAATCTTAATAGGGAAGGTAGAATAATTAATATTTTCCTATAATTATTATTATTGATTATTGATCAGCCATTTACATACTTATAAAAATGGTGGAGGGTCTTGCTATCAGATAGCTCCCTCTACCTGCGAGATCTTTGGGTCAAAGATTGTCTCTTTGAATAAAAACCTTTCTTCTTAATTAGTCCAATTCAATTCCCCCCCCCCCCCACACACACACCTCAAAAAAAAAAAAAAAAAAAATTCCAATCAATATATCCGTTCAAGACCTGAGAAGATCACGTACTTGTCTCTGTCTTCTTTGTTTAATTAATTAATTCATTAAAATTTTAGCCAACTATTTGGGTACAGATACAGTTTTTTGTTAGCTTTCGACATTCTCCTTTTCACATTCTTTTATTAGTTTATATGTGTAGTGATTGTGTACGTCCTTTATATAAATATAATGTTCTTTACATAATTATATACTTCTCATCAAATTGCACCAACTAGATTTTCAGACGCCACAAAGGCTAACCCCTTGCTCCAAAATTATATATAATATATTGTTAATGTGAATGATCATAGTTGGATTCTCTCTTGCTTGTGCATGGCATGTTGTTATTTTTTGCCCATATTTTTTAATGTTAGGCAAGTCATGTGTTAGTATTATTTATTTAACACAAATACTTTATTGTTATATTATTATACGAAGTAGGCCTTGAGATTAGCCAGCTAGGTTCATCAATATATATAAAGTTGGCAAATAAAAACAGTAGAGTCCAATTGGGTATATAGTTTAATGAGGATATAGCCAACTAGTGATAATGAAACCTCTCTCTCAAGTATATATCACCAACACGAACATCATTTCATACTTGAAAGAACAACATTTTTTTTTAAAAAATATGTCTATATATATGACAAGATAATTTTAATATTTAAGGAAAAAAAAAGGTAAAGTGATATAGATAGTGAGACAAGAAATGGGTGGGTATAATTATAGAAGTAATTGTAGGAACTTGACTTTTTCATTGATTAAATGTTGGCATAGATGGTCACACAAAATCTGTTTTGATGTCTCCTCCCGTTTCAATATTGTGTGTTTACATTATGTTACCCTTCCATGATTCAAAGTATTTAACTAGCTTCCTTCTGCTATATGCTTCCCCCCAAAACAAAAACCAAATCTTAATGGATCTTTCTGATAATTACTTAAGTTTGACCGTCCTCAAATCCCAAAATAGCATTTTCTTTTTCAATATTAAAATTCCACGATTGACCAGAGTTGACCAATGTTGACCACACGTTTCCTTCCCCATCCAACGGTCCATATTCCCTCATCTCAAATTAAGGCCCACAGTATTGGAAAAATTTATCTGGGGGTTAAATTCCCACGAATCTTCGTCGTCATCATCATGATGATGCATACACACACATATTCACGGAAAACACGTAACCCATATGTTATAATATATATATATATATATATATATATATAAACCACTATGTTTAAAAAAAATTAATAAGTCCCCTTTGACCAAATAAATGAGATTACTCAATTTTACCCATATTAATTGTACATGAAAATATTGAAAGTACCCAATCATAAATGAGGGTAAAGTTGAAAATTCATCTCATAATCATTGTTTTGATATGTGTGATTTGGTCAAAAGGGGACTTATAAATAGGACCAGAGTGGTATATATTTAATTAATTGATTACTTTATCATGAATATTAGCTTGGTGACGTTTTGTTTTTTTGGTCAAAGCTTGGTGACGTTTTGGAAGGGAGGAGGAAAATAATCTTTGGTTCTGTTCGATCGTATCTTTGGACTTTGAATTTTTTGCCATATTTCTCTCTCTTTTTAGCCCCACCTACGACGTCGTTTACTTTACCAAAAAAATTCCACATCTTTTTTCCTCATGCAAATTATATATAAACCCCTCTTTTCTCTTCCCTCCCTAACAAACAACAATCTTCTTCTTCTTCTTCTTCTTCTTCACTCTCCATAGCTTCTCTCTCTCTCTCTACCTCTGCTTCAGAAATGGCTGAGACTTTCCCCTTTCCTACGTATGTCGTGCTTACCATAATAACCATAACTCGTTTGATATCAACTGTGGGAAAAACTGAGGTAACTGGGCCGAGTCTGGTTCCTTCAAATATATCCCACAGGCTACGTGACGACCCAGAAGCCATTAAATTAGCTTCAAGCGACTATGGCAATCTTGTTCGTCACTCTCCTCTCGCCGTGTTTCACCCATCTTCCATTTACGACATTATAAGCTTGATACGATCTTCCTACACTAGCTCTGTTCCGTTCCACATAGCCGCCAGAGGACACGGCCACTCCACTCGCGGCCAGGCCATGGCTCCCAACGGCGTCGTCCTCGACATGTCCGCCCTCCGCCGGAACCGGCTTGGCGGAGGAATTAGCCCCGTCTTTCGTGATCCTTCCCTCGGTTCCTACACCGTCGACGTCGGAGGTGAGCAGCTGTGGATTGATGTTCTTCAGGCCACGCTTCAACACGGACTTGCACCTGCGTCGTGGACCGATTATCTGTACTTGACCGTCGGTGGTACCCTCTCTAACGCCGGCATGAGCGGCCAGACTTTCCGTTACGGACCTCAAATCAGTAATGTCCATGAAATGGATGTCATCACTGGTATGAACTAGTCTTTACTTTTTAGTTACAATGGCCTGAGTTTGAACCCGTGACCTTCTAGGAGAAAATTATACCAGTAGGCTACAGTGACTTTAGGGGTATGAACTGCTCTTTTAAAAAAATAAACAAACTATAATCTGTTGCTTTCTCTGAATTTAATTTATTGCTCTCTGTGGGACCAACATAACAATAATATTAAATTTTAATCACCTTAATCTTTAATAAAAATGGACTGATTTGAGATGGCTAGTTGTTTAAGTACTAAAGACATACTCTTTACAAGCTTTTCTTCTCGGTTTCCCATATTCTGTTAAGACTTTTCGTGATGATTTCGTTTCCTGGAAATTTGGTGGATGTATGTTGCAGTCTATCTCTTTGAACAATTCTCAACCAGTTCCCACACGGTCATAGCCCACCTTCGTTATTAATTTATTCACTAATATTAAATTATTATACTACTCTATAATATATTATTGAGATCAAGCAGACTTTTAGGCTCTCAACAAGTCGCGTTCGGTCAACTTTTTTGGAATACAAAACTGAAATACCTAAGACAAATTTTTAATTATATATACATGCATTCAACTAACAATAATACAGAGTGATTAATCATTATTAAAGGGTTTAATTTTGTGTTTGTTTGTGATTGATTCAGGAAAAGGAGATTTGTTAACCTGCTCGCCAGAGAAGAACTCAGAACTTTTCCATGGCGTTCTTGGAGGCTTGGGACAATTTGGAATCATAGCAAGGGCACGAATCGCTCTTCAACCAGCCCCAAAACGAGTACGTTATATATATATATGAGCTAGTATTGGACTGCCACTTTGTTTCCTAGCTAGCTACCCATATATATTCTTCAAAATATTCATCACCTTCACACACACATATATATAACGTCAAAACACTGATCCCTCACATTTTTCAACTCTCGTTTATTGAAACTCTGCAACCTGTCCTTTTCCCAGAATTGACAGTATTCCCTTGTTTTATACTACGTTTCTGCATGTCTCTGTACATGTTATTTTACACACGTATTTACCATATTACGAGTTTGAAACCCACAGAATTATATTAATTCTACAGTACTCCAAATTTTTTTGTTTTTTAATTAATTAAACAGACAATTAGTGTCTGTATATCATGAATGCATTAATTATTTCATTAATATTTAGGACGTTGTTAATTTAATTTGTGTGTTTGGGTGTGCATCTCAGGTTCAGTGGGTCAGAGTGATCTATAATGATTTCTCTGCCTTCACAAGAGACCAAGAGCGATTAATCTCAATCAGTGGAGATATTAATAATCATAAGGCGTTAGATTATTTGGAAGGGATTCTTCTGATGCACCAAGGACCCATCAATAATTGGAGATCCTCTTTCTTTCCATCATCCGACCACCCTAAAATTATCTCCCTCCTTGTTCAACACCGCATCCTATATTGCCTCGAAGTCGTCAAATACTATGATGAACATTCTGAACACACTGTGGACAAGGTATACAGTATACACAGACACACACACTCATTGCTCATTTGATTCATCCTATTTTAACTTTTAGTTCTCACATGTGAAGTTTAATATAATAGCTTGACACAAAAGTTTAATGATATTTCTTTGGATGCGTGTAGGAAATGCATGAATTGCTCCGAGGACTAAGCTATGTTCCTGGATTTTATTACGAGAAAAATGTGTCATTTGTGGAGTTCTTGAACAGAGTTCGAAGTGGAGAGCTGAAACTTCAATCACAAGGACTATGGGATGTTCCTCATCCATGGCTAAACATGTTCATACCCAAATCTAGGATCCATGATTTTGATTCTGGGGTTTTTAAGGATATTATCCTGAAACGAAACATCACCAAAGGACCTGTCTTAGTGTATCCCATGAATCGAAACAAGTAAGTCCATGATCACTCTCAATATTTTAATTAAAAACGATAATAACATTTTTACTCTTCAAAACAAGAAGATTAATAAACGTAAAAACTTCCATTGATTATTACAGATGGAACGATAAAATGTCGGCGATTATCCCAGACGAGGAAGTGTTCTACACAGTGGGGTTTTTGCATTCAAGTGGGTTTGATGATTGGAAAGCATTTGATGTTCAAAATAGAGACATATTAAGGTTTTGTGAAGAATCTGGGATAAAGGTGAAGCAATATCTTGCTCACTACACAACACAGCAAGAGTGGAAAAGTCATTTTGGCGTCAAATGGGGGAGTTTCCAAGAAAGAAAATACGTTTTTGATCCAAGAATGATTCTATCGCCAGGACAGAGAATCTTCAACAACATTGATTGATTTGCTACAAATCACATTCTTTTTCATTTATTCATTTATTTTTGCCTTATTTATTAATTTTCCCAAGAAAAAAAGGGGTATATAGGTGTGGGTACTGCCTCACTTTTTTACTTATTAGCTTATAGCTAGCTGGTCGCAGATGTATATGACCCTGGATTTCCTTAGATTATAGCTTCTGTCTTTTTTTTTTTTTCCCTGTAATTTTTGTTAAGTAATTAGAGACATTCGGAGAGTGTGGGTTTCAAAGTCCGCTGGAAAAAATAATTATAACTTGTAGACTATATATATATATTATTAACTAACTTCTCCAATTAAAATAATCATATAATAAATATCAATGTCAATCAATATCAATACACACAGATATACATACATACATACATACATATATCATTGATAATATTAATAATATATATTTAACACAAACTGTGTATTGTATACTGTATTCCTCACGTTTTGTGTAATGGAAAGAAAACAAAAGTTGCCCAATTAATGAGTTGACAGAAAATTTGGGTTAAGAAAAGGATCAAACAGCTGTCTCTCTCTTTTTGTGTTTTCTTTTCTCTCTTTGTCTGTCATCATATTGATCAGTAGTTTTCGAAGTTTATGAAGAGAAAAGGATATATAACGATATATATTAAGATGAGTTTTTTGTGCATTCAAGCACAAGTACTAAAGAATCCCAATATAACTTTGATATATATATATATATATCATAATAGGTGCTAGATAATTATAAAAAAAAAAAAATATTTTATTAGATAATTAATTTAATTAATTGTTCGATAATGTACTCCATATATACTTACTTGAATGAACATAAAAATACATCAATATTTCTCTAATAAATCAAGCCTCTCCTTGCAATGAGTGTATTTTGTCCTCTAATAATGCTGTCCTAATAACTTGATTTTTCGTTTAATTTTTTTTTCCCTTGCTTTCTTCCTTTCTGTGAGGCAAGCTAGCAATAATTGATGACATATCTTAGGTAAATAACATTTGTGTATAATTGTGTCGACACAGCTTGGGATCTTCCTAGCTGTATTCCATGAATCAATCATCGTAGGTTGCTAGATAGATATGATAACGCCAAATGACTTCAAATACTATATCATTTTTTTAATTTAAAGCAAAGATCTTTCTTCCTTATATATATAGATCACGCTGCTTTATTAGGACAATATAAAAGAAATCAGTTTATAGCTCCTCAATCAGTCGAGGTTGCAAACCATTGGAGAGAAGCTAGTTATAGTTTATATATAATTGGTGGGTCAGATTTCAAACTTTTTTTAAGGAAAAAAAACTAGGCACATTTCTTTATTATTTTCATGGTAGGGAATTTAAAAAATAATCATTCATGATTTGATTTATTATATTTATAGACTTTTTTTTTATAATTTTAAAAAAATTTCAAGTTTTTTAACCATAGTACTCCTCTTCTCTTTAATACACACACCAACTTTTTAGCATATTTAAGTATATTAAGAAAGTTAGATAATTATTGAATTATAACAAATATGACCTCATCTCCCCAAAATACCACTATAATATTAGACATTTAATTTATATATCAGTTTATAAATTATGTAAATTAGTTTGGGGAAAAATATAAATGGTAGAGATAAAATGATGAATAGAGATATTATGATTAGGATCAAGACTAACCTCCTATATCATTAAGACCGGAGGAGTATTTATCTATCTATATTAATAATAATTGAAGATCCTAAAAAAAAAAATTGATAAAAAAAATCTTTGAAATAAATTATTATCAATACTTCTTAAAATCATAAAGATTTTTTTTTTTTTCATGCAGGCTTAATTTTTTCAGATCACAATAATTTTTTATGAAACGTTTATGATAACCATTTCTATGCCCTTTTTCGTTAACATAAATTATGTGTTCTTAAAGGGAATATTTTCCCCAAACTTTTACTTTAGCCCATTAATTAAGTTACAAATAAAGAAAGAAAGAGAAAACCTATTTATGTTTCAAAGACATCTTTGGGTGATAAGAGAATTCTATTCTAAAGAAAGAGCAAGCTAGCTTGCCTTTGTCCAATTATAGGAACCAACCACTTATATTTCTTTTGTCAAAGTAACATATATTAAATGTGTTGAAATCACTTTAGCCAACCCCGAAAAAATAAAATAAAAAAAAAAGAATGAGTTGGTTTGAAACTTTTAGGGTTTCAGACATATTTATGCATAGACCCACGAGGGCCTTCGTTGTCACAACTTAAAAAAGCAAACTTCCTCTTTTACTCCTCAAAAGTACGCCAATTTAGCTGTCCTTCTGTTTTTATACAGATTAGGGATAATATAAGTTTTAATACTAAACATTCTCTCAATTATCAATTTTATTATTGAACTTTTACTCGAAATTGAATTGTGCTGAGTTACAAAAAATTATAAGGAATGAATTGTTTTGAGTCAAGAAATTAAATGAATTGAGTTGTTTTGAATCAAAGTTTAGGAATTGATTTAGAGGCAAAAAGTTGTATACTTTTTTTTAAAAAAAATATATATATATATATATTGTATGGTTTTCCTTTGAATGTGTTTGTGTTAATTGCCTTTTTATTTTTATTTTAAAAAAATCAATTTCTTTTTATCATTGTTAATAATATTCGATGATAAAGGTGGTACGATCTATCGGCTTTTGCCCCCATAAAGTGAAACTTTTTCCCCACTTCCTATCATTTATTAAATAAAATCTGTTCATTAATTAGCTAAAGTAATGCGCTTTACGGCCTAAACAGGACCCGAAAGCACTTTATTTGATTACGCTAGCCTGACCATTGCATACATGGTTCAATTATTTACACAGTTAGGTAGATTTAATTTTTTTTTTTTTTTTTATATTAAAAATGTAAGAAAATAATTAGATTATTTATAGTAATTTATAAACAATACAGTTTGATATTAAATTTTTTTTTTTTTTTTTTTACATTGATATTGATCATGTAACACCCCGTTTTTGGAAAGCAGAATTTTTTTTTTTTTCATCAGAGTAGAGCATCGGAGCAAGTGAGTAACTGATAAATATTTCAAATGTTAATTGCAGAGTAATTGTGCTGGTAATATTAGCGGTACAATTATCCGTGTAATTCAAATAGACAATACATAACAAAATAGAAATCTCCGCCCGGCACTCTACACGTGCTGCTTGCCCTTCTCCTCGGCCCTCGGTCCACCTGACCCTGAAGCTATCGTAAGAGCTGAGGTCCAATGCCTATCGGACCTCAGGTAACAGTTAACCTTATGCTTAAATATGACAGTACATGTATAATAGATATTCATAACATTACGGCAGTAATCAATACATAAGCACACAGCAGATGCAAGATTAATACAACAATAGTACATAAGCACACCGCAAATGTAAAGTCACACACACGTCTGCACTCTCCAGTGCCACGACAGCTGCTCGTGTCCTCAGAGCTAGGAAAACATCTTTATGACGTTATCAAGCCTATAACCCGTGTTTAAAGCTGAATGTATACACAATGATCTAAGACAGAGTCTCAGTCTATGAAATCATCTAACACATGTAAGAATATAATAAGCATTAGAGTTAGTTTTACAGTACGCGTCTGTACCTTCGTTCATCATGAATAGGGGTACGTTTACTCGGTCGGTACGTCTTCTGATTGTTTCCGGATATCCTATAATGGTATTGTCACATTATCACCTTGTAAATAATATCCTAAGAGATATTTTGGCTATTACTGACTTTTTTACCCTTGGTGGATTTATTACTCTAATTATCCTTTTATTTTATTTTTATTTTCCAAAAAACGCTACTTTCAGCATTTCGGCAGAATTTACGTTAACTTTGAAAATTCATAATTAATTCTAAAAAAATTGAAACGAGGATCCGTAAAATTTCCCAGACTCCTTATGATGTCTATTTTTGAGAAAAAAATAATAAATTTTTCCCAAAACTTAAGAACAATTCCCAGTTTTCACGTGTTCATCCCTTGCCCAGAAAAATTCCAGAATTTCGTAGCTTATTTTCAAGAATTTTTATCTCTTTGTACAAAAATCTAAATGACACACTCTAGGCATATTTGGAAATTTCTATATGTCTAATTTAACCATGAAAAATTTCAGAATTAATTAAATTCATCTTCAACATAAAATTATGGCGTTTTTACTACTGACTTGTAAATCGCCTAACCGAAAATTTCGCTTAACTTCGTTACTTCGGTGTTTTTCTTCCAGAAATTTTGCTCTAACCCTTCCTTCATCAATTTTCGAAATAAAGCTATTTTTAACCATAAAAACATGAGAATAAAACTACTCTAGCATTTTTAAGATTAAAACACAACTATCTATGAATTTAAAAACTCAAAACTCAAGAACTTGCTTACCAATGCTTCAACTCCTTCAAAGAAGCTCCCACTCTCTTTCACTCCTCTCTATATTCAGATTGCTTTGCTTTCTTTGGTGTGAAAAACAATGAAGGCCAAGGTGCCTATTTATTGGAATTTACTATGGCAATTGTGGTAAATTTTCCTAACCTCCTTCATCTTAATTCTTGACCATTGGATCAAAGTAAAATTTGAAACTCTCATCCTCACCCTCCAACCCCTCACAACCGTCCCCCTCCCTCTCTCTTCCTCTTCACCTTTTTCTTCCTTGCTCAAGAAGTTTGAAGACTTGCCCATGAAGTCTTGAAACTTGATCACCAAGTTGGAAGGTTCCAACTTCACTCACAAGTTGTTGCATGTGTTTTAGCATGTGTGGGAATTATTTTTCTTGCTTCCCAAGCTCTAAAAATACGCCCCCTCCCTTCGTCTTTTCTTTTAATCCATTTTGTGTTTTATTTTAATTGATTAGGTAATGTTTTGGAGCCATATCATTGGTCCTTGGATTTTTAATCAAGGTAAAATACTCTTAAATAGATCATTTTATTTGCCATTAGATTAACCATGACTATGAATTTAATCAACATCAATTTAGTTTCCCAATAATTATTTTTAGTATTCCCTAATTACTTTAAGCCTTTTCACACTCCTTTATGGTTTATTTTTGATCATATAAAAACTAAATGTGAATATTCTAATTCATGTAAGTTTAATTGTTTATTAGTTGTTGGAAATCTTCTCTAATTAATTTAGGTATTATCATATCATTTTATGACATTTTATGACCCCTAATTGAAGTTAGAGAGTTGGATATCCCTTGTTAAATCCTAAAGAAAATTTGCCCAAGAAATAAAATAAATACACCACAAAATTATAGATAACATATTCTCCTATTGTCAATAGGTCCTATTTGCCAAAATATCAAATACAAATTTCGGGGTATTATAGATCATTATTCGTCTCAATATTTTTTGTTTGTATATAATACTAGTATTTGATATCCAATTTTTACTGAGTCTGATTCATACATTGCCGAGCCTCAATGAAATTATTCTTTTAAATGTGTCTTGACTGCTTGTGTGGGATCTTCAAGAGAAATTTCTGATTTTGTTTTCCAAGATGAAACTTCTATCACATGTTTATTTTGTATAGTACAAAATCAATAAAAATAAGATGACGCAAACAAGCACTTTCCAACTATTAATATACCTCTCTCAACAATTAACATTCCCTTTGATCCTTAATATAAGAGGTAGACAAGGCGTTTACTCTAATTGGTTTTAAATATAAGACCTCAATCCATTTTGTCTTCTAAATTTATCTCTTTTGCTCTAAAATTCTATATTGATTGCACAAGTTTCAAGCAATAGTTTCAATATGCATGATTAAAAATGTTATTTTAGGGAAACCAATTTTTGTTGATTACAAATAATTAACTTAACTAATTTTTTAATATTTGTAAATTAATTATAAAATTCCTAATTAAAATATTAATTAATGTGATAGTAGGAGTATTAGATTAAGGAGGAATGTAACAATTAATTCCAGCTTGCAGGCAATCAGGAGACAGAGAGGGCTAGAAGAGCCACCATCATTTGTTGATTTTTTTTTGTCCCTTCTTTTATTTTCTTTTTAATTTTTTCTTTGGACAACCAACAGAGAAGAAATGCTTTAGGGATTGATGTCTTCTTGTTGTGTAAAATCCAAGACAAGATCCCAACATTCACAGACTGTGAATTATAAATTATTACTAATATTGACGATTTTTCATTCATTAGTATCCTAACCCTGACTATCTTTCTTTTTCTTCTTTACCACGATTACTTGAATAATTTAAAATAAAAAGGGCATATGTATCTTTAATTTAAATGATTACCTTGATCTTTAGTATGTTCTCTTAGTAATAGATTTATAAATTATTCCGGTCCTAATCCACTAAATGGAGAATTACCTAATCTCATGCTCATATTCTTTTGGATCCAACCCGATTGATACTTCATACTTGATTGAGTAATATAATAAACCAATAACCGATATTGGTAGGGAATTTAATTAATTTTATATTTTTTTAATGTATAGATAGGACCTTCTACGTTGACCATGACCAGGAAAGACTTTTTATGTAAGTTTGTGAAGAGTATCATATAAGAGTGCGGTTGGATGTCTTAAATTTATCTCAATAGGTAGAACAATCAACGTAGATAAACACAATGTACATAGATTCCAACTAGGTAATTAAATGTAGAAAGCGACTAATCTACATCGGTTAACTTGTTAGTGTTTCATCTCATTCTTATTTCAATTAAGTCTAGTCTTGTATTAATTCCCTCCTTAGTCTTTTTGCTTATGTGCATAGGCTTACCGATAAGATTATCACATACCTTTTTCCCCCTTGAACATCATATTAAGACTGTGTCTTATATCAAAACTCCATCAATATGGAAGATAAAAAATGAACCTTTTTTTTCACATAAACTTTTCTTGTTTGTAGTTTTTCATTCTTATCATAGATACTATTAATTCTTTCTGCTCATTGATAAACTGTCTCTGCAGTTAATAAGATATTTCACACTCCTATTAGCTATTAAATATGTTTTTTTTTTATTGAAAGGGCATGAGGAAATAACTTTTCTATTTTTATGATTTTTCTTACTTTAAAAAATCAGACCATCAAGATTTGACTCGAACCAAATTGGAATGAGTCAAATATGCGTTTGAGCTTATCTTCTCTCACACATCTACCAATGCCTGAGCATCAAAATGTTTCCGGCTATGTCCCTTTCTATATTGAATTATTAGGATTTATCTTTTAGTTGCTTATCCTGGTGGTGTGGATTTCGAATACTGTATTATTCAAGGGTTTTCTCTCTTCAAGTTCGCTTTTGTCTGTTCTGTAGTTGTTTTATTTCTTGTTATGTATGTTTGTTTTGCTGTTGTTTTTTATTTTATATTATGTATGATGGACTAGGTCTGTGATCTATTTGGAAATTTTTGAGTTTGTCCCTTAAAACCCCAATAGATCTAGACCTTTTTATGTACTCCATTCAATTTTTAATACAAGATATATTTACCTAATTTGATTAAATTATGAAAGTTAATTGAGTTAGTTAATATGACATGTATTTTATAAAACACTATAGTCATATTCCTTAATTCTCTCAAATATTGTTGAGGGAGCATCAATATGAGTAAATTAGAAAAAAATTAAAAAAATGTGAAAACTTTGTTTTATATTTAAAATCAAGATTAATTCCTCAAATATGTCTCAGGATCAAAGGGAGTAACTCATTTTATCTTTTTAATAAATTGTATTTTCATGAAAAAAAAAAAAATAGGATTTTTCTTTTCAAAATACTCTGCATTAACTTCGGAAAAATATTATTTTATGAATAAGCTTAGATGCGCTACTGTACATTTCTGTCACTGATTCTTAATTGAAAGATGATAAATATATGATTTGAATAAAAGTTCTATGTTATCAAGCTTTGATAAATTTAAGGGAAAATGATGATTAAATATTATTTGAAATTCTTAAACCTTAACAAGTTTGTTAACATATTGAAAGGATATAAATGTGATATAGATCTAACTGAAATTTTAAAATGTTGGTGAATTTATTATTTTGACAACAATTTTTAAATAAAAAGAAGGGATAAATATCAATTTTACCACGGAAGTTTTGGTTTTGGAGCATCCAAAGATCCAAAAGTTTTTTTTAGTATCATTTTTGCCTCGGAAGTTTACAAATGTAGCAATCTTTGCTCCATCGGTTGATCTTGATTGTTGGATTGATCATTTTTTGTATCACTTTTGCCTTGAAAGTTTACAAAAATTTTCTCTAAAATAAAACTTCCGGGAAAATTTGCTCTTAAAAAAAACTCTCGAGCATATTTGCCCTTTTTTGTAAACTCCCGGCGCAAAAATGATATCAAAAAGACTTCCGAGGCTGAATGCCTCCTAGCCAATACGTCTATGGCAAAAATGATATTTAATATTAAAAAGAAATGAGTCTCGCCGGAGCATCACTACTACGGCCTTGCTAGAGCTACAACACTAGCCGACTTGCAACCACCGTTTGGCCCGAGCTCGTGTGGTGGGTTGTTTATTTTTTATTTTTGGTTGGATTGAAATTTTGTTTTTAAAATTTTTTTAATGGTGTAAGGGAGGATGAGATTCAACCCTACTCCACCCGCATATTAAAGGAGCTAAGTGACCATCGTGCCACTATGATTTTTTAATGGTGCAAGGGATGAGATATGGAAACATTCTTTTGACTTCCACCCGCATATTATATATATATATATATATATATATGTATGTATATGTATATATATGAAACGTTTTTTCCATATGGAAACATTCTTTTGAATCCCATTGCAAGTATTGTGAGAGTACCATTGATAAATTTGTTAATCCCACTACGATTTTTGTTCATAGTTCTTAAATGTTGGTGAACACAGACTAATATGTTTTTTCTAACGGTGAATGCCTTTGTTAAACTCATTATAAGTCTTATAAATACTATTGATGAACTTTTAATCCCATTACTATTTTTGTCATAGTGCTCATCGATGTTGATTTGATAAACACTTTTATTAAACCTATTACAAGTCTTGCAAATATTTATGATTTTACAAATTATGAGTATGGGATTAATATGTATAATTCAAAAATCTATACGGACCCAATGGAAAAAGGTTTTTAAAAAAAAAAAAAAAAAACTACAAGGCAAGATTACAAATGGGCTAAAATTACATGGACTTTTATATTAATTTTTTTTTAGAAAGAAAACAGGAAAACCTTTATCTTTTTGCACCTTGCATGGGCCACGACTTTAAACAAATTTGAATTGGACCCAAAATGAATATATCTTTTTGACCTCAGGCCCAAAATAATTTTTGTTTGACCTGATAGGTAGAACTTTAAATAAACATATAAATATCAGGTATAACTTTGTTCCTCGTGAGTTGAGATATTAATCGTGTGCTTTTTATTCAGGCGCCATAGACAAAATTTTCAGTTTCGAAGTCCAAAAAAACAGGGAATGGTATGATTCATTTATTAAAATTTATAAAATCCATGAGAGATTTTACTTTTTTTTTTTAAAAAAATCTGATATATATTGGATCCAACTCTTCCTTTGAACGGTTTAACATGTAGGACTTTTGATAAGCTCTATTGGTAAGTATTTGATAAATCCATATTTTTATATATTTTATCCCGCCTTATCCATTTATTTTGGGGATTATTTTAGACTAATTTGGATATATTAGATAATATTTGAATTGTTAGCCAATTTTAGGAAATAATATAAATCTGAATTAATTATAAGATATTGGGTTTAAATTATTAATATCCTAATTGTTATATTGTGATTAAATAATATTTCTTAAGATATGATAGATTATGATTTTATCATATTAGAAGATCTTATGGTGCAGGATTTTTCAGGGAAGTTAAAAGAAAATCTAATGGTGGAATTTTATTGGGCTTCTTATATTTTAATGGGCTTAAGTTGGTACCCAAAAAAAAATCTCCTTTTCCTCCTATAAAATTAACCTAACTGCTTATTGATTATTCACACTCTCTTTGAGAGCCGAGAGACGCACGCGAAACACAACGTGAAGGAAGACGCAGCCACACTACTGATTTATTCAATAATCATCTTCGTTCTGATTGTGTCTTGGAGTCACTCACGCACAGCTACGCAAGGCATACATTCATTAATTCTTCATTCATTCAATCAAAGCAGCGGGACCCACGCTGTTTCCTATTGCATCAATTGAATATTCAATTCATCAATTCAAATGGTTGTGACGTGTTGCTCGGAATTGGGAGGAAGGGTTGTGATGGAAGCTTAAGCTTTTTGGGAGGTAATTTGGGAGGAGCATGGAGAAAACTAGAGCTTAGGGTTTTACATTTGAAGACCACAAGGGAGTATCTTTCTTTTTATCTTTTTAATTTAAACTTGAGATTATTTAGTTTTAAACGATTTCGAGTTGTATTAATTGAGAATAATCTAGTTTTAGATTGTAAACTTATTTCTTTTGGATTAAACTGATTTGAAGTTTTTATGCTTATTGTCTTTGATTCTTGTTTGCAACCTTTGGATTGTCGATTAAATTAGTAATTGAGTTTTCGTTATTGATTTAATTGTTAATTCGGTTTATCACCTTAATTGTTTAATTGGGTTGATAAATTATCTAATTGTTTAATTAGATAGTTGTAAACAAGATTTCCAAGATTATTTTGTGATTGGTTTTTAATGGGTTTGATTAGCCACCGCTTATTTCATTATGAGTTTTCTAATGGAATATGTGTTATTGAGCTAGATGGTTTCCCATGTTCAATTGGGTAATTAAATTCATTAATCTCCTTTTGGTTTAATTAATTGGTTTGGGCTAAAAAAGTTAAATCCATGCAATTCCTAAGTTGTCCCCTTTATCATCATAATTGAATTAAATCTTTGTTAATTTATTTTCTTAGGATTTTAATATTCTCTCATAACAAAAACCCCCCAAATTTGCATCTGCATCTAGATTAGTTCCATTCTCATATAGGTTTTTATCTTGCATTTAGTTAGTTTAGTTTCATTTCATTGCATTTTTCATCACCTAAATTCAACCTAAAGAAAAACCCACAGATTGCTCCTTCGGAGAATGACCTAGGTTGACCCTAAACTGCATAATTAATTAGGACCTAGTTTAATTGATTGCTTTAGCGACAAAAGCAGGTTCATCAAGATTCTATCTAGTTTTTAATATAAGACATATTTAAAAAGTTGATTTTCGTTTTAAATATAGAATATAGTTTTCATATTTATCAATTTCTTTCTTAATTTACCTTTATTTATACTCCCTTGACAATAATTAAAGAGTTGAGGGAATTAAGAAAGATGACCCAGGATGTTTTATAAAATACATGTTATATTAACTCTCTTAATTAAATTCTTTAATCTAATCAATTAGGTTAATTTATCTTATTTAATCTTGTAGGTTTATTACTATCAAGACATACTTATTAATTAATCACATTATAAAAGTGAAATAATTATTAATTTTGTTGCCAAATAATTATTAGTTAATTGTATAGACGTGTTGACAATAATTCATCTCATAAAATGAAAAGGAATATTATTCAATTATTAATAGAGCTAGAAAAATGAGTTGAGCCTGTCGAACTTGTCACACCCCTCCAATAACCATTATTCATAAAATTAAATAGCGCAACATAATATATAAATCGGTTTAGATGACTGAATACTAATAATAATAATAAAACTACTTTGGCTATATACTAGAAACAACTCGTCAGGATAATTAATATTACAATCATCCCAACAAAATAATAATTTCTTTGAGTTTACTACCTGTTAGCCCTCAGGTATGCTCCGTGTCCACCTACTTGCCCCGAGAGCCATGTTCTCCACTATGGTCTCTTCCTTAGCTTTTTGGCAGGTTTGAGATTCAAGTTGAATCCTAGATTTTCAGGTTAATCTCATACACAATGTATAAACAGTGTATGATAGTCATCCACAATCATGAAGATAAACAATACGACATTCAATATAAATCACATATGATCACGACAATTCCCGGAACATATATAGTCACATAATGCACACAGTGTGACTATAAAGCACACAACAAGTTCTATATCCACAACGCTAGGAAAAATTAACAATTGGCCATTAAACCCAATACGATTGAATGTAATACGCGCATGTCCTAGACACAGATCAAAATCATAGTACAAACATGCATACATAGATATACAAAGTACGTGAGATTAAAGTTATTACTTAACAAATTTTTAGATTGACAATCACTTCCAAATTTCTTTTAAAAAAACTCTTGGCGACGGCCCTTCCTATAATTATAAATAATATTCATCACTTATACAAATTATGTATCATTCAAATATCACTTGAATTGACTATCTTTTGGCCCAATTTATGGCTAAAATTTCTTTATTAATTGCATAAACACCAAATAATTACTCTTGACCTTTAAGGCTTTCATTTTCGAATTTTTCCAAAACCATGCAGAAATTTGTAGCAACTTTAAAAATTCATATCTAATTGTACAAATATCCAATTTAGGTGATTCCAAAATCTATATATGAGACCTTCAATAAGTTTATTTTCGTACAAAAATACCACAAGTGGTCAGTTACACGCATAAATACCACAATTGGTCAGTTACACACATACTTGGTCCAGTTTCACTTAATTCTTATTTCTGTCCAAATTCACTTTCCACATTTATGTATAAACTTCAAAAATTCATATCTCTTTGTAGACACCTCTAAAAATTACGAATACCTATTAAATTAAATCTTGAGATGTATACTTTAAGACTATAAAATTTTATAGCCATTGGACACCATTTACTTAATCAAAATTGTGTCACAAATCGTTTGCCACGTTGGAAACTTCAACAAATTCTGAAATTTCTTGAGATTTAGCCCTAATGCTTCCAAAATTTCTTTTAACCATTATCCCACACAACTTTTCATTTTAAACACTTTGAAAGCATTAAAATGAATAAAATGCCATTAGTTCCTTATATTTTGGATCTGACCGAAAGTGTATCCCAAAATCTCTAAATTTCCATTTTACCAAGTTTATGATTTTATGCCTTTATTTGCCTCTAACTTTTTTTTTTTTTTTTTTTTTGGCTTAATACACCTTTTTAATCCATATTATAAGTCTTTGGCCAGAACTTCATTTTCAAATTTATAATCTTCAAATCTACAAGAAACATGTGAAGATTAATCCAAGATCAATAACACAAACAAGTGCGAGAGGTTATACGAATCACTTATTTTGTTTGGCTTTGCACTTGTTGAAGTTTTTCCTCCTCCTTGACACTTCCTAGCTTTCGGCCTTCGTTAGAAAAATACCATTCACATTGGCTTTTCAATATAAGAAACTTACAAAATGATTGAAGAAGAGAAATGAGAACCTAAATCATAATAACTTAACTTGATTCCTTATTGTTCCCTGATCGAACCATATTTTTATATGATATTTTATAACTAAATTGGGATTCTTAATGCATTTTCTATGACATTATTGTATGATTAAGCACTAATTTGAAGCATGAACATTTGTATTGAATTAAATGAAATTAGGGACAAAATGATCATAATTTATTAATTATTCATGCAAATGATTTCTTGGACTTTTGATGTTACATTGTGCTTAATCTTGCATTGTAGGTGTTTTGAAAGAAAATTGAAGAATTCGGAAAATGTCAATTGGGGTCAAAATTAATGTTTTGAGGATTGGGGAAAATTACAAGAAAGGCCTCAAAAATTTCTGAAAATTGAAAATCAATGAAGAAAAGGGTCAGAGATAAATTACAGGAAATGACCCAGATGTTTCAGAAATCTCAGTTCTACCCCAAAATATTTCGATAAGTCACACTTTAGTCCCTCTCCAGAACTTTTAAAAATTTCACTTAAGTCCCTGCGTGAAAGACTGCGTTTTGGAGAATTAGGTTTGCTTTCCTCTTCATTCAGCCACGCGACTTGATAGCTGGAGAATATATACATCAGATATAGCGCCGCGAAGAGTACCTTGACGCCTTCAGACCTTCGACCATCAACAATCGGACCTTCCTTCATCTTCATTCTTCCTCCTCAAAGGCAACGTCCTTCACTCCCTCCGTCGCCAGTGAGCACGCCGCCACCACCGAGACCCTTCCTTCTTCCACCTCCTTCACAGTCTTCCTTCATCCACTATTCACCGTCATCGACCGTCTTCATTCTTCCCCTTCACAGATTCGTTTCTTTCCCTCTCTCTTCAAGAAGCTACAGCTTTTATTTTGCTACTCTCCAAATTCAACACTTCAATCCAATTTCTATGGAGTTTGGCATTTTGAAGAGCTATTGTTGCAAATTTAATTTATGATTGGCTAGCTTCTAATTCTTGGTGATGAGAACTTGTTCTTGAGCTCAATGGACTACATAGGGGAGTTATTCTTTCATTCTGTTAGTCTAAATTTATATATTTAGGTTGCCTAGTTTTAGGAATTATTGTGTATAAATTCTAGAAATTGTAGTTGAGATTGGATTTTGTGGTGTGAAGATTATATTTGTTTTAATTTCTTATGGTTGCAATGAGATTATATTAATTAGCGTGTTATTTTCTAGTTAATGTGGTTGATTTGTGCCCTTTGAGGACTAAGTTATGTACTCAATTTTAAGAAGACTCATGTTGCATTATTCCAATTTAAATTGCACATCAAGTGGTTTTTTAACAATTTCTCAAGAGGTAGTGGTTAGCTATGTGTAGAAGCTACTATTAATTGGGAATATTGGACTCAAGTGGTATCTTGGGGTTTTTCTTAAACACTTGATGAATTTTAACTCCCATAATCTTTTTGAGCAAGATAGTCATTTCTTCATCACCAAGAGCGCTATCATCCATATTTTCAATTCCATATCATTTAATTCACTAATTCACCAATTTTATAAAAATGCCAAAAATAATAGTTTAGCATTTAATTAAATTGCATTTCTCCTTATTTTATTAATGGGTGAAGGTGCAAATTTGCCAAACAACTATTACCCAAAGAGCGTCGGGCCAAATAACTATTGAAGGGACCAAAATTGCCAATCAACAATTAAAAAGTGAAAAAAAAAAACCAAATAACTATTAAAAGTGAAAAAAAAACACCAAATAACTATTAGAAAAAAAAACAACTATCACAATTAAGTTAAAATGTGAGACACTGGCGTAGGACGGTGGCAGAAACGCTGGAGAAAAGAGCGGTTAAGCCTTCTTGTTGGAAAAGGAAAACACCAACAGAGATGGGACCCATGGGAGCATGCATTGCGGCAGCAGCGGTTGCTGCTTGTGGCATCGGAGGGATGGAACCAGGGTGTAAGGTGTGTGCCAGTCGAACGTTGTGGACTACTGGATGAGTTCAAGAGGGTAAGTGGAACACCCAGCAACAATAGAAGCTTTGGAAATGCCGACGTCCACGACACTATGACAACCAATGGAAGACGAGACACTAAGACGATGGACGGGTAATAGTTCGTAGGCGAATTTGCTCCAAATTGTGTTTTTTTTTCCACTTTTTAATTGTTGATTAGCAATTTTGGTCCCCTCAATAGTTATTTGGCCCAGACGCTCTTTGGGTAATAGTTGTTTGGCAAATCTGCACCTTGACCCTTTATTAATTTGAAAAGCCAAAGCCAATTTTCCTCATTGTTTTAATTGCATTTGCATGACATTTACATTACTTAGGATTCAATAAGAGGCTCCTCGAAAAGAGAGAATGATCCTAGGTTTGCCTATATGCAATCCTTGGTTTATTTTTGATTGTGGACCCCAAGGCTAAAGACAAAAAGGCCCTCATCAATGGTGCCATTGCCGGGGATCGAACCCGGGTCGCCAGCGTGACAGGCGGGAATACTCACTATTATACTACAAATGTTGAAGACAAATTTCCAAGAAAGTCATCTTCTCATGTTCACACATACACAAGAAGTGGAGCAACTTGAAGAAAGCAATAAGAAGTTGGAGAAAACAATTGAGTGGCCTGTACAAGAGTCTTCTAAGTGCCATACTCCATAAGAGATTTACCCACCACATGCACTTCCATATAAGCCACCCACTCCACAATGCCAGGAACATCCATCACAACCCTCCACTCCACAACCTTCTGGACTTGATGTCTTCCTCACCTTGCCATATATGGATGCTCAAACCCTTACCTTGAGAAGAATGTATGACCAACTAAAAGTCCGACATCTATTTTTATTCAATCTCAAAGAGACTCTTCCTCGTGGCTTTTCTGAGGAAATGGAAGAGGAAATGGAGGACATTGAAAAATTCATCAAGGATTTTGTTCACCATGTGCTATGGATAAAAACCGAAGGAGAAGAAGGAACTCCATGGTCATGTACCTCCAATGATGATGGGAAAACCGAAGAGCAACACATAAATGCCACTTCACAAGTGGAAATTTCTAACCCTTCGGTACCTATTCCCACACAAGCACAAGTAGTGAAGCAAGTACAAAAGAGCATTGAAGAGTCTTCTCTACCATTTGGTAGTGATCCTATCCTAATAGAAGTAGACTCTCCTACTATTTTAACTAATGAAGCAATTCATGATTTGAGTGATGATGAGGAGGATGAGGAAATTATTGTTGAATCCCCTTCTCTGCTTCGATCTCCAGGTCTCTCTTTAGTCTTGCGTCTCTCTCTGTTCTAGGTGGTGGTGGTGTGCTTACAGTGGGTCGCCGGCGGCAATGGTGATGATGATGAGGGCCATCGGCAACCAAGGACGAGGAAAGTCGAGGAAGAAAGGAAGATCGAAGGTGACGATGATGGATCCGATTGTCAAAATTTTTGTTGTGTGTTAGCGGCGCCTCCCTTTTATCTTTCAAGGGTCTGATCTATAAGTTGAATCAAGAAGAAATCAGACCTACTTTGCCAAAACGCATAGCTTTACATAGGGACCTAACTAAAACTTTTAAAAAGTTTCGAAGAGGGACTAAACTGAAAATTTCACAACTTAAACCCAAACTTTCATTTTTAAATTTGGTCCAATTTCTTCAAGCACCTACAATTTAAACCAATCAAGCCAACATCAAATATTTCTAAGAAATAATGAATAAGAGTAATTACAATAATTATGACAATTTTACCCTTTTTAACACATTTTTCATGTCATCACTCATTAATTCAAATTCATCGTAAATAATACATTTTGGTCCAATTAACATGATTAAATCTCAAATTAATCATGAAAAAACACATCAAAATATGGTTCGATCAATTCCCCCACACTTAGACCTTTGTACTCCTGAGCAAAGGCAATTGAATATAAAATTCCAAATCCATATTTTCGTGCAGGGCTGTATGTATGAAAATATGTTGTGTTTTTTATGGTTCCAAAGTGTTCAGGACAAAATTTTGTATGGGTCCAAGTGGTAAATATGATTTTGGAACTCAAAACCCTAAATTTTAAAGAAAAAGGCAATCTGCCAATTTTGCTGATTACTGGGCAGTCATTTTTGGTAAAGGGCTTTAAAATAGTAAAGGATCTCTGATGACTATGAAATTTTAGAGGCTTAAAGTAGACATCTGGGGCTTCATTTTGGTATATAATTTTGTAATTTTTTGAGATTTCTACTAGGAGAAATGAATTTTTGAAAACAATCCAAAAACATGGATTTTTTCCTCTGACCAGCAAGTAAAGTTTTTACACACAAAAAATCCTACAAATTTTTTGGGCCTCTGGAAGTATTTTTAATACAAAATAGGCAAATCAACGGTTAAATGGCCTATGAAATCATGCCAAAAAGATTTTTCTAGAATTAATTATGAATTTTTGTAGTTAAAAGCATATTTTATGAAATTTTTGGAAAAATAGGTGAATTTCCTAAAAATAAGAGGAAAGCTTATGATGAGGGCCTTTTTTGTCTTTAGCCTTGGGGTCCACAATAAAAAAATAAACCAAAAATTACGTATAGGCAAACCTAGGATCGTTCTCTCTCGAGGAGCCTTTTATTCAGTCTTAGATAATCTAAATGTCATGTAAATCTAATAAAAACAAGGGGAAAATGGTTTTGGATTTTCAAATTAATAAACTAAAATAAGAATGCAATTTAATTAAATCCTAACTATTGCTTTTGATATTTTCTTTAATAAATGATATGGAATTGAAAATATGGATGATGGCGCTCTTGGTGATGAAGAAATGACTATCCTTGCTCAAAAAGATTATGGGAGTTAAAATTCATCAAGTGTTTAAGAAAAACCCCAAGATACCACTTGAGTCCAGTATTCCCCATTAATAGTAGCTTCTACAAACATAGCTAACCACTACCTCTTGAGAAATTGTTTAAAAACCACTTGATGTGCAATTTAAATTGGAATAATGCAACATCAGTCTTCTTAAAATTGAGTACATAACAGTCCCTCAAAGGGAACAAATCAACCACATTAACTAGACAATAACATGCTAATTAATATAATCTCATTGCAACCACAAGAAATTAAAACACATATATTTTTCACACTACAAAATCCAATCTCAACTACAATTATCAAATTAACAGAGACAATAAACATTAATCTCAGTTTTAGAATTTATACACAATATATAATTCCTAGAACTAGGAAACCTAAATATATAAATCTAGACTAATAGAATGAACAAATTAACTCCCCTTTGAAGCTTTGAACTCAAGTCAATCTCCACCACCAAGAAAAAAGAATCAGACACACATAGCCATTAAAGAATCCCACATGAGCTGCAAAACTGGAATCATTTATGTAAGGGAGAAGATTATAATGGCTACTGTGAATTCAGATGACTGAGGTAGTAATGGAATAAATGGTGGTAGCTGGTATGGAGAAAGGGAAGGTTGCACAGGTTATGGTGTTTTTCCGGCGACGGTAGTGTTTTTCTTTCCCTCTCTCTGAAGCTCTGTTCAAGCTCTCACAATAAATCCCCAAATCCCCAGTCGCGGCGCTCCTCTGGATTTGTTTCTCGTCTCTGTTCTGATGTGTGTCCGTGCAGCTGTGGCGGAGAGTGGGGAATAAAGGAACGTCGCCGGGGACAATGGTGGAAGAGATGAGCTCGCCGGTGACGGAGGTGTGTAGAACAAGTGAGAGTCGAAGGTCTACGTGAATGGTCCGAAGGTCCTGTTGATTCGCGGCGCTCTGTGTATTTAATCTCCATTAAATCTGTCGGGTCTCCTCTATCCAATTGCCTTCAGCTGACCTAATTCATAAATGGCCAAAACGCTGTGTTTCACACAGGGACCTAAGTGAAAAGATTAAAACATTTTTGTAGAGGGACTAAATTGCAACCTTTATAATTTGGGTTCAAGCTTCCATTTTCAAATTTGATCTACTTTCTTCAAGTACCTACAATAAAAATAATTAATCTAACATCAAATATTCTCATAAAAATCAATGATTAAGAGTAATTACAATTTCTTTGACAATTTTGCCCTTTTTAGTCATAATTTAATGTTTTTACTCTTAATCACAATTTATCACAAGAAAAGCATTTTAAGCTCAATAACTATAACAAAATGCATTAAGAGTCCCCATTTAATTATCAAAATCATATAAAAATATGGTTCAATCAATTTATATAAGTGAATAAAATGAGTTGTGTTTGCTTTATTTAAGGCCAGCACATGTCAGGAGTGATTTTCGGACATGGAGAGCATTTTATAAATTTTGGACAATTGTCAGGTGGTAACTGTCTACTCGCATACTCTATGTTACTTTGTATGTTGGTTGCGCCATTATTGAGGAACATGTCCCATGAGGGAGACATACGTTTGGGCTGTAGGGCCTAGTGGACTGTGTGTCCTTAGGTTGCTACCGAGTCAGTGATGCATTCAGTATGGTTAGGGTTTGAGCCTCTAGCTATTGTGTTTTCTTAGCGCTGAGGATCTGGGGGCTTGTCTTGTTAGGCAATCCTGCAGTTAATGAGGAGTAGGTCCTTACAAGTGAACATGTGTATATATGGGATGTTGTTTTATGTTACTGCGTGTGATGAGTTACTGAATGCATGTGGTATGTTTACTATTGTGTGGTATTGTGATTTTCTTGATTGTGGATTGCATATATGCAGTGCATACATATTGTATATAAGTTTAACAATTACCCTAGGGTTCAACTTTGAACTCCAGACTGTACTAGAGATACAAGTATTTCAGGTTTATTTGACTTGGAGATTTGAGGTAGGGCATGAAGCTGAAGGGTGAAGAAATAGGAAATGCCCTATCGTCTTATATATTTTACTTTTGGATAACTGTACGATTTACTTTCTGCCCAGTATTTACATTAGATCACTATACCCTAACCCTCCAAGGACTAATTACTTTTTGATTATCGTACTTTTACCAGTATTACGTATTTGTCTAAACCGATCATATGCTCTGCTACGTAACGCTCTGATGTAGGTTAAAAGGGATTAATTAACAAAGGAAAGGTAATAACTAAGAAGGAATCCCTCTATCCGCCACCTAAGAGAGGGCGAGACCGAAAGAATGGTGTATCGGGAGTATTTTTCAAGTTGCATTCAGCATTTTAAAATGTTTTTTGCGACCAAGGAACAAAAAATACATCTAGAAATATTTTTCAAGACGCATCCAACATCTTAAAGCATTTTCTCATGTGCATAACTATAAAGTATTTTTTGAAGCATTTAGCAACCTGGAGTATTGTTTTAAGCTGCATTCAACATTTTAAAATTTTTTTTGCGACGAAGGAAAAAAAATACTTTAAGACACTAACGCAATTGAAAAAAAATACTTCAAACCGCTAGATGAACCACAAAACACTTTAGAATGCCATATGCACTTGAGAAAATATTTCAGGGTTCTCGAGACACCTGAACCCTTTAGATTTTTGAAAATAGTTTTAGCCAATTTGATAGTACTTATGTTAACTGGGTATTCATATATTTGCAGGTGGGATGATAAGATGTCTGCAATCATCCGGATGAAGATATATTCTACATTGTGAGTTTTCTGCAGACAAGTAGTACGTATGATCAAGTGGAAGCATTTAAAGAGCAAAACCAGATGGTGTTGCTGTTCTGTGAGGAAGCTGGCATTCAGATTAAGAAATATCTTCCACAAAACTTGACCAGGAAACAATGAATGGATCACTTTGGAGACAAATGGAAGCCTTTTCAATAGAGAAAAGTTCAATATGATCCCAAACATATTTTGTCACCGGGGCCAAGCCATTTTCACTCATTAACTTAGCCATGTATATATTTATATTTTAGTATTTAGACCATCAGAATTAGGTCAATATATACAGTGGATTATGTATAAACAAGTGGAGATCTCACTGGTTAGTTTAAAGCTTCATATGAATGTAGCCATTGCTAGTTGGCATAATTGAATTGCATGTCGAAATAATTAAATGTATATTGGTTCATATTTTGTCGCCCTTTTTTTTTTCAATCTGCTTCAGTGAACTTCTATATTTGAGTTAACCAGAACCACAATTTTAATTATAACTAGGTCGTATAATCTCACAAGGATAACTAGAAATGAGACAAATTATAAAAACTAACAAAAGAAACGTTAAAAAAAAAAAAAAAAAAAAAAAACCTTCATTGAAAGCATACAACTCAAGATAAATCATTTGCATCAAAGGTTACTATTATTTATAAATTACCGACTTCCTTAAAAAATATATAATGATTGATTGATTTAAATTTTGAATGATGGACAAGAGACTAGCTAGATAAATGAGTTCTTCATTTCGGCAAGTATTGTTATTAAGGAAAAGAAAAACACTCTCAGAAAACTAATTTGGTAATAATGCTTCAAAATTTGTGTGCCAATCTAGGGCCCCTACTCAAGATGATAAGATAATTTATCCTTTTTTAAAAATATGACTTATATTCCTCACCAAATTCATGACTAATTATGTATATGAGTCAATTTTTTTATATATAATATATATATATATATATATATATATATATATTCTTTGCGTCCACGTTCCCTTTTCATTTCTCAAAATTTCTTGACTCTGTCAAACTTAAACGGAATCCTCCTTTGAATTTGTGAAGATGGTAATACTAATTAAATTTATCAAAAAAAAAAAGAAAAAAAAAAGAGAAGCTTGATTCATTTAGATCTCTTACATGTTTGAATCCGAACTTAACTAATGTCAAGTGTGTGTGTGTGTGTTTTTTTTTATACAATAGTAGTGTGAACCCGGACGTGTTTAAACTTTGCAGAAACTTTGCAGAAATTTATCTCACACATATGACTTGTCAATTGTGATTATTTTCAAAGCTAATTAAATAAGATAGTTGAACTTCAATTCATCCAGATTCTATTTGGAAATTTAGCCATAAAATCTGTTGAACGAATAATTTCATTGAATTTTTTGAGATATGATCTTTATATATATAGTATCACTATCACCAAATATCACTGAAGATGACACAACATGAATCAAAATATTTATTTTGGAACTTCTCTACTTTATGATTTATTCAACTAGTTTGAATTGAATTATTTCCACTTAATTATTAACTATCACTGGAAAAAAAAAAGTTACAAAATCTTCCCTTCATTGATTTGTCTCCGAGACTCTTTGATCCACAAAGTCAAGATTCAGTTAGATTTTGCATCACCATCAGATGCCTATTTGATTTCTTTATTATTATTATTGTGTATAACTGTATATATAGTTTATCTTGGAAAGATCCGAGAAACATCATATATCAAACGAAAAGATCGACAAGATATTGTGAAGATCAGGGGCGGAACCAGAAATCTAATTTGGGGCGAAAATTACAGAATATGACCTAGATTTTAATGAAAGTACATTTTTACCCCAGAAATATTTCAGTATTTTCCTTTTAATCCCTCCATGAAACTTTTAGTGAGGACTAAATGAAAATATTAACATTTTAATAAAGTTTAAATATAATTTCCTAAAATTCTAGGTTCTATTCTACAACTTTGGGGGCAGCCCCATGAAAATATTAAAATTTTTGTAAAGCTTAAATGTAATTTCCTAAAACTCTGGGTTCGATTCTATAATTTTAGGGCCCCAAAAGAGGGCCGCCCCTGGTGAAGATTATAGTTCCCAATATTGGAGTGGAATGTAGACCAGTTTGACGTATGAAACACATGCTATTGTTATATTGTTCAAGAAACAAGAAAATGCTTTGAAGTTTTCAAACATTCAATTAATTTGGAAACTGACTTCCTGTCATCCAACATAAAGTATATATTTCTTATTAGGAATATACTCCCTCTGGTCTTAAATATAGGATAAAATTTGTAGTGCAATTGTCCTATAATTAAGATCGGAGATAATGTGATTGTGTGTTTCTAGAAGCTATAATATAGCTAGAAACAGACACCCACATAGGCTGGTCCAGACCCACTACTACGTTATTCATAAATTTTCTATCCTTTCAAATTTGGTCTCTATGATTACTTCCATTGATAATGTGAATGCATACAATGATCTAACCACTACTATAATGATTTTCCTTTGTTTTCTTTGAATGATCAGTTTAGTTCAGAAGAATTTCTTCTAGATGGTTAGGAGGGACAGTTCAGATCCACACAGAAGAAAAGGAATTTCTTCACAAAAAAGCAAAGAATTATTAATGCATGCAAAAAAAAAAGGATTGATCTCAGTAATTTAAAATCTAAGCACACTATGTTAAAAAAAAAAAAAAAAATCTAAGCACACTAAAGAATTAGTGATCGATTGATCCCGGCAAAGTCCATATAATTTGCTCCATGTCTTTCTCATTTCTGTTGCTAATGATGATCTCTAAATATGCTTTTTTAAAAGCCTTTCGTTGCATGTGCAATGTTCATATTAGCTAAGATTAAATAATATTAATACAATGTAACGTTTTTCATGAATTATTTGTTGTTGGTAAAAGTGTACATTTGGTTCTCTAATTTTATATAAGATTTTAGTATAATCCCATAATTTTGTAAAATATCTTACAAGTAATTTAACCCTAACAATGTCAAGTGATGACTTTTATGTCAATCATTGTAATTTTGGAAAACTAAACTTAATATATCATTATTTGAGAATACTTTCTCCACATTTAGAACTCCAATATTATCATTTTTTGTTAATGACATTAGAACCAGAGAACTGAAAAGGTATTTTTGAAAATTAAGGGATAAAAATGAAACTCTGTGAAGTTAAAAGACTGATGCAAGAGTGCACTTTTGCAATTATTATTTTCATACGCCTCATGTTGATATTATTATTCATTAATATCTTTAATTTGCTTTGTTGATAATGATGATGGCATACAAATATGTGTCTTGCACTCGTGCATGCGCAGATGATAATTAAACATCTTTAGAATCTTATGATACACGATAGAGCGATATTGGGATTGCCATATCCATTTTTTCTTCTCTTCACGTACGAATCACAATCTTTTATAATGAGTATATGTATCGCCCCACGAGACAAAATAATTACTGCAATTGGAAAAATTAGGACCATTGCTTCGAAATAGGATGTCATCTTCAACTTTAAGTTGCCTAGTTTCAAAAAAGCGCTTTATTTATTATGAAGTGAGCAACGCGGAATCATCAACAGCTCATTGATCTCCACAAAGCACCTTTATTTTCATGGTAACTACAAGAGCATACCTGTTTTGGTATATAGAATCGATCGGTGAAGCATCATTTCATCTACTCTCTCCAATCCTAAATATAAAAGCTAATTTGTGGGTTTGATCTCGTTCTAAATATAACACTTCAGTTCACTTTACTTTTTAAATTTATAATTTTTTTTAAACTATGAGGAGAAAATGGTAAAAAGATTGCTTGAGATGGTTTGGAAACGGTCAAAGTAGGTGATTGAGTACACTGGTGACGAGAGTTGATTAAGTAGTATGGAATCATCTAAAAAGAGATCGAGGAAGACCAAAACGAACACTCACTGATATTATAGGGTGGAATCTTTTGGTTAATAATCTATCAAAAGAATTAGTTTTTGATATAACACAATGAGGACGTGTGATCAATGTAGCGGCCTTGTTTAGTGAGATAAGGCATTATTGTTGTTGTTGTATCTTTGCTACTGATTGCGCATATTAAAGGAAATTTCATCAATTGGAATAATGATTAAAAAATGTATTTTAAGAAAACAAACATACATTTATTATAAATAATTAACTTACTTAATTTATTCAATATGTATAAATTAGTTATACAGCTCATATATTTATAATCTGAGGGAGAATTGACTATATTTTTTTTTTCAAGAGAGAGAATTGATTATATAAAGAATCAAATATATTATCTTTCTTATACGCTTCTTACTTTTGTTATATTTTTTATTCAAGAATATAAAATAATTTTACTTACAAAGTTACTTTCTTTTTATTCCTCTCTAGTGTGTAATATTTTGATTTCCACTTTATCAAAAACCCTGTTTTTTGTGAATACTCAGTAAACTACAATATCTGTTTCAAGATTAATAATCTATTCATTATTTTTCAACCCGAATTTCACTTCAAAACTAATTAATTGACAATTGTTGAATATGTCATCACATTAAATTGGCTAAAAATGTGACATAAAAATCACATAAAATAATGGTTGTTTCTAATCTAAAGAAGTCAAGAAAGGGAAGGGATGACACTTAGCCAAATTGGTACACATTAACAACAAATTCTTAACACATGCCAAGCAAGGGATTAATATCTAATTCATTGATATCCAAATTTTCCATGTACTTCAAGCTAGGAAAGACAATCAAGACCTCCTTAAGGGGCCACTATTTTCGGCTAAGCAAGGGCCAAAGAAGATAGAATGAAGCTTGAATAATACTCCCTCCGGTCCTAATTATAAGACAACATTTTGAGAGTTGATTTTGGTCCTAATTATAGGACAACATTTTAATTTTTGTCAATTTCTTCCTAAAATACCCCTATTTATTCTTTTAAGTGTATTTGTTTTTGGTGAGTATATGTATATGGGTGCATAAACTCTTCCCGTCAATGAAACTTTTAAATTGCTGAGTATATATACACACACAAACATATATATATATATATATCTATGTGTGTGTGTAACTGTCAATATATGTGTGTGTGTGTGTGTATACATATGTATATGTGTGTGTGGGTGGGTGTTTATATGTGTGTAGATACACACACACACAAACATGTGTGTGTGTGTGTTTATATGTATGTATATATATGCATATGTGTGTAGATACATATACACAAACATATATATATATGTGTGTGTGTGTGTGTGTGTGTGTCGCGCATATGTGTGTAGATATATATATTTACAAACACCGATACATATATATGTGTGTGTGTGTGTGTGTGTATATATCTATGAGTGTGTGGGTGTGTGTTTATATGTGTGTAAATATACACACACAAACATATATATGTGTGTGTGCGCGCACGTGCGTGTGTGTGTCTATATGTGTGTGTGTGCGCGCGGGCATATATATACACACATATATATGTATTTATAGCTAGACCATTATTTCGATTAGAAAGTGGAAAGAAAAATTTTAGGTGGGAGAGGTATGTGGTAGGGGTTGTTGATTCACTTTAATTTAATTTTGTCATTTTAAATTTATATAAGGGTATTTTAGAAAAATGAGTAAAATTAACTAATTTAACTTCTTTCCTTAATCTCCCCAAAAACGATTAAATATGTCTTATAATTAGGACCGGAGGGAGTAATACACATGTGCATGTTGATAAGTTAACAAACCAACCATGCAATGACACTTGTCATTAAGGGACACATAAGCCCTTGTTTGTGTCATCAAATGACTTCATAAACTTTCCCAATAAGACAAGAATTTCGGCTGACTTGTGGAGTAAGGGAGAAGCCACGATTCAAGATAAGATCACATGGTTATTAAGCCAAAAGCTTCTAGAAACTTCTAGAATTTTCTTGAACCAATGGAAGGACTAAGATCATAAGGAGATGACACATGGCAAAGAAATTCAAGAGCCCTAAATGAGTCATGGATTTTGTCCAAGTGGAGAGGGGGAGAGAGATGAGAAAACTTGGAGACAAAGCAAGAAAAACAGATATTTTGTGGGGGTAATTTGGTCTTTTGACATGTGGGGACCCCTTGTGACTTGCCTTCCAATTATAAAATACCTAACACTCTTCTTGCATGTCACCCAAAATCAAACACTCATCTTGTCTTGAAATTATGGTAGGGCAAAAACATAGAAGAGGAAGGAAGGAGGAAAAATTCAAGAACACAAGGTAAGTTGTTCTTGTTAGTTGATGGTTCATTTTCTTATACTTTTCCATTAACTTCTAAGCTTAATAAAAGGCACTTTCCCATGGTGATTTTAATAAAGGGGCCAAAATTTTGGAGGAAGGAGAAGAGAGAAAAGTTGCCACAAAACTCAAAGGTTTAGCAAGTTGATAAGATCCTAGCTTATCTTTATGATATTTTATGTTGGTAGCTTAAAGTGGTTTGATCATGTTGTCTTGGAATATGGAACCATGGAAACTCTAAGGGGACATGTTAACCAAGATCTAAAAACAAGATTCAACATCATCGAAGTTCAAAAGGTTAAGTATTAAAGCAAACCTATGGCCAAAATCATGTTTTATGTGAAGTTGGTCAAAAGAGTGTTCTTAGCCAATGTTTTGGCCTAAGCAAGAAAAATGTAAAGAAAAATTATTTTCATGATTTTAAGGTCACCAAAGGGTTTAAAACGAAAAATGGAGTGGAAACATGTTGGAAAATGATTTTTGGAAGCAAAAGATCAAAGATGTACAAGTTGAGAAATTTGTCAGATTTGTGTTTTTCTGGAGCCAGCCGACTTGTGAATAGTTTTTTACCAATAAAATGATATTAAAAATCATGATATTTCCCATAAATAAAGTAGACATATAGAGATTTATTTTGATTTATAGTATGAAATTTTTAGAGCTCTTTACAAAGAGAAAAATAATTTTTGAAGTTGGACCACATGTTTCTGAAAGTTTGATTTGATCAGTGGTGAAAAATAAATAAACTGGGAGTGACTCAAACTTTTTTAGCTTATGGAAATATTTTTCCATGAAAATCATCTAATTTTTAGAAGCACATCGTTTTGAATTTGTTTCATTTAATTATGATTTTTCAAAGTTACTAAAAAAATTCTCGAGAAAAGTGAAAAATCTGAAATTAAGGAAAAATAAAGTTAAAGGTTGGATAACTTGTTCACTAAGGGTAAAAAGGTATAAAGTGGTGAAAGTAACCCTTTGGGAATTATTCCAAGTAATATGGTATTTATTACAATATCATATAAAATATGGAAAAAATTAATAATGTGATTGTAATATTATAAGATTTCAGAGAAGTTCGGGATCATTTTCAAAGGACAAGTGTGTTACTAACTATCCAAAGAAATGTACGACAACGTACAGTAACTTTAATCTCTTGTGTTTTGACCAGGAATTAATGAATTGGGGTCAGCTGAGAGATTCAGATACAGGGGCCCGAGAGACCTAGATATAAAAGATGGAACCAGTGCCGCGAACGAAGAGGGAGGGAATTAACGCCGTGAGTTGAATAAGAGACTTGGCACCTTCATTGGATTCCTCCATCATCACCGACCTACCTTCCTTCACCCTCATCACCACCGTCCCTCACCATCAAAGCCACAAACCGAAAAAAAAAAACCGAGAACCTTCATCGGATTCCTCCATCATCACCGACCTACCTGGGTTCATTTGGAAGGTGAGGGCGAGACCAATTTCAGATTGTTGGATCGCAGCGGACCTGTTTTGGCAGAGAGTTCAGAAACTTCCTCTATTCTCATCTGCTCGGTTAACCTCCACCATCGACCATCACCACTGCCTTCCTCATCTTTTGGTTACCATCGCCATTGTGTTGGACTGTTTAATGGCTATGTTTAACTAAAACCTTTGCTTCTTGGTGATGAAGACTTGTGGCTTGAGCATTTATGGAGTTCTTTAATTTAATCTTTTGCTTAGACTATATATTTGATTTCCTTGTTTAGGTTTATCATTATTTGGTTATGAGACATGGATTGCTGTTATGTGTCCATGTGGATTGATTAATGTAGTTTTAATTGGATGATTATTTTGAAGTTCATATTTCTATATTTCTTTATATGCTTGATGAAATTATGCTTGCTGTCATGTTTGTGATTAGTAATCATAGTTGATTTTAGCTTTTGAATGGTTTGTTAGAACATTCTAATTGAGAAGAACAATTTGTATCATCCCAATTTAAATTACACATTAAGTGGATTTTAACAATATCCCAAGAGGTAGTAGTTAGCTATGTTTGTAGGAGCTGCTATTAATTGAGACTAATTGGACTCAAGTGTTATCTTGAGGTTGTTCTTAAGACTTAATGAGATTTTAACTTCCATATATATTTTTTAGCAATGATAGCCATCATTTTCATTACCAAGAGCATCCATCATTAATCCCTTTTAATCCAAAGCATTCTTCAATATTTTCCAAAAATACCAAAAAGAATAGAATTAGTTTCTTTATATTTTTATGAATTTTAGTTGAGAGAAAATCAATTTCAAAACCCTTTTCTAACCATATTTTTAGCATTTAATTAGTTTGACCTAGGGAATTCAAAATAAAAGGGCTCCTTGATAAGAGAACGATCCCGAATTGTTTGCACTATATTGCATTTTAATTTGTGGTAAATTGTGATTTGACCTTGAGGCAATTAAGGTTTTCGTCAAATCATGCTTTCACCGCTAACATTACATGTGTTGTGTGCTATTGTAGTCTAGTTGCGGTTCGTTTGCTGAATGTTGTATTATTGTTCCAGATTGTGATTATCTATCATATATTGTTTATACTTACATATGAGATTAACTGTTACTTTGAGATTGAATATTATTGAATCTCAGACTTAACTAAACCTTCAAGTTCAAGATCTGGAGCAAAAGGTAAGCTACAAGAGTAGCGTCATGATCAAGAGACACAAGGATTTAAATATTTTGTTGGACTGTATAATACTAATAACTATTTAGTTAACTATATGTTTGAATGACTGTACCACTATTACCTCAGTAAGGATTAACCCCGACTAGATTTTAAATTATAATCACGTTCTATCAGTCTCTCATTCGCTCAAACCATTTCAAATGCTTTGTCTCGTTGCAAACTCTAGTGATAAACCTAATTACTACATGCTAATGGATATAATAAGTAGTATAGAATAAGGGGTGTTACAAGGTGTTCAACAACTTGATGATTATTTTACAGTGGTGGCCGGAACCAAGAAATTATTTTAGCCCGGCCAAAAAATAAAGAACACATCTATGCTTTTCTATTTATCCTTACTCATCTTTTTCGGCCTACAACAAATTTGTCACTATGAATTCTTATAGTACTACTCAATCCACAAAGCTAACATTTAAATGCTACATTCCACCTGCCTCTAAACAAAATAATTGGAGAAAATAAACGAAATATAATATGAACTCCCAAAAATATATTTAAAAAAATATAGATTTTGTTTCAATTTCACTAAACAAATAAAATTGTGTCCATAATGATTGGAATTCTCTGTAGACGTTGATCAAACCATATTTTTATATGATTTTATATTATTAAATTGAGATTCTTAATGGATTTTATCATAGTTATTGAACCTAAAATGCCTTTCTTGTGATAAATTAAGATTAAGAGTAAATACATTAAATTAGGATTAAAAAGGGCAAAATTGTCAAAGTAATTGTAATTACTCTTAATCATTAATTTTTATGAGAATATTTGATGTTAAATTAATTGTTTTTCATTGTAGATGCCTCACAAGGTTAGATCAAATTTGAAAATTAAAGTCTGAACTCAAATTATAAAAGTTTCAATTAGGTCCCTAAAGCATTGTTTTATTTCTTGTAGTTTAGTCCCTGGTCAAAACTTTGTGTTTTGACCAGGGATTAATTAGTTTAGCAGCCGAAGGCAAAAGGAGGGAGCTGAAACCCAACAGAAAAACCCGACACATTGAGGAGAGTAAGTGAGCGCTGCGAATCGATAAAGGAGACCTCCTTCCATTCTCTATCCCGTGAACTTTCATCGCTTGGGAGTCCGCCAAAACCATCGACCATCCACCCTCACGCCACCGTCACCTCGTGCTCCACTATCACCCACCTTCACCGTGAGTAGGGGAAATTTCCATTGACTCCACCTTCACACCTGGAGCTTCGATTCTCCATCTCAGTCACCATCATCCAACATCGGCGACCTCCTTCCATCATCCTCCATACACCTTCAGACAAGTGACCTTCCCTCTTGCCTTGGACCTTCATCCTTCATCACTCCACCATTGACTTCACCGGGGGACCTCATTCCATTCCCCATTCAAAGAATCAGTTGCCATTCACCTTCACACCCTCATATCAGCGACTTTCACGCTTCGGCCTCCAACTTTCCATCACCTTCATTGCCCCCTTTAACCACTAATCACCAACATTGATCCACCACCAGATTTAGGCACCACTTCTAGCGAGTTTCCTCCACCTTCCTTCACTCACCTCACCAACACTCTGCCATCTTCATCATTAAATCTCAATCTCTTCCCTGTTCATTATTTCCATGGCCGTTGGGTTAAAGCTCATTGGAGCAGAATCTAAAATCATGTGTGGCTGATCCCTTTGTCTCTTGGAGATGGATTATGTGGTTGGAGTTTCAGAGCTCAAAATTAGGGGAGTTTATTTTATTTCAATCTATTTTCTCTAATTACATTTTAATTTCCTAGTTTTAGGAATATTGATTTGTATTGTTGAGACTTAGTTTACCCGGTTGGATAACTTTGTGGATTGAACCTATGTGATTGGATTGAATTTTGTAGTTTGTTGGATTTATATATATGTAATTCCTAATTGATTCAATGATATTGTGCTTTCTACATGGTATTGTTAGATAGTATAATTGAATTGGATTAATTGAGTGGCGTGGTATCGCATTCATATCAAGAGGAAGCAAGTTGCATTAATTTAATCTCAATCACACACTAAGTGGTTTTAAACAATATCTCAAGAGATGGTAGTTAGTTACGGTAGTATGAGCTACTATTAATTAGGAATATTGGACTCAAGTGGTATCTTGGGGTTTTATTTCATCTAGACTTAGTGAAAATTTATTCCTATATTTATTGAACTATGATAGTCACTATTTCATTTCCAAGAGCATCCATCATTAAATCCCTTTTAATCCAAAACATTCTTCATTATTTTCCAAAAATACCAAAAAGAATAGAATTAATTTCTTTTATATTTTCTTGAATTTTACTCTAAAGAAAACCAATTTCAAAACCTCATTTCTAACCATGTTTTTAACACTTAGTTTAACCTAAGGAATTCAAAATAAATTGGCTCCTTGATAAGAGAACGATCCCGAGTTGTTTGCACTGTATTGCATTTTAATTCGTAGTAAATAGTGATTTGACCCTGAGGCGACTAAGGTTTTTGTCAAATCAATGTGGTTCAGAGACAACAACATTGTGGATAAGAAATTCAATTTCTCCAGCTTGGTATGAACTCATAGAAAACATAATCTAAAGAGGTTTAACGCAATGATAGAATGAAATCGATATTCTTCCGTGGTGACTAAGTTCAACAACGCAACTAAGCTTGCCATTATCTATATATAATGGTAAATCACCATGGTAATTCCGATTTCCGAAATAGACAACTAACAATTCCTTTGTATCATTCTTCTCTAATCAATACAGAACTACAAACTATTGGGAATTTGGGATGATTGATCGAACCATATTTTTATATGACTTTTCATCATTAAAGTGGGATTGTTAATGCATTTTCTTGGACATTATTACATGATTAAGCACTAATTTGAGTTAGGGACATTTGTATTGAATTAAATGTAATTAAGGGTAAAATGATCATAATTTGTTAATTATTCATGAAAATGATTTCTTGGACTTTTGATACTACCTTGTGCTTAATCTTGCATTATAGGTGTTTAAGAAGAAGTCTTGAGATTTTGGAGGGTTAAATTAATATTTGAGGAATGGGAAAAATTACAAGAAAGGCCCCAACAATTTCTGGAAATTGGAAATCAAGGAAGAAAAGGAGCCAAAAATCAATTACAGAAAAGGAACCAAATATTTTGGAAATTTTATTTCTGCCTCACAAATAGTTTGCAAATTCTCAGTCCCTACTCCAGAACTTTTAAAATTTCCACCTAGGTCCTTGACTGCAACTACTACGTTTTGGCGTTTTGAATGATTAGGTTTCCATTCTTCCTAGATATATGAGAATGCAAACATCGAATGGGGGAGAATGCAACGCCGCAAACGCTTGGACCATCGATTTCCTTCCTCGACTCTCACCTTCGCCCTTCAACCCCTCGCCGACGGTTTCCTCTTCTACCACTGCCGCCGGCGAGCGACCTCCTCCATAGCTAGACCACCATCGTCAGTTTCTTCTCACCTCCACCACACGACTACCTTTGTTTTCACAACACCTTAAACCTCTCTCTCTCACTCCACCGTAGCTTGGACCCCCTTCATCATCTTGGATTCACCTTCCTTCACTCCCAATCTCACCACACCATCGTTCCTCCTCCTTGCGTTATCATCCATCATTAATCTCTCCTTTCCATTGCTGCTTCATTTCCGTGAAAATCATAGCCTCCATTCCGTGGTGAATTCAAATGTGCATATTGTTTGGGGTTCTCTGATTGTAATGTGTGGCTAAGATGTTTTGCTTCTTAGTGGTGGATATTGACTTGAGTTCCAAAGGTTTAACAGGGGAGTTAATTTGTTCAATTTATTTTCTCTAATTGAATGTGGATTTCCTAGTTTTAGGAATCTTGTTTTGTATTGTTGAGACTTAGTTTACCCGTTTGGATAACTTTGTGGATAGAACCTATGTGATTGGATTTAATTTTGGTAGCTTGTTGGATTTTTATATATGTATTTCCTTATTGATTCAATGATATTGTGCTTTCTACGTGGTATTGTTAGATAGTATGATTGAATTGGATTAATTGAGTGGCGTGGTACCGCATTCATATCAAGAGGAAGCAAGTTGCATTAATTTAATCCTAATCACACACTAAGTGGTTTTAAACAATATCTCAAGAGGTAGTAGTTAGCTACGGTAGTAGGAGCTACTATTAATTGGGAATATTGGACTAAAGTGGTATCTTGGGGTTTTTCATCTAGACTTAGTGAAAATTTAACTCCCATACTTTTTGAGCAAGGATAGTCATTTCTTCATTACCAAGAGCATCCATAATTCATATTTCCATTTTCATACTCCATTCCATTTTATTAAAAATACCAAAAATAATAGTTTAGCATTTAATTAAATTGCGTGCATTTATCTTTAGTTTATTAATTTGAAAAGCCAAAACCGATTTTCCCCCTTGTTTTAATTGCATCTTCATGGCATTTAGATTACTTATGATCCAATAAAAGGCTCTTCGAGAAGAGAGAACGATCCTAGGTTTGCCTATACGCAATCCTTGGTTATTTTTTATTGTGGACCCCAAGGCTAATGACAAAAAGGCCCTCATCAATGATATGCACTGCCAACCTACCAAATCAACTCCATCCACCAATAAACACAAATTCAAACTTCTACCAAACTATTGGGATGATATGAACAACTAATCTCAAATATGTTGAACGGATTTTCAAATAGGACCACAAGATACAAGAGAATAGATCATGAGAAGAAAAATTAACATGTTATACTTTATTTTTCTTCCTTAATTTCATTAAGCAATACAAAAGTAGTTATAGCCAGATCCTCCGAAATAAAATTGGTTTTAAATTCTATCAGGAGATGATGGAATAATTTCACATACAAGATGGATGGCGAACATGGAGTCAGGGTGAGGAGTCAGGCTCCTCTCAACCCCAAATCTGTCCTTCCTCATCTTCAATTTATCACCACGACGAACATGGAAGGCATCATAATCTCCAAGGTCTGCTTTGATATGTGAACAAGAATATGGTTAGAAACCAATTAAAGTTAAAGAGACATCTTTCGTGCGTAAAGCCCAGGCATTGCATATCCAGCATATAAATATCAGGTTTATTATAATTTTTGGCATAATAAAGTGTGTAGAACCTTGTCTACCAGTAACCTAAGATTTTCATTGTGTATTGTTCCAAACTATCACAAAAGCATCACTTGAACAGTTCATTTAGCGTGTAACCACTAACGTGAAATCCAAAAAATCCAGACCATTAATGCAATACTTCAATGAATCGCCCAACTTAATAGCTAAATCAAAAATAAATAAGCAAAACGAAATAGGCCAGCGGAATCTCAAACACGAGAAGGAATCACATACTTAATGGTGACACTACAGAGAATGGGTAAATTGAGAAGAGAAGAGGGCGCTAATTCCACTGAAGGAAGGAGGACAACCTTCCGAAAAAACCTCCGACTAACGCCGATAGAATGAAAGACTGTGGTCGGAGGAAGAGGGAGACTTTGAGGATGGAGAGCAGAGTGGAGGGAGAGGAAGTGTCTAGAGAACATTTGCGAGAGGGAAAAAATGTAAGAAAAGAAAAAAAAAGTGTAATTATGGAGAAGATAAGAGATTAGCTGGGCCAAATTATTTGTCAAAATAAAATATTATATAATAACTACATATATTTTAAAAATTTTAGAAAGCCAGTTGGGGCCTTGATAAGAGAATAGCTAAGGCCAAATTATTGGCCAAAATAATATATTATGCAATCAATACATATATTTTAACAAATTTTACCCACCGGGGCTAACATACTGTTCTGCCACTACTATTTTAATATTGTTTACTTTAGACATTATGAGTACTTTTTATCAGTAATTTCTCTCAGCTTGTATAGAAGAAAGGAATAAAATTTTCATTCTGTTGCTTAATATATGAGAATTCTTTGATGACTGTTTTCCCTCATGTTTATTTAGCTTAGGCTTCTGGATTCTATATGCATTGCACAAAATTTAGTATCAAAAGTTGCACCATTATAATCGATCTTATAAACAAAATAACTTTCAATAGTTTATTTATATATATATATATATATTGATATTGAATTTTAGTTTGATTTTGGCTTTCATTTGATCAAACTGTTGTATTAGTTCAGAGTCTCGTAGGGTTCTCCAGTTTTGATTCTCTTGATATTCTTAATTAGGTTTGATCAAAACGCTTTCTTTAGACAAAAGTTCAGAGCCATTTTCTTACGATTGCAACAATTATAATATAAATTTATTATTCCTTTTATTTTTGGTACTTCCTCCCAACCTAAATATATTACAAGAGGGTAGACTAGTTTGTTTTGATCCTAAGTGTGTAAAATCTTAATCCACTTTGCATTGTCTCCTCAGTTTGTTACACCCCTACCGGCCCGTAAATACTCTAGTCTCATAGAACTTAGGACTTTTCTTTGAACACATATCAAATTTGATAATTTTAGGACATACCAGTCTAATAGGTCTCATTGCCCTCCACATAATCATATAACTTATACTTAATGATAACACATATAGTGCTGGAGCACCCCATTGCAATACATTAAATTACATGGATTTCATCTGGGGTCATTTGAAATGAACTTTCTACATTAATTCCAGCTCCAAGCATAGTCACAATTTCAATTTTTCCCTTGTCGGGTACTCAACCCATATCTCGGGGAATCTATTATCCACCAACACGTCTATGGTTATTAGTCTCGGTCATAATACTATAACCTATGGCTATCGAAGTTCCTGCTTTCACCGGTTCCATTGAGATACTAACACTCTCAGGGAATATTCTATATTTAAGATCTTTTCCTATGCTGATACAACAACTATCAACCTCAAAGTATCCCATATCATATAGGTATTATCCTCGAACATACCTCAAATAACGTGCTGATGACACATCATCAGTTAATATTATCAAGGTTTCTACTTTCAATCATGCTTTCTAAGGGAATATCATAAGATTAAAATCATTCTCTAGTAGCTAGTAACCTCCAAATACCTCATGCATATTGGTACTATATTCTTGTTCCTAAAATTCATTCAAATCAATTGGTACCATATCCTAGTACCTCAATTCATTCAAATCGTTGTGTATTAAGTTCTAGTGCCACAATTCAGATCGATCAAATGCCTAAAGAATCACTTATTATCGGATTAGATTCTAGGTATCTCTTCCTTAAATTGCTCACCTTCCATGTGTCAATTTATAATAGCATCAATAAAGCTATTATTTCCAAAGTCAAAGGTTTTTTGCTAATAATCATCTTCACCTTACCATGTGTATATGTCATTTTCAAAGGCAAAGATATTTTTGTTGTTAATCTTTCTATTTGTGCCATGTGTATATGTTCTTGAATTATCTATTGCCTTCACATGCCACTTCACAATGATAATCCCATATTAGCCAATTAGATGAAAACAAATATCATTTGCCTTGGATTTATTAAAAATTCCATATATTTCAATAATATGATACTAATTCAATCTATACAATAATTCACATGAAAATGGGGTTATTACACTAATTCCCAATCTCTAGGTTCAAAATTCAGAATATTACACAATTTATATTTTTTCTCCAATGCATATAATTAAAATGAGTACTACTTTGGTAAAATTGCAAGGAGATATTTTTGGTGCCAAGACCTCTATATAAAGAGAGCTTCACCCCTCATTTGGCTAAAAGAAGGCACCACACACACACACACATATATAGAAAAGAAGAAGATAGTAGTGAGCTTGAGAGATAAAGCCAAGAAGAAGAGTAAGGAAAATTGAATCAAAGTAAGGTGTAACACCCCATTTTTCAAAAGCGGATTTTTTTTTTTTCAGAGTAGAGCATTCAGATCAAGTAAAGGAGTGAGTAACGATATATGATTAACGTAGGCGTATATCGTTCATAAAGAACAGTACATTTAACGGGTATTATAACGGTACATTTATCTGAGTATATAAAATTCTAACTATGTAGAAATATAGACATGTCTCCAAAATAAGTCTCCGGCCGGTACTCAAGTGTGCTGCTTACCCTTTTAATTTCTTCGGTCCTTGGTTCTCCAGACCCTGAAGCTATGGTAAGAGTTGAGGTCCAATGCCTATCAGACCTCAGGTAACGGTTAACCTCATACTCATGTAAAACAATATATGTATGACAGATATTCATGATATTACAGCATTAATCAACATATAAGCACACAGCAGATGTAAGATTAATATATCAACAGTACACATCACATGTAAAGTTATCTATATTAACAGTACACATCACATGCAAAGTTATCTATGTCTGCACCTCACCGTGTCACGATGGCCTATCGTGTCCTCAGCGCTAGGAAAACTGTAACGATATTAACAAAACCATAACCCGTATATAAAGCTGAATGTATATGTAGTGATCTAAGCCCCATAAACTTAGCCACGCTGCATGACCCAAGACCAAGTCTTGTCCATGACTTTATGAAATCATCCATCACATATATGCATATAATAAGCATCAGAGTTAGTGTTACAGTACACATCCATACCTTAGTCCGTGTGGATCGTGGTACGTTTGTCGTTCGGTATGTCTCCTCGGATTGCCTATAAATTTATAACTGCATTATTTCTTTATAAATCATAGTCTATGAGTTACCTTAGCCACTACTGACCCTTCTTATCCCTGATGGATTTATTATTCCAATCATATACCTTAATTTTCGTAAAAAAAGGCTGTTCTAGCATTTTTGGGCAGATTTTTCGATAACTTCAAAAATTCATAACTAAATCCAAAAAAATCGAAATGAGGTTCCATAAAATTCCTTGGAAATCTTAGCATGTCTATTTTTGTGGAAAAATAATTGTTTTCACTCAGAATTAGTGAATTATTCCCAGTTTAATAATCTTCAACCTCTGCCCAGAATTTTTCCAGAAAACGTAGCCTTATTTCCATAATTTTTATCTCTCTCTACAGACCTCTATTTGGTACATATGTTATATCAATGGAAAGCTATACATGTCTAATATGACCATGAATTATTTCAGAATTTTTTAATATAAATTTACAAATCAAATAATGCCCTCTATCTAACTGATGCCAACATCCCAACAAAACCCAACAATTCTCTATCTTACTCTAACTTGTTTTATTAATCCTAAAAGTTACTTCCCAACATGTTCCCACCTTGTCAGAATCTTTCGATGCAATAAGGCCTGAAAACAATTATGGAAAATTATTTTACCTATTTCCTAGATTAAACTAACATTTATACTAAGAACTACTAAGAATTATAGAACTAAAGACTAGAAACTAAAAACTAAAGACAAGCTTACCTCTTGGATCCTCTTGCTTCCTTCCTCCTTCTTGCTTCTACTCTATTAGAAATCACCACTTGGTGGTAGATTTGGTGTGAAGAATTGTGAAGAGGCAAGACCTCTATTTATAGCAAAAGTCCAAGGATTTCCACCTTTGGATCACTTTCCACAATCAATGGCTTAGATGGATTTGTGTTTTCATGAAGGCTCAATTTAGGAAGAAAATGCTCTCATTGGTCAATCTTAATTACATAGGATTTAGCTAATTATTTTTATTTCCTTTTTAATTCATCATGTGCCCTAAATATTATATTATAATCTCTCTCTCCCCCTCTTTCTCTCTCCTCTCTCCCATGTGCAATCTAACACTTCTTTCCTCTCCCATTGGTCTATTTTCTTTTTCACAAGGATTAATTTTATTTCTTTGATTTTCCATTGGCTAATTCAATTACACAAGGATTAAGGTTAATCATAGAATTAATTAGGACCATTGGATTCCATTTTTGTTTGTTCAAGTTTAATCCTTACCATTAATCTATGGTTCAAGTCTCCTATTGGTCCACTTAATTTCATGAGGATTAAGATCATTTTCTTGATTTATCATTGGCTAATCAATTTACAAGAGGATTTAGCTTATTTATAGGATTAATTAACCCTTAATTGCATTTGTTGAATTTTCAAAGCTTGATTAAATTTTAATTAACATCTTAATCAAGTGCTTTATTAGACAAGATTAATTCTTCATTAATTAGCCTTTTGATTAATTATGAAGATTTACAATTATTTATTTAGTGAAGACTTAATTTGCCTGTTAATCTTTAATAATTTCCTTAATTTATTTAAGTGTTTCATAACATTATCTTGCTTCTTTTAAGAACCATGGTTTAATATGATGATTATTTTGTATTTTATGATCCTTAGATGTGGTCTTAAATTTAATCTTTGGTTTATTAAATTCTAAGGAAAATTGTCTAAAATCTAATTAATAATCTGCAAAATTTAGAGACAATATATTCTCCTTTATTTAACATGCATAATTTATCAAAATATAGCATTCACTACAAATAGAGATTTTTAGGGTTTTACAGTTATTAGGTGTAATTGTCAAAGTATGATAGATTCTTAAATTAATTATGATCATTAATAATTCACTTTATGCTAATATTGAACCCTTATTGGTTCTTGATCTTTCATTAAATTAATATATCTCTAATTGATGACTTTTAATATGCCTTTTAATTAATTTTGCAAATTAATACAATTAATTATTGTAAATTTAATTGTCCTTTAATTGTTAGTAATTTCCTTTAATTGATTTAGGTATTTTTGTAACATTTTATGGCTCTTTATGATTAAATATAAACTATGTTGTAATATGACAATTTTAGGGTATTTTATGATCCCCAAATCAAGATTAGAAAATTTGGGTCTTTGTTTATTTAATTCTAAGAGAAAATTCTCCAAATTAAATTAAATTAAATTAAATAAGCTACTAAATTTTGAGACCACATATTCACCTATTTTTAATAGGCATTTCCTATCAAAATATAATGTTTAAGCTAAATAGGAATCTTAGGGTATTACATAAGGAAGTTATGAAATTTATTTTACTTCCTTCAAATTCATGTAGTTATGCTTGAGGTCTTAGTCAATGTAACATCACATTTTCAAAAGCAATAAATTTTTTTTTTTTTTATCAGAGTAGATCGTCGGAGCGATTTAAAATATTGAGTAACTGATAAATCTGTGGTATAATGTTGTCTGTGACGTATGTCAATAATATCAATACATTTATCAGAGAATACAAAAATTCTAGCGATGATAGTACGTCTCTAAAAAGAGGCTCCAGTCGAGTCCTCACGTGTCTTTATCCTTGTCTCTTATCTTCGTCCTCGGTCCTCCGCACCTTGAAGCTATGGTAAGAGCGAGGTCCAATGCCCACCGGACCTCGAGGCGGTTAACCTCATGCTTATATAAACAATATATGTATGACATATATTCATGACATTACAGCAATAATCAATACAAAAGCCCATAACAGATGTATGATTTGTCTAGATAATGGTACACAGCCACTGCATATGTCCATTATCTCTAGTCTGCACCACCTCGTGCCACGACGGCCCATCGTGTCCTCAGCGCCAGGAAAACTCAGGGTATTAATAAGATTATAACCCGCGTAAAACTAAATGTGTAAGTAATGAACTAAGGCAGCATCTTAGTTTATGAATACAACTATCATATATAACCATACTATAAGCATCAGAGTTAGTGTTACAGTATGTCGCGAACGTACCTTCGTTGATGATTTTCGGTACGCTTGCCGGTCAAATTGCAATCACAGATATCCTAAAATGATAATATCGTATTTATTAATTCACAAATAATATCCTAGTGGATATCTTAGTCACTAATGACCATTTTACCCTTGATGGAATTATTTTTGAACTTATTTTCCTTAATTTTCGGGAAAAAAAACGCTGATATAGCATTTTGGGCAGATTTTTCGCCTAACTTTGAAAAATCATAATTAATTCTAGAAAAATCGAAATGAGGATCCGTAAAATTCCTTGGAATCCTTAGGATGTATATTTTTAATTAAAAATACCCATATTTTCCCAGATTACACGAGTCACTCCCAGTTTTTAATTTTTGAGCCTCTGCCAAGAATTTTTCTAGAAATTCATAGCCTAACTTTGAGAATTTTTATCTCACTGTACAGAAATTATTTTAACATGTTATTGATATATTTGAAAATCCCTATATGTCTATTTTAACCATGAATTTTTCCAGAATTTTGTAACTTCATTATATAAAATATTGGCATTTTTATCACTGACTTCAGAAATTGCTTAACCGATGAAATTTCGCCAGAACTTCGTTACTTTGATGTTTCTCTTCCAAAAAATTTGCTCTATAACTTTTCTCATCATTTTTTCAAAACAAATCTAATTTTGACCATAAAAACATGAAAATAAAATTACTCTAAGATCTAAGCTACTTCTATCTAAGAATTTAAGAACTAAAACTTAAAGAACTTAAAGCTAGAGCTAGAGAACTTACCAAGAACCTTGCTACTCCTTCAAGAATCTCCTCACTCTTACTCTCTACTCTCTCTATCAGATTTCTTTGCTTGTTTTGGTGTGAAGAATATATATGAAGACCAAGGCCCCCTATTTATAGCAAAAGGCTATGACACCTTGGTAAATATTTCAAATCTAACTCTTCTTGTGTATGAACCCTTGGATCTAAACTTAGTAAAGAATTTTAATCTCATCCATCCATGTGATTAGAAAACCCTAACTTAATCTCTAAGTTTTGCTTTTTGATATTCAATTTATTATTTAGTTTTTATTTAAATAAGATAAGCTCTTTCTCTCTCCTTATCCAAGCCAACAATTTCCCCCTTCATCTATTCTTTGTTTTGCATTTCACTAGATGAAAATATATTTAGGGGTCTTCATGAAGTTTTATTTAAAGCTTTCCATTGGTTTTGAAATCTTGGGATTCATGGCTTTATTTAGGACCTCAAACACCCATTTTCTCATTTGGAGACAATCTTCACAAATTGAGGAAATGACTTTGGTTATAACCTATCTCAAGCTTAGATTATGCTTGTTAATAATAACTTCTTATATTTGATCTATGATTAACGGATCTCAAGATACAATATAATTTATTTTGTATAGATTCTCATTTGCTTATGTCTTGAATTAATCCTATTGATTAATCTAATTGATTTATATATGCTCAATTTTTCCTATTGGTGGATGCTTTGACTTTTCTCACTCTCACAACATTAGTGCGCACACACACACACTCACAACACTCTCTCTCTTACAACACTTGTACACACACACACATACACAACTCTCTTTTCTCTTTCCATCATCTTATCCTCTTCCATATTATTTAAGAGCCCTAGTTGTTTTAGTATACTATCCTCTTCCATTTGCTTTAAAGTCTTCATTGCATTAATGTTGGTTCATGACTCATTTTTGCATGTGGGTGTTTAATTCAAATAATATCTAGATATTAAGAGCTCAATCTCCTCCCATTGGTTCTTTCATTATCTCATGGATTAAGCTTTTTGATAATTATTTAAAGCCTTTAGATTAGCTTTATGAGGTTTAATCTTGGCCCTTAGATCTTAGTTGCAATTGTTGACTTTTCAAAGTTGATTAACAAAGTGTAATTAACTCTTAATCCAATGCTTAAATGCCTTTTAATTGCATTTGTCATTGGTTATTTGATTTATTAACTCATCATGAAAATTAGTACTTAATTAAATCAAGCTCTATGCACTTATTTCTATTGTCTTTTATCAACTTGAAGACAAATGCCACTAATCTCTATTTAGTGCAAGCTTAATTACCAATTAAAATTGGCTAATGTGTTCTAATTTAATTAAGTGTCTTCATACCCTTTCCTTCTCTTTTTTGGTTATAGATTAACCATTATTCAATGTGTTAATTATGTCACATTTTATTGTCCCTAATATGTAATCTCATAATTAACCCTTGGTTAATTAATTCCAAAGTGAAATTTGGATGAAAATATAATCAATAGATTATAATTCTTTGAGACACATATTCACCTTTGTATTTTGCTAATTATTTGCTAAAATACAATATTTATATGAATTATGAAAATTAGGGTATTACAGTCAATACCCTTGTATGATATTTTTGAAACCCTAATCATCCTTGCATAGAAGTTCAAGAAGAGGTGGTGAAAGAAGAAAGAACTTTGAACAAGTAAGTCATCTTCCTAATCTCTTGTGTTTGTGAAAGAGATTTTGGTTAGTAATTGGGACACGATGATATAATTTTATTTTGATAATTTTGATGGTTTTAAATTGTTTAAAATGGAATTTTGTATAAGGAAGGGTATAGAGAATAATTTTGGGAGTATTAAGATTAAGATATAAAGAAGTACAAATTGAGAAGCTGGAATTTGGTAACTGGGAATGATTTGCGTGTGTCTGGCCTTGTCAAGTATTTTTAGTCAAAAATAGACATGTCAAGTGTAACATCCCATTTTCGAAAGTGTTTTCACGGTATCATGATCAGAGTAAAGCATCGGAAGTAAATAGTATTTAAAAAGTAACGATAAAATCCACTTGTAATGTATGTGATCAGCCGTAATGGCGGGTACAAAAATTTCAAATATCATAAGTACAAACAAAAGGACTATCTCCGGTAGGCTCCTAGATCTGCGTGCTTACCCTTGTCTCCTGGTCCTGTTTACTCCGACCACTGAAGCTATGGTAAGAGCCGAGGTTCAATGCCCATTGAACCTCGGGTAATTGATTAACCTCATGTTCATGTAACAAGTATGTATGACAGTTTATTCATGGTATCACAGCAATATTCACATATGAAAGATAATAACGAGAACACGACCCACCGCATATGAACGTTATTATAATCGCACTATTCACCGGTGCCCACGGTGTACATCCGTGTCCTCGCTAGGAAAACTCAACGGTATTATCGAACCATAACCCGTGTATAGCTGTATATGTATGATCATCACTTTTAAAAACAGAGTTTCAGTCTAGGAATACAACTATCACACATATAGGTATACAATAAACATCAGAGTTAGTGTTACAGTACGCGTCCGTACCTTCTTCGGTGTTGTCGGTACGTTGACAGTTGGATGGTGATCACGTGTATCCTATAATGGTAATATCGTATTTATTAATTTACAAATAATATCCTAAGAGATATTTTGGCCACTAATGACTATTTTCCCCTTGCAACATTTGTTTTTCACTTTATTCCTCCAAAATTCGTAGAACAATGCTGGTACAAATCTGGGCAGCATTTCGTCTAACTTTAAAAAATCATAATTAATTCTAGAAACATCGAAACAAGGATCCGTAAAATTCCTTGGAATCCTTAGGATGTCTATTTTCAAGTAAAAATAATCAAATTTTCCCAGATTACACGAATCACTCCCAGGTTTTAAGTTTTGAACCTCTGCCCAGAATTTTTCCAGAAATTCGTAGCCTAACTTTGAGGATTTTTATCTCTCTGTACAGAAATCATTTTGACATGTTCTTGACATATTTAAAAATCCTTATATGTCTATTTTAACCATGAAACTTCTCAGAATTTTGTGACCATATTTTCAATATGAAATTCTGGCGTTTCCATCACTGCCTCCAGAAATTCTGAAACCGATGAAATTTCGCGGAACTTCGTTACTTTGATGATTTTCTTCCAGAAATTTTGCTATATGACCTCCCTCATCATTTTTTTCGAAACAAAGCCAATTTTGACCATAAAAACATGTAAATAAAATTATCCTAGCATATTTAAGATCTACACTACTTCTATCTAAAAATTTAAGAACTAGAACTTAAAGAACTTAAAGCTAGAGCTAGAGAACTTACCAAAAAATTTGCTACTCCTTCAAGAAGCTCCTCACTCTTACTCTCAACTCTCTATTTCAGATTTCTTTGCTTGTTTTGATGTGGAGAATATGAAGACTCAAGCCCCCTATTTATAGCAAAAGGCTATGGCAATCTTGTAATTCTCTAACTTACACATCTCTCATTTTTGGCCATGGGTTTAAGTCTGAATTCTCCCTCCAGCTGAGCCAAAAAAACGTGGCCTACCTCCCCCTGCATTCTTCCTCCTTTGATTTTTCACCAAAGCCTCTTGCCTTGGTGTCAAAATTGTCCCCATGTGTAAAGCTTTTGGTCCCAAGAGTGTTTTGGTCGCTCTTCCTCCATCAAGCATTCTCCAAGCATGCATTGGTGGCATCTCCATCTTCATGCATTTCCCAACTTGGTGTTCTAATTTCCTAGTTACTCTAAGTACACTTGTAACTAGATGACTTTGGTGATTGGTTAGCAATTAAGCAAAATACTCTTAGGATTTAGTCTTTAATTAGCTTAATCTTTGGTCATTAATCCTAAAATGGTGTTTTAGGTGTTATTAAATTTATTTGCTTGGTTACTAATTTAATCATGATCATTAGTAATCATCTTTATGCTAATCCTAACCCCTTATTGGTCCTTGACAATACATCTTTAATTGGTGACTATTAACATTAATTGTAAATAATTACCTAAATATTCCATTAGTGTAATTTTAATTGCTCATTAATTATTAGCAATTGCCCCTTAATAATTCTTTATGGCCTTTTATGAAATAAATATGAACTAAATATTAATTATAGGGTATTAGAAAATTTAGTCTCTTAACAAATTATGAAAATTGGTGTTTATGGTCCTTTAATTAATTATGAAGACTTGCACAATTTATTTAATTTAGTGAATGTTTAGTTGGTAATTAATTGCCATTGATTTCTCTAAATTTATTTAGGTATTTTCATAACACTTTCTTGCTCTTTTAAATTCTACATGAATCATAGCTTAATATGGTATTTATTATATTTTATGGTATTTTATGATGCCTAACACAATTTATTAAATCATTGGTTATTCTAATCCTAAGGAAAAATTACCTAGAGAATAGAATAAACACATCTCAAAATTTGAGACCACATATTCCCCTATTTTAAATAGGCTTTTTCTATCAAAATATTGTATTTAAGATGAAAAGAAATTTTGGGTATTACATCAAGGGTCATTTAGATTTTTGGAACACCTCAATCAAATTTTTCTACAATTAGTTATGAATTTTTGAAGTGGGTCAAATTTCTGAAATTTTTGGACCTTGTGTGAAAATGAATGATTAATGACCAATGAAGGGATACTCATTAAAAAAAAAAAAAAAAATTTAATGAGTTTCAAATGGTAAAAGGACCCTTCATACAAGTTATATAGTTACATATTTTTAAGGGGAAAATTATATTGATGATGACACCATTTATATTGTATTACTTTATGTCTACAATTCCTACTAAGTTGTCGGAGATTGGTTATTCGACTGATCAGTTGTTTGTAGGTTAGTAACTTTAATCTCATATGCTTTGTATGTATGTTTTACCATGTATATGTATGTATTTAGTTGTTGTTATTATCCAAGCGCTTTGGAACTAGAATCCGTTGTGTGCGACTAAGGCCTTGTTGTGTGATGTGCCCTACAGTCTATGCTGTGTGCTATTAAGACTGCTTGTTCCGGATTTGGTTTCATGTCTCGCTGTGTGCGACTTACTGAATGCTTATGGTTTGTGCTTATAGTTTTCTTACATGCTATAAATATACTTTGTGTATGAGATTAATGGTTACTCTAGGATTCATCTATAAATTCTAGGCCATTATAAAGAAGTACAGGGAGTGCATCTAGGACATAATAGAAGGCTAGAGGTAAGATGGTGGAGCATGATTGGAGATTTCGTGGAAATTGCCGAAGATGACCTTTTGTTATACCCTTTTATTGTATATTACCTTCAGTTTTATTTGGGATGACTGTATATTAACCATTTGGAGAAACTTGTTATTTTTGGATACCTAGTTACTTTACCAGTATTATATTATCCAAATTGTTACATACTTTGCTACGTAATCACTCTGATATATGAATACAACTGATAATAAGGAAAAGATCACACTACCCGCCACTTATAAAGATGAGGCAAGTAGGAGTGTAACAAAACTTGTCTTGGACTAAGCAGCATAATACATACAAACTTTTATTGAAAAATTGAATAGTATACAAAAATATGCACTTGTACATTGAAGTGACAAAAGAAACAAACAAGTACTATACATTAGTTAACATAAAATCATACTGTCAATTCTCAAGATATATTTTTTTTTTAAAAGTTAAGGCGCATCTAAGTACTTTTTCAAATGCACTCGGTGTCCTAAAGTATTTTGTAGTGCATCTAACACCTTAAGTATTTTCTCAGGTGCTTCTATCACCCTAAAATATATTTTTAGGCATGTCCAGCACCATAACCTTAAATTATTTTTTGGTGCATCAAATATTCTAAAGTATTTTTTATTAGGTGTATCTAACAAGTTACCTAATTTATTAAGTGTAAAATTATATTTAAAAAAATATTTTAGGGTGATAGATGCACTTGAAAAAAATTCTTCAGGATGCTGGTTGCATCTTAACTCTGAAAAAAAATGAAGAACATTCAAATCGATAGCCACCCATAATCTTTCCTCAGTACTAACATTCATTATTTCTCGTGAGAGAAACGCATGAAATTTGTCTAATATTCAACTGAAAAATAATTGCTTGATACTTTGGCTGACCAATCTCCAACAAGACAGACATAAACATTCAGCGTTGTTTGCCTGCACGCTGTGATAAACTTTGTACAGGACTCTCGTATATATGGAGTTTCGTAAGCGTGTACGTGCGTGTGAGTCTCTATATTAGCACATTTAAACAAGTGATCTCTGACTTCCACCTTTCATGAAAGTATCCGTTCATGCATATTAGGGCCTAACAGTTTCATAGGGATTGTACCTTCATATATCCAAAGCCTTCATTTCTTCTTCTTTTTCTTCGTTTTTCTATCTAAGATATGTTTTTGTATCTTTGTAATTATCATAATCATCATATCATCTCTTTGATTTGTTTCTGATTACACTAGAAAAGTTTGGTTCTAATAATTAAACATGGTACAATCGCTGCTATAATATATAAACCATATGGTATTGATGCATTATTGAATCAATATCATAACGTATTATATATATATATATATATATGTATGTGTTTTTGTGTAGTGTGTTAGATCAAGTGTGTTCTTATCCTGTAATAATAATAAATAAATAAAAAGTATGGATGGATCAGATTTGATTCATGATTTAAAAGATTCCCTTCTCAACATAACGAGGAAGTTCCAACTCTCTGTCACCTCTTGTCCTTAAAAGGATAGAAAAAAAAAATTTAATAAAGAAAGAAAGAGGATTTAATGTGAAGGAGGGTTGCGAAGTGCGAACGCTACTGGCTCCTGGCCGATGAGTTTTAGCTTCAAAAATTGACAGTTCAACATAAACAGAATCTTGAGAAAGATATGGTCGTGGGTAGCAAGGACATATATATTATTAGTACTACAGTTTTTTCAATGATAATAACCTTTCTTATTGGATTTACAATATTCACAATATATTTTGTTCTCGTAATGGTCCCTTATGTAGTGGTGGGGATTTTGGTTTTTGTCCAGATCGATCCAATTAATGGCATTACTTCTAAATATACAAACTTATTTTTTATTGTTTTTTTTTTTACTGTGAATGATTCACTGAGAGGCCACTTTGTGTAGGCTGAAACGAAAACGTATATCAAAGAGGGATCAGATCATCACTAAAGAACAAAAGTTTGGATTACAAATTAAAAAGCCTGGATGGTAGATCTTGATGAACTGTTCACTTCAGTAGCCTTTAAAGTTTCCTAAATCGAAGAAGTGAAGCATTTGGTCCCACATATAGAGGTGTGTGAGGAAAAGAGATCACGGAGATTGAAGAAGAGGGTCCATATAGAACATCCTTTTAGTACTCATCTGTAAGTACTGTCCCCATTATATATTGCTAGCTATATACCACTCAAGACCCTTCTCTTAATCATCTATATATATTCATATACTCTTCTGAATTATTAGATAGTTTATTTAATATCAATGTTTTCATAATCAAATTGATGAACTGGTTGATTAAACCATCGTCCATCAGTCAAAAACACCCGTATTGTTCTATTTATAAAGTGGAGAGAAGAAAATTTTCACCTTATTTATAAGGCACGTCGTTACATTTTTCATATTAAAGTACACTTTTATCCTTAAATTATTATAGTGTGGACTTTGTTTTCCTAGGATAAGGTTGAAAAATTGTCAAATTTTAAGGCATAGTTAATAAGGTTTAAGATTGTTCTTGGTATGCGTGAAATATATTAAAAATGCCTTATAAATAAGAAAAGAGGAGTATAAGGCTTGGTTTGGGAGTTAGGTCCTAAATATTTTTGGTCCTAAATATAAAATCTAAATGCCTTTTGTCTTCTATGTTTATTAATTTTTTATTTATTCCAGATTTACCCGGCCATATAGTTAGATTCTGGTATCTAAGTTATGTTGATAATACTCCAATGTAAAATGATTAAAAGGATAGATAGTTCTTGCATTATATTTAGAATAGTAAGGAACAATATTTTCAAAACTGTTATAGTTAGCTAGGACTTGATTATCAAGTGGTCAAAACTTATCCAAACTAGTAAAAAACCTTTATGTAAAAGTTAAGTATATATTACTTCAAGTATAATTTGTTTGATCGTGGTCAAAACTCTTAATTTTAACTAGAACTTTGGACATTTTAATAGCGTATAAATGAAAAATATTTCTTAATGAAATTATGATTTTTGATCTAATTAATAAATTTTTTTTTTGAAAAGGTATAATTTGATAACGGTAGCTTCACATTTCACCATTATTGGCTTTTTCCCCACTTATGCATGGCACCTCATTATGCATTAATGGGTTTACTTTTTCCCCTTTGGTCCTAAACAAAATGGTTTTATCAATTAATTATTTTCTTACAAAGTTATGTTTAAGATTATGTTGTCCAATTATAAGTAAAGTTGAGAGCAGCACATTGTCGATGTTTGCTTAAAGTGACAACCAAATTGGCCCGTGACAATCATAGTGTTCAAAAAGATTAGACAATCGAATTGAGGGCTAATCATTGCATTGATTGATTATCACCTTGTTTATCCACGAATTATTAGTGCAAAGTAATCAAAGAACCCCCTTCTTTGAATGTGGACAAAGTATAAAAAGCTTCTAAAGTAATAAGACAATTATCAATAAATTTACATGGAAAGTTTAAAATTTATTTGTTACTCCAAAACAAGAACCAGCTTTAAATAAGTAAGTAAATCTATAAAAATGAAAAGATAAAATTGCTACAGAAATCCCTCATTGCAATATTTACTACCCAAGGGTATTTATGCCCTTAAGCAGATGCAACTCATCTTCAGTTATGTGCAATATATCTTCAATTATGTATGTGTAAATGTCTTCCGTTTTATATGTAATTAAAAAAAATGTTTCATATGGCTACATAAGAGTTGCGCTTGGGTCCTCAAACAAATTTCAGATAGCTTTGGGTAATAAATTTTACAATGACAGATTTTTATTTTATTTTATTTTTTAGCATTTTTCCCAAAAAAGAATGTTACTGTATGTAATTAACACCGTCCACGTCAATCTCCAAATTTGTCAAAGTCGTGAAGAATTGTGCATGCAGCTGTTACTGGTGGCCTAATGTTAGGCAAGTGGGAACCGACTTCTCACCGAATCATTTAACATTTTTTGTATGTTAAATCCATGTCCACGTGGGGCTTAGCTGTTATATTTACTTTATGAGTAATATCAAAATGTGATATTAACTAATATTTAATTAGGTTGTTGATGGTGTCAGATTATTTCTCGACAGTAACACAATCATATAGATTGTTTGTATTATGATTTTGCCTCGGCTTATAACTTATAAGAGAGTTTTGATTAGCTCCAAACATTTCTCAATTTTTGGCGAATTATTTTATTGTTTTGTAATTAAGTACTTCGATCATATGATATATGCATTTTATAATTTCCCCCTATAGCATTATATTAATCCTTAAAAGTCGCTAGTATGTCCATACATAATAGGTTTCGAACATGTCTGATTCATTAGTGTTACTAGAACAAAGTTTTGGACGTAGTGTTAAGGGATGTAATTTTGTTATTTGAAATGTATTTTTCTCTCCAAAATTGTCTACCTTGTTAACAAAATATATGTAGTTTATAAAAATGAGTGATCGGACTTGAAGATAAATTGAACTTGGGGCGTCATTATTAATTAAAAGCCCATTTGTCAGTAAAATTTATGACAAAAGTAAACAAAATTGCATATTAATTACTCAAAGTATAGTCATATAATAATATTATTTTAGTTTTCCTCTATAATGGAATATTTCAACAAGTAGGGCTAATAAAATGATCGTATCAACTTATCTTAAGTCTTAGGCGGACACATCACCCAGTTATATTAATCAATCGTAATTGAGATTTTACGTGAACACAATATTAAAAGAAAAATATTCTAAATATAAATTGAAATAAAACGACTGAACTTTGAAATTAAAATTAACAACCATATGATACACAAATCTGATAAAAAAAAGGAAGGAAAAATTAATCTTATAATTTTAACTTAGTTGTAGCTCATTAGTTCGTGATTTTAAATTTTTGACTTGGTACAATTCAGTTCTTATAGTTTTTACTTGGTTGAAATTCAATCCCTAAATTTTAATTGAAAGCAACTCAGTTATTATAGTATTAATCATTTAAGACTTTAGTTTATAACTTCATTAAATATATGATTTTATTTTCTAAAACACAAATATCCATATTTTAAATGGTTAAAACTATAAGGACTGAGTTGCACATCTAATTAAAGTTCAATGAATGAGTTGTATATTAAGTCAAAGTTATAGGAACTAAGTTGCATTAAATCAAAGTTTAAAGACTCAATTATAAATGAGTTTTATCTATCTGTTGAGTTACCAACACAATTTTTAACGAGTCATTAGAAATAAACCGAATAGTACTGCTTTCCCCATCGTGCCGTGTTGTTTTGCTTGTTTTTGGGCAGGAATAAGGGCAGAAAATGCCAAGAGAGAAAGCATTAATGAAAGCGATAAATGAGATGAAAAATCTAGTAGCTATGATTTGGGGTACAAAAAGATGACACTTTAATCATGGTTTTGCTGTATTCACAACTCACAAGTTTCAAAACGAGAAGCGAAAGGCGCATATCACACAACCAAATAGGACAAAGAAAAAAGGGGAAATTTCACTGCACTCTCGTAGTGCTTTAATATCAAATAACTCTAAAATATTCCGAAATTTCACTGCACCTCTAAAACTAAACTGAAAATAAAATTGGTCGGTAAAAAGACAATTTTGCACTTACTTTATAAATCAAATATGATTATTTATAATACATATGTGGGAATTTATAAGTCAAATATGTTTATCTACAAAATAAATAAGTGAAATTACAAGACCATATCAATCATGTACATGACAAGGAGTATATTTACAAGAAGACATGTTATTTACAAGATACTTTACAAGACGTGTGAGAATTTACAAGATCATCTTGACTATGTACAAGACAAGGGTATAAATATCTTTCCAGATAAAAAACTTAATTTCAGTTTGGTTCTAATTAAATAGTGCAGTGAAGTTTTATAAAGTTTTTAGGTGCAATGGAATTTTCCCAAGAGAGAAAAAATGAATCCCTCTCTCTTGGTCACATGCATTGCTTCCTCTAAATTCTAACCTCCAAGACATGCACGTACGGGCGAACTATATAATTGAACAATACGCCATGTACAACAATCAAAGTGACATGATCGAAAGATTTGGCTGTGTGTTTGCACTGTGGAGTTGGAAAGGGTATATTGTTCTTTGTTCATTCTCTTGTCTTCCACGTGATCTTGTTGCTCCTCCCTTGGTCCCCATAAAGATCTCCAATATCTTACTCACAGTGCCCCCCACCTTCCTTCTCTCCCTCCCTCCCTCATATTTACCCCTCTGCACAAAACCCTTTCTTTCTCTTTTTCTGTATGTGTGTGTGTATATATATATATATCTCACACATACATACACATACTCTCACACACACTTGTATTCGGTATGTTCAATAAGCTTTATGTGCTGTTCCAACTTTGTTCCGTAAAAGGAAGATCAGATAACGTCAGTTTCTTAGTCACTCAGATTGCTTGACATCCATCTCTGTTTTTAATATATATATATATATCTGTCATTGTCTCAATATGTATAAAGGTGTCACGAGATTGACATAAGTAATTGCGAAATTAGAGTATTGGAAAGCCTCTCGTGCATGGTATTGGTAGCTAGCTAGATTTTAGTGGTGTTTAATTAGAAAGAAATTAGAGAGAGAGAAATAAAACTTACTGTCGTTGTTTTATGAGAATTATTGAAAACTTGACCACCAGAAAACAACAAAAATCTAAGGAAGGTTAGGTCCAGATTCATTCGATGATCGAGAATAGATGATGTCTTGTGTCTTGTAAACACAGCAAAACCTTCGCATAATGATGAAGATTATGCTTATATGGCTTTACTATAGCCATTATAGGGATTATTGCTTCGAAATATTGGACTGTTTCCCAAAAGACAAATGAGTAGAGTTCATTGTATTTACATGTTTATTGCTCACACTTATGATTCACTATGAATTTGTCAAAGTTATAATATCAGTCGTTAATGGTGGGAACATATACATGTGAATTCGTACATCTTTCTATGTATTCTCTCGAACGAGTTGAATTTAGGCTTCCACCAAAAATTGTCCAGCGAGATTCTAATTAATAATTGGTCCTATAACATTTGTTTCCCATCCCACATTTTCTTCTCCAAAATATGTGTCTCGTTAGGTAGAAGACCTAACTGTCACTGTTGGGACATGTGGGAAAGTATTCTCTCACGAAAATTATAAATGCCGCATGCATTCTCATTGAAATCCAAGGACGATCGAGGATCAAAGTTAGAAATAAGGACAGTATAATAATAAAGTTTCTTGGACTTGTTAAGTCATTAATTTTTGTCATTTATTGGTCATGCGTGAAGCACATGTATTTTCGTCAAAGATCTTAAATCTTAATAGGGAAGGCAGAATAATTAATATTTTCCTATTATTATTATTATTGATTATTGATCAGCCATTTGCATACTTATAAAAATGGTGGAGGGTCTTGCTATCAGATAGCTCCCTCTACCTGCGAGATCTTTGGGTCAAAGATTGTTTCTTTGAATAAAAATCCTTTCTTCTCAATCAGTCCAATTTAATTTCCCCCCCCCCCCCCAAAAATTTTTTCCAATCAATATATTCGTTCAAGACCTGAGAAGATCACGTACTTGTCTCTGTCTTCTTTGTTTAATTAATTAATTCATTAAAATTTTAGCCAACTATTTGGCTACAGAGACAGTTTTTTGTTAGCTTTCGACATTCTCCTTTTCACATTCTTTTATTAGTTTATATGTGTAGTGATTGTGTACGTCCTTTATATCAATATAATGTTCTTTACATAATTATATACTTCTCATCAAATTGCACCAACTAGATTTTCAGACGCCACAAAGGCTAACCCCTTGCTCCAAAATTATATATAATATATTGTTAATGGGAATGATCATAGTTGGATTCTCTCTTGTTTGTGCATGGCATGTTGTTATTTTTTGCCCATATTTTTTAATGTAAGGCAAGCCCTGTGGTAGTATTATTTATTTAGACACGAATACTTTAATGTTCTATTATTATACGAAGTAGGCCTTGAGATTAGCTAGCTACGTTCATCAATATATATAAAGTCGGCAAATAAAAACAGTAGAGTCCAATTGGGTATATAGTTTAGGATATAGCCAACTAGTGATGATGAAACCTCTCAAGTATATATCATCAACACGAACATGATTTTATACTTGAAAAAACAACATTTAAAAAAAAAATGTTTATATATATGAGAAGATAATTTTAATAATTAAGAAAAAAGGTAAAGTGATATAGATGGCGAGACAAGAAATGGGTGGGTATAATTATAGTAGTAATTGTGGGAACTTGATTTTTTCATTGATTACATGTTGGCATCGATGTTCACACACAATCTGGCCCGAAGCAAATCCGTTTTGATGTCTCCTTCCGTTTCAAATCGGTTTCAGAATATTACCCTTCCATGAACCACAAAAAATATAATTGCTTTTTCTTCATCAGCTTCTTTCTGCTATATGCTTCCCCCCAAAACAAAAACCAAATCTTAATGGATCTTTCTGATAATTACCTAATTTTGACCGTCCTCAAATCCCAAAATAGTTTTTTTTTTCAATATTAAAATGCCACGATTGACCAGAGTTGACCAATGTTGACTACACACTTCCTTCCTCATCCAACGGTCCATATTCCCTCATCTCAAATTAAGGCCCACAGTATTGGAAAAATTTATCTGGGCTGAAATTGCCAGGAATCTTCGTCGTCATCATCATGATGATGCATACACACACATTCACGGAAAACACGTAACCCATATGTTATAATACATATAAATATATACTTAATTAATTGATTACTCTCTCATGAATATTAGCTTGGTGACGTGTTGGAAGAGAGGAGGAAAATAATCTCTGGTCTTGTTCCCTCGTATCTTTGAACTTTGAATTTTTTTGCCATCTTTCTCTCTCTCTCTCTCTTAGCCCACCTACGATGTCGTTGCGTTTACACAAAAAAATTCCACACCTATTTTCCTCCTCATGCAAATTATACATAAACCCCTCTTTTCTCTTCCCTCCCTAACAAAGAACAATCTTCTTCTTCTTCTTTGTTCTCCATACTCTCTCTCTCTCTCTCTCTCTCTCTCTCTCCTGCGCTTCAGAAATGGCTGAGACTTTCCCCTTACCTACATATTTCGTGCTTACCATAATAACCATAACTCGTTTGATATCAACTGTGGGAAAAACTGAGATAACTGGGCCGAGTCTTGTTCCTTCAAATATATCCCAGAGGCTATGTGACGACCCAGAAGCCATTAAACTAGCTTCAAGCGACTATGGCAATCTTGTTCGTCACTCTCCTCTCGCCGTGTTTCACCCATCTTCCATTTACGATATTATAAGCTTGATACGATCTTCCTACGCTAGCTCTGTTCCGTTCCACATAGCCGCCAGAGGACACGGCCACTCCACTCGCGGCCAGGCCATGGCTCCCAAGGGCGTCGTCCTCGACATGTCCGCCCTCCACCGGAACAGGCTCGGTGGAGGAATTAGCCCTGTGTTTCGTGATCCTTCCCGCGGTTCCTATGCCGTTGACGTCGGAGGTGAGCAGCTGTGGATTGATGTTCTTCAGGCCACGCTTCAAGAAGGACTTGCACCAGCGTCGTGGACCGATTATCTGTACTTGACCGTCGGCGGTACCCTCTCTAACGCTGGCATCAGTGGTCAGACTTTCCGTTACGGACCTCAGATCAGTAATGTCCATGAAATGGATGTCATCACTGGTATGGACTGGTCTTTTAGTTTTTAGTTACAATGGCCTTAGTTTGAACCGTGATTTTCTTCTCAGGAGAAAATACAAACTCAAGTGATAACAGTGTAAACTTAAGTGGTTAACTGTATAATTAAATGCAATCAAGCTTAACTTTAAAATAACCTAAGCTTAAGTTCGCTGTGTTAGCATTTTCCATTAGTAACATTATTAATGGTGTTAGAATTTTAAGGCCAAAAGTATACTTTATAAAGTTAAGAGACCAAAGATACCTTATGTAAACTTAAAAAACTAAAAATATACTTTAGACTTGAAAAAAATAAACAAACTAATCTGTTGCTTTATCTGAATTTAATATATTGCTCTCTTTGGGACCAACTTTAATATTAAATTTTAATCACCTTAGTCATTAATAAAAATAGACTGATTTGAGATGGCTAGTTGTTAAAGTACTAAAAGACATATTCTTTACAAGCTTTTCTTCTCGGTTTCCCATATTCTGTTAAGACTTTTCGTGATGATTTCGTTTTCTGGAAATTTAGTGGATGTATGTTGCAGTCTATCTCTTTGAACAATTTTCTACCAGTTCCCACAAGGTCATGTAGCCTACCTTCGTTATTAATTTATTCACTAATATTAAATTATTAAACTACTCGGTCTATCTCATGGAGATCAAGCAGACTTTTTAGGCTCTCAACAAGTCGCGTTCGGTCAACTTTTTTGGAATATAAAACTGAAATACTTAACCAAGACAAATTTTTAATTATATATCCATGCATGCAACTAACAATAATATAGAGTGATTAATCATTATTAAAGGGTTTAATTTTATGTTTGTTTGTTGATTCAGGAAAAGGAGATTTGTTAACCTGCTCGCCAGAGAAGAACTCAGAACTTTTTCATGGCGTTCTTGGAGGCTTGGGACAATTTGGAATCATAGCAAGGGCACGAATCGCTCTTCAACCAGCTCCAAAACGAGTACGTTATATATATATATATATATATGAGCTAGTATTTGACTGCCACTTTGTCTCCTAGCTAGCTACCCTTATATATTCTTCAAAATATTCATTACGTTCACACACACACACAAGCTAGCTACCCTTATATATTCTTCAAAATATTCATTACGTTCACACACACACACACACATATATATATATATATAACGTCAAAACTCTGATCCCTCAAACTTGTTAACTCTCGTATTTATTGAAACTCTGCACCCTGTCCTTTTCCCAGAATTCACACTGTTCCCTGGTTTTATACTACGTTTCTGCATGTCTCCGTACATGTTATATTACACACGTATTTACCAAATTACGAGTTTGAAACCCACTGAATCATATTAATTCTACAGTACTCCAAAAAAATTTGTCTTTTTTTATTAATTAAACAGACAATTAGTGTCTGTATAGCATGCATGCATTAATTATTTCATTAATATTTAGGAGATTATTAATTTAATTTGTGTGTTTGGGTGTGCATCTCAGGTTAAGTGGGTCAGAGTGATCTATAATGATTTCTCTGCCTTCACAAGAGACCAAGAGCGATTAATCTCAATCAGTGGAGATATTAATAATCATAAGGCATTAGATTATTTGGAAGGGATGCTTCTGATGCACCAAGGACCCATCAATAATTGGAGATCCTCTTTCTTTCCATCATCCGACCACCCTAAAATTATCTCCCTGCTTGTTCAACACCGCATCCTATATTGCCTCGAAGTCGTCAAATACTATGATGAACATTCTGAACACACTGTGGACAAGGTACACACACACACACTCATTGCTCATTTGATTTCTCCTATTTTAATTCTCACATGTGAAGTTTAATATAATAGCTAGACACAAAAGTTTAGTGATATTTCTTTGGATGCGTGTAGGAAATTCAAGAATTGCTCCGAGGACTAAGCTATGTTCCTGGATTTTATTACGAGAAAAATGTGTCGTTTGTGGAGTTCTTGAATAGAGTTCGAAGTGGAGAGCTCAAACTTCAATCACAGGGACTATGGGATGTTCCACATCCATGGCTAAACATGTTCATACCCAAATCTAGGATCCATGATTTTGATTCTGGGGTTTTTAAGGATATTATCCTGAAACGAAACATCACCAAAGGACCTGTCTTAGTTTATCCCATGAATCGAAACAAGTAAGTCCATAATCACACTCAATATTCTAATTAAAAAAGATAAGAACTTTTTTACTCTTCAAAACAAGAAGATTAATAAATGAAAAAACTTTCACTAATTATTACAGATGGAACGATAAAATGTCGGCGGTTATCCCAGACGAGGAAGTGTTCTACACTGTGGGGTTTTTGCATTCAAGTGGGTTTGACGATTGGAAAGCATTTGATGTTCAAAATAGAGACATATTAAGGTTTTGTGAAGAATCTGGGATTAAGGTGAAGCAATATCTTGCTCACTACACAACACAGCAAGAGTGGAAAAATCATTTTGGCGTCAAATGGGGGAGTTTCCAAGAAAGAAAATATCAGTTTGATCCAAGAATGATTCTATCGCCAGGACACAGAATCTTGAACAACATTGATTGATTTGCTACAAATCACATTCTTTTTTTTCCCCTTATTTATAAATTTTCCCAAGAAAAAGTGGGCATATATGTGTGGTACCGGCTCACTTTTTGACTTATTAGCTTATAGCTAACTGGTCGCAGATGTATATGACCCCAGGTTTCCTTAGATGATAGCTTCTGTCTTTTTTTTCAGTTCTGTAACTTTTGTTTATTAATTAGAGACATTAGGAGAGTGTGGGGTTCAAAGTCTGAAGGAAAAAATAATTATAACTTTTAGACTCTATATATATATATCAATGATAATAAATAATATATATTTTACATAAACTGTGTATTGTATACTGTATTCCTCACTTTTTGTGTAATGGAAAGAAAATCAAAGTCGCCCAATTAATGAGTTGAGGGAAAATTAGGGTTAAGAAAAGGATCAAACAGCTGTCACTCTCTCTCTCTCTCATGTGTGTTTCTCACTTTGTCTGTCATCATATTGATCAGTAGTTTTCGAAGTTTATGAAGAGAAAACGATATATATTAAGATATGTTTTTGGTGCATTCCAGCACAAGTAGGAAAAATCCCAATATAACTTTGATTATATATATATCCATAATACAGTATTATTTTTCTCTCCAACAATATAATAATTTGAGTGTTCACTTTATTTTCTTAATAATACTACTGTGATGGCTAATTATAGTTATGATGTGATTAATAATTATAATTGAGTCAAAAGAAAGCGACTTGGTATCCCTATAAGATTGAGGATTTGATTTCTGTGGATAATTTTTTTTTTTTTTCCGAAAAAAAAAAAAAAACAAAAACAAAAGCATAAACAAGTGAGAGTACTATTTCATTTCAACCCGACAATGCTCAAATTGAATCCAATGAAAATAGGTGCTAGATAATTATACAAAAAAAATTTATTTTATTAGATAATTAATTTAATTAATTGTTCGATAATGTACTCAATATATACTTACTTGAATGAAAATAAAAATACATCAATATTTCTCTAATTGTAATATCCTGAACTTTGGACCCTGAGAATTGAGAACAAGCCTAAAGTAGGCAGACAACTAAGCCCGGTTCGAGAAGAGTCGCAAGGATGTCAAGAGATAGGAAACCTTTTAGGGACCAAGTAACTCAACTATACCGGTCAGTGGACCTAGTATAAACGTGGAATTAAAGTGCCAATGGAAAAAGGGGCACAAAAGACCTATACGGTGTTAATTAGTTGGGAAAAAAATGCCATTTAGCTATGTTCTAAAGTATGAGACATTTAATTGAGCAAAAATGCTCTAAAATAAGTGTGCACATGACATTTCCTGGTCAGGTGAATATTTCATGCGTTTTTGAAGAAATAAGAAGAGGAAAAGACACTGAAAAAGTCATATGTCAAAAAGCAAAAGTCGGTGTAATCATTACATTGGGGCATGTGTCACTACAGGGTTAAAAATGGAAAAGTAAGGGCAAAATAGTCAAATCTTTGCCCCTTGAGTCATAAATTTCGTCCACCCAGGAGAGAGAAGGAAAAAGATAAGGGACTGAGTGGCCTACTAGGAGTAGTGCAGGAAGGGGCGTATGGCTTTATCCATATTCAGGCCCAAACACAAGATGCATTGACCGGTAGAAAGGAGACCGATAGGGACCAGTTAGAGGTTTCTTTTGGACTGAATGAGACAAGTGTGGGTCATATTGGGAAGTTAAGATGGTGCCACATATAAATGGGTAATCAGGGGAAAACATATGAAAAATTGAAGAAAAGTACAAAATGAAGCATCATGTTAACTAGCGGGGCCCAGTGCGGACTAATAAAAGGAGATTGGACCGGATAAAGTGGAAAAGGCAGAAGAAAAGCATGAGGGCAGATTGGTGGGGCCCAAATGGCACCACCTAGCCCCTATAATTATTAAAAATTCACTTGGAAGAAAAGAAAAGCAAAATCAGTCCAAAAGTCAAAGTGTTGGTCCCACTTTCTTGAAAAAAAAGGGATAAATCTTATAAATTGGGCAAAATAAAATAAAAATCAAGGGATCTTATTTGTGGGCCCAAGATGGCACCACCTAGTTTAGGAATCATCTAGAGAGCTTGGGGAAAAATAAAAGAATAATAAAAAGTTCCGGCCAAAATTAGTAATTTTCATAAATTCTCGGGCCAAAGTAGGTAATTTTCTCCATTTAAAAATCTGAAAAAATGTCGCCACATGTCCTTCCCCTAGAGACTTCTGGATTATCTTGAGAAATTAAGTCAAAAATCCATATCAAATTCATTAATTACTAGACAGAAATTTACACCAGTTATTTCAAACTGCTTGGATTCTTTTAATTATTTTAAAAGGACATAAACTCTCTCTCTCTCTTAACCATAAGGCATGAAATTTTCAGAGAGGAGAGAAGGGTCAGCTGAGCTTCCATAGCCAAGAACAAGGTCCAAGCTACCAAGATCATCAAGCCGAACTCCGATTTCAAGTAAACACCGAAAACCCGAACCTTTGAAACTTAAACTTAAGATTTTCGTTCAAAGGGTTAGGGCTTGGTGTTACAATCTGATTTTAGTGTTTTTGATTGTCTCAAAGTGTTCAAAACGTGATTTTGTATGGGGTTAAGCTATGGTTCAAGTTTCCGAACTCAAAAACACTGAAAACCTTAAGAACAAGCTTGCTTTGCGGTTTGGAAAATCTGGGCAAGCGAAGAAGCTTCAAGTGAACTTTTAAAGTAGTAAATAAACTTGGATTGAGGTGAAATTCTACAAGCATAAAGTTAAACATCTTGATGTTCTCCGTGATATTTAATTTTGTGTCTTTTGGATTTTTCTATTAAGAGAAATTAATTTTTGAAAAAGGCTTTACACTCCAAAATATAAGTACTTTTGGTCTCTGGAATTATTTTTCCTGAAAAATAGACATCTTAATGGTTCATATGGGGTTGGTTTCATGCAAATATGAGTTTTTTGGAATTTATTAAAAATCGTGGAAGATGGTCCAGGCTCACTGGATTTTCTGGAAAATAAGAGCTCGATTTTAACTAAAAATGCAAATGTATTTTTGGAAAATACTAAAATAAAGTCTTTTGGTGTTATTTAGGGTCAAACCATACTTGGGAGAGCTATTGGGCCCATTAAAACATTAAGACGATAAATACTTCATCAGGTAGTAATTGCTTTACTCAAGTACTTTTATGTGTTTGTTGTATGTTTATCTTGCCATGTGTGTTTTGTATTTTTGCCAAATGTGCATACATAGCATGTTGGGGTTTGAGTCCCTAACTATTGTGTTCCTAGCGCTAAGGACTGGTCCGGGCTTGCCTTGAGTGGCGGCTTGACAGTTTGTGATTCCGTAATTTGGGCCGGCTTGGTGTAGCGGCTCGACAATGCGAGGTTTATGATTCCGGTAATTCTAGGGCTTGCCTTGGTAAGGCAGCTCGACGGTGCGATGATTGGCTATTGTGTATGTTTCTGTTTGCATATATGGTATGTTTGGCATGATATCTGTAATTTTATATAACATGGATGCATGCATACACTATACACATTTAGTACATAAGTATTGACAGTTACTCTGGGGACCATTATCAGACTCCAGATGCTTTTGTAGATGCAGGGGGTAAGTGCCTGATTTAGAAGACCTTTTTGGAAAGGTGGGGATTAGTAGTGCAGTTGAAAATAGGGAATGCCCAATCATATTTTGTACTTTACTTTTTGGATGATTGTATATTTTTTTTGTATTTATTTTTGGGATGGCTGTACCCTGAACCCTTCGAGGACTTTTACTTTCTGTTTATTTTACTTTTACCAGTATAGTAGATCGTCCAAATCGGTTAAATGCTCTGTTGCGCTCACTTGATATTTATTAAATGAACTTAATAATGAAGGAAGGGTAATTAAGTAAAGGAATCCCTCTAACCCGCCACCCGAAAGAGCGAGACCCGATAGGTGTAACACTAATAAATCAAGCCTCTCCTTGCAATGAGTGTATTTTGTCCTCTAATAATGCTGTCCTAACAACTTGATTTTTCTTTTAATTTTTTTCCCTTGCTTTCTTCCTTTCTGTGAGGGTAAGCTAGCAATAATTGATTATATATCCTAGGTTAACAACAATTGTGTATAATTGTGTCGACACAACGTGGGATCTTCCTAGCTGTAATGAATCAATCATCGTAGGTTGCTAGATAGATCTGATAACGCCAAATGACTTCAAATACTATAATCATTTTTTTAATTCAAAGCCAAGATCTTTCTTCCTTATATATTTAGATCACGCTGCTTTATTAGGACAATATAAAAGAAATCAGTTTATAGCCCCTCAATCAATCGAGGGTGCAACCATTGGACAGAAGTTAGTCGTAGTTTATATATAATTGGTGGGTCAGATTTCAAACTTTTTTTCAAGGAAAAAAAACTAGGCATAGTTCTTTATTATTTTAATGGTAGGGAAATTTAAAAAATAATCATTCATGATTTGATTTATTATATTTATAGATTTTTTTTTTTATAATTTTAAAAAGTTTCCAAGTTTTCTAACCATAGTACTCCTCTTCTCTTTAATACACACACCAACTTTTTAGTTATTTTAAGTATATTAAGAAAGTTAGATAAATTATTGATTTATAACAAATGTGATCTCGTCTCCCCAAAATACCCCTATAATATTAGACATTTAAGTTATACGTCGGTTTGTAAATTATGTACATTAGAGTGGGGGAAAATATAAATGGTAGAGATAAAATGATGAATAGAGATATTATACTTAGAATCAATACCAACCTCCTATATCATTAAGACCGGAGGAGTATTTATCTATCTATATTAATAATAATTGAAGATCCTAATTGAAATAAATTATCATAAATACTTCTTAAAATCATAAACACAATTTTTTCAGATCACAATAACTTTTTATGAAACATTTATGATAACCATTTGTATGATCTTTTTCATTAACATAAATTATGCGTTCTTAAAGAGAATATTTCCCCCAAACTTTTACTTTAGCCCGTCAACTAAGTTACAAATAAATAAGAGTATTACTCTAACCACCCTTCTATTTTGCCTTAATGATGCAGGCCTCCCCTCTATTCCGAAAACATACACTTTAGTCCAAATCATTACCACTGTTAAATAATATTCTAAAAAGATTCTTCAAGTATATTTTTAAATTAAAAACCATATAAAAATAAATGTTGTTTATTAATTTAACCGTCATTATACCAAATCCCTAATTTATCTTTTAATATTAATATTCATTAATGATCTATTTAATATTTTTACTAAATTTAATTTAGAATAATTTTTAGTAATATGTTTATGTGGTAAATATTAACAACTTTTTTAAATTTTGAGTAATTATTTTTAAGAATATATGTTTAATGAAATATTCTTAAAAATTTTAAATTATAAGATATTGATATGAGAATGTCATAGTAATATCATTTTATAATTATATAAGTTAATTGAGTGCGTTTATATATACACACAACATATACATATTATTGCAAAACATCTATTTAAAAATTACAGGATATTTTTAAAAAAATTAAGAGATTAAAAATTTAAATTTATTAAAAAATAAAAATTTATAATGATAAAATTAATAAAATTTATATTATGATCAATTTAAAAGTATGACAAAAATTTAAAAGCATATACTAAGTTTTTTAAAACTTTGAATTTTATATGTGATTAAATGATTATTTTTTTGTCAATGATTACATGATTATTAAATACTATTTATTTTAAGGAGGGACATTTTGGTCAAAATAATGAGTCAATATTGTTTTATCATTGTTAATAAGATTCGTTGATAAAAGTTGCGATCTCAAACCGGAAGGGAGGTTTATGTAACGATTTTAAGCAAAATTGAAGAGATATCTCTGTAATTTAGAATAAATAGAGGAGATTGATGTAATTTACTCAATAAATAAAGAAGAAAACCTATTTATGTTTCAAAGACATCTTTCGGTGATAAGAGAATTCTATTCTAAAGAAAGAGCAAGCTAGCTAGCTAGAATTATAGGAACCAACCACTTATATTTCTTTTGTCAAACTAACATATATTAAATGTGTTGGAATCACTTTTGCCCCCATAAAGTGAAACTTTTGTCCCTCCTTCTATCATTTATTAAATAAAATTTGTTCATTAATTAACTAAAGTAATGCGCTTTACGGCCTAAACAGGACCCGAAAGCACCTTTTTTGATTACGCTAGCCCATTGCATACATTAGTTCAATTATTTACACAGTTAGGTAGATTTAATTTTTTTAATTATATAAAAAAAAATGTAAGAAAATAATTAGATTATTTATAGTAATTTATAAACAATACAGTTTGATATTAAATTTTAATTTTTTTTTTTTTTTTTTTACATTGATATTGATTATTATGCGTCTCAATATTTTTTGTTTGTATATAATACTAGTATTTGATATCCGATTTTTACTGAGTCTGATTCATACATTGCCGAGCCTCAATGAAATTACCCTTTTAAAAGTGTCTTTTATATATATGTATATATTCCCCATTTTAAGACATATGTTTATGCAATAAATAACTCATTTCACTGCCTGTGTGGGATATTCAAGAGAAATTTCTGATTTTGTTTTTCGAGATAAAACTTCTATCACATGTTTATTTTGTATAGTACATAATGAATAAAAATAAGATGACACAAACAAGCACGAATCCAACCATTAATATACCTCTCTCAATTAACATTCTCTATGCTCCTTAATATAAGAGACAGATAAGGTGTTTACTTTAATTAGCCTTAAATATAAGATGTCAATTCATTTTGTCTTTTAAATTTATCACTTTTGCTCTAAAATATCTATATTGATTGCACGCAAGCTTCAAGCAATAGTTTCAATACACATGATTAAAAATGTTATTTTAGGGAAACCAATTTTTATTTATTACAAATAATTAACTTAACTAATTTTCTTAATATTTATAAATTTATTATATAATTTATAATTAAAATTAATGTGATAGTAGGAGTATTAGATAAAGGAGGATATGTAACAGTTAATTCCAGCTTGCAGGCAAACAGGAGACAGAGGGCGTGAGAAGAGCCACCATCATTTTTGTTGACATTTTTTGTCCCTTTTTTATTTTCTTTTTAAATTTTTCCTTGGACAACCAACAGAGAAGAAATGCTTTAGGGATTGGTGTCTTCTTGTCGTGGAAAATCCAAGATCCCAACATTCACACACTGTGAATTATAAATTATTTCTAATGTTGATGATTTTTCATTCATTATTATTAGGGGAAAAAAAAGCACTACATCCGGTCTTAATTATAAGATTTAGTTGACTTTCTTTAGAAAGATTAAGAAAGCTAAACAAGTTAAGTTTCATATGTTGTGCATTCTTTGATTATATATTAGTTTATTAATTAAACTAATTAGTTTGAAGAAAATAAAAATACTTTAAAATAATTAAACTAATTAATCTTTCCAAAAAAAAATCAACTAGATCTTATAATTAGGACCGGGGGAAGTATTATTAGAAAAACATGTATCGTATCTGGGATAGAATCTAATCATCACAGAGATTTTTCCTAACCCTGACTATCTTTCTTTTTCTTCTTTATCACGATTACTTGAATAATTTAAAATGAAAAAATAGAAAATAAAAAGGGCATCTGTATCTTTAATTTAAATGATTACCTTGATCTTTTGTATGGTCTCTTAGTAAGAGATTTATAAATCATTACGCTCCTAATCCACTAAATTGATAATTACCTAATCTCATGCTCATACTCTTTTGAATCCAACCCGATTGATACTTCATACTTGATTGAGTAATATAATAAACCGATAACAGATATTGGTAGGGAATTTAATTAATTTCAATATTTAAATTTAAAAGACTTTTTATGTATAGATAGGACTTTCTACGTTGACCATGTCCAGGACAACTTTTTTATGTAAGTTTGTGAAGAATAGCATATAAAGAGTGTGGTTGAATGTCTTAAATTTATCTCAATAGGTAGAACAAATAACGTAGATAAACACAATGTACGTTGACCAACTAGGTAATTAAACGAAGAAAGTGATTAATCTACACCGGTTAACTTGTTAGTGTTTCCTCTCATTCTTATTTTAGTTAAGTCTAGTCTTGTATTAATTCCCTCCTTAGTCTTTTTGCTTATGTGCATAAGCTTCCCGACAAGATTATCACATACTTTTTTTCCCCTCGAACATCATATTAAGACTGTGTCTCATATAAAAACTCCATCAATATAAAAGATTAAAAAATGAACCTTTTTTTAATAAACTTTTCTTGCTTGTAGTTTTTTGATCTTATCATAGATACTATTAATTCTTTCCGCTCGTTGATAAACTTGCCCTGCAGTTAATAAGATATTTCACACTCCTATTAGCTATTAAATATGGTTTTTTTTTTTTATTGAAAGGGCATGAGGAAATAACTTTTTTTTTTATTTTATGATTTTTCTTACTTTAGAAAATCAGACCATCAAGATTTGACTTGAACCAAATTGGACTGAGTCAGATATGCGTTTGAGTGAGCTTATCCTCTCTCACACAAAATCTTACCGGCATTGGCTTGAGTTATGTTCCTTTCTACATTGAATTATTAGGATTTATCTTTTAGTTGCTTATCCTGGTGGTGTGGATTTCAAATACAGTATTATGCAAGGTTTTTCTATCTTCAAGTTCGTTTTTGTCTGTTCCGTACGTAGTTGTTTTATTTCTTGTTATGTATGTTTGTTTTCTTGTTTTTAAAAAAAAAATTTATATTATGTATGATGGACTGGTCTGTGATCTTTTTGGAAATTTTTGAGTTTGTCCCTTGAAACCCCATCAGTAGATCTAAGTCTTTTAAGTCTTTTTATGTACTCCATTCAATCTTTAATACAAAACATATTTATCTAATTTGATTAGATTAAAAAAGTTAATTGAGTTATTTAATGCATGTATTTTCTAAAACACCCTAATTATCTTCTTTAATTCTCTCCTATCCTCATCCCTTAAATATTGTTGAGAGAGCATCAATATGAATAAATTCGAAAAAGATTGAAAAATGTGAAAACTTTGTGTTATATTTAAGATCAATATCAACTTTTGAATATGTCTCAAATTAAGGATGGATAACTTTTTATCTTTTTAATAAATCAAAAAAGAAAATAGGATTTTTCTTTTCAAAATACCATTAACTGCGGAAAAATATTATTTTATGAATGATCAAATGAGGTTAGATGCGCTACTTTACATTTCTGTCACTGATTCTTAATTGAAAGATAATAAATGTATGATTTGAATAAAAGTTCTATGTTATCAAGCTTTGATAAATTTAAGGAAAAATGATAATTAAATATCATTTGAAATCCTTAAACCTTAACAAGTTTGTTAACATTTTGAAAGGATATAAAGGTAATATGGATTTAATTGGAATTTTAAAATGTTGGTGAATTTATTATTTTTCCCTCAATTTTTAAATTTAAAAAAAATAATGAGCCTAGCCGGAGCACCATTCTTTTGCTTGCAACCGCGAGCTCTAGCACTTGTCGGCTTGCAACCATCAATGGCTTGAATCCGGTGGTGGGTTTTTTTTTTTTTTTGGATGAAGTTGAATTTTTGTTTTTAAAAAATTTTGAATGAAGGTGTAAGGGATGAGATTCAACCCCTACCCCACCTTCATATAAGAAGAGCTAGGTATTAGGCCACCAAATCTCATTTGAGATATATATATATATATATATATAGTCTACATTAACGTTTTATGAATCTCATTACAAGTGTTGTGAGAATACATTGATAAACTTATTAATCCGATCCCATTACGACTTTTGTTCATAGTTTTCAAATGTTGGTGAACTTAGATTGACATGTTTTTGCTAAAGATTACCTTTGTTAAACTCATTACAAGTCTTATTGATGAGGGCCTTTTTGTCTTTAGCCTTAGGGTCCACAATCAAAAATTAACTAAGGATTGCGTATAGACAAACCTAGGATCGTTCTCTCTCTTCGAGGAGCTTTTTATTGAGTCCTAAGTACTCTAGATGATATGCAAATGCAATTAAAACAGGGGGAAATTGGTTTTGGATTTTTCAATTGATAAACTAAAATAAAATAGCAATGAAATTAAATGCCAAACTATTGTTTTTGGTACTTTTATAAAATTGGTGAATGAGAGAATTAAATGAAATTAAAATGAAAATATGTATGATGGCGCTCTTGGTGATTAAGAAATGACTATCCTTGTTTAAAAAGATTATGAGAGTTAATGTTAGTTCTCTATGTGTTTTGATGATAATTAACAATTGTAAGCACACATTGAAGTTTGTCTTTGGTAAGTTGAAAAACTTACTGTCAAAGCCAAACTCAAGTATTGGTCTCAATACTTGAGTATTGACTTAACAGAAATTGCTCAAAAACCATTACACAAAGCAATACTCAAGTATTGGACACAATACTCAAGTATTGGACTTACAGAGAACACTTCAAGTTTTTCACCTTGAGCCAAACTCGAGTATTGATATGAATACTCGAGTATGGAACACACAGAGACAATTTCAACATTGACTTAAGATCTCAATACTCAAGTATTCAATTGAATACTCAAGTATTGGTCAAACAGAGTCATCAAGTTTTTCATCTTATGAAAACTCAAGTATTCATTTGAAAACTCAAGTATTGACTTGACATCAATTTATCAAAGTTTTCAAACACATTGAATACTCGAGTATTGGTTTGCACACTCGAGTATTGAACCGACGTAAAGATTACGAGATTTATGCATATGTTGAATACTCAAGTATTCATTTCAATGCTCAAGTATTGACTTGGGAAAGACTTCACAAAGTTTTTCAAAATGAATGAATACTCGAGTATTGAGTTGGAAACTCAAGTATTGGGCATACAGAGAGCTTTGCTCTTTGTCAATGATTTGAACACTCAAGTATTGAAACCAATACTCAAGTATTGAGGTTTTGAACTTAAACTTATTTTCATATCAAAAGTTCAAAACTCGAGTATGGATTTGGATACTCGAGTATTGACCTTATTTCAATGATAAGGTCCAAAGTCAAATCTTAATGATTCCTCTCTGGAAGAAGAATACTCAAGTATCAAAATGAATACTCAAGTATTGACTTAAGTGCACAGTGACAAACTCAAGTATTGATGAACATACTCAAGTATTGAACGCTAAGTTTGAAAATCAAATCTGACGGATTTGTGAAACCTTCTTGTTTGATCTTAATACTTCCTATAATTAATCTCTAATGTTTCTAGATATGTTTAACCACTTTATTGGTGAGTTTCGCAATGATTAGAGAATGTACATTGAAGGTTTAAAGCAAAAGCAAAAGTGATGTCAAGACATTAAATGCAAAACCCCGAGAAAGTTGCATACTTTTGGGTAAACCATCTGCACACACCTACAAAGAATTAAAGGATGATTTCTACATCCAGCAGCTGCTATTCCAACGGAAAAATTCGCAGAGAGTCAACTCTGAACATCTGCCCAGCTGGATTAAGAGGAAATTAGAGAGAGAAGATGCCTAAACCACTTCCTTAACCTTGGCTGAACTTCTCCAACGGATCTATTAGGAAAGCAACGGTCATTTAATGATTTCTGAGTATAAATAGAGCTGCATTCAAGTCTTTCCAACAACCACAACCGCTGAAAACGAATTGCATTCAAGTCTTACACTTATTCTTTCGCTTTTCATCTATATTGTATCTTTTGATACACAAGCTTCAAATGTTTATCATTATCTACTCTTAGAGAGAGTTTCTACTTGTAAAACATTTATTGTAAAGAATCACAAGTAAGGGGACTTGGTGATTTGGGAGTTCATTGATTACAACTTGTAAGGAGGAGTTAGTTCTAGAGAGAGAACTACTCTTTGAGTACGAGTGTGTAATCTTTGAGATAGTGATATCACAAGTCCGGGACTTGATGATTGGGTTCATTGATTACAACTTGTAAGGGGGAGTAAGTTTTAGTGAGAGAATTACTCTTGAGTACGAGTGTGTAATCAATTGATATAGTGGAAATCCCAGTGTCCGGGACCGGACGTAGGTCAAGGAGTTAGACCGAACCAATATAAATCCTTGTGTCTAGTTGTCCTTCTCTACATCTTTCGTTCACCTCTTTTGCCGTATGAAAAACAGCAAATCGAAAAGTTCTCAAAATCCCCAATTCACCCCCCTCTTGGTGATTTCCTTTACTTTCAGTTAAAATTCATCAAGTCTATAAGAAAAACCCCAAGATACCACTTGGGTCCAATATTCTCAATTAATAGTAGCTCCTACAAACATAGCGAACTACTACCTCTTGAGAAATTGTTAAAAACCACTTGATGTGCAATTAAAATAGGAATAATGCAACATGAGTCTTCTTAAAATTGAGTACATAACAGTCCCTCAAATGGCACAAATCAACTACATTAACTAGACAATAACACGCTAATTAATATAATCTCATTGCAACCACAAAAGAAATTAAAACAAATATAATCTTCACATTGCAAAATCCAATATCAATCACAATTATCAAACCAACAGAGATAATAAACATTAATCTCAGTTCAAATACACAATAATTCCTAAAACTAGGCAACCTAAATGTATAAATCTAGACTAATAGAATGATAGAATAACTCCTCTTTGAAGCTTTGGAACTCAAGCCAATGTCCACCACCAAGAAGCAAAAGGAATCAGCCAAGCATTCCCACCAAAGAACCCCACATGAGCCGCAAATCGAATGCTGGAAATAGAGGTAAAAGGATCTCGTGGTAAGGGTGGTGGAATCAACTACGGAGGTGGCGTGGAGGAAGGTGAAGCTGGGTGAAGTAAATGGTGGGGTTTGAAGTTCAGGTGGTTCAGCGATGGTGGAGAGAGGGTGGAAGATCGATGGAAAAAAATGGTGAGGGTGGAGGTCTTTAGTCGCCAGCGACGATGGAAGTGGTTGTGTCGCCGGCGAGGGGTGAAGGGATGGAAGAAGGGAAGGTGGAGTCGCGGCGTTGAAGTCTCATTTATTCAATTAATGTGTCGGAGCTCCATTATTTTCAGCCCTCAGCTCCACGGGTTTCCAATGATTAAAGCCCATTAAATCCCCTCGCTTCTCTTCACGCAACTCGAGATCTGAATTTTAATAACCCATTAAATCTGTCGTTTTTGCCTCCACTCACGGGTCTCCATTGCTGAATTCAAGCAATCAAATTCAAACCTAATATCCAATAATCCAAAACGCACGCCTTCACTTAAGGACCTGTTTGAACATTTTAAAACTTTTGCAGCAGGGACTCAATTGAAAATTTTAAAACTTGAATTAAAACTTTCATTTTTAAATTTGATTTAATTTTTTCAACCTCCTACAATTTAAACCAATTAACCTAATGTCAAATATTCTCATAAAAATCAATAATTAAGAGTAATTACATTTTTTTGACAATTTTGCCCTTTTTAGCCCTAATTTAATATATTTACTCTTAATCTCAATTTATCACAAGAAATACATTTAAAGCTTAATAACTATGAGAAAATACATTAAAAATCCCCATTTAATTACCAAAATTTATGTAAAAATATGGTTCAATCACTTATAAACACCATTGATAAACTTATTAATCTCATTACAACTGTTGTTCATAATGCCGAGTTATTGGTAAACTCATACCGACATATTTTTACTTGAGAAATGCTTTTATTAAACCCATTAGAAGTCTGGTAAATATTTATGATTTTCTTAACCAATTATGAGTACGGGATAATATGTAAAATTGAAAAATCTAGATGGACCCTTTTTTTGGGTCAAGTATACGGACCCATTAAAAACCACAAGGTAAGGTTACCAATGAGCTACGATTACATGGACTTTTATATTAATTTTTTTTAAAAAAATGTTTTTTCAGAAAGGAAACAGGAAAACCCGATCTTTTTGCACCAAGCATGGGCCGCGACTTTAAACAAATTTGAACTGGGCCCAAAATAAAATTATCTTTTTGACCTGAGGCCGAAAATAATTTTTGTTTGACCCGGTATGTAGAACTTTAAATAAACATCATATAAAAAAAAAAAAACTTTAAATAAACATATAAATTTCAGGGATAACAAATAGAGTATATAACCGGAAGCATTATTTGTTCCTCGTGAGTCGTGACATATAAATCGTGTGCTTTTTATTCAGGCGCCATAGACAAAATTTTCAGTTTCAAAGTCCAAAAAAAACAGGGAATAGTATGATTCATTTATTACAATTTATATGATCCATGAGAGATTTTACTTTTTTTTTATTATCTAATATATATTGGATCCAAATCTTCCTTTGAACCGGTTTAACATGTAGGACTTTTGATATTACAAACTCAGCTCTGCTGGTAAGTATCTCATCCGGTTTTTTGTATAAGACATATTTAAAAAGTTGATTTTTGTTCTAAATATAAAATATGATTTTTATATTTGTCAATTTCTTTCTTTATTTACCCTTATTTATACTCCTTCAACAATAATCAAAGAGCTGAAGGAATCAAAGAAGATGACAATAGTGTTTTACAAAATATATATTATACTAACTCTTTTAACTAAATTCTTTAATATAATCAAATTAGGTAACTTTTATCTTATTTAATCTTGTAGGTTTGTTACTAGCAAGCCATACATATTAATTAATCACATTATAAAAGTGAAATAATTTTTAATTTTGTTACCAAATAATTATTAGTTAATTGTATAGACATGTCGATGATAATTCATCTCATAAAATGAAAAGAAATATTATTCAGTTATTAATAGAGCCCGAAAAAAGTTAAGCAACTAACCGGCCCGTTTTGACCTTAAATTTGTAAGGGTTGGGCTTGAAATTTTTTCCTAAAAAGTGAAATCCGCCTACAAGGGCCAGCTTGTTTATGCCTATTTATTTTATTTTTTAATTAAAATTATTTATATGATGTTAATATTATTAATTTTTTATGCTTTGTAAATAATGTTGTAGATATTTATTTGTCATTATTTTTAAAAAATTAAATTTTATAAGAACATTTTTTAATAAAAACCCTAAAAATAAAAAATTACTAAAATATTTCTTTTTTCATAAAGTATTATTACTAATTTTGTGTTAAATTAGAACTTTATTTTGAAATTTACTAATTTTATTTCTTTTAAAAAAGATGAAAAATAATAAAAAGTTGTTGAAAGGGCTTTAAGTTCTACAGGGCCGACCTTTAACCTTTATGTTCAAGAGCCGGACCTTAAGAAATGACTATTTTTCTTTAATCGGACCTAAACACTCGTTTAGGCCAGCCTTTTCTATCAGCTCTAATTGTTAATGCTTCTAGTATAGGCTAAAATATACTTTTGGTCCTTTAAGTTTTACATAAGGTATACTTTTGGTCCCTTAACTTCATAAAGTATACTTTTGGTTCTAAAATTAACACTGTTAATGTTTAACGGAAAATGATGACACATCAATTCAAATGATGACTAATAGTATTTAATTATACAAATTTTATATATTTTTCAATTTGCCCATAAGCTTAATAGTATTTAATTACAAAATCATAACTTAAATTTACATCATTATCACTTGAGTTAACATTTTCCATTAGCAAAATTAAAAGTATTAAAACTATAGGACTAAAAGTATACTTTATAAAGTTAAGGGACTAAAAGTATACCTCATGTAAACTTAAAGGATTAAAAGTACACTTTAGCCTATAGTTTATGATGGTGTGTTGCACTCATGTTTTTTGTTGATCGTTAAAACTTCCCCATCACAAATTTTGACCTGTAATAACTTCAACCATTTTTAATGTTCATTTTTAAATAATGACAATTAATTTGGAATGAATAAGTCATAAGCCATAATTCTTATTAGCTGCCCATAATGCGTAAGTTGACCTTCATATACATTCATTGCACATTCCTCTCTTTTAAACTTTGTCAAATTTGAGCTCTTCATGTTCTCATAATTAAATACGCATAATTAATAGTCAAGGTGAATAATCCTTAATTAATTAAGATAATTAGTGTTAATGATCTTAGGGTGATCCTGTTGACATAAATTAATTATTCCAAAAAAAAACTGACGATTGACTTTAACAAAAATCATGGCCATAAACTAAGGTTTAGGCCTCAAGAAATGTATAGGATAAATTAAAAAAGTACTCCGTATAAAAATAGTTGGTCAAAGGTGCAATTTTTCAATTGTGAGGGATTGTCCCAGTTTGAAGTTTATTGATTATGTTGAGCGTAATCACTTAGGGTTTAGTACGTAGTGTGGTTCAAAGTGTATTTTCTTGGAACTGGTGCAACATATATAATAATAGTGTAATAAACGAATAAGAAATCTCAAAATGTCGGTTACTAATATTGCTCAAGAGATTGTATGACAAATATGCACCAGAAAGGATGCTTCAAAATGTGACTAAAAAAAGTAACAATATCACCGCCTCAAATCTTCGTAACGTCTTTAATTATTTTCTTCATCATAATGTGTGCTGTAAAATCGGACTTTTTTTTAATAGACATATTACAGATTGGAATGTATTTAACACATTCACTGAGATACGGATATCATAGAAATAATGACTTCCAAAAAAGAACGTAATTAAATATCATACGTAATTTCAACCTTAAACTTTTCTGGAAAAATTAAATTTGGTCTTTCTCATGGCTTAAAATATGTGCTCTTTTCCTTAATGACTTCCAAAAAAGAACGTAATTAAATATCATACGTAATTTCAACCTTCAAGTTTTCTGGAAAATTAAATTAGTTCTTTCTCACGGCTTAAAATATGTAATGATCTTTTCCTTAGTCATGCATTCGTATTTCGTAGAGAAAGCTTTGCTACGCAATAATGCGTGCATATTACATGTAGAGAGTCTAGAGACAATATACTTAATTTATATGTACTTTTAATTAAATAATGATGAAAAGGATTATTTAATTAATTACCACAAACCAAATTTATTTATTTTTTGGTAAAAATACCACAAACCAACTTAATCAAATCTCTTGTCTACAGCAATTCAAATTCTACAAAAATAAATATTGATAAGAAAAGAAGATGAAGAGAACGATCCAAAAATATATCTATCAAGTTAGTTGGCGACTTTATTAATAGGTTTAATTAAAAAGATCCGGAATAAAACTAAACAATTTTTTAAATTAAATTATATCTTTCATAATACTAATTTATAGGACAGTATTTCTAATTTGGACGCAAACGAATGAATAACTGTGTGAGAGTCTATTATTATTATTATCCTTTTGTTTTTAAATCGTTTAAGTAGAGTTATATGTTATCTCAAATATGAGTATTTATCAATATAAAATATAAATTTACAACGATGGAGCCAGATATTGTTAATGAGTTACTATCAACATAACTGATCATTCTTGAACTTGGGTATAGAAAAAAGAGTGGAGTATATATGTTGTTGAGTTTTGATATTTTATTATACTATATGGATGATTGATTAGTAGTGCATACAAGTTCAGTGAATCTTTAATTAAGGATCACGCACGCGTTTACCTAGGTATTATACGTGATGAAGTGTAAAGAAGAAAAATCAAAAGGTCGGCTACATGTTAGACACTTAGAGTGGAAGAAGTAGGTTGGACAAAGCCATTCCTCAAAGTCACTTCAACCTCTTGCCAAGCAAGTCAATTCACAAACCTAATGGATCATTATGCACTTCTAGCTCAATGACATCAAAGCCTTTTTCTTAATTTTTGTTTATAACCCTTTGGCTCACTTGGTATCTAGCTAGCGCTTTTTTTTTTTAAAAAAAAAAACAATATCAGGTGTTCGAGTAATCGATACATTACAATTGGAATGCCTCTCTCGGTGAAGTTCTGTATTAAGTTTTCTCAAATGTGAAAATGCAAATTTGACTTTTTATAAATATGTGTTCTTTCAATTGAGTACTTGTTCGTTTTAACATTTCATAAGTTCTTTTACGGCATTTGGGTAAATATATGAGATAAGTCTTCTCTCAGCTTGTAGAGAATTGGTTAGAAAAACACTTTTTTTGTGTTTCCCAAACAAGCACCAAGTGAAGAATGATTAAAAAGGGATTTTTTTAATAAAAAAATCGGTTAAAATAGGGAAAAGACAAATCAGATAGTTGAATATCATAAATCTCAAGTCAAAATTGTGGCAAGAATATAATTTGGAATTTGTAAATGTTTCAAAATGACTAATCTTCCCCTAATAGCATTTGAGGAGTTCAAATTGTCAATATGTATACTAAAATTGTTAATTATGATTTTTAAGTTGTTATTTTCTATACTAAAGTTGAATACGCATTACAATTAACAACTTTAGTATGCATATTGACAACTTGAGCTCCCCAAATACCAACAACTATGTAGGTAATTTTTTGAAGCGATAGATGTTAGGCATCACTGACTACATATGTATAAAGAATAACAACTTAAGAATTGCAGTTAACAATTTTAGTATACATGTTGACAACTTGAGCTCACAAATATGTCTGTTTGGATTAACGGTAGAAGTTAATTTTCTAACGTGGTTTACAGTATGCGAAGTAAGTGTGTGTGAAGAGTTTTGTCTCCACTACCATAAACGTGTTTTTTGAACGTCAATTCAAACAAACCCAAACCGTCAGGGACAAATTAGTTATTTGAAAATATTTGCAAATCCTAAATTCTTCCCACATGTTTGACTTGGGATTTATGATATATGATTTCCTAATTTGTCTTCTTCCCGTTTTAAATGAATTTTTCTGGTATTTTCAAGAGAGGTTTTTGTGTATTTTATTTTTCATTAGAATAAGTAGTTGTCTGGTTCAGGGTTCTAATTCTAAGCCTGGTGTATATAACAATCTAATTGTTGGGAGAGGTCTACGTCTGTTGTCAATGGAATATACTCTACGTACGCGCCTCACCAATAAATAATATATATATATATATATATATATATACTACGTGTGTATGGATAAGGTTATTTGGCCTCACCCCTTCGAAATACGGTGCGAAGGAGGATTAGTATATACCTCCTATTTCTATAAAAAAAAAATAATATATATATATATAATTCTCCGTTGGTTTTCACATGGAATATGTATAATTCTTTAAATATGATCAGTAAGGTTTTTGGAGATTTTCAAAATGGAAAAAAAAAAAAAACAGTCTTTATATTAATTTTTATAAAACTCAAAGAATTTTGTATAGCGTAATTTTAATAAAGTTAAAAAGGTAATTTTGTCTTACTACGATCTAAGAAAATTTTTCGACACAAGTTTTTTTAATTTTCGTTTGGCATTTTGTAATGATCACATTAGCACGTGTTTGTGTGTGTGAGGGGTTGAGTTATTGCCATAATTATAGTAATTATTAATATTAATCACAGAAAATCAAATATCTTTTCATGCAATCAATTATTAATTAAGTTAATTATGTAGTCCTCATTATACTTTGGACTCAAGGAAAGTAATTCACTTGTCCAAGCTAAAACCCTTTCCATTAAGACCAACACAAATTGGCACTAGTTTTAGTCATTTAAATCTCTATCGATCCCTACGCTTTTAGAAAATTATCAAGTTTAATTTCATATTTAGAAATAATTATATCAACTTGAATTTTGGAGAGTTTAAGATCATCAATTTTTATATTTAATGCATGATTATATCGACTTTTTATAGTTGTGATGAGTATGGATTCCTTCAATTGAGTACTTGTTTGTTTTAATTTTTTTAGAAATTCTTTTACAGCATTCGGGGTAGGTATATGAGATAAGTATTGCCTCGGTTTTAGACGCAGAATCAAAAATGAAATTAAGGGGGTGAAAATTACAGAATAGGACCCAGTGTTTTATGAAAGTACATTTCAGTCCCATAAAATTTTAATATTTTCATGTTAATCCCTTCATGAAACAAATTTTTATGAGGCTAAAATGTAATTTTCTAAAACTTTGGGTTAGATTCTGTGTTTTTAGGGGGCGGGGGCCACCCCTAACCCCCTAGGTCCCTCTGTGCTCAGTTTGTGGAGAATTGCTTTGTAAAACACTTATGTCTGTTTCCCAAACAAGAACTGAGTGAAGAATGATAATAAAGGGAAAATTCCAAAAAAAAATCAGTTAAAATAGGAAAAAGATAAATCAAGCAGTCCAATATCATAAATCTCAAGTTATACTCGTGGAAAGAATCTGGAATTTGTAAATTATTAATTATGATTTTTAATTATTATTCTCTATACATAAGTTGAATACGCATCACAATAACAATTTTAGTATACATCTTGATAATTTGAGTTCCCCAAATACCAACAACTAAAAGTCACACATGTTAGGCTTCACTAACTATATATATAGAAAATAACAACTTAAGAATTGCAATTAATAACTTTAGTATATATGTTGACAACTTAAGCTTTGTTTAGTGCATGTTTGGATTAACAGTAGAAACTAATTTTCCAACGTGATTTACAAACAGTACAAGGTAAGTATGTGAAAACAATTTTGTCTAGAATGACATAAACGTGTTTTTTGAACGCCAACTCAAATAGACTCAAATGCCATCGGAGGCAAATTGGTTATTTGAAAACATTTGCAAATTACAGATTCCTCCCATAGGTAGGACTTTCCTTATTTGTCTTTTCCTATTTT